>CM021102.1:178003358-178424110 GCA_007115665.2 Sequoiadendron giganteum
AGGATTAGAAAAAAAATCATGAAGTTTTGACCAAGTTAAGTTGGTCAGACATATGAGTTTATATATTTTTTAAAAGTTATAATACAAAATTCATAATTAATTATTTACTTGGAAAAATATTACAAAAACATGCATCACATCGGGACATGAGTCCTCTACTAATATCTAAAATCTTATAACAAAATAATATCATTTTATTGTGGTTAGGGTGGTCAGACAAACATGTACTTCTATTTTTTTGCCTGAAATTTAAGTGCTACTACATTGAAATTTAAAATTTTCACCAAATAGATTTAAAAATAAATAAATAAACCTAGTAGTTTAGAAACTAAATTTAATTTGCTATAGATTCTATTCTTACATATTTTTGAAATAATATAGGTAAATTATTCAAATTTTTACATCAAGTTACCTAACTCCGATTTTTCTAAATTTTTTTCCACTTAAGGGCCTATTTTTTCCATGATGATCCTACACATACCCCACAACCAAGCATATTGGGTTCCTCTTCACTAGCAGTGGATGTCAATGATATGAAGGGTCTCATGAAGTCATTTTCTAATGAGCTAGTCCTCATCCCATGACAAAAAGCAACACCCCCATAACAAGCCACATAGACCTATCAAGGAGGAAGGACATTTTATTAGCATAATGTGTACCAAGAAGCCTCAAAGGGAGGAGGTCAAAAAATGACATCAACAAAATAGATAGTCTTGGTCACCATGCCACTTCAAGCTGTCAAGAGCAGTCCAAGTAAGGATCTAGTCCCAAGCTAGAATAACTTGGTGGCGGATGAGAATGCATGGTGTTTCCCATGTAACAATAGTCATATCCATCAAAATTTCTTGAAGGGAAACCTGCAATAGAAAATAGCGGATTAGAGGAGCGAAGGCATGTTCCCAAGCATGAGAGAATATTAATCTACAAAAATGGAGAATGCTCGCTTTTGAGTGCAAACACAAGGAATGTCTTTGCAACAAGAGTTGGATATCGCACTAGACCAAGCACTTTTCTCATGGATAGAGGAAGAGGATGTAGTATTTGGAAATGATGCTTTGAAAACTACTACCCCACAAGTAAAGTTAGACTACAACATGAGGTCTAAAAGAAGGCTCAGTAGAGAATATGTACAACAAGCTTTGCCACGTCCACAAGTACATCAACCACAACTGCAAGAAAAGAAAGCTCCACAAGCCATCGCCTAACCTACTCAGCAATAAAGAAATCCACCATTTCCAGAGAAGGAGATGGACAAAACATGGAGTATGCTTGTGTCAGATTGGTTCCTTCAGAAGACAAGGGAGATACCACCATTCAAACCAAAGACCCTGCCACTCAAAATGCTCAACGTGGTTGAACAATTAAAGAAGGTGCCTGCCAATGTTTCCTTGTGGGATGTAATGTCCATTCCTGAACAAAATATGTTACTCTAGGAAGCATTAAAAAAGGAAGAAAAAATGTCGTAGATAGGGATGACTCCACCACACAATAAAAATAAAGACAAAGGGATCACGTTGGGACCCCTACTTTCAAAAGCCATAACTTATGTGAACATTGCAGACAATACTAAAGAGAAAGAGGTAAGCAAGCCAAAACCCATGCCTTTCTTTTTAAAAATTATTGTGGGAGATAAGAATTTTCAGTACAATATGATTGATTCAAGAGCTAGTACAACAACCATGCCTTAAAAAGTGGTCGATGCCCTAAAACTTGAATATGAGCCTCTCATGAAAGGAATCATGCAATTAGATGGGAAGAAAGTTCTGACCATCAACTGCATCAAGGATCTATCTTTGACTCTCTTCTCATGTCCAAGCCAAATGGTCACACAAGAATTAGTTGTGATATAAATTACCCCAGTATTCGAGATGTGCCTCTCAAGGGATTTTATAGAAAATATTGGCAGATGCTTAGTGCTCGATTGGTCTCACCTGATATTACAAACCAAGCATGGGGAAAATATGAAGATCCTATCTAAATCCTTACATCCAAAACACAATGGATAATGCATCCTGTGTTTTGAAGTAGTACATACATCATTCTCACAAAGGGAGAAGTATTGTGTAGAAATGTTAGAAGATGAGGAAGGTACGAGTTATCAGACCCTTGAAGAGGAGGTCCTCCTCAACCAATTCATTGATTCCAATCCATATGAAAAATTTCATGCTATCGGGTTAGGAATCTATGTGATCTTTGACATTGATCAAGTTTTTTCAAATTTGAAAAAATAATGAGAAGAGAATAATGGCCAAGATGACAATAGTCTATGGAAATTATATCTTGATGGTGCCAAATGCAAGGCCTGTTCTAGAGTAGGTGTTCGGCTAGTATCGTCGACGGGGTCAAAAACCCTCAAGGCTTTTAGTTTCTAATTTCCATGCTCAAATAATGATGCATAATATGAAGCCTTAGTCAATGGTTTGTTCCTCACTTAATGGATGGGCATAAAAAGAGTACAAGAATTCAAAGATTCAGAGTTGGTTGTGAGCCAAATTTGCAGGCAGGTGGCTGCCAAAAATATAAGAATGAAGTCATATAGACATATAATATGGGATTTGATAGATACTTTTGAGGCTTTTAACATTCAGGTTATCTGGCTTTCTCAGAATGATATTGGTGATCAGATGGCTTTGATTGGTTCATAATTTAAACTAGATTTTGACTCAACAACAAAGGAGAATGTAGTTCAGATCATCATCGGACTAGAAATTCTTGACAATGATGAGAACTGGAAAGTATTTGAGGACAATGTTCAAATCGCCGCTTTTTACAAAATTCAAGAAAGGCTATTGACCATTCACAGCCTGAAGCCAAGACCTCTGAAGGGAAAGTAATCCAATTAAAAGGAAATAAGCTTCCTCAAGGGTTGATCTCTCTTGAAAATATTTTTGATTGCCAAGATGTAAGAAATATAAAACAAAGGTTCACTACTAATGAGAAAGACAATGAGGATCTCGATGTTAGAAATGACATAAAATGAAAATTCGGTAGGGACATTCCTTCGAAAGACAAAGAAAGATTAAAAGGACTATGTTCTAGGTATGACGGGGTCATAGCCTAGACCTATGATGATCTCAAAGGATATGATACTGACATAATAGAGAATACTATTGAATTAGATGAGGGTTTGAAGCTAGTTCGACAAAAAAAGGCCATTCAATTCGAAGATCAAAGCATTGATGGCCCAAGAACTCACCAAATTAATCAAATCAAGGATCATATACCCTATTAATAATTCTACCTGGGTGTCTAATCTAGTGCCATTTCGTAAAAAGAATGGAAATATCCGGCTCTGTATAGACTTTAGGGACTTGAAAAAAGCCTCACCGAAAGATCTTTACCCTTTGCCATCAATGGAGAAAATTATATAGACTGTGGCCAGATCATAAATATTCTCTTTGCTCGATGGTTTTTTAGGTTATAACTAGGTATATGTCAGAGAATGAGATCAAGATAAGATGATGTTTACCACTAAGTGGGGAACATTCAAATACTCAAAAATTCCTTCAGACCCTCCAATGTTGGTGCAAATTTTTAGCGAGTGATGGATATTGATTTCAGAGGTTTAATTAATAAAATTATTTTAATATATCTAGATGACCTAAAGCTATTTTTAAAATGAAATAATGATCACTTTGATCACCTGGAGAAGGATTTTCAAAAGTGTCAATAATTCAAGATTTCCTTAAATCCTGAAAAATATGTTTTATGGGTACCCCAAGGCAAGCTACTTGGTTTTGTGGTATCGAAAGAAGGAATAATTATAGATCACGAAAGGGTGAAATATATAATGGAGTTACCACTACAAGTAAACCAAAAGGGGCTATATTTATTTTTGGGGAAGATGAATTTTGTTAGTTGATTCATTTTAGACTTCGCAGGAATCACGAAACCCATTACGCCGATGCTTAAAAAATATCTAATATTTAAATAGACCCTCGAAGGCAAGAAAACTTTCAAGTGGATAAAGGTAGCCTTCTCTACAACCCCAGTGTTAGCTAACCTAGAATTCTCCAAGGATTTCTTGCTCTACATCTACAGTGGCCAGTACAGTATAGCTTCGATGCTCACTCAAAAGGACGAAGACAATAGTAGAGAGAATCCCATGATGTTCCACTCTAGGAATCTAAAAGGATATGAGGCATAGTACAAATTTGTCAAAAAATAGGCTTTTTCTATAGTTAAGACCCTAAAATTTTTTGACACCTAGTATCGACCAAAAAAATTACATTCTCGTTGCCCATCCTAACGTTCGAGAGTATATCATTGAAGGTGAAATAACTGAGAAAAGAGACAACTAGATCACCAAGATCCTAGAATATGATGTGGATATTAGATGAACCAAGTTGGTTTGGGGAAGAGGTCTGTGCAAATACCTTGCTTAGGAATTGAGCTCCTCAATGAAGGAAGAAATTGATTAGGTCTACACAAATACATTTTAATTAGATGAGTCATGGGTGAATGATCGAATGTTGCATATGCAAAAGGGACAGTACTCGACCAAAATTACACCTTGCAAAAGGTGATACTATCGATTGTAAGACATCAGGTATGCACTAATTAAAGGAATCTTGTTTAAGAGAAATTATGATGGTGCCCTACTTTGATGTTTAAATAAGTCACAATTAGAAAGAGTTTTAAGTGAATTTAATAGAAGTCCTAAGGGTGGGAATTACTCCACCAAGAATACCACTTTAAAAATAATTCAGACAAGATATTAATAGCCTTCTATGTTCTCTGAGGCATACCATTTGGTACAAAAATGCACTCAGTAGGAATATTTTTTTGGCAAGTCGAAGAATTCCACCATGCCCCTGAACCTGATTGTAACCGAGTTTCCCTTTGCTTAATGGGGTTTAGATTTTTTTAGAATTATAAATCCTATTTCTAGTGTGGGACATAAGTGGATAATTACAGTGACTGACTATTTCACACGATGGATGGAAGCCATTGCTCTAAAAAATGCTACAAAAACTAAAATTATCAACTTTCTTGAAGAGTTGGTGGCGAGGTTCGGTTCACGAGTTTTTGTGGGATTTGGAATGTCAAATTTTTCTCTCAAGCATAGGGTCTACCTAAAGACTTTATCAAATTATTACTTGCAAGGAAACAAGTTAGCAGAATAAAACAACAAAAACCTAATTAGGTTAATCAAGCGAATCAGGTCAGAAAGAAAAATGGAGTGGCACAAGCACCTATGAGCCACTCTATGGGCCGATAGAATTACACCCAAAAAAATATTGAAGGCTTCTCCTTATGAGCTAGTATATAGAAAGGAGGTTTCTTTACCTATTTCTATAAAAATCCTTGTATCAACTGATAAAGGCTTAAAAAATTGAACAAAGTAGCAGGATGGAAGTAAGGTTGGCAAAACTCCTAAACCTTGAAGAAAATGAGAAAAAGCATATGAATCCATGATCGGTTTCCAAAAAATAGTTAAATGGTGGTTTGATAAAAATTCCTCTGACCTAGATTTTAGGGAGTGGAGCCTAGTGTTAAAGTACGATGAGCATGCTGAACATTTAGGGAAACATGCAAAATTTGAAGCCCTATGGAAGGGCCCCTTCCACATTAGTGAATTCAAGGAAAATAATGCATACAAGCTAGAAGATATGGAAGGAAATGTTTTTGATATAGCGGTAAATGATATTCATCTGAAATTATTCCATTAAATTGTGCATTTTCTCTTAAAAAATTTCACAGTTATGTACCATATGTAATTTCTTTTGTAAAATATGTTTTTAAAAAAAGTTTTGCAAATAATCCATTAGAATAACAAAAGAGGAAGAAAAAATGTATTATATATATTATCTATTGAAAATTTTACAATATATAGTACATGCCCAAGGATATGAGCAGCTTGAAGCTTTTTAGAGAAAGCTCGAAAAGGATTACATTGCAAAAAGATAAAATAGAGGAGCGAAGTTCAAAAGACAGTGAAATTAAAGCCTGTAGGTCATTGCTACACAATCAAAATGAGACTTATTCAAGTTCTTCTTCTTCTTCTTCGACAAAATAAAGGAGGTTAACACAACATGGGAAAGCTCAACATACCAAGGACCTTAGTCCTCGTTCCCACATATATACACTAGATACTCAAAATGTTTTTTCCAGTCCAGCCCGAGGAGGTGCTCCATGCTGAACTCCCCGAGGAGGAAAGTGACCGTAGGGTGAGACAATGAGTGATACCTCTAAAGGTACATGGTTTGAAAATTAGTAAGTAGAGGAAGCTAGACCACGTCCTCCCCATAGTCGATGTTCCTGCAAAGGTCCATGGCGCTCAAAATACTACCACTAGGGATAGCCACTTGTAAGATTTCACCAAGCCTGTCCAGATACAGAGAGTCAAACATGGTATTAAACAATGCAATTATCCAAGGCTTGGATATATCCAAGTCAAGAAGGGATTCCACAAAGAAATAAATGACATTGGAGTTACAACACAGCTGGTTCTCATCCATCACATAGTCCTTGTTGAGAACCCACTTGAATGCCACATCAACGAGGCGGTCATTCTTCTTAACCAAGGATTTAATTCAATCACTGGTAATTTTTCTCATGAAGGAGCATTGTGGGATTTGTGCCATGAGCTGAATGAGAGTTCCTAGGCCAGACGACATGATAGCAAACATGCTAAAGCTAGCAGAATGGGATACTATGAGGAAGACTTGCTAACTAGAAAGAGATTTTCAAAGTGAATATTTCACTAAGGTGGCATAGCTATTTACAAGAAAAGGGGCGTGCTGGTAAACTCAACCAATAAAAAATCTATCGCTTGTCGGATGGCAATGAAAAATATCAAAGCAACCAAAAGGTGAGAGATGAATCATATGGAAAAAAAATCATCATGTCTGAAGAATTAAATCTGGGCATTGGGAGTAAATGCTCAAGTATGCTGATCATTGCCATATGCCCATTACCATCATCAACACCAACATGCTTATTTAGGCGAAAAAGACATTGATTAATGTGCTAAGTCTTGAAAAATTAAATAAGCACATGTTTTTGAAGTACCTCACACTACTTATGCACATTTGCCATAGCTAAAATCATGCCTTCCAAAAACATCAAGCTTATTTATGAAAGAGGGGGCGAGGAAAATGTACTATTTCCATTCTCATGATGATTTTGGTATTCTCGAGGGATACAGATCCCAAATCCACACATATCACCTTGGTGGCAACATTTAGTAGCCAAAGGTAACAACAGGGTTTTAATGCATTTATGTGCAAGAAGTATTGAATGTACCTAAAATAATTATTTGCTGAGTAGAAAAATGAAACTAGTCGTTCTCTAAGGAAGCTCTGTAAATTTTTGAGGTACAAAATGGAAAAAGAATCAGCTTCTGAAAGAAAGGTTGAACCCTCATCTAAAAAACTAGGCTATGCTAACATCTTTGGGAGAGAGTCATTTGCAAATGCACCAGTGCCAGAGGAACGAAATTTTTCCTATACTAAATGGGTAGAGGTAGGTGACGTTGTGAAGAAAGAGGTCATGCTAGACATTGCAAATAACATTTTTGACCCACAGGTAGTTGCAAATCCCAAAATCCTGATAGAAGGGGATTTCCAAAGAATGATGAAACATGGGGGTGCTGAAGGTTTTGCTTCATGATTTTTCAATTGTGGTTTGCCACAATTTATGTTTCCTCCTGTACACCCATTCCTAGAGCTAGTCGATGCATGTGCTAGGAGGTTTGACAAAGAAGAATGAGTTATAGTTGGTAGTAGAATAAGGGTTATGATCGATGTAGTAGCTATTTGAGATATGTTATGTATCCCTTCAGGCTGGGTCACCAAGAGTTTCAAATACGAAGCTATGGAAGAGTTTTGGAACACCAAAACTAGGACATTGGCCTTTTATGAAGATGCAACTAGGGAGAGGATGGAAGGAGGTCAAATCCTTTTCCCTGTATCATGCGAGAGATTCAAAGAAGATCTCTAGGTTGTTTTAGCAATGTTGGCTTATGTCTATGGTCACGACGATGATAGAGAGTTTTGTCCTTTTCATAAGGGTTTGGCCTTTATGCTGAAGAAAGAAAAGAGCTAGAAATATTATGATTTCACAAAAATATTATGATTTCATAGAAATATTATGATTTCACAAAAATATTATGGTTTCACATAAATATTATGATTTCACAGAAATAATAGCAGAGAATATGCTAGAATAGTTGAGGAATTATGACACTGAATGCAAATTCAGGTACTCTTCTTTTTTGGTACATCTGATTTTACACCAAAACTTTGAGTTCCTTGAAAGGCATATATCATTATTTAGGTTTGATTTAAAGGGGTCATACTAGCCAATTTCAATATGGACCCATGTGCTTTCAAAGACGTGATTATTACTGGTTTGTAGAACATTTTATGAGGCCAATGCTCCTAGATTTGTCTAGGACATTTCTATCCTAAGCTCTTGCAATGGATGAAGACCTCAGAGACCTCGGTAGATTATTTTCTGGGAGATGAATTCACATTCATTAGATTTCATGGTTTTGTCAAGGAGCCTTTCAGGCTCCCCAAATTTGTAGCAAATAAAGTTTCTTCTTTGGAGGCATGTCGTCAATTAACTATTTGTGATGTCTATGATGTCAAAATGCACAAGACAGGGCTTTACCCAACTCCTTTCGCCATCACCAACAACTAGGTAACATTGATGAAAACAAGGGAGGAAGATGTGCTTACAAATAAATTAGAACACCTAGGCTTGGTTCTCATTTGTGACGCATGGGGTTATAATCTGACAAAACACCTCCAAAATTTGAAACACCAGAGTCGAGAGTATTTTGAATCAAGAAGGAATCCGATCGAAGAGAGGCCAAAATTGTACATCAACTTGGCATGTATACCGTTCATCTGACCACTATGGGTAGAATTTTATGTGAATATGATGAAATATCATTCAAGCCTTCCAATAGGTGGGTCCCTAAATTCATAGTTAAAATGCCTAGGGTAGTCAGAGAGAAAGAGGGTAGAATTTTGGAGGTTTCGACAGGAAATGAGGTGCCTCAACACCATGTATGGAGAGCTCTATCCGTATGATGAAACTTATGATAGGGAGGTTGAAAATGAAGATAGTAATGTTGAGACTAATCAAGAGATCGAAGAAGAAGATATTTTGCTCTACACTCTCCAGCCTTAGAAGCTCGACAAAGGAAATGGGTCAAAACAGAAGGACCCACAGGTTGGACCTTCCACCAACACCCAAGGGAAAGGAAAAATGACCCAAAGGTCTCCAAAATAATCCACCATGTGTATCTAAGGTTAGGTTTTGTCTTCGTCAGCCACCAGAGGATCGAAATCTATCGGTTTTGCTCATACAAAGAAGAGACGAGTCCAAGACTTAGGTGAGTCTGATGCGCCTGTCAAGGGAGAAGAACAAGTGGAGTTTTCTCCATGAGGATATTAAGCTTTAGTGGCTCAGGTAAGTTTCACCCCTTGTCTTCTTTCTAGCTCTACGTCTTTGGCTATTCCTTCGCCCCTTTCTACTGAAAAAAGTCCTTCATTCATGGATTTTAATATTTTGATACTAAATAAACCCCTTGCCATATTCAATAATGAGCCCCATGAGGAAATCTTATGGACCAAGAAAACATCATCCGCGTCGGCCATGATTGATTCTTTAATCACATTACGAAGGGCTCCCATTGAAACAATTGGAGCATCCATGTTGCCAATTTCACCCAATCCATCTGCTTTTGGGAAAATGTTACTTTTTTTACCAACTTCCCCTTACATTCTGATGAGTTCTCTTGCCCTATAGTCCCCTTGTGGTATCCCACCATTTTCAATGATAACACCCCATTCATCTCTCCGCATTCCCATATAGGCGAGGCTTATCCTTCCATCACCCTATTTAGTCTCCCTGTAGGTGCTTCCTTTGCTACACAAAGTATCGACACTCCACAGAGTCTCTGAGGTCATTTCGATGCAACAAAGTAGGCCCAACAAGATAGAAATTAAAAGAATTTTTTTAAAATCATGACACAACCAAATACTAAAAAGATTGAGGCTTGCTTCAATGAAGAGCATAACTCCTTGTTTATTTATACCATGAAGCCTCTAATATCCAAGCTAGAGAAATAATTGTAAATCGAGGATTACGACATTAGGGATATGGGTTTGGACTTAAATGAGAATTTCTTGTGTGATAAGGTGGTTCTAGCTAAGGCCACCCCAAAAGTGGTCTATACTGATTATGAGAAACTTGACAATAAATTAAAGAAGCACAAGGCTGAGCTATAAAATGTTAAAGACATCGTGAGCAGGCTGCAAGGGGAAATCAAAGGCAAGGATGTTGAGATGGCCCACATAAGACAAATACAAGATCAATAAGGAGAATCAACTAAGTTGCTCAAGGAGGCCCAAGGTGAATAGGTCCAGCTTTATGCGAAGAGAGAAAATTTAAGGGTTGAGATTTTTGCTGAAATCCAAACCAATGCAGAGCACCAACATATTCAAGAAAACATATAGAAAGAACTAGATTGTGTCTGATCTTAGACTTTTGACAGTTTAAGAAAAGCCTAAGTAGAAGCAGAAAGGGAAAAGCAAGAGAAATAGGAGATTGAATCTGCTTTGTAGGCACGTGATCAAAAGGTCAAAAGGTTGAACTCCAAAATAAAAAATGCTCTCCAAGAGAAGAATAAGATGGAGGAGATAATAAGAGAAAGAGAAGTTGAGATCCATCAAGAATTAGCTACTGTGCAAGGATCTGGGACACTCTCAATATTGAGAAGATTGATATCTATGCATTGGGAAAGGATCATAGTTGTGGTTGCCCTTTTAAAACTAGTCCTATAGTTTCTAAGAGATGCTCAAGAATTAAACGAGAAGGTTTGCCCGATGGCTGACCAAATTCTAAAGATTTATGCTCCCTGAGTCACAAAGCCAGAAAACTTGATTTCTAGGTTATGCAAAACCATTGACAAAGCTTTAAGGGGCACATAAATTCTAGATCAAAGAGCTACGTCAAGGAAGGGAAGTGAATTCATCAATTTCTACAAGGTCACGAAAAAAGGTAAGGAACACTAGGCAATGCTGAATAAAAGGGTCGATGAAATCAAAAAAGATTTCAACGTTCTACTTGAATTTAGTTTTCCTTCCCTTTCTCACCAGATGGAGAGGCCCTATCATTCGAATAGATTGCAAATGCAATCAAGAATAAGGTCCAAAATTCTACAAAACTCCTAGGTATAAGATCGTCACCCACCGTTGATGAAATCTGGAAGGAAATTATTCCTCTTTCTCGACTTTATTATCACCTTGGGGTTGTTTCATCTAGATGGGAAGCCATTTCTTTCAAAGATGTTTTTGAGTTAGATCAAGCATATGAGATACTTTGCACTCTCATTTGGCCTATGGATTTGGATTGGGAAGTCCAAAATTCCACCTTCCTCAAGCTTCAAGAGTTTTTAGAGCTCTAGGTTGACACCTCCACAAGCGAAGGCCCTCTGTGAGTTGCCAGAACTGTAAATAAATTTTTTCTTTGTTTTAATCTTTTGGTTTTTCAATTTTTACGTTTTCAGCTTCAAAAAGACTCTACAGTTAATGAAAAGAAGATTGCTCGAAAAATTGTAAAATGCAGCATGTAGTGGCTGGGCAACTTTTATACATCACTTTTCTCTTTGGATGTGAGCTGAGTAATGTGTCATCTTAGTGGGGTTTTTCTTAAAGCCTTTTTCTTATTTTTGAGATTGCCCGCTCACTCGAATCGTCATCTATTTGTCCAAGCAGTTTTTTATTTTTGCAAAAGGGTCTCTTTAGGCTAAGTTTGTTAGAAGGCAGTGGATGTCTTGTCTTTAGGATGGAACCTTCGAGTCATCATCATTAATCTGTATTGTTGATTGATCAGATTTTTTCCAAACTATGTTAGATTCGATTATTTTCAAATTGAAATCTTTGCTAAAATATCTAAGTGATTAATGAAGTAGTTGGGAGTTAATGAGAAAAGATTGCTATGATCTAATAAAGAACTAAGATCGAATCTTGGGCTATCAGGTGTGGACATCTGGCAATTTATTTTTCTGGAATCTTGGTGGTGGTGTTCTCTTCTTCCAGCTATATATAGGGATCGACAACATATGCAAAAGAGTTCTTTCAAAAGTTAGTTTTGAAAGTTATTTAGCTTTCCTTAGTTTTAGAGATATTTTTCAGAAGTTGAAAGTTGATAGAAGACTACTATTCTCTGGAATTTTATATATTTTTAACTTAAACTATAATTGGATTGGCATCTGACCTTTATTTTTTAGTTCATTTAATATTGAAGTTTGATCTATTTAGAAGAAATATTTGAAACTATGCATGTAATGGCCTTTATCAAGTTCTTTCTTTATGTTTTCATTCATGTTAAAAGCTCTGTGTCAAGCTTACTTTGATAGTTCGGGTGGATAATTTTATGTTGTAAGCTTCTATGTTGAATGATACGTTTCAGAAATTGGATTATGTTTGTTGAACTTTTTTGCATTCTTTAAGAGTTGTTATTTTTCATATTATGCCATAAAAAGAGGAAGGTTTTTTTGCAATTTTTGTGTATCTTTGTTAACTTTTGGAGCTCTCTTATCTTTGATCTGACCTTAATGGATGCTTCTCATGAGGAGATTTGATATAATGCACTATTCTTCTTCTTAGCCTTTGATGTTCTTTCTCTTCCCAACAATGAATGGTTTGTGGCATTCTGTATCTATTATATCATTCATAGGAAATAAGTCGAGGTTTGAAATGTTGTAAAATCTTTGGTGCATCACCATTTTCATGTTTTTGTTTACATTTCCTGCTAACTTTTCTCCCAACATAAAGAAGAGCCAAATTTCTATAAAAATATCAGAGGCATTTAGTGAGGCACAAATTAGTCCCCCACTTGCTGAATTTCCTATAAGATTGTCAGAGAGGCGCAAGATTTTATGATATATAGATACCATATCCATTTTTGGTAGAGTTTATACAAGATAAATGTAAAATTTTATATAGGAAAAATGTTATGCTTCTATGTGTTTTTCATTCAATACAAATTACATATATATAGGAGCTATATCTCCTATATTATATGGAACATCTTGAAAAAAATCAATAATATATTGAGTTTACTTAATAAAACAAAAAAAAAAAAAATAGTTTATGTCACACTAACCAACCTATGAGAATGATGTAATATTTGTAACAAACATGTCATAGAATTTTTCATAGACGCGTCTCCTCAATTTTGGTGCTTCACTTTTGGCATATTCAAATACATTCAAATATTTATTATGACATGTGTAATAGACTATCATAATGTTGGTCAAGATTCCAAAGTAACCTCGCTATAGTCATGCTCTTATGCATCATAGAATTTTTTATAAGTAAATCCCATCTTATAATGTTGTAAAATTACCTTACACATTGCAATGACTTGATGTAGGGGCATCATTTTATTTATTTATTAATTTCAGTGATTTTTTTATTTCACGTATCACTATATACATTTTTCTATGATTTAAAATTTGATTTTCTTTAATCATGGGAAGGAAAAATACCTACTCTCTACAACATTAATTAACATCAACAATGAAAAATGGAGATGAAGAAGTTTGAGTGGGAATTTTGAACCCATAAAGAAGTAGTTGAAGATTTATGATGGATTTTTGTGTGATGCACTCATTTAGGTGGGATTATTCTAGATTTTAGAGAGATTTAGAGGAAGAAGAAAATAAAAGAATGGAGAGAAAAGGAAAGAAGAGAAAGGGAAGAAGAAGAGGGAAATATTAAAGAAGAGAAAAAACCTAGAAAATAGAGAATGGGAAGATAGAGGAATAAAGGACAATGCAAAAAACAAACAATAAGAAAGAGGAAAATAGGGAAATCTCTTATTTTGGTCTAGTACCATGAAGGAATGTAAATACATATAAATGATTGTAAATAAATATATTTCTAAGTTAACTAAAATAATATATTACTCTCTTAAATATATTTTTCTTTCTTGGAATGTGTGTTTCTTCTCTCAATGATAATTTTTTTATAAGTTTTCTACTCTGCAAGTTGGTTGTTTTGTGTGTGTGAATATCTAGGTATTTTGTGAGTTTATGTGCGTTGTCCAAACCATAACATAGGATTTAAGTTCTTACTATTGGCAAGAGACACTGAGAATATCATTTGGTGTTGTCATTGATGGAAACCATAGTCTATGATTAGATTTGCACATAATCATTTGATCCTACCGATAGTCAGATTGAAAACAATTAAGGAAGAACAAAGCATCCGACAGTTTTGGGTTCATCAATTTACATGAAGATTTTTTGTTAATATTTTGTTTTGTGTATCTCAGGGAAGATTGATTGATGTTTTCTTTGTGTTATTCATGATTATTAGTGCCTCATATTGATCCGTGTGTGAGTTAGTAGATTCAGTTGGCTAATTCTCTGCTTTATCAGTACTGGAGCTAACTTCGTGAATGTATCATGTCACAGATATTCCAGAAGTAATTACTTAAGTATTTTTGTGTTTGAGCCCTTTTTTTGGGTCCTAACTAAGTTGTGTCCGACTGTTGTGGATGCGCATTAAGGTTCACTCATGATTTGAGGTGACAGTTGTAAATATTATTTTGTTCTATTGAAGCCGACATGTGGCGATTAAAATCTTAGTCACAAATATATATAGAAGGTCGTTCATATCATTTTGAAGCATGTGTGAAGTGCATTGATGTGAATTGTAAATAAGAGCATAGCTTAAGAGCGGTAATGTACAATTTTCACTTTTTCATAAAGGATTTATGTTGTGAGTCTGAGTAGAATAGAGTAGAAGTGCAAAATCAATCTGTAGAACAAAAGATTGAGTATTGTGCCTAACCAGAACTATAATCAAGCATATGTAGATGCTATTTTCTCAGTTCAAACTTTTAGATGGTTTTAATTTGAATAATTTTTTTGTAAGATAGTGAGTCTTCTTTGAGTATTGAGCTCTAGGTAGTGCACTTGAATGTAAGTGCATTCCCCATATTGTAAACTTCATTTGAGTATGCTCAGATCATATTGTGGATTGGCCATCCACCGTGGTTTTTCCCCTAATAGGGTTTCCATGTAAAAATTTCTATGTTATGGTGTTTTGGATGTTTAATTTATGTTAATGTATATCTCTTTTAAATGAATGTTTTAAATGCTTGAATGATAAAATCAATAAAAGTTTATGTATTGGAGAACATTGATTCACCCCCCTTCTCAGTGTTGCTTGATCCCAACAATTGGTATCGAAGGTAGTTCCTCAAAATAAGATATCTAACAACTTGGGGAGATCTTGGAAAGTGCTTCAATGGATTCAAGTAGTCTTCAAAAATAACTTATGGTGGCCTTAGATGATCTTGACTAGTCAAAATATGAGAACTGGGAATTGTAGGAAAGTCTTGAGAATACTAAAAAATTCATTCAATCATTGAAAGACAAAATCAATAAGTCCAGAGAGAAGAGAAAGGTAATCTATGATCAGATTAAGCAGAAAGATAGTAAAAGCATTGAAGATGAGCACCTCAGTCAAGCCCTAAAGGAAAATACAAAAGAATGTGAAAAGCTTACCAGAGATAATACAATCCTAAAGCATGAGATGGAATCTATCATGATGAGGATGACCAAGGAGGTTGAAGACAAAAAGAAGAATGAAGAGAAGCTTGCACAATCCTTGAAATAAAAATCTAAAAAATGCAACCATTTGGACAATGAATTGGAACAATCTAAAAGCAATGAGGAAATGTTTGAAAAATAGATTGATGATCTCAGAAATGAACTTGCTACTACAAATGAGTACAAAGAGAAGTTCAAAGTTAGCTCAACTAAGCTTGATGAATTCATTAAAGGTTAGAGGAAAAATGGTGACAAGCGAGGTCTTGGTTATGAAGAAGGAGAAAGTTCTAGATCTGGTCAAAGGAGACCTAGGCAAGAAAATCAAAGATATAGAGCTAGAATAAATTCGGTAAGACAACCTAATGCTCAAAGATTCAATGACTACTATTTTACTTGCAATATATTTGGTCATATGGCTTCTCAGTGTAGAAGTAGGATGAATCAAAGTGGTCCATCATTCTTCGGTCAATGCTTATATTGTAATAAGTTTGGTCACAAGTAAAATGAATACAAAAATGTGATGAAAATTTTTCATAGAAATGTCAGATGTTATACATGCAATAGACTTGGGCATACTACTAACCAGTGCAGATCAAAACAAAATTAGTGGAACAACTGGTCTAGACAGAAAAATGTTGTATCTTATAACTATAACAAATTTGGTCACATTGCTAGATTCTGTTGGTACATAAAAGGTTTGGTAAACCAAAGGAGAAAAATGTAGAAGGATGTTAAGGGAAAAGGAGAAGTCACTAAAAATGTGGTCAAGAGGAAAATTAAGAAGAAATGGGTGAAGAAAAATATGTCTAGTGAAGAAAATGCACCAACACGAGAACCTACTTCTGGTAGTTCATCTGGGAATTAGTTTTAGGCATTTGGCCTAGAGGGAGCTATCAAGAAAATTTCCTAACCCCTTGCCGGTAATTGACACTAGAATGTGGATAAGTTCAGTAAGTGCATAGATGTTCTTTAGATGCTGTTGAACCTATTGAAGAGAGATTTTTTATTTTTGTAGAAAAGAACATATAGGTGCACAATGAACTCAAAAAACCTGTAATAGTCAAAAGAGTTAGAAAAGAGGTGGAAGTCTTAGCATAAAGGATGGGTATACCTATAGAAAAACTGAAAGAAGCCAGAAGGAAAAGAGAAGAAGCTGAGGTAGAAAAATCTCAATCTACTGGTCCGACAACACCATCTATCTGAGCTAGATCAAATAGAAGCTCTGCATCCCTATCTGCCCCTGCAACAAAGTCAATTCCTATGAAAACTCAATCTAAGGGATCTGGTAAGGAAGGAAAAAGAGTCTATGTGGTAGTGTTTGAAGATGAAGAAACAAATTTTGATGAAGGAGTTAGAGAAATCAAGCATCAAGGTACTAAGGAAGCAACTGTTACAAAAGGCAAGACCTCTGATGGAGATGACCAAGCAAAGAAAACAAAAAATAACCCACCAGGTATGTCAGTAGAAGAAGTTGAAAAAGCTTTGGTAAAAGATGGGAATCTCAAGCGACTCTGTAAGTGGTATGAATATTTTGGTAAAGATGATCAGAGAATTCTTGAGGAAATAATAAAAAATCTGAATATTTTAAATAAAGTTCTTATTGAAATAATGCCTAAATTACCTAAAAGCTTATATGAGATTTTGGAGATGAGGAGAGTAAATTCCAGATCAGAAGAAGAGCAGATGAGAGAAATAATTCTCACTGAATTGTGTCTAGTAGTATCTATGGAAGAAATGAAATCAATACTGAATAAAGCCAAGAAGGAGTTCAAAATAAAAACTAGAGTGAATAAGCTCATGATTGGCCAAACTAAAGAAGTAGTAGAAGAAACTGAGAAAATTATTAGAAAGTTGTTGTTGAGAAATAAAATTGATGTTGTTCTTGAAGGAACTCATGATGTTTCATTTGGTTCGGGAGAAGAAGAAGAAGATAAACAAGATGCGACTGAGGATATTTAGATTCCTCTTGAAGTGGTCAATACAAAAATGCCTATGGAAATTGAAGTTCCAAAATTTTTTTTGGTTGAGAAGGTGGAGATCCCTAAAGATAAGCTAGAACCTGCAATTGAGGAAGCTGTGGTTGATGAAAATAAAGTTGATGTGAAGGAAATTCAAAATGAAGTAAGAGACACTGCAGAGGCAGTGAAGATATTTTCGGTAGAACAAAAAGAAGAAGTTTATCGTGAATTGGTTTAAGGTTCGATTGACCTATCTACCTTGAATCCAATTTAGAAAATGA
Organism: Sequoiadendron giganteum; assembly: GCA_007115665.2. NCBI lineage: Eukaryota > Viridiplantae > Streptophyta > Pinopsida > Cupressales > Cupressaceae > Sequoiadendron > Sequoiadendron giganteum. The sequence continues at coordinate 178,021,184 of CM021102.1, forward strand.
AGGTAGCATCATTTACACAAGAAAAATCTAGAGAAGAACTGCTGGAGTCTCAAATTGAGGATAGTGAACTTCTAAATCTTGCATCTAGAGTCCTGGAAAATATAATGCCCACTCATGTGAAAGATCTGACTGTTTCCTCCTCTAGTGAACTAAAAAATCTTATCAACTCTGTAAGTACTCATTTTGAGTCACTTGAGAAATCAGCAATGTTTAAAGTTCAAAAGGAATTTGATGACAAAAGACTAAATGGGTTGAAGGAAATGATAACAAAGGAGAAAGCTCTACTAACCACCTATGTGAAAAATATCCAAAATTCGTTATCCAAAGGTGGGAAGATTTATAAGTCTTGTCTGTCTTTTACAAAACTTACCGAAGAAAATGAGAAAAAGGTTAAGGATCTCGAAAAAAAATTAGCTATTATTTCTGATGCTTTTGATCCTTTAACCAGTGGCATTGGAAAGTTAGAAGGTGAATTTATATCCTTGTTTGAAAAAAGAATAAGCTTAAAGCATGAAAATGACAAAATTGTTGCAAGAGAATGTGAACTTAGATGCCTAATTGGCCCAAAGATAGAAATTATGTCAAGTGCATTGAAAGAAGCTGAAGATGCTAAAGAAGTGGGTGATCCAGCAAATCTTGAATCCACAAAGACATAATCCTATCTGGTTTGTGGACACATAAGAATCTTGGAGAGTCTCAAGAGAGCTTGGGACATGAATTTGACTATGTTGAAGAAATATTTTCCAGATATTTTCAAATTTATGTGGGTTGAAGAAGTCTATTTGTACATAGGCAATTTGTTCATAACAATTTTTTTTTATTTTTTTTGGCATGAGGATTCTTGCCTTTGCCATTGATTTCAAAGGGGGAGAATAGTAGAGTGAAAAATGTATAATCATCTCAGTGGGAGAATTGTGTTTTGGAGAAGAGTTTTGTTTTTGAAATTTTGGCAGTGTGATTGATGTTGGTACTGATCCGATACTAAGTCATTTTTCACTAAGTGCTGCCATCAATGCTAAAGGGGGAGATTATTGGCAAGAGACACTATGAATATAATTTGGTGTTGTGATGACAACCCTAGTTCGTGATTGGATCCGTGCATCATTATTTGATCCTACCGATAGTTAGATTGAAAATAGTTAAGGAAGAACAGAGCATCCGACAATTTTGGGTTCATTGATTCACATGAAGACTTTTTGTTAATATTTTGTACTTCATATCTTATGGAAGGTTGATCGATGTATGCTTTGTGTTATTTGTGAATCTCAGTTCCTCATATTGATCCATGTGTGAGTTAGTAGATCTGGTTGGCTAATTCTCTGCTTTATCAGGTTTAGAGCCGACTTCGTGAATGTATCATATCGTGGATGTTTGGGAAGTAATTAATTAAGTAATTTTTTGTTTGAGCATTTTTTTTTTGGTCCTAACTAAGTTGTGGCTAACCGTTGTGGATTTACATTAAGGTTCACTCATGATTTGAGCCGACTGTTGTAAATATTATTTTGTTCTATTGAAGCCGAAATGTGGCGATTGAAATCTTAGTCACACATATATATAGAAGGTCATTCATATCATTTTGAACTGTGTGTGAAGTGTGTTGATGTGAATTGTGAATAAGAGAAAAGAAGAAGAGCAGTAATGCACAATTTTCACTTGTGCATAAAGGATTTATGTTGCAAGTGTGAAGAGAACAAAGCAGAAGTGCAAAATCATTCTGTAGAAAAGAAGATCGAGTATTGTGCCTAACCAAAACTGTAATCAAGCATATGTAGATGCTATTTTCTCAGTTCAAACTTTTAGATGGTTTTAATCTGAATACTTTCTTTATAAGATAGCGAGTCTTCTTTGAGAAGTGAGCTCTAGGTAATGCACCTGAATGCAAGTGCATTCCCCATATTGTAAACTTCATTTGAGTATACTCAGATCATATTGTGGATTGGCCATCCACCATGGTTTTTCCCCTAATAGGGTTTCCACATAAAAAAATTCATGTTATGGCATTGTGGATGTTTACTTTATGTTCATGCATATTTCTTTTGAATGAATGTTTTAAATGCTTGAATGATTAGATCAATAAAAGTTTATGTATTAGAGAACACCGATTCATCCCCCCTCTCAGTGTTGCTTGATCCCAACACTTAAAAAATAGATTTTGTTGTTCTTGTAGCATTTCACTATTGTACTTATAGCATATTTTATGTTCGTATAACAATATATTGTTCACCTACAACATACTTCTATCTACTTGTAACTTATTTTTTTTTACCTATAGATAATTATTTTTTATAGAATAGTTTCTTTACATGGCATAGTTCTATCTACTTGAAACTTAGTTATGCATACTTAAAACTAAATATTTGACCTGCACAACAAACATTTTAAACCTCTATAGAGGTTGTGTAGGTTTCTTACAACATAACCTTCCTTTTTCAATTAATAGCTCTATTTTGTGTAGTATCATAAATTGTCACCCTTGACAGTTTCACACTATGTTTGGCTCCATCCTAAGTGCATGTGCCTAATTATTCTTATTCATTACCCATTTAATTATCGTTTTGATAAATTAAATTAAATTTGGGAAATTAAACTAAATATTTCATTAACAAATAACTAAGAATAAAAATAGGGATAGACTAGGGCACCCCTATGCTCTTGTGCCCCTTATTCAAGCCCTAAATTTAATATTTTATTATCAGTATTAATATATATTCATGAATCCAAAATCCTTTGTCAGCTTATCATAATAGTTACTGTGAAATATGTTGAAACTCATATAAATAAAGTCTTTCATATATATAAATTTTGAATATCTTTGGAGAATCCTACAAGTGATTAAGCCAATTTAAAGAGCATAATAATTAGAATATCGACAACACTTTATCAACCCAATTCATGTCAACAACACATTAGAAAATTTATATTTATGCATAGTAATATGTTGCATATTTCATGTTTTTTTTATTAATGTGAGCACCAACATTTGTAGGACCTTCAAGCAATTGTCCATTTCTCCTTGTATGAGATGTGTCAAAAGGCTTCAATCCAAAAAGGGATGTAGATCTGAGTTATAAGTTACAATTTATTTATTTATCATTCATTTTTATCCATTTGTCTTTTCCCAACCTAGGGTAAGTAATCTTTATTGTTTATCATCATAGCCATTGTGGAGGTGGAAACACTAAAATGAGGTTTGACTAAGGAAAGTCCCTATATAGAAATATCGTTCTTCCCTTATATTTCTTGTAGGTTATAGGTTTAAAGTGGATTAAAGAGGACTAAAATTCCCAAAGCATCAAACCCTAGGTTAAGAATTCAAACACCTTTCATTGAATTAGGGAAAAAGTTAATAATTCACAAACTATTGAACTTCAGATTCAAATTTTCATAGTTATAGGCTTGTAGACCCCATTGTGCCTACATTTGTTATCAAATATGAAAATTCAACATTATCACACTAGGGTACCCAATGCCCCTATGTAGTTAGATTAGTCTTAGACTCATATGACATGTGCCCCTCTATCTAAATTGCTTAGATCTACTTTCAGATTTTGTGCTTTTGAACTTAGTAATTTTCAAGATCTATGATAGTTCATCTATTTAGTATTAAGTTACCTAATTCATAATATCAATATCTATCATTACATCATCAAATCCACCCAAATAAACCTAAAAAGGGGACTAAAACCCTAACTATTTCTTTTGGATCTTCCTTGAGGACAATAGACAAATAGTTTCTTTAGGTCATTTTTGTGTCCCCTAATGTTACATGGTGGAATACATGATTAAGGTTGTTCATTATACATAGATCCCATTTCACCACATAAAAAAATGGTTAAGTTTTGGGTGCTCATAATAGGGTGGGTGCCATTAGCATGGTATCAAATCATGGATACAACTTTGGGAAGAAAGATAGCGAATTTGGATTAGGGTTGAAAGAAACCCAAGAAGGATGGTAGAGGTTCCAATAGCAGTACAAAGGACATATGAGGTATTGGAGATCCTAAGGGGAGTACAAGGAATATGGATCCAAAATGTGGTATGAGAAGAGGTAGGGCATATCAAGATACTAACACTAAAGATGAAGGAGTAGACATGACATGAAAGGAAGATAAAAATAAAAATAGAAATTTAGATGTAGGAGAAATAATGCTAATAATATATCTATCCAACATTGGGAAAGAAACAAGGATAGAGTTACCAACATTCTCATGGATTTTAGAACCAAACAGACTAATAGATTGGATAACTAAAATGGAGGAATATTTTTAATACAATGACGTAGAGGAACCTAAAAGAGTGAAGAATTCCCCAAAAAATTGAAAGGTCATGCAACACTTTGGTGGAAGGAGATGGAAGATGAGAGGAGAAATAAAAAAGATAAAAATCACTTTATGCGATCAAATGGTGAGCAAGATTAAGGATAAGTTTATACCTGAGGATTATAGACTTGAACTTCTCAATAAACTATAATTTAGGGCAAAGGGAGTCAAGTGTAAAGGCTTTTACAAAGGATTTTTTAAAATTTCAATAAGTTAAAGGGATAATGAATTAGATCATGAAAGGGTATCTAGATGTGTTAATGGATCGAGGCTAAATATTCAAGATGAGTTGATAATGATGAGGTTATGAAATATTGAAAAAGAATATCAATATGCTCTAAATGCAAAGGATAAATTGGTAATAAATCAAGACGTAGCCAAAGGAAGAGGTGGATTTAGTAGAGGTAGAGGACAACAAAAAATAATATATAACCATGACAAGAAGGTCAAAAATTCAAAAATTCAAAATGAGATAAATGAAACAAGAGCAAGGCCATACACTTGTTGGAAGTAAGAATGTGTTTGGTGGTGTTGTCATTGATGTCAACAAGGTTTAGGTTGTTATAGAGAAAGGAATCATTTGATTGCAGGTGGTACATGTATGGTTGAGATACTATAGAGATTTTGAGAGTACATGGAGCTATATTTTTGGTGTTGCATGTGTGTTGATATCAAGTGCTTTTGAGAAAATTAATAAACAATTAAGACACATTTGTGTGTGTGTTCTAAATGCGCTCTGGTAATATGCTCTACATTTCTTCTGTGTTGATCCTATGCTTGTGCAGATTTGTAGTGTTGTTTATGGGCCTTCGTTGGATAATATATCTTGAGTTATACATTCTGGGTTGATGAAGAGTGAAAGTTGTGTTCACCGGTGTGTGAAATGGTTTGGCAGAACTATTTGTCTATAGACAAAGAATTTTTTTTGCTCTGCTGTCTCTTGGTGGTTTGTCTTAGATCTTGCAGATTTGGAAGAAGGTTGATAATGATATTATCTATGTTTTGGAAAAAATGCTCATGGTTTGGTGCTTCAAAAGACTTACTCCAAAGCTATTGTGTCTATTTGCACGGTCCAGTTAGACTGTTGGAAGGAGTTATGTGTATGAAGATTGTTGAAGTTGCTGAAAATGTATCTGAAGGTTTCTAAGGGGTGTTCCAGTTTTTGGTGAAGTGTGTTGTGTGATCCACATGTCATCATCTTGTTGTGTATGTGCGCACTTGAAAGTTCATTGGTGTTTTCATTAGGTTTGGCCGACCTAGTGTCTACATGTTACATGGAGAATAAGTATCAATTAAGGAAGCATGTGATTGATCCAAGATATTTTTTGGGTCCTAAATAAGTATGTATTTGTTCCGCTCTTATTCTTATCCACCATGAGAATGTTGAGTCATTGACCTAATTTAAATTTTTAAAATAATTATTCTGTAGCCAACCTCGGAGAAAGTTTCTAGGATCGAAGATGTTGTGAATTGGATGTGAACAAGTGTGTGAACAAATGTGAAGAGAAGAGTGTACGAAAGTGCAAATCAAGGAAACAATACTTCAATGTGCTAGATTCCTGAGAGCAGTGAGCTGATGTGTTTGCAATTCTTTGATCAAGGTTGTGAATGTGTGAAACTTGTTGTGGTGGATTTCCTATTATCTTTCTTTGTTTGTAGGGATTGAGACTCCTTCTAAATAGTGAGTCCTATCTGTAGGTAGTCAGCCTTTATATCCAGATAGTGAGTCATTTTTGGGCAGTGAGCCTTTGTATCCGATTTTGCATTACTATTATATTGTGAGTTAATACTCACCATGGTTTTTCCCTCATTGGTTTTTCCACGTAAATCTAGTGTCTCTGGTATTTTCTTTCTATTATTTTCATTTCATGTTTATAATTAATAATAGATTAAAATTGATTAAGATCATAAGTGAAAGTAATTAGATACAACTGATTCACCCCCCCTCTTAGTTGTCTTGTGTAATTCAACAATTGGTATCAGAGCTTTGGTTCCTTAGAGAAGAGATTAAATTCTTGAGGTAGATTAGATGGCACACAAGTTGAAAATCCCTATATTTGATGGATCTGACTATAGTGACTAGAAAGCGCAAATGAGAGGTTACTTGATCTCTCTTGGTTTCGAGACCTAGAAAGCTATTGAGACAAAATATGTTGAGCTAGAAGGTGGTCCTTCTACAAATGAAATTTCTACCTATGAGGAGAATACAAAAGCAAGGTATGCTATCTTTAGTTCTTTATCTAAGACTGAGCAGACAAAATTTATTTCTTTAGGCACTGCTTATCAAGTATGGGAAAAGGTGCAAGATATCTATGAAGGAAATGATAGAGTCAAATTATACAAGAAGCTAACATCAAAGCGTAGATATGAGAAATTGAAAATGGAAGAAGGAAAAGATATTGCAAGATACTTTTAAAGAGTTGAAATTGTAGCAAATGAAGTTAAAAATCAATGTGGTACAATGGCAGATGAAGATGTATTATAGAAGATCTTGATGACCCTACTAGAGAATTATAGTGACAAGGTCTCTGCTATTGAAGAAATATATGATCCAAATAAATTCACTAAAGGACAAATATTTGGCACCTTGACTACATTTCAGATGAGGAAGTTTGGAAGAGAAAAGGATAAAATAGAAACAACCTTCAAAGCAACTAGGAAAGAAGATGATCTAGATAGTGATGGTTTAGAAGAGTTGGAAGAAAATTTTACTCATAAGGAAGTCGAAGAAAGGTACCGATAAGTACAAAGGTATGTTACCTTTTAAATTATTCAATTGTGGAAATATTGGTCACTATGCTTCAAGATGTCCAAATAGAGCTGTACACAGGAAGAAAAAATGTAATATTAAAGACAAAAAGGAAAAAAAGTTTAAGAAATTGTATTATGTTATAGAAGATGCTGGAATTTTGATGATGAGTTTGATTTTGAAGATGATAAAGATGAATGATTTTGAAGGTACCGGTAAGTACAAAGGTATGTTACCTTTTAAATTCTTCAATTGTGGAAATATTGGTCACTATGCTTCAAGATGTCCAAATAGAGCTGTACACAAGAAGAAAAAATATATTATTAAAGACAAAAAGGAAAAAAAGTTTAAGAAATTGTATTATGTTATAGAAGATGTTGGAATTTTGATGATGAGTTTGATTTTGAAGACGATAAAGATGAATTATTGTTTCTAGCCTTGGAGAATAAATATGTGTCTACTAACTATGGAAGATGTGCAATGGAATTTGGTCCATAGAATAAGAAGGATGAGATGGAAGGTACTTTGGTTACTACCTTTCATACTAGACAAGATGAAGACTATTGGGTAATTGACAGTGGATGTTCAAATAATATGTATGCAAAAAAAAGTAAGTTCACTAAAAATGAAAAGTATGATGGAGGATTAGTCATGTTTGGATATGATTCTGGTGCAAAGATTTTTAGAAAAGGAACAATCAGTCCTGATGGAAAAAACAATACTGATGATGTCTATTATGTTAAGGGCTTAAGGCATAATATTTTGAGTGTTGGAAAAATGTGTAGCAAAGGATTCAAGCTTGTGTTTTAGGATAACACCTATGAGATCAGAAAAGGGTCCAAACTTGTGGTAGCTATAGGGAGAAGAACATATGGAAACATCTATCAGCTTAAGAGTGGTGATGGTCAGTGCTTTATTTCTCAACTCAATGAAAGTTGGCTATGGAACTAGATGATGGGACATGTGAACTTTGACAATTTGATAAAGATTAGTTCAAGAGAAGTTAGAGATCTACCTAGAATTACAAAGCCTACCAATATTGTTTGCAAACGTTGTCAATTGGGAAAACAAACAAGATGCAGTTTTAAAGGAAAATAACATTCATCTACTAGAATTTTGGAATTGATTCATACAAACCTTTGTGGTCCTACAAGAATATTAAGTCTTAATGGTGATAGGTATTTTATGCTTTTGATTGATGATTACTCTAGAATGACACGAGTTACTTTTCTTAGGGAGAAATATCAAGCTCTAGATAGATTCAAAGTGTTCAAGGCAAGGGTAGAGAACAAAGTGAACCTAAAAATAAAATGTTTAAGGTCTGATGGAGGTGGATAATCCACTTCTGGTGAGTTTAATTCATTTTGTGAAGAGCATGGCATAAAGAGACATTTTTTTCTCCTAGAACTTCTCAGTAGAATGGAGTTATAGAAAGAAAGAACCAAACTGTTCAAGAGGATACAAGGACTATGATGAAATAGGAAAATGTTCCTAATGTATATTGGAGAGAAGCAATCCACACCATTGTTTATATTCTTAATAGAGTTCAGATCAGAGGTAACATCACAAAGACCCCTTATGAACTATGGACTGGTAAGATTCCTAGTATTAAGTAATTTAAGGTGCTTGGAAGTAGATGTTACATTAAAAGAGATGATGAGAAACTTAGAAATTTTGATGCAAGATGTGATGAATATATTTACCTTGGATATTCAACTAACAACAAAGCATATAGATGCTTCAATAAAAGATTGAGGAATATAGTTGAGAGTGCAAATGTAAAATTTGATGAAGATATGTACAGACCAGTGGAAATAAGTGAAGCTGAACTAGATGATCCTATCTATGGGAAAGTACAAGAATAGGATAAGGAGGAGAAAGAACAAAGTGAAGAAGAAGAGACTATGAAACCTACTCCTAAGACTCCAAAGTATGTATAGAAGAATCATCCAGAAGAATATATAATTAGAGATAAAAGTGAAGGTGTAAAGACAAGAAGTAAAGTGGTAGCAACTGAGGTAAATTTATGTTTACTTTCTAAGAGAGAACCTAAAACTATGAGTGAAACATGCAAAGATGAGAATCAAGTTAGAGAAATGAAAGAAGAATTGCAACAAATAGAGAAGAATCAAACATGGGAACTAGCTCCTAGACCTGTAAACAAGAATGTAATTGGTACAAAATGGGTGTTCAGGAATAAGCTGAATGAAGATGGTGAAGTAGTAAGAAATAGAGCAAGGCTTGTATGCAAAGGTTATCCATAGGTTGAAGGAATATACTTTGAGGAGATATTTTCCTCGGTGGCAAGAATGAAGGCCATTCAGATGTTTTTGGTATTTTCTACTCATGAAGATTTCAAGGTATACCAGATGGATGTTAAATTTGCATTCCTGAATGGAGAATTGGAAGAAGAGGTTTACATTGAACAACCAGAAGGATTTCAGTTATCAGAGAAATTGGACATGGTCTGCAAGTTGAAAAAGGAACTATATGGACTTAAACAAGCTCCCAGAGCATGGTATGCAAGGTTGGATATATAATTGACACATCAAGGGTTCAACAAAGGCTCCATAGACATCAATATCTATTTGAAAGTTGAAAGAAAAAAAATGTTGATATTGATTGTGTATGTTGATGACATTATCTTTGGAGAAAATGAAGGCATGTGCAAGAAATTTGTAGAGGAGATGCAAAAAGAGTTTGAGATGTCTATGATTGGTGAGTTGGATTTATTTCTTAGACTTCAAGTGAATCAAAATGATAAGGGAATATTCATTTCACAATCTAAGTATGTTAAATAATTTTTGAAGAAGTTTGGAATGGATGATTCCAAATCGGTTTGTACCCCTATAGTGATCGGATGCAAACTAAGTAAGGATGATGATTCTCCTAAAGTTGATCAAAGCATGTACAAATCTATGATTGGTGGACTGTTATATCTTACTGCTACTAGACTGGATATCATGCATGTAGTATGTTTGGTTGCTAGATTTCAAGAAGAACCTAAAGAAACACATGTTATAGTTGTGAATAGGATATTCAGATATCTAAAGGGCACTCTAGATTATGGTTTATGGTATCCTAAGGATACTGATTTCACCTTGAATGCCTAAATTGATGCAAATTAGGCTAGTTGTGTAGATGAATGAAAGAGTACAAGTGGTGGTGCATTATTTCTTGAAGGAATATTGGTTTGATGGTTAAGCAAGAAACATGATTTAGTTTCTTTGTCCGCTCAAAATCTAAGTATATTGCAACAACATCTTGTTGTACACAGGTACTTTGGATGAAGCAAAAATTGAAGGATATGGGTGTGATGTGTGATGAGACTATCCCTATCTTTTGTGATGATACAAGTGCAATAAATATTTCAAAGAATTTGGTAATGCATTCTAGGACAAAGCATATATCTACTAGATATCATTTCTTGAGGGAGAAGGTGTTGGAAAATGAATTCAGGCTTGAATATGTGTTTACTAATGATAAGATTGAAGATATATTTACTAAAGTTCTTCCGAAGGATAATTTTGAGTATCTCATGGGGAAGTTGGGGGTTAATGCCCCTCCTTCTTTGAACTAGGTGGACATGGAGGTGCATCAGTCCAGTGTATCTAACAGTCAGATCATAGGACATAAGAGAAAAGGTGTGCAAACTAGAAGAATAATTTTGGAAGAGTACTGTCTAATTTCCAAAACTAAGCCTAGCAATATCAATGAAGCATGCAAAGATGAATATTGGATGGAATCCATGAAATAAGAACTAATGCAAATAGAGAATAATGATACATGGGATCTTGTTCCTAGACCTGAGAACAAAAATGTGGTTGGAACCAAATGGGTGTTTCAGAATAAACCGAATGAACAAGGTGAAGTAGTAAAAATTTCAAGTGCCATAAAAATTTCCAAGAATCCATTGCTGCATTCAAAGACAAAGCATATATCCATCAAATATCATTTCTTGAGAGAAAAAGTAAGTTGCAAAGTTAGGCTAGAGTATGTGCCTACCAAAGAGAAAATTGGAAATATCTTTACTAAGCCATTGCCTAAGAATAATTTTGAGTACCTCAAAGGAAAGTTAGGGGTGATTTCCCCTCCTGATCAAAACTAAGTGATGTAGGTCTTTGCATCAATCTATGGATTCATATCCATATCTTATTCTAGATTGATGTTGTGGTGGCTGCTACTCAGGGGGAGTAGTCAAATGTTCTTAATATGTGGTTCAGAGCTTGTGTGTATTGTGGATGAAGTAGATGCTGAGAGATGTCAAAATTGAGTATAAAGAACCCATTGCCATATTTTGTGATAATTCAAGTGCCATAAAAATTTCCAAGAATCCAATGTTGCATTCAAAGTCAAAGCATATATCCATCAAATATCATTTCTTGAGAGAAAAATTAAGTGACAAAGTTAGGCTAGAGTATGTGCCTACCAAGGAGAAAATTTAAAATATCTTTACTAAGACATTGCCTAAGGATTTTTTTGAGTACCTCAAAGGCAAGTCAGGGGTGATTTCCTCCCCTGATCATAACTAAGTGATGTAGGCATTTGCATCAGTCTGTGGATTCATAGCCATATCTTATTCTAGATTGATGTTATGGTGGATGCTACTTAGGGGGAGTAGTCAAATGTGCTCATATGTGGTTCAGAGCTTGTGTACCTTTGCCATTGATGTCAAAGGGGGAGAAGTATAATGTGAAAAACCTTGTAATAAGGAGAAATGTAATGTGAACAACAATGTAACATCTAAGGGGGAGAATTAAAGAAGAGTAAGCTACGTTGATGGTATATTATTTTTCACATCATGTGTTGCCATCGATGCCAAAAGGGGAGATTGTTGGATGTTGTGGTTGCATTGCTGATATGTGGTTGTCATTGATGTCAACACTACTAGCATTGATGATGATTAAGGTTGTATATGTCGAGGATATCGAGAAAATCATAATAAATATATTTTAGGCAGCCAGTGGAGATGTGAAGGTTAGAGTGTTGGAAAGTTATGTATGTTGAAGATCTGAAGGTGTGCATCAAAGGGTTTTTTTTTGAGTCTATCTAGTGTGTTGTTCAAAATTTTTAGTGGTACACAACAAGAATTAAGGAATTTATGAAGTTATGTGTTCCTACAGTTATTCAACTACTATAGCAGGTGTTTCTGGAAGATGATATTGCAAGTCTAGTAAATTGCAATGTTGCATATGTTGTTGTGATGTTAAGAGATGTTTCTAGATCATGCTCTATCAGTTTGGTACGTCCACATTGGTTGACATGTTCGTGATTGAATATTTTTCATTGTATGTTGGAAGATTTCATGTTCTTGGTCGACATGATGGTGGTAGCCTATTGCAGATATTTATGGATTAATCTTTTATTGTTTGGCATGTTTGAGGATATTTTTTTGGGTCCTCACTATGCTATGATCAACTTGTGTTGGTGTGCACTAAGATTTATTCATATATTAAGGCCAACAGTTGTAATTCATTCCTTATGTTAGGATGACAGAGTTGTTGATGTAAATTCATGTAGCGGATATATATGAGTGGTTGTTTGATCATTTTGTTGTATGCTTGATGTATGCTTGTGATGTACATGTGCGAATAAAGGTCAAATCATTCAAGAGAAGAGTAGAGTGTGAAAGAGATTGAGAAGAGTGTGGCAAAGTTTGTAAAGATTTTTTTTGTGCCTAATTGGAACTGTCATCAAGATTTTGTAGAAGCTATTACTTCAGTTCAAATTCATCAGATGGTCTTAATCTGATTATTGTATGTAAGGTAGTGAGCCTTCCTTTGAGCAGTGATCTCTAGGCAATGTGCCTGAATGCAAGTGCATTCCATATTTTATTCTTCATTATACTTCTAACAAGGTATAATATTGTGGACTAACATCCACCTTGGTTTTTCCCCTAACAGGGTTTCCACGTATAAAATATTGGTGTTCATGTGTGTCTGATGTGTTAATTTATGCTTTCATTACTATTCATCAGATATTTGTTTAAAGGTTAAAAAGCTGGAATAAGTTTTAATTCTGTGACAACTGATTCACCCCCCTCTTAGTTGTCTCTCCTTGTTTTTCCAACATCCATTAACAAAAGTGTTGTTACAACCAAATTATTTAGGTAACAAAGAATCCTCACTACCTTTTATATAGATAAAATTTAAACTCTAGTTGTGTCCTCAAACAAAAACTCATACGCCATAGTAAATATTTTAGTTTCTCCAAGTACATGATCTCATTTGACAAAGAAAAAAGAGAGTTACAAACCTCAAGAAGTAATAAATATACCATCCAAGTAAGGGAATAGCATGTTGCAATCATACCATCATTCAAAACCATCATCCAAAGTTAATATGTTTATCTTAGCTATCTTTAAATGTGCCCACTTCATAGTTTACTCCTTCTACAGTGGTCAAATCTATTGATTTGTAATGTGAATTCTACCTTAAAGTTGCTTCATATTTCCTTTATCTTCTTTCATCACATCCTTAAGTGGATGCATCTTTATTTGAAGCTAATTATTTTAGGTCAAACTTAGGTTGATATTTTTTGAAAAATTAAGTTGCATCACTTAATAGAAAAAAAAATTCCCGAGGAAAATTTTATCACATACGAGACACCAAGCTTTCAAGTTTCAAGTACATATAGGTTCAGGAAAAAGACAGCTAGTATTCCCAACATATCCAACAATTCAATCAGAAGTGTGTAATATATTTGTTTATTGATGTATACATGGAACATAAATATATTTCAATAGCTCCAAAAAAATAAAGAAAATATAACTACAAGGATTTGGAATGTAGTTTGTTAATATCATAGGAAAGAAGAGGCATATGAACATACATAGAAAGAAAATGCACTGATAATATGCAGTCTCCTCTTCTCCTTTCAATTTAGAGGATTTTTTATTGGATTGTACAAAACCAGAGAAATTCAACCTGTATAAAAAGAAATCCCTCATGAAACTTACAAATAAACTCAATAAAAATGCAGATAATTTCACTTTTCTTATTTGCATCAACCACATTTTAGTAGTTTTAAAAATACTGGGATTCTAGAAGGGAAATGTACAATTTTTTCCCAGAATACTCATAGGATAGAATTGAGATGTAAGGTTTCCAAAAATGGAAAGTTCTTAGTGTTTGGGAAACTTGATTTGTAAAATCTCTTATCAACCATTACAAAATTTGTAGGAGGAAAATTTTTTTGATTGTATCCTTCAAGCTGCTGTAGCACAAAATCTCCCTCTTTGGCCATGTGCTCATTGCATCTAGAAATTCCACCACCTTGTTTCAACTACAGTATAACCATGAAGTGGGTGATTTCCTCTTCATTTGAATTTTTTAAGGTCACAAAATGTGTGTTCTTTTATACCACTACTCAGCTTCTCTTGAAAATGATAGAGCATGAAAATGGACTGGAAGAAGCATCAAATGCATAAAAATGAAAAACTAGGAAAAAATTGAATGCAATGAGGAAATGGTCACAATACCATGTGCATATTCATCATGGCGCAATGAAATAATCACATTTTCAAGTGCAAAATTTTAAGAATACACTCCATACTTTGTGTTGTAGTTAGGGTGGTAATAATACAGGTTGTCCTTGAAATGCTGATCACAAAACAAAAATATTTCAACTTACAGACTATAATATGAATACAAGAAAATAAAATGTTTAAAAAGAAATGAATAATGAATTATAATAGATGTTACCTCATAGTGAAAAATGGATTTATCAAATGCACATCCAAGGGGATAATTGTCACCTAAAATTTCAAATGAGCATTTTTAGTACTACATAGACACATAGTTAACAAGAATGCATTCCTATTCCTTGAAGCCTTTCACCAGCTACAAGAATAAGCTTGTATGCTATGAAGTTAAATTTCTCTAAGCATATTATATTTTTAATTCAATCTAGATCAAGTTTTCTATGGAAGATTTTAGGTGGGTTCCATTCATTTCAATGATGTGGAATGTTGGTTGAGCTCACCTACAAATGCTGTAACTTATGTTCTTCTCTAAAACATCTATACAAGGTTAAAATAGTAAAGAGATTGATGAAAGATAGAGGAATTAAAAAGATACTTGGATTAGTTGAATTGAAGGTTGTAAATTAGTACATGTTTTTTGTGTAGGAGACAGATCAAATCCACAAACATGACAGAGCTATGCAAAGTAGGAGGAATTGCCTTGGAAAATGAAGGCAATAGGGTATAAGGAATCATTTATCTGCCACCATAGTGAAAAGTTAGCAATTGCATTTGGTTTGTTAAATATGGCCCCTCGTACAACTATTAGAGTTGTTAAGAACCTTCAAGTATGTTCTGATTGCCATACTGCATCTAAATTCATCTCCAAGATTCTTGCAAGAGAAATTGTTCTGATAGATGTGAGCTATTTCCATAATTTTAAATAGGGACAACTTTGAAAGAACTGTTGTCTCATGGAATGCAATGACTGCAAGATATGCATATAATGGATTTGTTGAAAAGGTTGTAAAAAATTTCAAGGAAATGCAAATGGCGGGTGTCAAACTAGACTCTACAACCTTTGTTAGCATTCTCCTTGCTTGTGCCAAAATGGGAACTTTGGAACATGGTATGGATATGCATCAAAGCATAATGGAAGGGGGATTTTTGCCTAATATTATAGTAGGAAATGCTTTGGTTGACATGTATGCAAAATGTGAAAGCATACACAAGGCACGTGAAGTGTTTGATAAAATTTCTAAAAGAGATGTCATCTCATGGAATACAGTGATTGCAGGATATGCACACAATAGATTTTTTGAAAAGGCTTTAAAATATTTCAAGAAAATGCAACTGGTAGGTGTAAAGACAAATTCAACAACCTTTGCCAACATCCTCCTTATCTATGCCAAAATGGGAGATTTGGAACAGGGTATGGACATCCATCAAAGCATAAATGATAGAGAAATTTTGTAAGATGTTGTAGTGGCAATAGCCCTTGTAGACATGTATGCAAAATGTGGAAATATAGACAAGGCATGTGAACTGTTTGACAAAATGCCTCAAATAAATGTGGTCCCATGGACTACAATAATTTCAAGATATGAACAAATTCAAATTTTTGAAAAGGCTTTAGAAAAATTTCAATGAAATGTAATTGGAAAGTGTAAATCTAGAATCCACAACCTTTGCCAGTATCATACCCGCATGTGCCAAATTGGGAGCCTTGGAAGAGGGTATGGACATCCATTAAAGAATAAATGATAGAGGAATTTTGTCAGATATTGTAGTTGCAACTAATCTTGTAGATAGGTATGCTAAATGTGGGATCATAGACAAGGAACTTGAAGTGTTTGAAAAAATGCCTCAAAGAAATGTGGTCTCATGGACTGCAATAATCGTAGGATATACACAAACTAGATATGTTGAAAAGGCTTTAGAAACTTTCAATCAAATGCAATTTGTAGGTTTAAAGCCAGACTCTACAACCTTTGTCAACATCCTCTCCGTGTGTTCCAAAATTGAAGCTTTGGAACAGGGTATGGACATCCATCAAAGCATAATAGAAGGGGGATTTTTGTCTGATATTATAGTTGGAAATGCTTTGGTTGACATGTATGCAAAATGTGGAAGCATAGAGAAAGCACGTGAAGTTTTTGACAAAATGCCTCAAAGAGATGCCCTCTCTTGGACTACAATTATTGTTAGATATGCACAAAATGGATTTGTTGAAAAACGCTTTAGAAACTATCAAGAAAAAATGCAATTGGCAGGTATAAAGCCAAATTCGACAACCTTTGCTAGCATCTTTCCTGCCCGTGCGAAAATGGGGGCTTTGGAACAGAGTATGAACATCCATCAAAGCATAAATAACAAAGTTATTTTGTCAGATGTTATAGTTGCAATTGCCCTAGTAGACATGTGCGTAAAATGTGGAAGCATAGACAAGGCATGTGAACTGCTTGAAAGAATGCTTGAAAGAGATGCCATCTCATGGTATATGATGATTGTGGGATATGCACAAAATGGATTTTTTGAAAAGGCTTTAATAAATTTCAAGCAAATGCAATTAGCAGGTGTGAAGCCAAATTCCACAACCTATGCCAACATCCTCCCTGCCTATGCCAAAATGGGAGCTTTAAAGCAGGGTATGAACATCCATCAGAGCATAATGGATGGGGGATTTTTTTCAAATATTATGGTTGGAAATGCTCTGTTAGAAATGTATGCAAAATTTAGAAACATACACAAGGAACGTGAACTCTTTGATGGAATGCCTCAAAGAGATTTCATCTCATGGAATGCAATAATTGTAGGATATGCACAAAATTGATTTTACAAGGATTCTCTCAAAATATTTGAATTAATGAAGCACTCTGAAATATATCCTAACATTGTAAGCTTTGTTTGTATTATTTGTGCATGAAGCCATGGAGGTTTAGTGGATGAGGGTTGTACATAATTCAATCACATGAGTAAGCAACATTGAATTACACCTATAGTTGATCATTATGTGTGCATGGTTGACCTTCTTGCCCATGCTGGCTATCTCGAGGACACTCTAAACTATATCATTAAGATTCCAGTTAAACATGTGGTGGTTGTGTGGATGTGTTTTCTTGTTACCTATGGATTACATATGAATATAGGCTTAGGATTATTTACAAGCATGCTGATCTTCAATTTGGATCCTAAAAATGTTGCGACTTATGTTTTTCTCTCAAAAATCTATGAAAAAGTGTGCAGGTGGGGTGAAGTTCAACTGTTAAGGAGATTGATGAAAGATAGAGAAATTAAAAAGATATCTGGAATTAGTGTGGCCAAAGGCCATAAAATGGTACTTTCATTTTTTGTTGGAGACAGATCACATCCATAAACACAGGGGATGGATGCAATGTTGGACGAATAGGCTTGGATACAAATAGATATATAGATCATGACCTCATTATTTAGTCCTAAAAAAAATTAAATATATACACATTAAGCCTTCCCAAGAAGTTCACTTGATCCTTTAAATCATTATAAATCTCATCAAGATTGAGGTAATATACAAGGTAAGTCTATCTATAGTACATTGCAAGTATCTCACAACTTGATGGAAGATTTTACACAAATAGTTTTTCAGGAGCAGCTGCCAATTGCATTTTCTTATCATGGGATTCCATGAGACCACATTTCTTTCAAGCATTTATTCAAACAGTTCACTACCTTGTCTATGCTACCACATTTTTCATACATGTCTACCAAAGAATTTTATCAAATAGTTCACTTCCTTGCTGCTATGGCTAAAATCCTAAAACTAGTGATTTCAAACAAGCTATGGATGCTTGGAAAAAATGTATCAAAGCATAATAGTGAACAATAACATAGACAAGGTAGTGAAGTGGTTGAAAATTTTCCTAAAAGAAATGTGGTCTCATGGTGATAGAATTCTTTGAAAATCCATATCAATTTGCTTGTCATGGCATTCCTCATGCTATTCCATCACCATGAGACCACATTTCTTTGAGGCATTTTTTCAAAAAGTACACCACCTTGTCTATGCTACCACATTTTCCATACATATCTACTAAAGCATTTTATCAAACCATTCACTGCCTTGCTACTATAGATAAAAGCCTAAAACAAGTACTTTTGAACAAGCTATGATGCTTGGAAAAAATATATCAAAGCATAATAGTAAGAAAATTTAAACTTAAGCACCAATAAGCATGAATATTTTTTAGAATAATTTTCATTCATTTTGCTCTAACTTCAGAGTTGAAGAGAGTCAAGTTTCCATAAAGGCAAAAAATGCGATCTCACAAGAAGTGAGACACCCATAAATTAAAAATATAGATTAAAAGTATAGTAAATAAACACAACATAGAGACAAAAAATGAGCAATAAACTAGAGACAGTTATTGTTCACCTAATAGTTAGAGGCCTTTGACAACATGTCATTTGTTTTCCAGGAATTGTAGTTTCTCTTCAAAAGAAAATGAATTTATTTTCTTGGTTTCATCATCATTGATAGGGGGAATGGTAGTGTTGGATTTTTTTTTTCCAATAAGCATGAATATTTTTTAGAATAATTTTCTTGATTTTTCTCTAACTTATGAGTTGAAGAGATTCAAGTTTCCATAAAGTCCAAAAAGGGGATCTCACAAGAAGTGAGACACCCATAAATTAAAAATATAGATTAAAAGTATAGTAAATAAACAAATAATAGAGACAAAAAACTAGCAAGAAACCAGAGATAGTTATTGGTCACCTAGCAATCAAAGCCCTTTGAAAACATGTCATTTGTTTGCTAGGAATTGTAGTTTCTCTTCGAAAGACAATGAATTTCTTTTCTTGGTTTCCTCATCATTGATAGGGGGAATGGTAGTGTTGGGAAAAAAATTCCCTTCTTCCTAAAGACAAAAACCTTTGGAGGATCTTCCCCTTCGCACTTACCATGGTATGTTCTAACTACAAAGATATTCAAAATCTAGGTATACAATCATTCCATATGCATATTTTATTGTCCTTCTAATATTTTCCCTAGATTTTCTTTGCTAGTGGAAGGATTTAAAGTATGCAAGAAATACTTTGTCTCTCTGTTCCAAGCCTTCTAGCTGCAAACCAACCAACATAAAATTATGTAGTTTGTATTCACATGTACCTCACTTCCAATATAATGGTATGTTCCAACTACAGATATATTCAAAATCTAGGTATACAATCATATGTTGTAGTGACAAGTTCCTTGCTAGACATACATGAAAATGTGAAAGCATAGACAAGGCAAGCGAATTGTTTCCAAAAATGCCTCAAAGAAAGTGACTTCTTAAAAAGGCATCAATTTCCAACGAATTTCATTTAATTCCACAATATCATAATTTAATTAATAATTATAGGGATTAATAACAAAATTAATATTATTTTAAAATATAAGATTTTATATTGTGATTTAATCATTAGTTATATTTATTTTCTTCACTAGTTATAGGTGTTTTCTCTACTATCAAAGCCTAGCTATTGTCACTGATGTATTTCAAACAATCTATTCTTCATCATCTTAATAAACTTCATAATGCCTTACCTCCATAACAATATCCAATCAAACAATGGACCTTCAAACTCTTTGAATGAGGTGATGCAGACAGGGGTGACACACCAATCAATAAGAAAAACAAGTGGATATCAACCAAACTCCAAAGAAAAAATCAAATGATCTCCTCAATATTTAACTCTGAACCATGTTATTCCTTGTAGCCTATGCAACCCGGTTTAAGGGGATTTTCAGCTAGAAGTTCCAAATAAATTCACAAAAAAATTAGTGATCAAGATACCCTTTTTAGACTTGAAAAACACATGTGAAAACCAACTATACCTTCTTTGGACCAAGCTAGTGAACCGATAATTCACCCCTGCCTAGGGCTAGTGAATTAGCCCTCTTTTACAAAGAGAGTTCACTTTAAACACCTGATCTTCCCAAAAACAACCCAAATAGTAAAAAATCAAGTGTCAAAACTACAGATTTTCCAATTTATTTCTACTTATAAGGTTTCTTCAATGCTGCCCCATGAAACCCTCACTCTACCATGCAGATACATAGGTTTTACTGGAAATCATGCACCCAAACCTTTGCAAATAAATTAAATGCTTCAAACATCTCCCAAAACACCTGCACAAACTCATCAATTACTCACAATGACAATACATTCATTAGTTTACCAAAACCCTATCATTGTTCCTCAATTTCATGATGAAATAACATTGCCCAACCCTAGGGCATCACACCATCGTAAAATTCCTTCACCCTCTTAACTCGTTAGGAATTGAAACATATATTATAACCTCATAAAAACTAATCCACTGAGAAACAAGACCAAATAATAGGTGGATTGGTCAAAACATTAAATATTTTCCCTCAAAACCCTTAACCCAACAAAACAAGGCAGTTCCTATGTTTTTGTGTTTTCTCCCACAAAACAATGAATTAGACCTCCAAAAAAAAACAAATGAATTTAAACACATATAATCACATACAAAAATAATCTCAGGTCATGGAAAACTTGTACAAGTCCATACTAAGCTAAAGAAACTCAAAAAAATAGTAAATCTACAAGTTTAATGTTTGGAAATGATGAAATCTTCTTCATAAACTAAAAAATCAACTTACAAATGCTATAGAGAGGCATTTAAATAAATTTTCCTAATAGTTTCTAACTGCCCAACGCCCTTAACAAATTTTCAAACTCTAATGACTCTTCAAATGCCAAGTTGACAACTTTTACAAGTTTATTGTGCAACTTTTTACATTTTCATCTAAGTGACCCTCCAAGCCTTTGATTACATCACAAGTGGTCTTATTAGACCTTATTCATGGTGAAAACATGAAAATAAAACCTACACTATACCCTAACTACCTACATGCTTCAATTTTATCACTAAGGTGTAGGTTCTTCTATACCATACACCCCCACAGAGAAAATACTCTTGTCACAAGAGTAGAGGTTCATCCCATGCCTCATTGCTACTCCATACATCCTCAGACATGCAACCTCCTTCAACTGGTTCAAAAATTGATATTTATTGATCTTCTCTACCCTCTTGGTTGTGTTCATGTTGAAATTTGTCTTCATCTACATGTTTAGACCTGATGTATGCCCCATCCTTATACCTAGACCAAAGCTTGATGTTGTCCTAGTCCTTATACTTGCAAACAAACAAGGGTTAGCAATACATTGGCCAATATTATTCTTTATTTCATCTACACACTTGTATCTATCCATAATTCCTTACATACTTTGTCCTCCGATCATTGTTATCAGACTTGTGTGCTTTTGTTCACACTGTCCTCTTCTCATTGTCGCCAGTTCTTTCACACTGTCAATAGCATGCATCTTTGCAATATCAGGCTTATCAACCCCTACACTTGCAAATATCAATTGCTTTGCAACATTACATTCACCTATAGGACACACAATGGTCCCAATGGTAATTCCACCTCGTCTCATAAAATCTTCTTCAAGCATTCCATCCTATTTTTCATGTTGCCCTACAGATTTACCATTATTCACCTTGACTATTTCAGACTTATATGTAAGTCCATCCTCCACCTTTTGTAAAACTAAACTCTTAACTATCCTTGCATCATTCATTGGTGATTTTATTGCTATCCTAGCATCAATAACCTGCTCCATATCTATAAACACACTTATTTTTCTGCCCTGAAGACTTAAAGGCTCGTTCTTACCAAAAATGACAACCTTAGACTTACCCTTATCTCTTCCACTTCCTTGCAAAGGATTTAGGTTAAATATTTTTAATTCATTCTTGATAGCATAGGTGTTTTCTCTACCATTAAAGCCTATCTCTTGTCATTGATGCATTTCAAATAATCTGTTCTTCATCATCTTAGCAAAATTTATAATGCCTTGCCTCCATAACAATATCCTTTGGAAAAAATCAAACCACGGACCTTGAAGCTCTTTGAATGAAGGGAAGGGGAAACAATAATCTATCACTTATTTCTATTAAAATCATAATTTTACAATGAATATATACTCACTATGAATGTCCTAGCTATGTTGATATTTATTTTCTTATAAACTTTGGGATGATATAACTAAATTAAAAATAATTTAATGTGGTGAATCAACTAAGATTTTGAAAAGTAAGGACTGATTTCCAACTAAGAACCCAAGGAATTTCTTTGTTTGAAAGTATGAATGTTATGGAAAAGACACAAATTTCTGATGAACAATGAAAATTCATTTCAGAGCCCTACTAAAGGTGAAATCACACTGATATGATAAATGTACCTTCCATACGTGAAAATGAAGTCTAACAATAAATTGGAGGCTTTAATTAGGCACAAAATTCTGCCAATATCAGGCACCACAACCCACTAACTATAACCGATCCTTTTTAGCTTGATTAAAAATAATTTTAGCTTGGACAAATCTGAGTTTGCATATCTATTAAATAGTAGTACTTTTTCAGATGATTCAATCACCTCCCTGGAAAGATCAACTCAATTTTGAAATCATCTCTGCAAATTATTTTGAGCTATATCATAAACATCCTTCCATCAGAGATTTCTTTCTTGGTCAAATACATGGCAATTGATACTTCAAGAAGCTTAGAAGCAAGCAATCAAGGTATAAGATGATGTGTTCACCACTAGAATTATTTATTTAATTTAATTGGATATATGTGCATGGATTAATTAGAGATAATTAATTAGACATAGGGTAATATTAGAGGGAATAACATAATATAATCAATGAATTAACTAAATGAATTAACATAAATTTGATAAATCAAAGGTGTGACAAGATGATGAGAATAACTTGACAATAGAATTGGTCAATTGACAAATGTTGATAGACTTGATCAATTGAAATGACTGTTAGTCAATAGCATAAGAGTAG
This sequence comes from Sequoiadendron giganteum, assembly GCA_007115665.2. Taxonomy (NCBI): domain Eukaryota; kingdom Viridiplantae; phylum Streptophyta; class Pinopsida; order Cupressales; family Cupressaceae; genus Sequoiadendron; species Sequoiadendron giganteum. Next base: position 178,044,620 of record CM021102.1, read on the forward strand.
GGTGATTAAATAGGATGATTGCAATAAAGCTAAGGTGACAATATTTAGGAATCTACAATAGATATGCACAAAATGAATTTGTTGGAAAGGCTTTGAAAACTTTCAAGCGAATACAATTCGTAGGTGTAAAGCCAAATTCCACAACCTTTGCAAACATCCTCCCTGCCTGTGCCAAAATGGGAGCTTTGAAACAAGACATGAATATTCATCAATGTATAGACAATAAATGATAGTATCCCTATAAGAAATGTGGTCTATAGATTGCAATATTGTAGGATATGCACAAAATGGATTTTTTGAAAAGGATTTAGAAAATTTCAAGCAAATGCAATTTGCAGGTGTAAAGCCAGATTCCACAACCTTTGCCAACATACTCCCTGCCTATAATAAAATGGGAGCTTTGGAAAGGGTATGCACATCCATAATAGCATAAAAAAATGTGTATTTCTACTAGATATTATGGTTGGAAATTCTTTGGTAGATGTGTATGCAAAATGTGGAAGCACGGGCAAGGCACGTGAACTGTTTGACAAAATGCCTCAAAGAGATGCCATCTCATTGAATGCAATGATTACAAGTTTTGCAAAAAATTGTTTGTTGAAAATGATTTTTGTTGCAGGGATAGGATGTCTTTCACCCAAAAAACATAAAACAAGTTAGCTTAATCACCAAATTGATCCTCAAACCCTTAAAATACTCCATTCACAATTTGACTCTACCTTGCCAACTAGATCTGCAAACCGGGTTTTCTCAACTTTTCCTCTCAGTGTTTCTCACCACAACCAATCTCTTGAATATTTTGAACACCCTTCAAGGTCGTCCTAAACATATGTTAAAACCAACTAGGGCTCCTTTTTGACAACTCTCTCAAAACTTAGTGATAATGATGTCCCAATAGGTCAATTAGGCCTATTTTTCAAAGTAAGTGCTCTAGAAACTCAACCCCAAACTTAAAAAACATATCAGACCTCTTAGGAAGACAACGAAAATCCTCTTTCAACAATTTTTATAACTCCAAACCCTCATCTACCCGCCGCTTTGGAAAACCCTCAATTCCCACCATTAAAGGGTAGGGTTTATTCAAACTATGGTTCCCCAACACTTATAGCCTTGAAATTGCTTCCAACACTCTAGAAACTGCTTGGCTTCACTCAATTTACCCTCACACAACCTCTTCTCACACTCTTTTGAAAAACCCACTCCATAAACCTTCTTTTCCATTCTCAATTTCATCAAATTTCTCTCAAGACATTCATACTTCACCCCAAAACTCACCATATAGACTCAACCTAACAACCTACCATCCTAAACCTACTATCCTATGCCCATTCCATGTATTCACAACAATTACAATGTTTGGAATGGACTTATTCCATATTTACGGCTTCAAAATCTCACAAAAATGCTTACAAGCCTATCAACAGTGAATTGGCAATAAATCAACTATAAACCACTGTGATACCCTCAAAATGGATGTAAAACAAAGATAAGACCAGTGTTCAATTAGTTCTCAATTTGTTTGAACTATTTATTTTTGTCGCTTGAAACACGGGCACAAATACTATCTTTTATAAAGCAAGAGGTTCCTTCTACTTCTCTTGTATATATGATGTATTTATCATGTTACTTGGTTTCACACAAGATGAGTTTTTGAATAGGAAAACTCCACTAAATTTATTTTTTCAAGGAAACAACACATGAATCATCTATAATTTTAATAGACATCTAGCTAGTTCCAATTCAGTGGATTATGGCCTAAATAAAATGTTGGTCTATTTTCTAGCAGAGCTTATATGTTGATATACCTAGAAAAATCCATCATGCGTCCAAGCCAAAGGATACCCCAATAGGGGTTTTTATCATTCAAATAGAGATGGAAGAAATGCACAAGATTTATTACTTCTCTTGATATAAATGATAGAAGAAATGTTTGTGCATCCCTTACAAGAGTAAACATGTGTAGCCCTAACCTCTTTTTTTGTCAAGATGTTTGCACCCTTGATATCTCTATGAATGTCACCTTGTTCATGAAGATAAACAAAGCCTTCCAAAACCTACACCAAATGAGAAAAATCGTGGTTACATCTTAAATGGGCTAGAAATATAATATCTTGTACAAATTGAAACCAAAAGGGCACAATAGATCTAGGATTTAGAGTCTATCGGATTATACACATGGATTTATTCAAATATCCAAACCTGTGCAATGTACACAACAACGATAGATTCAAGAAAAGCTCCAAACATATTGGGCTTGATAATGTTGGAAAGCAATCCATTTTAAAAATACTTGCAAAGTAAAGTGAACAAAACATGAACTTGATTTTGCCTAAGTTAGATAAATTTAGCAAATCAGATTTATCCTATTTAATCTTCTTTGTTACATGGTTGAGCATTGTATACAACAATCATTTAATAAAGTTAACATAGTAAAAAAGGTGACAAAAACATATAGAATTTATCAATAAAAAATATCGATCAACATAAATCAACTTATGATGATACTTACTCAAGAATTGTGTACAAGTATGTTTTTGTCTTAAAGGAACCCCTATACTTTACAATGTTTTTATGGTCCAAATTCTGCAATCAAAAGAAGGTATATTATTAAAAAAAAAATCATACAGATGGTTTATACTTTATTCAATGCTTCATACTTTTCATTGTTAATTTGAAAATATTAAAAGAATCCTAATCTGATTAATATGAATCTTTTCCTAGACGACATGCCATAATATGCCCATTCACAACACTAAAATTTTCTTCCATCAAATATATGAAATAATAAATGTTAAAAATAGCAAAAAAAACTAATCATATTTTAAAGAACAAAAGCTAGACATTATGCATTAAGAAACTTATAATATAGGATAAATTACATTACCTTCAAAAGATCAATCTCTTACTAGAGATAGTGAAGAATAAACATGGACACTAGAAACATTTCCAACAGATCAGTAATAATTATATTATACCATCTTATAGAAAAATAATAAAAACATAATCTTAATAATCTGACTAAAATGGTTATGATAATTTATAATTTACATCAAAGCTAAAAGGTTTAGAATTAGAAGAAGAAGAATGAAATTGTACATCAAATAAAAAGAGTGCATCAAAGGTAATGAAAAAAGCTCAATAATCAACTTGAAGTATCTGAAAGACTATCTAATATGTTCATTTTTTTTATTAATGTTTGATTACAAAGAACCATAGCTTCCTACATTTGCAAAAATTTCAAAGGAAAGATACCAAATGTTCAGACAATGTCCTTTGTTTGGACTCACATATCAAATATTTATTCATTGGATGTTAGTGATTCCTGAGGGAGAAATTTAAAATCAATAAATCTCAAAGCAAAGTGTGATACTCCTATAAAAACCTCCCAAGAAGCTGAAAATGGTATACATAAAAATTCGATGAAGACAAAATATAGAGTATGCTTGGAGTCTTGAAAACTCACAATATTAATGATTCTCTTGAAATAATAAATCATCTAAAAGCCAATAGTAAACCCAATATAAAGACACTAATCTCAATAGCAAATAAAAACTTCTAGACATTACCATTAACATCAAAGATCCAAAGGTGGTGAGTATGTTGCCATTTACCTTTGTATACCCCGTGCAATCAGAATAGAGTTGCATATGTTTTTAACAAGCAATATAAAAGAAAACATTAAATAATATACATATAGAGAGAGAGATGGAGAAAGAGGGAGAGTGTGTGTGTGGAATGATTCATTCTTAATGGTCAAATTTGTAATAAATCTAAAGTGTTCTTTGCAATTGATTTTTAAGAATGTGAACTAACTTCTAACTTCCAGTTAACATAGAACCATCAACTAACTAATAACATAAAATCAACCAAACCATAATTGTTAGGATCATTACACTATCCACATATCCTACCCTAATACTAATGAGAAATGTGTCTGACCCAAGTCATTATGTTAGTTTTGTTGCTCTTGAGTCACATGATATTCTAGATAATATGCTAATTCTCTATATGTCATCCCTAATCAAACTACCACTAGAGTTGCCTCTCCCCTTCCTTCTGTCACTTGGTTTCAGTGTTCCTCAGAGTTTTGTCACAATCACCAATTTTACATCCAATAGTAATACTATTGAAATGGTCGTTGCTTCCTCTCATAAATTAGGTTCTCATAACCCTAAATCTTAGACTATGGTGCATCCTTCTAAAAATGTAAAAAATAGTTTGGCATTAAGATATAGTGTTGGGCTCCTATCATACCAATTCATTTGGTTGTTGCTAACATTTTTGTTTGTATTGCCACTCTGAGGCCCCTATTTTTTCTAGTTGTGTGCAAACAATGAGATTGGTTCTCCTCTTATGGGAGATTGCATTAGCTGACTTTAATTTCTAGAGGAACATGGAAGGGTCATGTTGGTATGAGGAAGAATGTTATGAGCATGAAGCCTGTAGTAGATGTAATATAAAAAACATGGATTTCTTAGCAAGTTTATGAGGAATCAAGAGTTGTTTACTTGCATCAACTATCATATAAGAGGTTGTGAATGTAAATTAAATGTATAATATGGTTGTCAGTAGGATTATGAGGAATATTTTAATATGGTTGTTGAGGTTCTTAACAAATAATTAGTGTTCACTGATTTTGTAGAGGGAAATAATTTTCAATGAGATCATATGAATCTTGCACAAATAATTACACTAGCCCTGTTAAGAAGTAGGGGTCTAAAATAGCTACCATTAATAGTTCAAAAAAACATAAAAAACCAAAAAATCCAATGCACTGGTCTAAGGGTAGAGCTCATAGAAAATATTTAAATCAAGTGAAAGCTAGCTTCTTATGGAAAAATCAACAAAACCATTCAACACCCGGTTCACAAACACGCACAACACACAATGATATGTAAAAGATATTAATGATATAAGTAAATAATACACCCAAAAAATGCCTACCTCGTATGGAGAATGAGTCGAACATAAAAACATCCAAAATGAAATAAAACACACCAAAAATGATCTGGTAGTGTAAAGATTCCAAAGAATAAAACTCACTAAAACCATGACAAGTGACTTACCTAAAAAAAATTTGCAACCCAAAAAATGCATACTCCAAGACCCTCATCAAAACCTTATTTTCAGGCTGCAACTCACCAAATTGGAGAAGTTGAAGGTAAATACCAGCGAGGAAGAGTTTGGAGGATCAAGAAACTAATAGTGGTGGGGAAAGTAGCAAAAAATCATGGAAAACAATGAAAACAATGGCAAAAAAATGATGAACGACTGAGATTTGTGTCTTGCATTGATATGGACACAATTTATTAGTTTATTTCTATGAATTATATTATTTCTGTAAAATATTGATGGAATGTCATAATTTTTAGATTTTAGTCATGGTATAATATAATAGTTTCAATTTAGTATGTGTAAATGGAACAAACATGTGGTATTAATACCATATGTAGTTGAATAATACAATTCTATGTCTTTATATGTGGAAAATGGTGTGAAGCAATGGTAAATGAAATTTAATTTTCAAGAAGCAACTCTTCTAAACTGACAAATGTAATATGTTTCACATTCATTCATAGAAGCTTCAAATTTACTGTACTTTTCCAATCCTTCATAGTTGCACAAAAAAATAAAAATCAAAGCTTCAAATTTAATGTTTTTAACTATGGCTTCAAATCATAGTTAAAAACATTAATGATTCATTAACATAATGAGTAATAAAAGTTAAAGAATGTAAATGCTATTTTTTTTATAAAATATGTGAAGGCCTTAAGACTACACCAAGAGGCAATACCTTCCACACAATAGGTATTTGTGGTGCACCAAGAAAACTAGGCGGCTAAATGGCCCTCTTAGGTAGGGGTCCCATGAGGAGGGCTTAAATATCTCTATGGATTATGATCAAATTCGAAAGAAAAAAGAATAAAGGAGTAATAGTCATTTATTTAGTCATTATTTTAGCCATATACTTAGTCATTTTTATTTGTCTGATATTAGTCATTTATTTAGTCATTTTTATTTGTCTGATATTAGTCATTTAGTTGTGATTTTACCCAATTACCAAATTAGTCATTTATTTTCAAAATACTACTAGTGTTAGTCACATGACTAAAATTTTTAGTCACGTGACTAAATTTTTTAGTCATGTAGTCATTTATTTGCCAAATTCTACTAGTGATGGGATCATGAATGTTATCCCATATTTTCTTTATTCGGCTCTGGTTTCTGTGGGTTTTTTACTTCTGTGACCTGTGTATTCACCCACATCGACTTCTCTAGTATCCCAAGCGAAGCATAAGAGAAATTTTCAAAGACATAGGCGATGGGTGTTGCACGCATGGCATCATACAAAATTTGCATTTCTTTGCCTTGCATTTTTGTTTGAGAACTTTGGAATGATTCCATTTTTTGCAAGTTTTTCCTTAGAAAGCACACTAAAGCGGTATGAATGGAACCTAAAACACTATGCAAGGATCTGAATGCAAACCCAAATGAATTCTTGCCTTTTTCTTTGGGTTCAATCCACATTGGAGTAGTGAATCCCATGTAGATATTTCTCCGCACTTAGCTATTTTATCATTATTATGCACCGCGCTTAGGTTTTCTTAGCAATTCTACACTTTATCCTTTTGCGTACTCATGAAGCTTTCTGCTCTATTTAGCTCTTGTATGCAATACTTATATTTTTCCTTTAATTTTTCTACTTTAAAGTGGTAGAAAATAGTTTCCTTTCTGCATTAAATTTGGTATGTACCGCTAGCTCTCTTGCCCATGCGAAACAAATTACTTTCCCTTTTGAAAATACAAGAATTCATAATGGCATTAGTGATCATGTCCTTCGGCATGATTTTCTTGGGGAATTGATCCATCGATTGAAAGCTTGCTAACCTTTCATATGCTTTGGGAATTAATATCCAAAAGGAATAATTAAGCCAAAGATGTAATGAGTACTTAAAAATATTTGCATCTTGCCTTGGAGCTTGAAATTTCCTATAGCATGACACCTGAACACCCGTCCATATAAGCGATCACTTGGGACTACCAAAAACTTGTGTTAATTAATTACCTCTCCTTAATCTTGCACGCAACAATTCATACCTGCAGATGCACTTGAGTGGGAATTTTGAGTTGTCCTTTGGTGGGATTCTCAAGTTAACACTTGATTAGCATCATGCTTATGGCATGTATTTACCTTAGATATTTCTATAAATAGGCACTATGATAGTAGGAAAATCACACTTAGCGTTTAGCAAGAACTGGTATTAGTTGATTGGAAAGGATTAGTGTTAGGCAGTTGAGTAGGATTAGAGGTTGTTTTAGAGCTAGAATTAAGCAGTTGAGTAGAGCTTGGAACCATGAATACTCCCATTAGGTTGGTTTGTAACAAGTCCTAAATAGCGTTTTTAGGGGAGATTTCCAATATGCGACTGAAAAGGATGACTAAGAATAAGCATTCTCTGGCTATCATAGCCATGAAATGGGTTTTGGGGAGATAATGTATTGAATACGAAGATAAGTATAGAGTGAACATAGACATCTACTCCCACTTCGTTGCTTCTTTGCTTGACATCCAAGTCCCCAAGGGTATGATCTTGGGTCTGACACTTCAAAGTTTCTTGAAGAAATACCTTGGTGGCCTTGGAGAGGTGGTGACTAATATTGTATATGGTGTAGGCCTTCCAGTGGGAATCAACCTGCGGAAGAACATTGAAGAGGATGTCGTGGTACCGTGGGTTGCATTTTTTAGTGGGTTCTATTTTCTTTCAAAAATTGAGCACCGTGAGAGGGCCACCTATGCATGTCACTTCCTCTTGCACTACTACAATGTGGTGCTATTTTACGACGTGGACTAGTACATGGATTTCAAGAACTTTGTGTTCCCTTCGCTATTTGTTCTTGGTGATATGAAAGATTTTGCTACTCCTGGACTGATTGTTGATGATGACAACCTTCCTACTACTAACAACAATCCTTCCACTGATGATAATGTTCCTGTTCCTCTAGCCAATTAAAGTTTCAAGCACTTTTTTGTCTTTTTGTAATTATACGCATGGAAAAGTCTTTCTCGTACATATACAAAGAAGCTGCTTAATATATATAGATATAATTTTGAATGTATGGCTTCAAAGCCATTTTGAAAATGTATTTACCAAAGAATATATATAACGAATATACTTGCTTACTAACATTCTTGTCTCTTTTTCATGTGGTTTTGTAATATGGGTTCATTTTGATTCTTCGCACATGAGTTTATTTTTCTGCATTATGGGTAGCATTCACTTTTCTCTACTTTTGCATTGTGGAATTTATTGAAAGACCGACGGACAAAACACAAAAAAGAATAATTACAATACTTTACATATTTACATGGGCAGACTAACTGAAGCTTAATTAAACAATTCTAGGGGAATTTTGTTAATCGAAATACCCAACGCTTCTTGTTCCATGTTTGCTAACTCGAATGTATTGTGTTGTTTGCACTGAGTTATTTTGAAAGGGCCCTCCCATAGACTATCAAATTCTCCATGTTAGCTAGGGTTCGTAGCCCTTTTGTTAAATTTTAATACTAGGTCCCCGCACTTTAGACCTTGGTCCTGGGCTTTCTTGTCAAATCATCTCTTAACCACTTGTTGGCAGCTAGACATGGCTATCAGGGATTTTTCCCTTTTTCCTTGTGCCTCCATCAACTCATCCAACCAAACCTCCATAGCTCCATTTTCTCCAATTTCGAGGGAATTGAGCATCTGTAATGCTAGGATTTCCATAGAGATGGGAAACAATGCCTCCTTCCCATATACCAATTCATATGGTGAAGTTTTGAGGGCTTACTTAGGATTTAGGCAGTCTGCCTAAAGTGTTGCTCAAAGGTTCTTGTGCCACTCCTTCTCACGGTCTAACTCGATCCTTTTGATGATTCAGACTAAATTCTTATTGGTTGAATCGGCTAAATTGTTCCCATGCAGGTAGTAATTTAAAGAAGTTTTCAAGAATATGTCGAGCATCAGTGTGAATTGGCATACCTTAGAGCCTAGGAAAGCTTTGGCATTGTTCAAAATTATGGTCTTTAGCGGGCCAAATATCATTACTAGCCCCTTGAAAAATTCCACAATCTTTGCCTCCATCGCATTTTTTAGGGGCATGGGTTTAGTCCATTTGGTGAAGTAGTCTGTGACAGTGAGAATCTATTTGTGGCCTGCACTAGAGGAAAATTTCATCATTAAGATGAAATCTAGCCCCCATTGTGTGAATGGCTCATCCCCTACTATCAGATTGAGAGGCATTGTGGAATTTTTTCTTCTTCTTGCGAAGAATTGGCATTCTTTGCAAGCTTATATCACATTGTATGAGTCATTGAATATCATAGGCCAAAAGTACCCGACACACAATATTTTGATGGCGGTGGTTTTCAAAAATTAGTGTCTACTTGCAGGACTATTGTGGAAGGTGTCGAGAATTATCTTCGCTTGCTCAATGGTGACACACCGCAGTAAAATGCCATTGAAATTCCTCTTAAAGAGGACCCCTTAAAAAAGTGAGTATCTCTATTTTGTAGTTGGTAGAATCTTCTCTTCTGAGAAGGAAGTCCTAACGGATATTTTTCAGTGTGCATGAATCTCACTCCATTTTCCAACCAACAACCTTCAGGCTCAGACTCATTTGTTAAAACCAGCTCTGATTGCTCTTCTTTAGTTGTCATTTCCTTATCGTGTGCCAAATATTCACATAGCCCTCTTCCTCAGATGGTGTTTGTAGGCCTGACCTAAATGTCATATTCAAGGATCTTGGTGATCCAATTGGCCCTTTTTTTGGCGATTTCTCCTTCCATGATGTATTCATGCACACTGGAATGCACGACATAAAAAATCACCTTATTGCAAGATATAAGATTTCAAAACTTCTTGAGTCCCTTTACAATTGTGAATGCTTGCCTCTTGATGAAGTTGTAGTTCATCTCATATTACTTTAAGGTCTAGGATTGAAATTCTATCAGATGTTCTCCCTTTCCTTCATTATCTTTTTGAGTCAAAACAGTAGTGATGCTTGTCTTGCTGCTGAATACATACATTATGAATTCCTTTAATAGGTCTGGATTTACCAGTACAGGAGCTGAAGAAATATCATCCTTAACCTTCTCGAAGGCTTCTCTATCTTCTTTTTCCCATTTGAAAAATTGATCCTTTTTCACCATTAAGGTGATTGGTTTAATTATTCCTATAAAATCAGAAATAAATTTTCTTGCAAAGTTAACCTTCCCCCAAAAATACTGGACTCCATTTTTGTTGACTGGTAGGGGAAGTTCCCTTATTTATTTTACCCTCTCACGATAAATTGTGATTCCTTCTTTGGACACTACATCTCCCAATAATTTTCCTTGCGGTACTCTCAAGAAACATTTTTTAGGTTCAAGGATACCCCGAAATCTTGGTATTTTTTGAAAACCACCTCTAGATGATCAAAATGATCATCTTTAGATTTGGAGAATATAGTTAGATCATCTAAATAGACTAGGATAATCTTGTTGATCAATTCACTAAAAGCGATATCCATTGCTCGCTGGAAACTGGCTCCCACATTTGAGAGGCTAAAAGGCATTTTAGCATATATGAACATTCCCCACTTGGTAGTGAACATTGTATTGTGTTGTTCCTCTTCTTTGACTCAGAGCTAATTGTAATTGAAAAATACATCTAACAGAGAAAACATCTCCTAACCAACCACAGTTTGCAAGATCGATTACATGGAAGGCAGTGGGTAGTGATCTTTTAACGATGCTCGATTTAGGTCACAAAAATCAACACAAAGACAAATGTCTCAATTATTCTTTTGGACTGGAACAAGGTTAGACACCCATGTACTATGCTTGATCAAAAACATAATCTTAGACTGGATCAACTTTCTTAGCTCCTATGCCATCAAGGCCTCAATATTTGGATTTATTGTCCTCTACTTTTGGCAAACAGGTTTAGCACCTTCTATTAGCTCAATAGTGTGTTGGATGATTTTGGGATCATACCCCCTGAGGTCGTCATAAGACCGAGCCACTACTCCTTCATACTTTTTGTAAAAGTGCATGAGTCTGTCCTTTTCATGCTGCATAAATTATTTTCCAACTTTTAGTTTTCTTCCATATTCGATCTCGAGATCGGCATAGACTGCTTGGTCTACCACAAAATTTCTCCTATCATTCCTCGCATCGTCACAATCAAATTTTTTCTTTGAGAGTGACTAAGCCCTTCAGAAGCTTGTTATAACTTAGCTGAATGATTTTCCCTTCATATGCTTCTTCAATCTTTGGTTGAAGCTAATCGGAAAATTCTCTGAATTGTTGGATGAGTGAGGTGATGTGTTCATCACTTTTGAACACTTTCTAGCTTTGATCATTATCTGTAATAGAGGGCTGGAAAATCACACGCACATAGTGTATTATCTTAATCAAGTCAGATATAGGATCAAACTGAGATCCTACTACTGCCATGCGATCTACAGTTGAATTATGCTCCCTAGGCACCTTCTAGATGTTAAAATCCTTGAAACCTTCAATGAGGTCCGAAACTCTATGTCAATAAGACCGCATGCAGACATTATTCACTGCAAAGGTCTTTTAGACTTGATTAATTATTAGTTCAGAGTCTTCAAACACCATTATTTTCTTAACACCCATTCGCTCTGTGAGGCTTAGACCTTGCACAAGGCCCTCATATTCGGCTTCATTGTTCAAACAAGCAAACTAGAAGTGGAAAGACTTGAGAATTTCCTCATTGGTTGAAGATTTCAAAAATATCCTTGCACCAACACCAACTTTGCACCTTGCACCATAAAAGTGTAATGTCCACAACTCTGAGGCTTGATCGACTGGAGGGTCCTTCATAATCTTTGAAATCTCTTGATCTTCATCATAGATGACATAGGTGCCTAGTGATGGGACTTTTAAAATTGGTGAAAATTTTCTTTAGTTTGGGGAATATCTATTCATCTTTGGTAAATGTGGGGTCTAATATTTACGGTTTAGGGTTTTGTTACCCATATTAAAATTGATTTTACTATTTTAAACCCTTACATTATATTTTTGAATTGACTTGTTATTGGGGGTTAGCAGCCTCTTATGTCATCTAACTGAGCCTTGTCTTTCGTACTATTACTGGCCCCTTCACCCGATCTATTATTCCTTTCTTTCCATTTAGGTGTTATTATTATTTTTCCTAGGTGGGTGGTTTTTCCCTATGTTTTTACTTAGGCCTAAAAATTTGTGCCTCTGAGGGTTTTCTTTTCCCATTTCCCCAGGCCGGTCCCCACTGTCATAAATCACTTTTCCATATGCAGTATAGTGGGCCATCCAATCACGGGGTTCAGTTCTGGACCATTCCTCGCAGACCTCACAATGTTTCCTACTGACGCCACTAAAGTGGTGAAAGGTATGAAAGATGCCACCATCTGTTGAGTATGGTGGGGTGGGGCATGTTCCGGTGTGCCAGCAGTAACAAGTGGATGTCATTTCAATGGTGGATGTTTAATGACAAGGATTAATGATGACCATCCCTTGTAGGCCTCACACAATCAGGTTAATGTTCTCAAAAATTCCCTAAGGTGTGTGAGCTAATGACATGTTGCTTCGCTCTGTAGTACAAGGTGGCTGGATGGGGCCTACTGTTAGGTCACAGGTGTGATTGGTTGTTGGGTTTCCCAAGTGGTGATGTGGATTCTTCAACGATCTTTGACTCAATCTTAGTCATTCGACATGCTATCTCTTTTCACATCGATGTTTTGAAGTAAAAAATTACAATTCACCCATATGAGGATTATTGGTGCTCTGCAAGTTATTCTCATTAATGGTGTAGGTCTTTCAGTGGATCTCATCTTGATTTCCTTGCGTATGAGCGGTGTCCACCTGATAATGTAATAATGGGCTGTACATCATTTTCATTGAGCTTAGAATTGTTCTGTGGTGGCAACGTCAACCACTAATCACTCACTTCCTTGTGCTATAATTTGAGAAATTAATGTTCCCTACACTGACTTGCTCCATAAATGCTCACTAATTTTCTCATTAGTATCATTGCATTTTGAGTTTTTTTATTTGCACGTGATCGATTTTCTTGTTTAGTTTGAGCTCACAAATTCAATGGATAATTCAGTAGTATGACGAAGCACCAGGATGGGTGCGGCGAATTTGCGATAGAAGGAGAAACAAACTATTCTTGGTACTTCTAGAATAGTTGCACAAAAGGTGGAAAGGAGGTTTGGAAGTTGTACGTCAATTGTTGAGCTCTCTTTAGGCTTTGGTGGTGAAGGGTCCAAAACCGATTCGAACTACCGTAGCTACCTTATGGCCCTGACTAAGCTCGTGGGAGTGGACAAGGAGGTCCTCACAGTTTCTCTGATTACTATGGTGGAACTGTGTGATGTTGTTGGGTCTAGTATTTGTAAAAGCAAGGGTAAGAAAATGGTCTCACTTCATACTGAAGTGAGAACCAGGAGCGGTCGCTTGTATTGTGGCTGCGTGGTTACTCGGGGTGCGAAGAAATGATTGGTGCTGCTGGGGTGGTGCTTTTTTCCTTTTAGTATTCTTTCATAGATTTGGGTCTGATGCGAACATGTGCATGGGTGGCATGATGTTTTTTATCCTTTTTGGCTAGTTACAGGGGTGTAACCATTTTTTATTTCTCTATGCATATTATAGTCATTTCTAATGATGAGGAGTTTTTGAAATGAATATGAATTTCATTTGGTTAGAATGGAATTCATTTTGAAATGAACAATGGATCCTGATGCTTGTTGCTCTCTTGTTCTATAAAGGATATTTTATGGCTCATTGTTGGGTGTTAATTTTTTTGTATCCTAAGGCTTAGGCGGTGTACAGTTAAAATTATATTGTGGTATCTAGAAGTTTCTAGCTGGGAAATCATTCCAAGTCAGGTGTTGTATAAAATAAGAATGCTATTCTTTTCTAATGACTGATGTGAGTAAATTTAAGCAAAAAAATTTAAGACAATTGCTCTCTTGTGTGCATATCATGGATTGTGAATGGATTTATCAATGGTTTCTTCATTAAGCTTCAATGGTATATTTGGATGTGTAATTCATTTTCCTACTTTAACTTAATGAGTTAATCAAAAGCTTGAAAAGGAGTTACATGTCTATGATAATGTGCTTAGGATTTACTAAGGAGTATTGTTTTAAATACTGGAAAATCTTATAATGATAAGTTCCATAATATCAAGGTTATGTTTTATGTGACTCCCGCCCGGTTGGATGAGGCACTAGGTAGTTCATTCAAGATCCTTTTTAGAAGTACAATAAGGTAGCTCTAAGTGTAAAGGTTCAAGATCTGAACATTTAAAAATCAAATTCTATCTCTTTTGAGATACAAGTCTTATACTAAATCTTCTTTCGTAGCTTTAGATAGTTGTTATTATTCTTTGGTTTGTGAAAACCATGGGAGATGTTATCTAGCTGCATTGATAGGAATGTGTTTGTGTATAGAAGTTTTCTTGAGGCATGAAGCATTTTTATGAACATGTATAAGAAAAGCCTCCTTGGTTTCACAAAGTCAAAAAGTGTAGGAGATCTCAGTCTTTGACTGAATCTTGTCAGTTGGCCACTAAATTTGAAAATTCTTAAACATAGAGGTTGGCTACCTCTTAGAGAGTTTCAAAGCTTAGCTAGAAAATTAAAAATCCAAAATAGTGGGGACTCTGTTGGGGATGAACTAAGAATTTTTTGTTGCAGACGGTGTTGTTATAGAGTCATTAAAGTTTTGAATTATTTCTATAACGAGAGGTTGAAAATGATTGAATTATTTTTCTACCTAAGTCACTAGCTGAATGGCAATTTCATTGGGGAGAACTTTTGAGAAATTTAGAAAAATAGAGAGAAACCACAGAAGTAGGTGGTGGCCTTCTAGAGTCATTTTTTTGGTGGATCTAAACTTTAAGTTTGTATGGTAAGAGGTTATGGATTTGGAAAAGATTGGTAGCATTATGATTTCAAAGTATTTGAGTGTGACTCTGTTGTGGATGAAGACCCACAATGTGTTTGATTTTTGAAAAGGAATTTCATATTCTTTTGAAATTCAGTCCTCTATTGAAGAGGTGGCGACTCTATCTGAAGAACCTGTTGATATACAAGGAAAAGTCTCAGATCTATAAAATTTATAGTCAGGGAGAGAGGGTTAACAAGTGCTGCTTAATTTCTAGGTATTCTCTTTAATCTAAATAGATCAATATTTTGATTATGAGAGGGGTTCGTAACTAGGGATGATTAATGGTTCCTAATTAGATGTTCTAAGCATTAAGAAAGGAACAGTGGTTAGATTTTACATTCTTTTAATAGTGCAATATATAATATGATCGAAGAAGTATGTTTATGTTGTATTATGCCTCTAAAAGCTTAGGCATGAGTATTTTAGTCAAATTTTAGAATCATGGTTGAATTAGTAAATGATGTATTTGATAACCATGTATAAAGGTGATAGTGATTGAATGGGTATAAGAAAGTTTCCATATGAGATGTCAAACACAAATATACAAAGGGAACAAGTTTCACTAAGACCTTTAGGGGATCTTGTAATTCAAAGGTATATGCCATTTATTTTTAGTGGTATTAAGGGTTTCCCTAATCTAATTTCTAAGAATATTAGGAAATATTTGACTAAATACATAGGGAAAAGTGCAGAATCTGCCTCAAAGCATCTAATTTTTTTTAAAGATGTGATGGGGGATTGTGAACCATGAGGATGTTGTTATGAAGCTTTTTGTGCAATCCCTAAAGAATGATGCCAGGGATTGGTTCTCATATTTTCCTGCATGTTCTATTAACTCATGGAATCAATTGGTGATAATTTTTATTGAACAATTTGGTGAAAGAGTAAACCCAAGCATAGTACAAAAGGGTTTTATGGGAATCCACATAAGAAAAGATGAGCTAGTTCCATATTTTAATCTCTGGTTTTCAAGAGCTGTAAGAGAAATTCTTGAAGAAATAAGACCAAATGAGGTTGAATGTCTGGTTGTATATCTTGGTGATTTTGAAAAAAATATGGGTTAATTATTAAGAGATAAGGAACCTACAACCTTATATCAGGAATATCTAATGGCTATGGACATTGAGAACAACATGAAATACTCAATGATGAAAGGGTATCTAGCTTCAAGTGTTGGTTACCCTGGCACAACTCATACTATTACAATTCCAAAGTTGGCTTCAAGGAACACTTGTTATGAAAAGAATGCTTTGGAAATAGTAATATATCCATCATTACAGTATGAAGATGATGATGAAACCCAAGTTGAAAACCAACTTGATTTGAGTAGTGATGATCAAAACTCTTTTGTGCAAGAACTATATGAGATGATTTGAGGTTTTTGGATGCTTTGATAGAAGTTCCTAGAGATTTCAGACTTGATGATTTTGTATGCATTGATTTTTTTGTGAAATTTATGAGCTTGGGTTGAGTGCTTTTCCAGAAGAATTGAAACCTAGTAACCTTGCCCAAGTCCTTAAATGGATAAAGATTGCAGAATCAACTAAGAGCATATATGCACAAAATTAAGATGACACTTTCCCTTTTGAAGAGTGTTAGACAAATATACTAAACCTTGAGGAGCAAGGTGATGGAGAATTAAACAAGACACCAAGTGATTTTCTATGTCATGATTACAATACACATGTTGCCGAGGTTTTGCTACAGGCTAGTGATTGTGAATTTAGCATTGATGATTGCATTTCTAAGGATGAAGTGGAAATAGTTCCCTTAACAGAGTTTTGTGGTAATACAAAGCCTCATGATGTCATTTTCTTACAGGTGAGGGGAAAAAATTCAAATGATAAATATTTGGAGTATACTCCATATGTGCTAGTAGTGCAACATGTTAAATGTGTAAATGATGAGGAATTGGAATACAATGAGGTGTGTGTTCAATACTGTGGTCTAAAGAACAATACTGAAGGTAACCAACACATTGATGATGCATTGGCATCATTGATGATCTTGATTGTTTGTATCAAGTTGAGATTGTCTTGTTGTCACCTTCTGAGATGAGCTTTTCTGAAGCTTATAATAAAAGTGTCATTGATATTGTTGGTGAAAAGTTTTCAGCTTGTGCTGAAATTTTCACTTATAAATTAATACATACAACATGTGGTGCTGAACATAAAGAGGCCAGTGCACATAACTGTTTATCTATTGCCCTTATTGAAGTTGGTTTTCTAGAGCTTGCCTTTGAGGTTTTTCATTTAGAATTAGATGATGGGATGCAGGAGGATGTACATTGTGAGAAGCCTGAGATGAATGTATTCACACATTTCCTAGAGCAAGATGTAACTTATGTTTCCCACATTTGTAATATCAGGAAATTTTCTAGGACATCTAAACACATATGTTGGAAATCAGTTTTATATTGTAATCATCAGGGTGAGGATTCCCCAAAATGAGCCTCTTCTATTTTATGCAAACTAATTTGGATGCCATGATTTTTGATGCCAAGTTGTGTGATTCCAAAGATCAGACAGATTATGAGTGTTTTTGTTTCTCAGTTCAAATCAATAGGCAATAAATGAAACATGACCAGGAGCAACCCAAGGTAAGGTGTCATTGTGGTCATAAGTTGTAGTTAGTGTTTGGATACAAAATGCTGACTAATTGAATGCACAAGAATATTAGAAAGCATTATGATGCTTTTGAGAATGCTGATTACTTAAATAACATATGGGCACTAAGGAAAAATTTTCAGATTTGGTCTATTCTAGGTAGTAGAGAATTTTGTTTTTCATAGGGGTAAATTCTTGTTTCCCTTGTTTAGGGTCCTGGGGCCACCAATTTGGATGTAGAAAAGCTTTCTAATGGTAACATGGTGGAGCATTCGTCAGGGTACCTGTATGATTCAACGTTGGTTCTTCTCCCTAGAGATCTAGGTTCTTACTATTCCCACATGGGGGCATACATCCCCAGTCAGAGCCATTGATGGGACTTTCAAAATTTGTGAAAATTTTGTTTGGTTTTGGGAATATTTGTTCATCTTTGGTAAATGGGGGTCTAATGTTTAGGGTTTAGGGTTTTGTTACCCATATTAAAATTGATTTTACTATTTTAAACCCTTACTTTATATTTTTGAATTGACCTATTATTGGGGGTTACCGACCTCTTATGTCATCCAACTGAGCCTTGTCTTTCGTACTGTTATCAACCCCTTCACCCAAACTATCAGTCCTTTCTTTCCATTTGGGGGTTATTATTATTTTTCCTAGTTGGGTGGTTTTTCCCTATGTTTTGACTTAGGCCTAAAAATTTGTGCCTCCAGGGATTTTTTTTCCCATTTCTCCTAGTTGGCCCCCACTGTCATAAATCACCTTTCCATATGCAGTGTGGTGGGCCGTTGGATCACGAGGTTAAGATATAGACCATTCCTCACAAACCTCACAAGGTTTCCTACTGACATCACTAAAGTGGTGCGAGGTATGTGAGATGCTGCCATCTGTCAAGTACAGTGGGGTGGGGCTTGTCCCGATGGGCCAACAGTGACACGTGGATGTCATTTCAACGGTGGATGTTTAATGAAAAGGATTAATGATGATCATCCCTCATATGCCTCACACGATCAGATTAATGTTCTCAAAAATGCTGTGAGGTTTGCGAGCTGATGACACGTTGCTTCACTCCGTAGTACGAGGTGGTTGGATGGGGCCTACTGCTAGGTCGCGGGTTTCTGACTGCAACAGGTGTGATTAGATGTTGGGTTTCCCAAGTGGTGATGTGGATTCTTCAATGATCTTTGACTCAATCTAAGTTGTCTGACATGTCAGGTCTTTTCACATCGACAGTTTTAAATAAAAAATTACAATTCACCCATATGAGGATTATTTTCTCTTTGCAAGTTATTCTCATTAATGGCACATGTCTTTCATGGATCTCATCTTGATTTCCTTTTGTATGAGCGGTGTCCACCCGATAATGCAATGATGGGTTGTAAGTCATTTTTTATGAGCTCATAATTATTCTTTAATGGCACCATCAGCCACTAATCGCTCGCTTGCTTGTGTTGCAATTTGAGCAATTATTGTTCCTTGTATCAACTTGCTTGGTAAATGCTCGCTAATTTTCTCATTAGTATCATTGCATTTTGAGTTTGTTTGTTTGTAGGTGATTGAGTTTCTTGCTGAGTTTGAGCTCATGAATTCAATGGATAAGTCAGTAGTACAACGAAGCACCGGGATGGGTGCGGCATATTTGTGACAGAAGTAGAAAAAACTATTCCTGGTACTTTTGGAATAGTTGTAGAAAAGGTGGAAAGGAGGTCTAGAAGTTGCACGTCACCTGTTGAGCTCTCTTTGGTCCCTGGTGCTAAAGGGTCCGAAATTGATGCAGACTATCATAGCTACCTCATGGCCCTAAATGAGCTCAGGAGAGTGGATGAGGGGGTCCTCACAATTTCTCCAATTGTTGCAGTGGCACTGTGTGATGTTTTCGGGTTTGGTATTTGTACAAGCAAGGGTAAGAAAATGGTCTCGCTTCATACTGAAGCAAGAACCAAGAGCGGTCGCTTGTATCAGGGCTGCATGGTTACTCGAGGTGTGGGGAAATGATTGGTGGTGCTGGGTTGGTGTATTTTTCCTTTTGGTGTTGTTTTAGCGGTTCGGGTCTGATGGGGATGTGTGTGTGGGTAGTGTGATGTTTTTTATTCTTTTCAGCTGGTTACAGGGGTGTAACAATTTTTTATTTCTCTATGCGTATTATAGTCATTTCTGATGATGAGGAGTTTTTGAAATGAATCTGAATTTCATTTGGTTAGAATGAAATTCATTTTGAAATGAACAATGGAGCCCGATGCTTGTTGCTCTCCTATTTTATAAAGGATATTTTATGGCTCATTGTTGGGGGTCATATTTTTTGTATCCTAAGGCTTAGGCAGTGTACAATTAAAATTATATTGTGGTATCTAGAAGTTTCTAGCTGGGAAATCATTCCAGATCAGGTGTTGTATAAAATAAGCATTCTATACTTTTGTAATGACTGATATCACTAAATTTAAGGAAAAACAATTAAGACAATTGCTCTCTTGTGTGCATATCATGGATTGTGAATGGATTTATCAATGGTTTCTTCATTTAGCTTCAATGGTATATTTGGATGCATAATTCATTTTCCTACTTTAACTTAATGAGTTAATCAAATGCTTGAAAAGGAGTTACAGGTCTATGATAATGTGCTTAGGATTTACTAAGGAGTATTGTTTGAAATATTGGAAAATCTTATAATGTAAAGCATTATAATGATAAGTTCCATAATATTAGGCTTATTTTTTATGTGACTCCCACCCGGTTGGATGAGGCACTGGGTAGTTCTTTCAAGATCCTTTTTAGAAGTACAATAAGGTAGCTCTAAGTGTAAAGGTTCAAGATCTAAACATTTAAAAATCAAATTCTATCTCTTTTGAGATACAAGTCTTATACTAAAGATGCTTTCCTAGCCTTAGATGGTTGTTATTATTCTTTGGTTTTCCAAAACCATGGGAGATGTTATCTAGTTGCATTAATAGGAATGTATCTATTTATAGACGTGTTTTTGAGGCATGAAGCATTTTTATGAACACCTATAGGAAAACCCTCCTTGGTTACACAAAGCCAAAATTGTAGATCTTAGTCTTTGACTAAATCTTGTCAGTTGGCCACTAACTTTGAAAATTATTAAACATAGAGGTTGGCTACCTCTTAGAGAGTTTCAAAGCTTAGCGAGAAAATTAAAACACCAACACCTAGCTCGACAACATGATAGTTTCTGAAAGAATCAACATCTATGTAATCGGTCAAGAGGACCTCTTCTTGCTTGGTCTGGTCTCCAATCATGTTCTCATCCTCAAGTATCTCAGTACCGTATGTTTCTTCTTTAGTGAAAGAGGTGTGGGCAACCTTAAAGTTGACCATGGTTTCATTGGCAACATGTTTTGAATGCAAATATTCAGACACTATTGTCATTTTAGCTTTATGCTTGGTCCTAAGGATCAGGTGCGACCAATCCAAAGAAAGGTATCCACTTATCTTTGAAGTGAATTCCCTGGATAGGTAGAGGCCAAACATGGGAGGAACATCTATGATCACAGTATCTTGCGGGACTGTGATGTTTGGATAGGCGAATAAGCTCAAGGGGAGGTCTTTAATGATACCTATAGTTTCAAATTTATTCCCATTGAGCTGTGTAAACCCCCTTCTCAAAGTTTCATAGTTGACTCTTAAGGCTTCAACTATTTGCTTGGGCATTACTGTGGTGCTAGCGCGAGAGTCAATCATGGAATTATGCAATAATTTCTTCCCCATAATAAGAGTTAAGAAAAAGGGCCTGGGTTTTGGATTCTCTTTAACCTCAATAGAGGTCTCTTTTGCACTATTTGCAAGAACTTTAGCTAGAGGTGATGGGACCATAGTCTTTTCTTTAAGTGATTTCTCTGTAGATTCAATAATCACATCTTCCTAGAGGGCCTTTTGCAACAATGAATTCTGCTACAGAATAGGTAATATATCCCAAAGGGATATGTTAGCAAAATATTTTTTTAATTGTTCCACCACATTGAATAGTGGTGGATTTGATGGCTTTTTTTCTTTAGCCCTGGTTATAAATATCTCCTTTCATAGCTATAGTTGCAAAGCAATTATGGAAGGACCAGGGGATTGGTCGGGGACGCTTCTAGGCTATGGAGGGATCGGTTCACCCATGAATTTCCTCTTTGAACTGATATTGTAGTCAAACTGCACCTTAGGGTCTCCAATGTGGATGCCTCGTAGGTGAACACTACTTCCTCTCCTTCCATCTAGGAGAAGAGCGCATGATCAGGAGCTATGTCATTGTATTATTCAAGGGACATTCCTTTCATTTGAGCGGTGAGTACTGCATTTTCCATTTATGGAGAGGTATATGTATAACCTCTTGAACTTGATGCCACACATTGGTTGTGTTGTTTTGCAACCTTCTGGTGTAAATTTCTGCATGGAAAATTTTAGGGCATGTGCGCATCATCATAGGGGAAGCACCAAGGATTGATATCTTCGACGAGGTTGTTCTAACCTATGGTCAACTCTTTGCTTGTACTTGGTTGAACTGATCCCAATGGAGTATGTACTAGGACTATTTGATTAGTTGTTTGAGCATGCGTATTTGTGCATGCACCTCCTTGATATTTATTTTTTTGGTAGGAGGGTCTTCCGGTTTGATAATTTTGGTAAGTTAGTCTTGGAGGAGCAGCCTAGTTGCACTTGATGGTAGTTACTTCATTTAATAGGTTTTGCAATAATTTTTTTATGTCACCCATCTCATCCTTTGTAGAGCCAGATGTAGAAGCAAAATTTTGTGGCATGCATGGATATGTGTACATGGAATGAGGAGTTGCGAGTGCACTGGTAGATGGCATCTCCTGAGCAAGTACTGATACCTTGGGAAATATAGGCATGATGAGCCGAGGTGGAAACTTCCTGATGTTGATCCGATTGTTCTCCACCTTGATTGCTATGTGGTATGCATCCGATAGAGTGGTTCCACCAAGAGACTGGATCATCATAGAGATGTTGACATTGATGGATTTTAGGTAGAACATGAATGCCAACTCGGTTGGTGGCTGGATAGCAGCCTCAATTCTTTGCCAAGTTGTTTTAAATCGAGCATTGGAGTTAGTCATGGCTTCATGAGGAGCTCACTTTATAGTCGCCAATTGATGGTATAGTGAGGACTGATCTCCTTCATTTGAAAGTATCTCATAGAAAGGGTCTTTGAGTTGATCCCAGGTATTGATGGTGTTAGCTGATAGAGTGAGGTACTAGTCTAATGCTTTACCCCTGAAAGAGGTTGCGAGAAACCTTAGTGCTATATTTTGATCTATAACTCCATGCACCAAACACACATCTGCCACATCTTGTAGATGTTTAGATGGTGTTCTTGAGCCATCTCCAATAAATTTAGGTATAGATTTTAGAGAAAATGCTAGGATAGGGGCCCAAATGGCGAGCACAATTAATGCTACAAGGGGACTTTTGGCATCCTATGCCACATAATTTATATTTGCAACTTGCACCATGGTTGGTGGAGGGATCAAAACATTCACTGGATGAGTTTGGGCTTGTGTTATTACTAGTGGAGGCACTAACAAGCTAGGGTTATTTGTTGTTTGAGACCTAGTAAGAGGTCGATGGCTTATACAACCTCTTTTGATTTAGGTACATTTAAGCGGTCCCATCGAGCGTGCCAAAAAAAAAACTGTTGATGCCAACAATTGGCAAGGTAACAACCTTTATGGGAAACTCAGTTAAAGGGGGGACCTATTGAGCTAAATTGAGTGACCTCTGGGTTTTTAAAGAAGTACGATTATTTTGTAATTTGGGGGTTGAAAAGCATAGAATTAAATGAATGTACAATTAAATATAATCTAAGGTGATGTGACAAGATGTAGATATGGGCACAATAAACCTATCTGTTAGATATGATTTAAGGGTCGTTCGAAAATCTACTATGTCCCAGAATCACATAAATCAAAATGGAAACCTGAATAACTCAACCAATGACATAAAATAACTTCCATACATTTACTGAAAAGAAGACTAAAAGGCATGGTCTAAATCAATAAGCTTATATTGAAATTATAGAAGTCTGTGAAAAAATTACTCAATACAAAGATGGCACAATATAAAGCTATATCAAATAGTCAAGAAATAGAAATGCCAAACAATGGCATGGTCTGTGAATCTTACACAATAAGCTAAAACAATACAAGAGGCCTGGTGTCTTTTCACAAATCTATTTGTAAGTTCCAAACCCTTTATTCAAAAGAAGAAGTAGTATTTATAGAGAGAAGACCCACCGCCTAGCAGGCCAATAACATAAAATATTCCTTCATCATGCATAATGATACCCAAAGCAATGATTTCCCTTAGGCCATTGCAACAAAAAATGATTTGAGCATGAACATGGTCACCTTCGAACCAAATGCATCCCCTGCCAATTATGGTGGTGGTCCAAATGTAACATAGCATTGACATGTGTTTCTCACCCATGACTGTAGTTAGAATACGTGGTAATGCTAGAGAGGTTGTTACTTTCTCCTACTTCTTGATGAAGTCTAGAAGAGGCGAACGATGAAAGGTCAGAGCTCGTGGTTCATTCCTCCCTCCTTGCAATAAAAAATTGCACAATGAAGACATGGAGAGGTATACTTTATGAATGACACCACCAGTGGGGTCCGCTCAAAGTGAATGTGGACCAATGATCTGTGGCACTCAGACGAGGCCCAATATGAAAGCGAAGAGAAGCAAGCGAAAAGGGTGTGAATTGATGACATGTGGAAGCATGGTGAAGCCATTTAGAAGAGCGAAGGAAGAAATCCCTTCGAAGAGTGTCTAGAAGACACGTGGTAGTAGTCAGACAAAGCTGTTAAAAAAGGAGCCCGATGATGTTCAAACAAATGGGGCGTGGGCTAATACTTTAGCAAAAATAAAAATCACCCGAAGGGAGCTTGGGGAAATTTATGTTCACAAAACCAATGGATGCCAAATGTAGTACCAAAGGGAGACTAATCAATGATCAAAGATAATGATATGTAAGCTTGATAATGCTAAATCAATTACCAAATGTAATTATGCAACTAAGTATAAGATGAGGTTAGGCTATGATTTTGTGGGTTTTGGGACATATAAGGATGCAATATAATGCAATCTAAGTCCAAGACAAAGGATTGAGAGGATGCTAATTATTTTATGATCAAAGGATATGCAATGAAGCTAAATGATATTAGGAAAATGACACTAAGGATATAGACCTTAATATTTAAGAGAAAGGATGATAACCAAGCTATTTTAGGTCTAAGATAACAAACCCAATTGTCATTGGCCTTTGTGATGACCAAGATGATGGATTTGACAAGGTGAGTCTAAACTAGGACAAAAGTTTGAGACTCAAATTTTGACCAAGATGACAATGAAAAAGATTGATAAACTAAGATATGAAGGTCAATGACAAGATAGATAAGTAACGATGGACTATCCAAAGGCTTGATAAATTTCCTATGTCTAAAATATAGAAGGTATGTGCAACCTGAAAGCTAGGATTAACTATGCAAGGTAAAGATGAATAATGTAACCTAAAATGCAATGAAATCCTAAATGAAGATGATGGAATAGATTGGTAAAACTCTGTAAGTTTGAGGTTCAGGTGATAAGATCACTATTAAGATGAATTGGATCAGATTTGGACAAAGATTTTTTGAAATTTTGGTGATCAGGAAGTTGCAACTATGTTTCTATCAAATACATCATTTTCAGATGCGGGTTTCTAGTGAGTGGTTGTAGAGAACTAAAGCATGTGCGAGCCTTCTTCTATCAAATGTGGTGAAATATTTTAATTGCATGTTTTTTGGTGAACAATTGCGACTCAAAAATAATTTGTGGGCTTGTTTCAAGTAATTATGGTTAATAAAGAGTTTCTTTGGAAAATTGATGGTTTAAACTAGTTTTTCTAATTGTTTGTTGACTGATTTTGATGTGATTTTGTGAAATGGACTCTAGAAAACACAAAAAATAGTTAGCAAACACTTTTTCTGTCTAATTTGAGTGTGAAAATTCATGTGTATAAAGATACTCATAGACAATGCACAACCTAGGCTAGAAAAGATACTACCTACTGAGAACCCCTACTTGGATTACTCCAAACACTTAGACAAAGTGGATAGCTAGAGATCTTGGTGAAACTCGCTCCCCCTTACACGACATAGGCACACAAAAATATTTTACCCTTCAAGATCCTAAGATCTTATGAAGGGATTTAATGTCTATAATGAATAGTGGAATGTAGGGCGCTTCAGAGGTCAGACCTCCTACACCAAAAAGTAAAAGGGTTTTTGGCTTCTACAACAATTGGTTCTTAGTCATTGCTTGGGGACATGAAACCTTGAAAGCATCCATCAATCCACTTAAGGCTTTAATCACTCCTACTAGGGGCTCTTATACATTTTATGGTAGTACCTCATTCTGAATGACACTATACGACTAAGGCCTACATACCATGAAAACTTGACAGCTTAGTCTTATCCATTTATATACCAGCCCAAGGGGAAAACTAGTTGGAGTCACCTTTGAGTTCTCCTTTTCGATGTGTCTCTTAGGTAGGATCCTCTAAGGGTAAAAAAAAGTGAGACAAGGATGTTATTTTTGATCTCTAGGATCACACAAAGCGCAAAGATATAATATACACAACACCTTTTCCTCACACTCACATGGGGTTCATTTTAAAAATAAAAAGCCCAAAACCAAATGTGTGGGTGGTTATACAAGTTACAAAGGATTAATTTGATTCTCAATATCGTAAAATGGCATGAAAGAAGAGCATACACATCCAAAGGAAAAATGTAAACCACAAGATAATGCAAATACTTGTTAATTTTAATCCCACTTGTGGTGTCAAGCAAGCACTTAGGCTCTTTTTAGACTAATGACGTGTGATGAAAGTTAATTTTAAACCTCATGAGTGAGAATATGCATGTTGTTCATTTTAGCCTTTCATGAATGACAATGCATGTTTGTTTTAAACCCTTATGAGTGTAATGCAAATTTGTTGTTGTGAACAAGTATAACAAAATTGGTAACTTTAAAGAAAAGGAAGTTAAACTAGATTTTTTTTTAAACTCCTCAAGACCAATGCCACATGGTGAAAATAGAATATTAGAACCAAAAAACCCTATCCTAAAGAAAACCCAAAAGGAAAAACTCAAACAAAACTAAAAAATAAAAAATTAAATCTTAATAGGTTGTTGTGTTGTTAAGGCTGATAGTTGCAGCTCTATAAGAGGTCATGATTATGGTTTGTCATACAATAAATTTGGCTCAATTTAGATCATTTGCATCATATCAAATGCGGCTCAAGAGCTCGCAATTGTATCATAATTATAAATTTGAAATCCCACCTTCAGTTGTGTCATTGCCCATCACAGTTGCGTCATTTTTTTCAAATTTTACAAGCTCTCCTTCAGTTGCATCGTTGTGCTTCACATTTGTAGTTCATGAACCTATTACACAATAAAAAAAAAAAACAAGATATTGGTTTTTCTGCAAATTTTTTCCATTTCACGTCGGGTTCACCAATGTAGGATAGGGAATCAAATAGCAAAGACAAGTGACAACCACAACACTAAATCGAAGCTAAAATCCAAATCTAAGCAAGGAAGAACAATCAAACAAGTAGAGAAAAATAGGATAAATGAAATAACAAACTACCCATGTTTGAAGTTGAATAACCTTCTTTGTCTCTCCTCAAACAACTTTGCACGTTGCCCTCAACTCATTGTATGCAAGTACCTACAAATATTAAGCATGAATATTGGAGATATGCGGTTGTTAAATTGATAAAGGAAGAGAAGAAATTATTTTATAGAGGATGAGATTGAAGTTCTATAAAGATTCTCAGATAAACGGTTGAGGATTCATGCACCACAAAGTAGTGGGTTAGGGACGACTATGAAATGGACGGCTAAGATCAAGAAGAGACCAGAGATAATCAATGGTTGATATTCAAAAATGAGGGAGTGAAAGGACATAAATTGGAGGAATTAAATAATAAATTTATTTAATTCATGAGAGGAGAATTTTTGACCAAGTGGAGGAATAAATAATTTATGTGGAGGAAGAAGAAAATGGGTATTTAATTAAAATGATTGTGTAACCAATTTAATTAAATAAGAGGAGATATAAAAGGAGGACTAGATAACTAATTTAGATTAATTATTTAATAGTGGAGAAATAAAAATAATAAGTAATTTCAATAATTATTTAACTATAGACGAATAATGAAGAGTAATTAATAAACGATAATTTATTTAATCATTGAAAGAAAGAATGTTAGCGACATAATTAAATTTATTTAATTGATTAGAGTAGAATTAAGACCAAGAGAATGAATTAATTAAATAATTAAAATTATTTAATTACACAAGGAAGAAGTCCAAGACAATGGAAAAATGACACTCGCGGACCAATTTTTTTTCAATGTATACACACACTTTGGGCTCTCTCTAATATTTTACTTAGTACTTTGTGTGCTATCAAAGTTTCAATATTTTTGGCTCATCCATACTTGCATGCCATCCTGACTAATCTTGATGACTTGCTTAAGATATTGCTAAATTTTTCTAAGTGTTGTTTCATTGGAGTATCAAGTTTCCCATTTCTTGATAAAATTCCCTTTACCTTCCTAAGCCTCGAAGTACAAAATTCTCACTAATATTTTAAGTCGTTTCCCCCTTTTTTGGATTTTCAAACTTCCTCATCCATTTACCCCTTGGTACTAATTTTCAATTATCTTCTCTCCCCAGTTTCTAACCATTATTTTCAAAAAAATTATGTGAGTGTTTTAGTATCAGACTTTTGGCCTTACCCTTAATCAAGTGCCACTTTCCATTGAGCCCTAAAATTTGAAACTCTAATAATCTCCTCCATGCTACTTATCACATTTGGACTTTCAACCATTATCATCCCTTGAACCAAGTCATGCCCTATTCAACTCCTTGATCCTAACATTCCACAATCATCTTCTTTGTTTGAGTTATCATTTTGATCTTCCCTTTTGGTCTTCCTTATCCCACATTCCCTCTAGCATTTCTTCCACATTACCCATGCTATCTTGATTACCTAAAACCTCAATAAAGAAAATTTCTTGGAATAAGGAATGTTGTGTGTCAAAAATTTGTGGCGTTTTTGAATTTCATTAACTTCTTGATGAGTGTCTAGTTCTTGATGAGCATTTTATTCCCAACAGGAGCTAAGACTTATGTAGATGACAGATATTCAACATGGTTCTTGATAACACCATTTTTCAACAAAACCATGAACACTAAAACAAAGGAGTTCCAATAGATAATAAAACCAAGTTTAAAACCAAGAAGAAATTCTAAGAAGAGGTAATATGGGAAACATGGAGTTATCAAACAATCCTATGAACCCTAGAACTGAGATCCTCCACCAAATTTTTGAGTTCCTGATCTACCTCTGACCAATGATAAGGGGTTATTTCACTTTGGTAGACTTGTTCAGGGTGGTTTTAGAACTTCCTATGGTTTCTAAAATAGGTTCAAATGCTAATAACTATTTAGAAGCCTAATACATATAATAATAGATGGTGTATTCTTTGGACTTTCAGAGAGGAACACACTCCATTCTAAGTTCAAAATTTGATGGCAAGCCCAATAATCCCTGAAATCCCAACAGTCTTAGGAGGAAATCATAGTCCTTATTATAGGTGTGGTAATGTTAATTTCTAAATACTTCAAGGGACCAATTAAATAAAGGAAATTATTTCAAAGGTTGCGATTTCCCAATGGAGACCAATAATTTCAAAGGGGCAATATTTTAGTATTTATTCAAGTTACAGACACTAAATTATAATAGAGCATCTCTCCTCCACTTTACCACCTACTTTCCATTGATTTTAATCTTCCTCCATCTATCATCATTAATATTTTCAAATAGATTTCATCATGACCATCCATTTTGAGCAAAAATTCACCTACATCATTGATTTTAATCTAGTATGTTATTTTTAGGTCAAGAATCAAGTTGGATAAAACATGTTTTGAGTTACATTTTGAGTGTTGGATAGTTGCAA
Organism: Sequoiadendron giganteum; assembly: GCA_007115665.2. Taxonomy (NCBI): domain Eukaryota; kingdom Viridiplantae; phylum Streptophyta; class Pinopsida; order Cupressales; family Cupressaceae; genus Sequoiadendron; species Sequoiadendron giganteum. The sequence goes on from CM021102.1 coordinate 178,074,240, forward strand.
TTAGAAAGTAGAAAATATTGAAAGAAACCTTAGGGTTTTATTTCCTAGTTCTAGATAGGATCATTTTGAGATTGTATTGATGTGGGTTTGTATAATATATATAAATCATCATAACCTTGAAGAACAAGTGTAAATAGTAAAATTGACATTGCTTGAGTTTCTCAAGGATTTTATGTGTACTATCTTATTGGGTTCTTGATCAGTTGGTTAGATAGAAGGTTTTCAAATCAGTCCAATTTTTTTTAATCCATCTCCTTAAAGATCAATAAATCTAAATACGTAGGTTTATTTATGGATTCTTAAATCTACTTATAAAGTTATATAATTTATATTTTTATTCATTTGCATGTGTAGAACCTAGTTTATGTGTACATTTGAATGGATATAGTCTTCATGTATTTCTTGATTAAGGTATCCTATCTAGTTTTGGTTATCGCAACTTTTACATAAACCCCATACTCTATGCCCAATTGGATATAGGCACCATTTTGTAATGTGGTCCTTATCCTATCACCTTAAAAAATCTTAACCAAATCAAACTCTATGTAAATTTTAGTTGTGTTGTCCTTCCAACTTCTATAATTCCCTAAATTTTTCCAACTTAAACCACATACATACTATCATTTTTTTTTCTAGTTCTACTAAGACAAGTTTAGATTTTTGAATAAATAATTATGTGATTGATAACATCAAGTTTATGATGCCATCACATCACTTTGCACTTTCAAAGTATATTATAAGACACAAAATAGCATGAATCAAATCCTCTTTATAACATCACCCTTGCACAATAGATAATATTATGTTTATGATGCTATTGTGAGTGTTGCAAGGAAATATTTGTCACAAAAAAGACCATGAAAACTCTAACCTATATCCAAGTCCTAATGGAAACCTATTTGGTTCATACAACTACACAATCTTAACATAGATATTTTCAGTTGTTTTGAGAGTTCCTTGATTAAGAACTAACATCATACCAAGGTTCATCCCTCTAGCTAAATTATATTTGGAATTATTGAGGTCTATTCTTTAATATAGTGGTATCATTATTTAAAATTTATTTTGTTTATCCACTACTCTTTTCATGAGTTTCCTTCCTCAATGAATTAACTATATAGTGCAGTCCTATCTTCTAAACTATCTCTTAAGAAGGGATGAATAATTAACTTCTAAAACTTTCCCTTACAATACTTGCTCAAATTGGGACAAAATTATGTAAGTGATTGATCACATCAATCATTTTTTGCTTACCACCAATAATTAAATTAAAACAAGAAATTTGGAACTATTTCCAAATATAACTAATATCTATTATAGTTACCTCTAAAATAATTATAGTTAGAAAAAAGTAACCCTTTTCACACTTAATTTGGGAGTAAGTGATATAGAATTAACCTAGTAATGCCTTGATTTAGTGTTGTAATGTGTTGTACACATTCACATTGAATTTAGGGCCCTTTTAAACAAAATGTACTTAAAATTGCCTTATTTAGGGTTTTGTAAAGTGTTGTATTACACTTTCACACTTATCTATGGTTTCATTAATTAATTATGGTTAATTAGAGCTTAATTGTCCCTTTAATTCAAATTCAAGCCCTCTTATTTACACCTTGTAAAGGATCTATCCCGACACCCAATAATGATATTGCATGACATTTAATTTGAAAAAATTGAGGTCCCAGAAAATGGTGCTAGGACTCATTCACCTTTAGTGGTGAATGGGCCCTCTCCACATAGGACACCCCTTTTTTGGCATTTTTGACATGGTTTTTTGATGTTATTTCATCCCCCTGAAGCATGGTCCTAGAAATTTGTGCTAGGACCCATTCACCTTTAGTGGAAAATGGGTCCTCCTCACATAGGAAACCCATTTTTGAGTTTAATTGTGGTAGGTTCCTAATGATTTTCAATCCTAGATCTAATGTCGATGTGAATTATTTGAATTTTGAGGTTAATCTCTAGATTTAGTATAAATATGCGGTTAATTCACATAGTTTCATCTAAGCAATCTAATATTTTCAAGAGAGAATCCTAACACTTCACAAGATCATTATAGAGAACTTCAAGAGAATTTCAAGGGCATTCAAAGGCATATTATCAAGATTTTATAGCATCAATTTAAAGTCATATCATCATGTTGAAGGAATAGTGCATTCAAGCATGTTGTTGAGCTAATATAGTTGATGTAGCATTGAGTATCTACTTGAAATAATTGTTTCACATATAATTTGAGATCAAGATCTACATTATTCATGACCACTTCATGTTAGTTTACATATTTACATTCTAAGACAACTTCCAAGGTATCAACATTTCATTGTTTAATGTTCATGCTTCAATTTAATTATTTCATCATTTGGTTTAATTACCTAAAAGGGGTTTGACTTAGGAAAACCCCTATTCACTAACAATCAAAATTTTTTTCTTCTCTTGAATGTGTGTTTGCAGATTTATAGGTTGAAGATCAAGTGGAGAACAAGATTGAAATGAAATTGTCAAGGTTGTCAAGTTGCAAAGTTGTTACTCACATTGCAAGAACATGGAAAGAAGGCTCAAAAATTTGTTACAAGTTGTCATAGGCTGATCACTAAGGATCTGAGAGTGCAAGAATCAAGGAACATAACCCGAATTTTTGTTTCAAAAACCCTAATAGGGAACCATTTTTTACTAAAGGCGAATGAGTCCTTTGTGGCCCAAAAATAGCCTTTTTGCAACAAGGTACACATTGTTTTAAGCTCTCAAAAATTCCCTTTTTATTGCTATAAAAATTAGGATTAGTTTTTTATTGTTATTTGCATCATATCTTGCATATAATTGCATGTTTAATGGTGAAATTTTTTGATCTATCACTTTGATCAATTCATCTTGATAGCACCCCCACTCTTTCCTTATAATTAATTAAACCTAATCAAATATTCACATAGTTAGATGATTTTAATTTATAATTGAATATTTAATTTCACTACTGTATTCTAAGTTATACAAATTTTAAGAGATCTATAAGTTCATTGTGAAAAATTACGCACATTTACCAAATTTCTATTAGTACTAATAATTCATACTGAATATATATATATTTTTTCTCATTTAACACTTATACTTTTAATAACTTGTAAAAGCTTTATTTTATGCTTAGCCAATACAACCAAAGGAAATCAAATTTATTGATAATTAAATTCCCAAAATAATTCATGAGAAAAGAATTTAAGTTAATTTATAAGTGTGAATGGTTGCTATAGACTTGCTCAAACATCATTAAACAACACAATATTAGTTATTAAACAAGTCCAAACAATCATTCTCCATGAAATTCATTCAAACACAATGAACAAGAAACGAAGTAAAATGATTAAATGGAAGATAATGAATCTTATTCAAATGCTCAAAATAGCATCCCATGGTGGAATTGGTGCTATTTTGATGTGGAAAATAGCCCTTTCCCAATTCCTTGCAAAGATTTGATGTAGATTTGTTGATTATTTGTGCTCCTTGATGAAATTTGACCATAACCTAGGTAAGATGGATAAATGGCTATGAAGACTTAGATTAAAATGGATGAACTTGCCTAAAATATGAAGATAATGACTTTGCATAAAGTTGTGGATCAAAATGCCAAAGATTGTGGATCCAAAATCAATAGAGGAACCCTACATTTATAGGAAAGAATGATGGAGGAATGAGAAAAATGAAGGATGTGGGATTGATATTTGGACCAATAACAATGTGCCACTTGTCAACATGCTATTGAAGAAAGGTTGTGCACATTTTGGTCAATGTGCAAATAAATGCAATTAGGTAGAAATTTGAAATTTGAAAGATGGCTTGTGGAAGACGAGTTAATGCCACTTGGCTCAAGAAAAAGGACTTGTAAGAGGCTTAAATGCCATGTTTGGAGGACAAGTCCTTTTAGGAGGGAGATTTCAAATTGGAAGAATATTCCAACAAGATGCCCTTTTTGAATGAAAATAGAAGAATTTATAAATCAAATAAATTGATTTAATTGTGAAAGTTACAAAATCTGGAGGATTTGATGGATTAGAGTTAGATTTAATTAGGATTTAATTAACTTAGATGGAGATTATTTGATTTGACATTTTGATTTTGATTTTTAGATTTATTTAAATCAAAATGAGAGGAATAATGGACATTTAATTAAATAAAATTTTATTTATTTAATTAAAAGGGATGTTGTTAGATTTAATCAAATAAAGTTGATTTATTTAATTAAAAAAGGAAACTTGATGAATTGATTAAATAAGGATTATTTAATTAATTGGCTAGTAAAGAAGTGATTAAGGAATAATCGATGTTAGTGAATCGGGATCGAGTGTATGATATAAATTAAAATATTTGGAGTGTCTACATTTTGCCCCTCTTTGAAGCAATGTACCTACTGCATTGGTTCAAAGAATAACACTGGTGAGATCAGAATTCAAAAGATTTCTGATTTTTCAAATGCCCCATTGCTACCCCAATGAGAAGAATTATGCTAGTATATTTCCCGCTCGAGAGATTGGGCGAAAAGTTTTATTTGAGGGTTGATCTCACGACATAGATTCAAGATCAGTTCAGCTTAGAGAGGACTAGAAAGCTCGAATGTTTGATGTAGACAAAGTTGATGATGTATAGACAGTCATTGGCCATGGGTAGCCTCATGTATATTTTGAGATATCACACATATTTTGGCTAGAAATATTAGTAAAGATAGAAGAATAAGACAAATAAGATGGGTGGATCCTAGATTCTAAGAAGATGTAGGAGTCCAACAATTCTACGAAGCATTAAGACTTTATTAGATATGATGATGAATGATGATGATTTTATTATCAGGAATTGGGATTTTAAAAGGGCTTACTTACCTTATGTTTGATGACACACATAGGCACGATGCATCGAGGTATAAAGAACCAGGATGGCATTGTACTTAGTGTGATGGACTTTCACTCTACAATCAGATAGGAGTATTCTTGTTCACACCTAACATACATAAGCCTCACTAGGATGTACTTCAGGCTTTTCAAACATCTCAGACCAAAACACAGAAAGGCATAACCTTTCAATGTAATAGTCAACAAGCTATTCAAAACACCCTCCATACATACCTAACAAATCAAGTATTCACCAAGATTAGATTACAAGAACATCCAACAAGCACATAAGACAAAAGATAATGATAAATGCCCCATTCCTTTCTCTCTAAATTGTTTGATTAGATATCATCGAGAGGTCATTGGAATCAGCGCAATAAGATAAATCAAAAAGAAAAGATCAAGTACATAGACTAGCCAATGTTCTTCATACCTCTAGCCAAGGGGTTATGTTTTTCTTAGGATAAGTATCCAAAGTGATTTTGTCAATAGATAATTCCCATTGTAGGAAGGATGCATCCCAAGACATGTTAGTGGATGGTGGCAAGTTGATAGGTTGTTTGAAAGGTTGTTGATGTAAGGTCGATTGACATGTTTGCAAATGATCAAGAGTTTGATTTTGCATTTAAAAGTTTGTTGTTTTAATTTTTATTTTGCGTTTGAAGTTTGCTTTTGTTAATTGTTGTGGTTTTTTCTGTTTGTTTTGCCAAAGGATGAAGGTGACGATTGATTTATTATGAATGAGATTATTGCGGGTGAAAGCCAAATGGGACAGATGGATTTTTTTCAAATATTTGGATGTTTTTGATGTTTTTGAAATGTTATGAGGCTGTTTTTGGATTTTTTTGAGATGTTTTACAAATGTTTTGATTTTCAAAATTTCCAATGTTTTTGTGTTTTATGAGATTTTATGAATGTTTTTGGATTTTGTGTCTTTTGAATGGTTTTGGATTTTCTATTTTTTGAATGTGTTTTGGATTTTGTGTCTCGGGGGTTGATCAAGGATTAGCCTTGCCTATGTTTAAGCTCAGAGATGACGTAGTTCAAATACCATTTTTTTTGAAGTTTTTTAAATTTTTTGACCTATTTTGGGATTTTGACATGTTTTGGATGTTTTTTAGATTTTTGGATGATTTTGACAATTTGAATATGGATATTTGATGATATCAGTGCTTTGTTTTTGGATTTTGTTGAAAATCAAGCTAGGTTTGATTGATCAGATTGATGGATTGATGATGATAACATTAATCAGGATACAAAACAATGCAATGATAGTGTTAATCAACATGAGGATTGGGAAGGATATCTTGAGATGATGATGGATTGGTTAGATTTTGATTGATCAAGATTTTGAAGCTTGATTTGGAACAAAATTATTTTGATGATTTGATGTGATGTTGATGTGTAAATTAGATACGACTGATATTGATTGTTTGGATTGATGTTCAATGAAATATAAAGCTCAATAAGGAGCATCTTCTCGTCAAAATATGTCATGGGCTAGTGATTTGGATTTTGGCTCACAAATGCTTGACCAATTTGATTTTATGTTTGCCAATGTTTGGATCACCACATAAGTTGGAGGATATAGATCAAGATTTATTCTCGAAGAAAGATGTACATATCTACCCCCAGTGTCTAGCAATGTATGGAATGGATGGATATGGTAAGCATGCAAAGGATACCAAAGATTATCTTGTGACAAGATAAGGTGTTCGAACAAAGGATGCTCATTTGGATAGTACTTCATGGCTTAGATAATATTGGGTAGGATAGGATCAATGAAAATGACCCATGTAAAGATGTTTATCATAAGCAAGTGTAAAGTGTGCACCAAAATTTCATCAAGATCAAGATAATTTGGAAGATGGATGCAAATATATGAAAATGGATTGAATAAATGGTTCATGGATGAGATGGATGGAATGCTGGATTTATTATGGATGGTATGAGATGCTTTCAACCGAAGTGGCACACGTAGATGCTTGATTCTACACATGATTCCTTTTTGTTATGTTTTCATCAAGGTACTTGCCCAAAGTGCCACCAAAGTGGTTTAACTGGAGGATGCTTTTTTTTTCTTTACTATTTTCAATCCTTTTTCTGATTTTTCTAGATTTGTAGATTTTTTTGATTTTTTGGTTTATTGTGAAATATTTATGCTCATGTTGAACCACCTAATGGTGCCAATGTATATTTATTTTTCATGGTGTTCCATTGATGTCCTACTTGAAGAAGTTGCTTTGCCAAGATGCATGCACTTGAATGCAAATTTTGAGATTCTTGATCTTCTTTGTTGATACCAAGTTTAATGTTGTTTATGTGCACACATCGAAATAGAATGCCTTTTGACTCCTTATGATGAAGGGTTGTTGCCAATACATGGTCAATGTGAATATTGGATATCATGCATGGAGGAGGGGATGGTGTTGTATGTTTAGGAACAAGAGATTGATTGGTTGACAACTTGGAACCTTTGACTCTCCAAACTTGGGAAGATGAGCAATGATGGATGGATATGAAAGTGTGCATGGAATTAGGACCAAAAACTTGATAAACCTTGTATGTTGCTTGAGAATCCTACTTTTTCCTTTGTGAAAATCTTTGATGGATACTTTTCCCTTATTTATTTTGCCCCATAGTTTCTTTGACTAATGGAGTTTGATAGGGATAATATTTATTTGTATTCTTTGGTATCCATGTGTATTTGATTTGTCCATGATGCTTCTCAGCTTCTTTTTCCTTGATAACATTCTTCATGCTTTGATTCAAATCTTTATTTTGATGTTGGTCCCAATTTGTAGATGGGGTGATGGGTGGATGAAGATTCGTGTCATGGCGGGCTGTAGTATCGGCATTGGTTTTATCATAAGGATTCTTGATGCTCCCTATGTTGACATTTTCTTACGAAGTTCCCCTATTTTTATAGATGTATCACTGATATGTTTAGATACCTTAATTTTCGAATAACCAAGACCTTGATACTTAGGATTTCCAATAATCTGCACTGGTTCTAAGATACCCTATTCATGTAGGCGTAATCCTCTACCTTGATAATTCATCCATTGAAATTTTTAATATGCAATAAGATATGATTTACCTTGGAAATAAAATGCTAATCCTTCTCTGCTTTGTTGTGGATCTTCAAAGGTGATAGATTCTTCATTGATAAGATAGCTTTCCCTAAAAAAGGTAAGTGATCCAAGTTTATAAGTGATAGGATCCTCCATAAGTGGGATGACTTCCTAATTTATATCTTTGGTTTGTTCTTGTGAAATATCTAGTTTTAATTCTTCTTCAAGAGGTGTTGATGATACACCGTCCACATAAAATTATTCCGCATGATTCATTTTACAAGATGTTTTTGATTCACAACTTCTCTAGGAGCCTTCTTCATGACCCCTTTTTGATATATCTCTAGATTTTTCTATATCTTGATTAGGTGTACAAATGTTAAGAGTAGGAGACTCTTATTCCTTGGTAATGATATCAAGTGTATGAGACTCTTGTTTTTAATGAAGATTATCTACATTTCCATCCAAAGAAGGCATCTTATGGGTGGGTGGAGGAGTATGTTCTATATGGATATGATCATCATTTGTGACATCTTGGATAGATAGGAGAGTGTCCATTAGATCATTGTAGTATCTCAGAGATATAAATTCTTGATCTTGAATGATTTCAAAATTGATTTCAACATGCTTTGGATCAAGTTCTTGACATGGGTTAATTTCATAGGATGGATTGCTTACGAAGGGTTCTTGGACATTTCTATTAGGCATGGGAGGTGGCTCAATATCCTGTTGATCTTTGAGAGGATTTGGATCAAGTGTTGGGTTGAAGATTCCTTCAATATTCGCAACCATGAGGTCGACGGATGTCAATATGTCTTGGAAAGGACCATTGCTAAACTTTTGTGATAGATGTTGATCATGCTTTGGAATGGTTTCTTGAGATATGTCCTCTAACTCATTAGGTGATGTAGAGACATTGTCAACATGATCATTGGTGGATGGATCTTGGATTATGTCAATAGGACCAAATAATTCTAACACTCCTTGAAATAGATCATTGTTGTACATTATTGGTGAATTTTGATTATGATCAAAAAGTGACTCCTTATGCATGTTGATTTGATCTTTGGATGGGGTAAAAACACTTTCAAGGTACTCATTGATGGATAGATCTTGATTATTTTCATCAACAATTGTGGTGGAGAGATTGTCACTATTTTCAACCATAGGATCAAATGATGTTAAAATTTCTTGAATTGGATCATTGATGGGTACTGTTGCGGGGTTTTGATCATGATTAAAAATTGACTCTTGATATATGTTGATTTGATCGTTGGATGAGGTAGAAACATATTCAAGGTTCTCATTGATGGATAGTTTTGATTGCTCTTGGAGATGTGATGAATGATATTTGAGATGGGGTGATTGGGTTTGTTGTTGATGTTGTTGATCTTGATATCCAACCTCTTGACATTGGAGATATTATTCTTTATGTGGTTGTGGACACAAATAAACTATTTGATGACATGGTTTAACCAATGGAAGAGTGTATTGATTTTGGGGTGGAGATGTCTCTTGGTGATATGACTCAATTAATTTTCTAAGTATAGCAATTTGATCTTGCAAAATTTGATCTTGATTTTGATTTTGAAACCCTTGATATAGTTGATTTGGTTTTTGTTCAATCATATTTGGAATGTATACTTGTGGTGTTTGTATGGGATCATGGACAAATTGATTTTGAAAAATGTTATAATTTGGGATTATGTTTAGATTGTGCATTATAGGCTGACATGGAACATTGTTGTGGTTGGGAAACACATTGATTTGATTTGGGTAACTTTGATTGTGCATGAGGTTACCTTGACTTGGATCAATACATGGAGTTGCTAATATATTGTTTAAACTTTGAAAACAATTGGTGTGATTCACAAACATATCTATCCCAAAGCTCACCAACTGTGGATTTGATATGTTCATGTTTGGTAATCTTATATTTGGTATAGTCACATTTGGAATGTATGGATTTTTTGGGATAATGTTGTTTGGAATAAGACGCATGCATTTATTTTTTTGGTTGATAGATTTATAGGTTTTGACTTTGATTTAAATCTACCATAGGGAAAGGTGGTCCAAAATTCAGATTAGGCATACTCACATTTGTTATATCATTGAAGTTTGTACGAGATAATGATTTCATGGATGGATTTGTATAAATGTGAGTTTTGATAATCAATTGGAATTGTAAGGTCTTCATAGTTTCATTGACTTGGATTACTCATGATGTATGAATCGATTTTATATTGCATATTTTTCTTGTGTTTTGATCTTGTTGCAAAAGTGAACCTCTAACGAATTTAGGACAAATGATGAGATGGAGGATGAAAGGGGTGAATGATATGGGTGTTGAATTTTTAGGAACTTTGGATCAATGATAGACTTTAGGATTTTGATTTGGTTTGATTTGATTAAGATGATGCACTTGTAAATCCAAAGATGTTGGATGTTACCTTGAGATAAAATTATCCAAAAGGATGAAAATTTAACTAAATGTGTGGGGAAGGATTCATCCATACACACTTAGCCAAAGAAAGGGTATTTTGATTTTTATTTGAATGGTTTTACCAAAATTCTAGTATGAATTATTTTTCCAAGGTTCCAAAAGTTGTTTGTGAAATGGGATTTGATTGATGTTTGAGATGGATGAAATGATTGGTTTTTTTGATCCTAAATGAACCTAAGAGGGACTTGTTTACAAGACCAAGGTTTTGAAGAACACTCTTTTCCCTAAGAGTATTTCAAACCAAAAGATCAATGTTTTCTCAAACGACCATAAAACAAAAGATAAACAAGCACATGTGTGGGGTTCAATTGATTTCATCTTGATTAATGAATTTATTTTACCACATCCAATGTCTTGCTTAAGTTTCAATCTGAATGTCTATGTCTTAAATCCTTTTCATCCCACAAGGTCCATTATGTGGAAATCAAGGAAATTAAGGCAATATTTTTCTAATGTTGAATTTAGTAAGAGAAAATTGTGATGTAAATCCAAATACTTAGGAGCCTCTAAGGATTAAATCCATAGGGAAAGTAAGAGCACTTGGATTTTTCAAAGGTATTTTCTCCTCCTAAAGGGTTTGAAATATTGAGGATTTGGTGAATGTTTGTTTTCAAGTGTTTTAGATCAAGCAAAGTGTTTTGATTTCGAAATGATGCACAACCCTAGGATGAAAAAGAGATAATATTTGTTGAATTCCCACTTGGATAAATCTAGTTGTGCTTATTCAAAGCGAATGATTAGAAGCTTGACCACACTGGCTCCCCTCCATGTCACACACTTCTCAAGTCATCCAAGCTTCAGTCCTCATGAATCTCCCATGACAAACTTTTCATCTCTACTTTGAACCTCAAGTACATGGGACGACTTGACAATGACCGTTCTTGCACCAAGAAATAGTAAGGATTTTTGGCCTCTATAACAAAAGGTTATAGTATAGGCATTTCATTCATGGGTGATCATCCATACGAGAAGAGGTCATTGTTTCCCTTCTTGTCAGAACAATCCTCATGACACGTGAAATTTACTCTCAAGTACCCACACTTATATACTGAGTGGAAGTCGTTTAGATTTAGTGTGTTCTCGGTTGGGTTGCTCCTTGGGGTGATTAATTTTTCCTACTAGGCAGGCCCTCTAAAGATGAACAATAGTGAAAAAGAACATCTGAAGTTCAATCAATCTTTGTTTACATGAAAAAAGAGAGAACACACGCGATATACCTAACTCACACTAAAAAGATTTGTTCAATTTTAAGAAACCTAAATTGAAGTGTGGAGACAATATTTTATACAACTTAATATCACCAAAATACTTTTGATTCTCAAGATTGTTGTGAAGCACAAGAGAAGTGCATATGCCTTTTAAATGATATTAATTGGTAAAAGAGATTATAAAACACAAAAAGAACATGTACAGTTTAGACCTCAAAACAAAAATGGATTCTTTTTAATAGCACCTGAATTTTGTTTACTTTTTTTTATCCAAAAACCAACTCTAGTAAGTTCCTAAGGTTATTTTTAACCTTTTTCTTATTCTTTTTAAAACCCAAACGAAAATTATTTGAGTCCTAAAAGCTAAAGATAAGAAAGTCCTTAAAATGGGATTATAATTGCTCCCAAAGTGTTTAAAAACACTTGTTAATTTTTTTAAATAAGGGGTTCCATAGAGATTCATCCTTGTTTCTTCTCCTTATTTGTCACCAAAAACCTGCAATCAATGCTCAAAATGTTAGATGAGATTAAAAAATAAGAAGATATGAGGGTTAGATGAATGATTATGTATAAAAAACCTAAAACTTAAACCAACTTACAAAGTGATTTGAATTTAGGTGTAAATTTGAAAATTTTAACTCTATCAAAGTTAAGAAACACCTACACCATTGCATAGCTTATGAAATTCTACCCCATTTAAAAAAAAATCTTAAAAAAAGACCTTCGTATGACCAAGATATGGTCATTTTAAGATTGACTATAAAAGGGCTAAAACAGAGAGCTTATGTGCTAAAACAAAGCCTGCATGCACTAAAATACGCCACGTATATGGTAAAATAGAGCCTGGATGTGCCAAAAGATGCCATGTATGCGCTAAGATAGAGCCTGGATGCACCAAAAGATGCCATGTATGCGCTAAAATAGAGTCTGGATGGGCCAAAAGAACAAGTAGATGCACTCAAACAGAGCTTAGATGCACCAAAAGAATAGGTAGATGTGTTGGAATAGATCTTGGATGCACCAAAATAATAGGTAGATGCGCTAGAAGATGTTTCGAGTGTGCTACGACGAAATTCATGATCAAACCTGTTCATGAAAACTTGCCAGAAAAATGTTAAAAATGGGGTTGGCCCTCCTTCTAGCACCAAAATGGGAATGGTTGCTCTAGACCTACTCAAACATCATTAAACAACACAATATTAGTTATTAAACAAGTCCAAAACAATCATTCCCCATGAAATTCATTCAAACACAATGAATAAAAAATAAAGTAAAATGATTAAATGAAAGCTAATGAATCTTATTCAAATGATCAAACCGACATCCTATTGAGGAATTGGTGCTATTTTGATATGGAAAATAGCCCTTTCCCAATTCCTTGCAAAGCTTTGATGTAGATTTGTTGATGATTTGTAATCCTTGATGAAATTTGACCATAACCTAGTTAACATGGATGAAATGCTATGAAGACTTAGATGAAAATGGATGAACTTGCCTAAAATCTGAAGATAATGACTTTGCATAAAGTTGTGGATCAAAATGCCTAAGATTGTGGATCCAAAATCAATAGAGGAACCCTCCATTTATAGGAAAGAAGGATGGAGGAATGAGAAACATAAAGGATGTAGGATTAAGATTTGGAATAATAACAATGTGCCACTTGTCAACATGCTGTTTAAGAAAGGTTGTCCACATTTTGATCAATGTGCTAATAAATGCAATTAGGTGGAAATTTGAAATTTGAAAGATGGCTTGTGGAAGAAGATGTGGAAGAGGATTTAATGCCACTTGGCTCAAGAAAAAGGACTCGTAAGAGGCATAAATGCCATGTTTGGAGGACAAGTCATTTTAAGAGGAAGTTTTCAAATTGGAAGAATATTCCAACAAGATGCCCTTTTTGAATGAAAATAGAAGAATTTATAAATCAATTAAATTGATTTACTTGTGCAAGTTGTAAAATCTAGAGGATTTGATGGATTAGAGTTATATTTAATTAGGATTTAATTAACTTAGATGAAGATTAGTTGATTTGACATTTTGACTTATATTTTTAGATTTATTTAAATCAAAATGAGAGGAATAATGGACATTTAATTAAATAAAGTTTGATTTATTTAATTAAAAGGGATGGTGTTAGATTTAATCAAATAAGGGTGATTTATTTAATCAAAAGAGGGAATATGATTAGGATTAATTAAATAAAATGATTTATTTAATTAAAAGAAGATGATGATTTAATCAAATAAAGGTGATTTATTTAATTAAAAGAGGAAACTTGATGAATTAATTAAATAAGGATTATTTAATTAATTGGTTAGTAAAGAAGTGATTAAGGAAGAATCAGTGTTAGTGAATCAAGATCAAGTGTATAATAGCAATCAAAATATTTCGAGTGTTTACAATAAGTTAAAATTTAGTTTTTATTTTTGGTTTTGTTTATAAATTGTATTGTTTATGTACCAAATGTTATTACTCGACACTCTTAATCAGTTTCAAATTAACTAAAAACTAATTTCTTTTAAAAAAATAACTAATGTAACCTTTATTATTTGTCTTCTAATTTCTTTCTCCTTTCATGAATTTACATTGAGGAATTCTTTGTTTTAATGGTTTTTAAAATAAATAAATTCAATTGAATTATTTATATTTGTTGAAGTTGTAAAATCCAACCTCACAAAACCTAGTGATCACTTGCAAGAAAAATAACCTTTCACGTAGAAGAGACTCAAACAACACAAATATTTTTCTCTACAAATCAAGAGAGTAAAATTGCATAAACAAGAATTAATAATCACAAAGAGATCAATCCTTATGAAAGGAGATCAAAACCCTAAAGTGAACCCTAGGGTTTAATAAAGTATTTATTAAAGGGCCTAAGTTTAGCTTAAGAAAAAATAAAGTAAAAGGAAACTTAATTAATTAATCGATTTGATTGAATTAATTAAGTAATTAACCTTATTACTCCAACACTCCCCCTTAAGATGAACTTAGGGAGAAGCTAAAAAGTAAGGACAAAATGCATGAAAGAAAAGATTGGTCCCAACAACTAGGCTTGATGAGGTACCCATGTATAAATGTAAAAGATCTCTCACAACAGGAGAAAAGGAGAAAAATTCATGGGAAAAACTCCTCTCCAAAAATGAGAAATACATGTGAAGGACTAAGAAACCTCCAAACAAGAATGTCCCAAAAGGAATAGGAACAAGTGAAGGACTAAAGAAGCCTTGAAAAAAGAGTGATGGACTGAAGAACCCTCCAATAAGAGGGAAGGATGAAGAATCCTCCAACCAAGAAGAAATTGTCCCAAAAGATAGAAAAAATGATGAACATGAAAAACACCACTAAATCATGAAGAAGCTACAAATGTTGTCATAGAACGACTACTGAAATGCTAAAAGAAGAACCTCCACTAAAACATATGATGATGAGGATAAAGAAGACAAGAATCTTTATGAGTGCCCCCGATGACATGACTCAAATTTGATGGCAGACCAAAGAAAACATCAATAACTCAAAGTTACGAATGGCACAAGTACTAATAGTCTGAAGAAATAATCAAGTAAAAATGGAAGGTCACCTCTTGAATGCAAGATTTCCCATATGGTAAGTGATCCATCTCAATGAAATACAAATAACCATCCACTGATGTACATTGTATCTGAAAGTACATAGGAAAAAATATTGAATACATAGCTCACTCCAATGAAACCAAGGAAGCAATATCATGAATAGTAGAAACCCCCCATAACGCTGATAAGGGAGATTCATGAGAGGTACACTGAAAATAAATGCCAGAAAGAAGTGCATGAAGAAGAGCCAAGAACATCTAAATGTGAAAACATGAAAGTACCATCAAATTATAAAGGGTGTGCAAACAAAGGCACACATGCATGAGTCAAGAGTTAATGTGATTCATAGTTGTCACAGAAGGAACACTCACTAGACAAAGGTATGATGGAAAACAAAGGAAAACATCAACCCCCCATGGCACTTCATATGATAGTGCAATTACAATAATGGCATAATATAATGTGCAAGAATCTCAATACTACGCATACAAAGCTAAGGAACTTTATTTCAATGTGTTTACAAATGATAAATACATGCAATGTGAGCCCATAAGGTCCAAAAAGGACTACATCTTCGAAGAATTTTTTTTGGAAAAAATAAAAAATCAAATCTAGAAACCACCTACACCACTACAAAGAGCTCGGAACCAAATATCCAATGATATCTCATTTTCCCATTTTTGGCATCGTATGTAAAAGCTATTCTAAAATAATTGAAGGCAACTCCAGAAAAAAAGATCTAACTTTGACTAGAAATAACAAGGACTTGAGAATAAATCTCCAAAAAATACCTACACCACTATAAATTAATTTGATTCCTCTTTTTGATGATATCTCATTTTCCTGATTTCGACTTCGTGGGAAAAAGTTATGGCCTCTAGAAGAAAAATGGCCTTAAAGGGCAATGACACGGTCTACTGGAAAAAAATGATGACCATATGACCATTGTAGTAGCAATACGACATTAAAATTGACAACCAAATGGCCGTCACAACAAAAATACAACATTAAAATTGATAGCCAAATGGCCATCATTGTATTTTCCCAATTTGGCTTATTTTACAAAAAAAATGTTTTAAAAAAAACAATAAAAATATTTACATTTAATAATTATTTTTTGAAAAAATAATTAATATAAAAAACTTTGAAATGGGGCAGCAGGGATGGCAGAGACAACCCCATTCTTGCACCCTAGTGGGGGTGTTGAAGGGATGTCGCTTGCCTTTGGTATGGGCAGTACCCCCGTGGTACCTCCCCACGTAAGGTAGGGAGACCATGGTACCTCCCTGCCAATGTGGTGGGGGCAATGTTGATGGTGTTGTCTGCACAACAACAACTCAGAAATAATATAATATGCTATCTCTCTTGAAAGGTAAATCTCTATCAGTAAGCCTCAAGAGATAACCCCAAGGTCTCTAATGTCAGGTCTTGATAATGCAATAAAATAACTTAGTGATAAATGTTAAAATGTTGGTAATCCCAAGGGGCCTTACAAATGAACAATGTTGAAAGTATACTTTATTAGATGTAACAATATTGGTATGCTTTCAATCCTAAAACTAACCCATATTTAAAGAAATATCAAAAGATAAGGCTTTAGAGATATTCTAAATCTAACACCTAAGATCAATCACAACAATGATAAATGCTTCAAATGGACAAATCCCCAATAAAACTAATCTCTGCTTGATCAAGGACAAGCCTGCAACTACACAGAAATGGTGCAATCTTCCAAGGAAATTGGAAGGTTTTCATACTATGAACATTCATCTACATATCCAATAACTGACACAGTGTAAACAAGCATTCACAACTAAACTTAGCACAAAATAGGGCCCAAACTAACTTTTCACAACTTACAATAAAAAAATTGCTAAAATTATGGACTAGAGATCAATCAAACATCATTCACATGTCACCATCATTGCAAAAGAACTAAAATCTAACATCTAACAATGAGAATCAAGAACAAAAAAATAATTTTTTTTTGAAACATAACACAATGTTTGCCAAAGCAACAACCCATTTGCATTATCTTCTCCAACATTTACATAACAGTCTTCTTGCTCTCTCCTCTCCTACAACTATTGACTTGTAGAATCTAACTCCTAACTTGGCCAATTTTGGCTCTTTAACTACCTTAACTCAAAATTCTAACCCCTTACAAATGAGAAGGAAAAGGCCTTTTATAGATTAAACATTTTAGGATGAAAGTCCAGGATTTAATCAATCCAAAGGCTGAGATCAATCCTCTAGAAGCATCAAAAATTTACATTAGGGTTTTATAAATGTGGTACATCATCATCCAATTACATTCAAATAGTTACATTATGGAGCAATGAGAAAAAAAAAATCTACCACCTCAATCTTGATAAAAAATTAATTGGGGAAATAAAATAGGTTCACATGTGATCACGAACCTTCCAGACATCTTCCCTAGCTAGCACAACTATGGCACAGATTCTTATGCAGGCCCCACATTTAATATTTGAGTTGAACTCTTCTAGATTTTATTTTTGGCACAAATCCATATCCAAGTCCCCTTTTGATTTATTTAATCCTGAAAAAACAAATATTGTCACGTATGGATTTTTCACTTACATATTTAAATGCAGACATTACTTGATTTGTCGAATTTAGATTATTTAATGATTATTTAAAAGATGGTTAAATTGAAATTCGAAATGAAATGAAGTTGAAATTGAATTGAAATTGAAATGCAAATTATATTATTTATGTTTATTTCGAGGTTTGTCATTACTGATGATAAATCGAGTGCAAGTGAATGCAGGAAAACAAGTGAATGAGGTTGAAGGCGAGAACAAGGATTAGGTAGAGTTGTTTAGCCGATGGACATTTATGAATAGATGGGATCTCACACACTCACATAGATTTATATTCTAATGTTTGGTGCATATATCATTCTTGCAAATTAAAAATTTAGTTTAAATGTGATTTAAAAAAAAAATGCAAAAATGCATGTACTTAAATGATAATTTTGTTAAATTAATTAAATTTAACGTAAATTAAATAAATAGAATGCTTGTTTAATATTTTATTACTATTTTGGAAATACGAAGTTGAAATTTTGAAATTTAAAATTAATAGAATTTTAAATTCTAAATTCTAAATTCGAAAGTTAAATAAAGTGATTTTAAAATTTAATATGTTATTTAAATTAGAAATTGTGAAAATGAATGAATTTCAATATTGTGAAATAAAGTTCATATTTGAACTTAGTTAAAATTGTGAAATTGAAACAAAGTTCCATTCAAAATTAAAAATTGAAAATGCATTCAAATAAGAACTTCAACTAACTCATAGAATGAGATATTTAAAAAAAATCATAACTGAAAGTTTAAATTTTGAACTGAGGATCAAAATGAGAAAAGGATGGATCTGATTTTTGCATGAATGCATGAAAAATAGAATGATATATGGAAGAAGAAATCCAAAATTGGAAGGACACAAAATTTTAGAGGCAGAGAAGAAATTCGAAATTGAATACACAGGAAAAATTGATATTAAAAAGTTCATTTTCTATTGTATTCTGGATTTGACCAGATGCACCAGAGAAGAGAAGGAGTTTTTTTTTTTTTTGTTTTACCAGTGGTAAATATTAACCACTTCATAGAGAGGAGGCAGACAGAGGAAGGATTTCCTCACACACCCTACGCACCTCCACTTTGCATCTGATAAGAGCCTTTAGGAAGGTTGCAAAGGCACTACCTTCCCTCCCTATACCTTCTAGACCAGCAGCAGGGGACTGTCATACTCTCCACCTACGCAAGAGCCAAAGACACTTAAGAGAGGCACGACTGAGTTGTTTCATTGCTGCACAGGAACCAAGGAAGCTCACACAGTTCCCTGCATTCCATACATAGCCAAGGGAAGACCCTTCCCACGCACCAAGGAAGGATAAGTGTGGCCCGAGAGAGGCACGCACAACCCTCCCATTTTCTCATCAAACTTCCCCCCTTCACGAACAACATTCAGGGAAGGGCACAAACAACAACATAAAGGCAGCAAAAAGAACATTTATCATAGCATAGTAAAGCACAGGCAGAGAGAAGGCAACCATTACAGCTAGGGAAAGAGCAGAAAATTCACTGTTGCATTTTCAGAATACACAACTTATCAAGTAGGAATTTGTATTATATATTCTATAATAGATCGTTCAATTCTTTTTGCAAAATCTAGAAATAGGTATCAAATTATAACAAAGATCTTGTTGGACAAAATTAGGAAAGAGATAGATTCAATTGAGATTGATTAAAATTATTCTTTCAAATTTATTTTAATAGAAAACAAAATTGAACTATAAATTCCAGAACTTGACAATTTAGAGTTTGAGATTTTAGGAAGAACTTTTGATTCAATTTTTGAAATGTTGACATTGATCGAATTAGGGAATAAACTCAAAACAAAAATCTAGTTTTGATTTAAAATCAGAAAACATATTTAACTGAAACTATTTATTTGCTCAGAATTTGACAAATTCTGATTTAAATCATTCTTAGAACAATAAACTGAAAATTAAAAAAAATGTAATAAACTTGGAAATGAATTGACCATATTGAGAAAAATGAAATTATGCTGATAAAAATTTGTTAAATCATGTTGACAAAAAATAAAGAAATTATTGACAGAAAAACATAGAAACAAAATTTTAACTTGATTATTTCGCCTTTCATGGAAATTGTCAAAACTCGGAAATTTAAAATAGTTAGATTTAATTTGATAAATAATTGATATTTAAACGCTGAAAATAGGATTAATTTGAATCGCAACATTTAAACTTGAATTTCAGTCAATTTTTGAAAACTATGAGAATGAATTTTAAACAACTTAAATTAAAGAAGAGTTTGAAAAAATTGAATGTGTGGTCTTTTAATTTACGTTTTTATATGTATTATTCAACATACTGGAGATACACCTTCATTTTTAAACTTGTTGATTATTTAAATGACTGAATTAAAATACTGATTTTATGACTTTTTACGAATTGGAGCAATGAAAAGTAGTATTTGATTAACTGTTTTTGTGTTAAACGATGTTTTCAGTTAATATTTGAAAGATTCAGAAAGATTGTGTTTGACTGTTTGAATCATGCATGAATGATAGATAATTTTGCATGTGATGTTTTTGGGAAAGTTACCTTCTGGGATGAGTGCCGAATATGGGTAAATAGAGAGCATATTTTTTCTTTTTCCAAAACTACTTTTTATTGTTGTGCATGACATTTTATTTGGCCAAGTAATTTTTGCACCATTGAAATAGATGGATTATTTGAGCTCTCTACCATATCCTAGTACTGAACTTGCTTCTTTCTTAACTGAATTAGAAAAATGAAAATGCTTGTGGTTTACTAGTAGTACTAGGCATGCACCAGATTCCATCTTGCTCGTAGACTGCTTTTTGCTAAGCAATTCGTGCAGGGTCGGGTATTTCTTGATTGACTAAGAAATTCCGGGGAAGCGTAAGCTTTGAGGTTGGGGGGAAAAGAGCCTGATTCTTGTTCTCATCTTCTTTTGAAGATTTGCTTATGGATGGAAGATCTATAGACTGAATCTTCTTTTAATGCTTTATTATTTATGATGTATGTAATGATGAGCTTATGGCGACTGAATGCCTAAGTCTCGAATTGTAAACTGGATATGTATCATCCTTTGTATTTATTATTTGAAATGTGTATTTTGACACTTGTAAGATTTAGACAAAATTATAATGAAGATATCTTTTTGACTTTTATGTCATTGTATGTAATCGACTTGTTTTGTGATAAATGAATGAATGAGATGACGACTTTATTTGGAATACAATGGAATTTATTTTAAGTATTGTCGATTTGTTTTTAAGGATTTTTTCGCTCTTTACAGATATCATCATTAGTATCTCACATGTTAAAAATCCAATCCATAAAATATCCAAATTAAACTTGAATAAAATTTTGGCCTTTTAAGAAAAAAATCTATGTTTGGAAATTTCCTATTTTTCAAATTTTTTCCATTTCAATAATTTTTCATTTTTAGGAACATTTTAAAATTTCATTTTTTAGAAATTTTCTGTTTGGAAAAAATGCAGGAAAAAAATTCTATTTTTGAATTTTTTTTTTCCTTTTTTAGAAAATTTTGAGATTTTTGATGGACCTTGGTTTTTATGAAAATGGAAACTTCAAGAATTTTTATCTAGTGTGGATTTCAGAAAATTCAAACTACCTCGGATTTTCCATGATAATTTAACCTAGGAAAATCCAAGCTACCTCGAATTTTCTATGAGAATTCAACATGGGAAAATCCAAGCTACCTTGGATTTTCCATGAGAATTCAATCATGGAAAATCCAAGCTACCTCATATTTTCCATGAGAATTCAACTTGGGAAAATCCAAGCTACCTCGGATTTTCCATGAGAATTCAATCATGGAAAATCCAAGCTACCTCATATTTTCGATGAGAATTCAACCATGGGAAATATGAGCTACCTCAGATTTCCCTAAATCCATGATAGGTCAAAATCCCTTCAACCCCATAACTTTTTTTTTAGAAGGAATTTTCAAAAAATTCAAAAAGCATCCCCACCTAATTTTTCATCCTTTATCCATGGGTGCAAAAAATATTTATACATGACATTGAAAATTCACTTCAAAATCCCTATTTCCAAAATTTGAGATAGGTGGATTTCTCCCAGATACTCAAGATGCCTCAAAATATTGCCTTCATCAAATCAAGTTTGGACTTAATCCCAAAATAACCTCCCAAGAAGAGAAAAAATGAAAGTTTGACCAAGCCAAGATGTGGAGATGCAAAAGAAAAAAGAGGATCCCCGCCTCTAGTGGGGCGTGTGTGCAAAAATTGGGCAACAAATGGTGACTCCTACTGGGAAAATGCTCCAGAACATTTTGATGACAAACTGGAATCAAGAACCTAGAATCTCTAGTTTCGATTCCTACATCAAGTCACCCATAAACTAAAGGCTCGAAATCAATGAACAATTTAGCCCTTCTTGTGCTAGAAATCTAGGTGTGTGCAAGTGCAAAAGTTTCTCTCCTTAAGCTACTGCAAGAACCAAATTCAATCAAATTAAGCTACATAAAGATTCTAACTTCAAAAGCAATTTGGATAGATCCTTGCTGCCAGTCAAGAATCCATAACCTCGACGAGGTTATCATTGTGATTCTCTCAAACATAGCTCTACTGCTAGCCAGACATCCATAGCCCCGATAGAGATATTCAAATCTTCCTGAAAAGTTGAATTCACTTTCTTTTTAAAATCAATATTTTGTTTTATTTTCTTTCTTTCTTTTTTGATATTATTTTTGCTTTCTTTCATTTCAACCCGTAGGCAATAAAGCTCACACTCAGGGCTAAGAATCATAGTGGCACTAAAGAAGAATATAATATTTTTCACTTAACCAGACCTCTCAAGGAACCAAACATCAACCTCAAGATTCTTAAGATGTATGTAATAAATATATTATTTGAGCACATTCAGGAGCTAACTCAATCCAATGACTTCTCCACTTTCAATATTTAGCACATGTGACATTGAATAGACGAATTCCACCAACATATCTTGGAAGGATGATTAAATTTTGTAAAGGAAATACTTAGAACAGTCCCAGATAAAATCATTGTTGTTGTGTGAATAAGACACTCCCAATAGAAAATAGGGGAACCCAAGCCAAAGAAGCAAAGCAACAACCAAATCGAAACCCAAAGAAAACCTAAAATAACCAAACAAAAGAAAACCAAAGGAAAAGCAAAGAAATCTAAAATAAAGCCATCTATCCTAAAGAAAACAAAATTTAGACTAAAGCAAAATAACAAAAGGGAAAACTACATTTATTCAAATCAGATTATATACAAGAAGACTCAAAACAAATCATGATTAGATAGGGAAAACTGAGTCCCAGGCCCATATGGTTCATCAATGCATGGAAAAGCAATAAGGTGATGGTAATAGTCCTCAAGAATGCAAATTCATTTTTATGTTCAAAAAAATAAAATTCAATAATGCAACATTCAAACTCAACCTCATAAATAGGAATAATCAACAACTGAGGAAACTCATTGAAACCATGATCAATCCATATGCAAGTTGTCTTTCCTAAACCTCCATAATCAAACTGATAAGCTTCAGAATTCACAACAAGGAAATAAACAACTTGGTGTGACCCTCATTCAAGCAACATGTGGTGCTTGTTGGATTCCAATAGTGAAGAATTGATATCCAAGTCATCAAGAGGTCTCCATTGATGGTGTAGTATCCCTCTCATATTCAAAACATGCAAAATAGTAGTAGAGTCATCAATAAAAAATTCAAGATAAACATCATATTGAATAATTTCATAATTAACATCATGAAAATTTTCACCTATTTGCATTTCGTCATGAGGGATCAATGATGAAAATGTATGGGCATCATCATGTACAACTTCCTTAGCAGGATGGTCATCAGGAGGCATCACAAACTGATCCTCAAGCATATTTTCACCTATAACTGTGTGATTAAACACATCAATTATGACTATAATATTATTGTTTTCAACATCATTCAATTTTTCATGCACATCAATATGAACCACATTAGCTATCTAATCATTAACACATAAAGTGTGAATTTTCAATGCTCAATTCACCAGTAGATAGAGGAAAAATAGAATTTGATAAATGAGAGAACTCCAGAATTCATCTTCTATCGGTATTGGTTCATATTTTTTACCATAGCCATCAAGAACATCAACTTCTTTATCAATAACAATAGCTCCTTCATCTTGCTCCATGAGACGTTCATCAACAATTTGTTGAAGTTCCTTGATTGAATATTCATTTGATGTAGCTTTCTTTGCATCCTCGGTATGGTTCAATACCTGCACTCTTTCTTCCACCTCCTTAATTGTTGTCTGGCATTGGAAACATGTGAATTCAGAATGCTCTTCTTCAAGTATCCTGCACCAAGTTGGTAGCAATAATTCTTCTAGATGGACTCTGTATGTCAAGATCACATAGTCTTTCATAAATTTTGCAACAAAACTCTTCATATCGAGGTTGTATTGATTCTTCATCATGAACAAATGAAATCCGATGTATCACTTCTTCTTCTTGTGTTTCATCCTCAACTGTATTTTCCATTTCAAACTCTTGGTTAGCTTTTGTTGGAATGATGGATGCACAGGTGTCCTTGATGAAGCTACAATGCAATCTTCAATGGAGGACCTTTGCTAGGAAGAAAGTATGATAATGGAATTCAAATAGAGATTCTATTATGATCTATCAAATAATTTACAAAGAGTACATATGCCTGATTATATAGGCAAATGCAAAACCTAGAATGCAAAGGATGTTGCCAAGTGTTCAAATCACACTTCATGTGACAACAAGAAACCCTAACCAACTACCTAGGGAATGATAACAAGATGGAGATAAGTTCTAGAAAAGACAACTCATCTTATAGAAGGGAATCTTATCTCAAAAATTTTATTAAATGATTAAATGCAACATAGGACTAATATGATTAATTAAGACCTAAGTTAGCTTATGCTAGTGTAATAATTAATTAATTACACTAACACCCCCCCATAAGTGCAACTTAGGGAGGAAATGAAAAATGCAATGATTATGCATGATGATGATGGGTCCAGACTGATGGCCATTTTAGGTACCCATGTACAAAAGATGAAAATGCAACTATCTCCCACAAACGAAGAAAAGGGGAAAACCCAGTGGGAAGAAAATCCCTCTCTGAAAAAGGAGATGAAATGCAGAAAGGTGATGATTGGAGGACTCAACATTATTCGCCCCAAGGACACCACTCATCACATGGATACAATATAATCAAAATCCCCCCCATAGGAGGGAAAAAGAGAGACTAAATATCCCCCCCAAAATATGTGATCACCTACAAAAAAGGTAAGTGTATGTAGACAAAATATGATCCAATGTCGACAAATAACTTGTCTCCCTTTCAGAAGAAACAAAACCATGTAGAGATGCAGGGTAGCTTCCCATTTCGGATAGGAATTGAAGGAAGGAAGGATGTATATGAATGTAGATGATGTCTCTGAAAGCTTCTCATGTGTCTCCTTGCCTGATGAAGATGAAGATGCCACAATCAAGTCAGGTACATGCTGAACAAGATCCAAAGACTGTGATGGTTTGACAATAGGAGTGCAATGGTTGTCATCAAACAGGAGAGATATCCCCTCAAATATGTCCTCGAAATCTGAAATGTGAGACTCCACAAACAAGGATGAAATGTTTGATAGATAGGAATCCCAATCAGGAAGACATTGTGATACTGATTGTAATGAATCACTACCATGAGAATGTTCTTGTTGAATAGGAATGATAGGAGCCTCAATCAATGAATCTGCACATGGAATCACTGAAGGTGAAGGTAGATCAACTATCTCTGATGGAGAAGAAGGAGCATCGGAAGAAACCTCTTCATCCTCATCCGAAGATTCAAAGTATTCCAAATATTCAAACTCCCGCATAGTATCTGCATAATAGGGTATCTTGTCTGAAAGATGAAGAGGCACAAGAAAATCTGAAATAGGATCATCAAGGAATGGCTGAATGTCATGATCTCCATGTATCTCCCAAATTTTAGTCCAAAGAGTGAGAGGGAAATCACAATGATCAACACTTTTCAAGGTGGAAACATAAATATGCATTGTAATGACTCCTAAGACATGATCCCTTTTGCAATTCCAAGAAAATTTCTTACTGTCAGTACCAGGAGGGGGAACAAGATTATACAAATGCAGCAACAAAAGAAGCCATCGAAGATGTGTGATGATATCATTTCTCCATTGTTTGTAGTTTCCCCATTTCAACATGATCAAAGCAGGATGAAATGAAAACCCCATAATAAACTATGAATGATCTCCAAGATTACAAAGACAATGATAGTGATATGCAACTGAAGTGATGTCACCCAAAACAAAAATCCTTTTCCCAAGCTTCAGGATATCCAAGTTATTGAATAAATACACCAAATTGAACAAAACCAATGCAAGAGTACCTGGAGCTGAAACTGATCAAAGTAAATGGATGGATGAAAAGAGCTCTGAATTTCCTTCTTGATGCCACTGGGATTACTGAATTTTCATCAATGGTTGCAAAGATATGAGCCTTTATGTCCAAACTAGGGTTTTGAATTTAGTTGAATATAGAATATTCTGATAG
Organism: Sequoiadendron giganteum; assembly: GCA_007115665.2. NCBI lineage: Eukaryota > Viridiplantae > Streptophyta > Pinopsida > Cupressales > Cupressaceae > Sequoiadendron > Sequoiadendron giganteum. Next base: position 178,100,655 of record CM021102.1, read on the forward strand.
AGAAAGTCTACAAAACAAATGGCACCAATGGAAAGTAGACCAAATTCTCTTTCCGACAATATCTCGTTTGTTGAATTTTGACATCGTGGTACGAAGATATGGTGATTTGAAAACATCTACCCTATTAGGGCCTGCATTCTAAACAAATGCAAAAAATAAGTACATGGGGACAAAAAATTGGAGCCCTTGGTCATTGATAGGACTGCGGGCTTAAGACCTGCAAAAAAAAGCACCTCCGGATCGGGCGGTGTTGGAGCGACGTTGTGGTGGCAGCTCGGGCGACGTCGGAGAGGTGCTATGGTGGCAGATTAGGTGGTAAGGCTGGGTAGGAGGGAGGCACCACTGAGGAAGGTGGAGCCCTCGGTGCTATGAATGACCAGGGGCAGCGATGGCGGGGCCTTGTTGGGTCTGAGAAAAAATATCGGGTCTCGGAAGAAAGCATGGCAGCTAGACGACGGTGGGGAGCTTCGGTGGTAGGAAAGAGCTGGCGACAGGAATGGTCGGTGAGGTGGGAAAAATACACGATGGCGGCAATGTGATGACCGATGTGATAGGGCCGATTGACCTGTTGGAGTCTGCGGACCAACATAATTTTTTTGAATATTGCAAAGAATTTGCAATTCAAAAAAAATGCCGATAAGATTATTTTTAAATATAACCTGTAGATTAATATAAATGTTGACTGAAAGCAAACCAAACTATAGAGGCCACGGAAAAATATATATGCGGACCACAATTTTAATTATCAGTCGCCCACAAAATCAAATTTTTGAAAGAACTATAGGAAAAATAGCCCGTTTTTTGAAATAAAAAATGCCCAATGACTCAAAAAAAAATTTCCATGATGGAGGACAGAAAGGAGAAATTTTATTCCTTGTGATAGGTATCCATTTGCATGCAGGTGATCTTGGAGTTTGAAGTTGGTTTTCTCAACTCCTACAGCTTCTGTAGGAACATCCTCCTTGATCTTGGCATCTCTTCACTTAAATGGTTATCAACTACCTCTGTTTCCTTGGAGATTTCAGATTCTTCCTTCTGGCATGTTGCTTGGTTTGTGGATGGCTCAACACTTGTTGCACATTCTCCAAATCCAAAACTTGTCTTCTTTGTAGTACATTCCTTGACTGACCGTTCTTTCCATTCTAGATATCTCCCAACTTTAATGATAATTTCCACACATGAATGGCAAGTGAATTCTCAATGAGATGCATTATGAACTCTACACCATTTAGATGAGATGAAATCTTGCAAACGCTTACCACTACCAAGCTATTTTTTAACTAATTATGTGAATGCCTCAACTGCAACATCAATAAACTATAAATCTATGGAGGCTAGTGGTTCAATCAGGTTTGGCATGAAAATTTCCCTTTGCAAAATCATCTCAATTCTACTTAAAAATTCCAAGCATTCAAATTCATTGTGCATACACGTATTATGGATTCTGCACTAGTCTGATAACGCATAGTGATGCAAACCCTTACTATTCCAAATATTCAATATCTTATTCAAAGAATCACAAATTTGAGGAAAATCAATTTGATGACTACTCCCATCATGAAAAACATAATACTACTTTCCATCATGACTCAAAATTTGTACTTGCAGATTTAGAGATCTATCATATCTCAGATTTTCAACATGAATTCTCACTCAACTTCCAAAATTATCACCTACGTTCAATCCCTCCTAGCACCAATCTGTTGATAGTGTTTTTTACAAAACAACAACTCAGACATAATATAATATCCTATCTCTCTTGAAAGGTAAATCTCTATCAGCAAGCCTCAAGAGATAACACCAAGGTCTCTAATGTTAGGTCTTGACAATGCAATAAAAAAACTTAGTGATAAATGTGAAAATGTTGGTAATCCCAAGGAGCCTTACAAATGAACAATGCTGGAAGTATACATTCATCAAATGTAACAATATGGTGATGCTTTTAATCCTAAAACTAACCCAACTTTAAAGAAAGATCAAAAGATAAGGTTTTAGAGATATTCTAAATCTAACACGTAAGATCAATCACAACAATGATGAACGCTTCAAATGGACAAAACCCCAATAAAACCAATATTTTCTTGATCAAGAATAAGCCTGCAACTACACATAAATGGTGCAATATTCTAAGGAAATTGGAATATTTTTCAGACTATGAACATTCATCTACATATCTAATAACTGACACAATGTAAACAAGCATTCACAACTGAACTTAGCACAAAATAGGGCCCAGACTAACTTTACACAACAACTTACAATAAAAAAATTGCTAAAAGTATGGACTAGAGATCAATCAAACATAATTCACATCTCACCACCATTGCAAAAGAACTAAAATCTAACATCCAACACTGAGAATCAAGAACAAGAAACCATAAAACTTTTGAAACATAACACAATGTTTTCCAAATCAACAACCCATTTGCATTATCTTCTCTAGCATTTACACAATAGTCTTCTTACTCTCTCCTCTCCTACAACTACTGACTTGTAGAATCTAATTCCTAACTTGGCCAATTTTGGCTCTTTAACTACCTTAACTCAGAATTCTAACCCGTTACAAATGAGAAGGAAAAAATCCTTTTATAGATTTAACATTTTAGGATGACAGGTCAAGATTAAATCAATCCAAGGGCTGAGATCAATCCTTTAGAAGCATCAAGAAGTTATATTTGGGTTTTAGAAATGTGGCACATCATCATCCAATTACATTCAAGTAGTTACTATTACCAATTTTCACTACAACTCAATTGGTGGAGCTAGTTAATTTTGTTTTTATCTTAAAGTGGAAGTTCAGTTATTTTTGCATGTGCTTTTAGTGTTGTTTGCACCATATTTATCAAGTATCAGTTGTACAAGTGTTTTCAGTGAAAAAAGTTTCAAAAGAATTACTTAATGATTATAGAACAAATGGAGTGCAAAAATGGGTGTACGAATGATTAAGCATAATGATTTTTTCATTTATTGATGCTATTCACATTACAAATCTCATTTGATTGCAAGAATACAAATGATTGTACAAATTTGCATTTTGATGCATTTCTTTTCAAAATGAAAAGCGGGAGAGAATTTTAAAAGATCCACACAAGCCATGGAGATAAATATCACAATGCATCACAAGAAGCATTCTACACTATTGAAGATGCAAGAAAAGGAAAACACATAAGTATGGTCATAATCATCATTGCTTGTTGTTGTGGTCGATGCAGAAGTTGTGCACCATCCTTCGTCCTCAAGCTCTGATCGACTTGTAAGAGAAGAAAGGGGTTGTTAGAGCTCCGACTATGAACATACCTACATGAACTACCAACAATAATGTAGAATTCTACTGCCAATACACTAAAATAATCAAGATAAGTGCAAAAATCAGAGCTGAAAGTGTAAACATCATGATAATATATTATTTTTTCTAACATTGTTTGTTTCCTGTGTAGGTATAGGAAAATTCATGTAGCTAATCATCTACGAAGACAATAAAAGAATGTGGAGTAAAATGGGCTCCCACAAGGGTAGAGCTCGACATGCTGCCCCTTAAACTTACAAGTGGGCTAAGTAAAATAGTACAATTATCCTACTCTTCCAAGCTATTCATGAAGGAGTAAAATGGTTTCAACCATCAAAGCATTAAGTTTATTGTTCATTCATAACAATCAAGTCTAAGTAATGAAATGAATATTATAGATGAACAATAAACTTAACGGATTCAATTCAGCTGAAATCCGTCATTTTCATTCTAGAAAGCTAAATATTGCTGTCATATTAATTACATTTTGTTGCCTTGTGTTCTGTTCACATTTATTCATGTTGTTTCATGATGTTTTTCTAAATCAAAAAGTTTTTTATATCATAATGATGATAGTGAACATGCATACATATATAATTCATGAGATCAAGCTGTAGAATTGGAGAATTGAAAGCTATTTACACCAACTTCATTTGATCATAAAATGTATGAGGAATATTGAAGCACAAGTAGATTGGCATTGTTCGGTCATTTGAATGCAAGAGTGTCAAGGAAATTTTGGGTGTATTTAATACCAACTTGCATATAAGATAGCATTATGGAAAACAACTAAGTGATCAAGTAAATCAAATATGCAAGTAGAGTAGAGAAGCTAAATCTGAATATGATTAGAAGCATTCAAGTAAATGGAATGAGTGGAAGCAAGAATAAATTAATCATACAACATGAAGGTGAATGAAGTCTGCATATCATGAAATGTGTAATCTTTTAAGATTATAAGTGACAAGCAAGTAAAGCTACAACAATAGTGTGAGATAAGTCTTCTATTTCTTTTCAAATTAATCCATTTATGCCATGATATTACAATATCAAACAAACTAGAGTTTCAAGTGAACAAGTACTAAAAGATTTTATTTTCAGAATGGAAGGAAGGTTTTCTTGCATTTTACAGAATACCTATATAAGGTTTTAATTCAAAATGCAAACTTTATTTCAAATAGAGAATACCCATGTTGGGAACTATCAACTCAAAATGCTCAATACAATCAAAAGGTGGTGTTCATTTTATAATAGTCATATTTTGCAAGTGTAATGCTGCTACAGGTTAACAAAGAGTTGTTTCTTGCATTCTAACAATTAACCACATTAGGGTTTTAATTTATAATACAGATTTGTTCTTGTTATAGCTAACCCACATTGGGTTTCCAACAAAAAATAAAAAATTATGAGTGTTCTTTCAAGTTAAAGTTACCTATATGAGGGTTTTAGTCAAAAATGCATATTTCTCACTTTTTTCAGCTTACCCACATGGGGTTTTCACAAAAAATGCAAAATACATGTAATGCATTATGGGTCGAGCCCAGTATATGAAAGATACAAGAAAATGCCGAGGAAGTAACAACAGTTTCTTTGTTACACAAACAAATTTTCTCTTTTGAATCCATGAGAAGATAATGAAAAATACAATAAAGACATGACAAGCCGCGGATAGAGAAGCCTTCCTTCTTCTCAAAGCTACATACTCATGTGAGAGTTTGAATATAAAATGTAAAAAAAGAAGGAGAAATCCATTTTCAAAGTTGGTTACAACATTTGAGCTCTTTAAAAATACAGATTTAGTTCATACTTGGTGTGGCCTATAATGGGTGTTCGTTATTTTTGAGAAAATGACAATCATTTTTTGTAATCATAAGCTTCTAAGAGATTTAGTTTGATAGAAAAATACAAAAGAGGAATGGAATAGGAGAGCTTACCATTTCACACCTATAGAGAAACATAAACATGGTGGCCAAGCTCTCATAGAGCTCTCAAATGCAAAGCTCAAGCTCACATTCATGGCGGCCAAGGAGATAAATCAAACACAAGAAAAAAGAACAAGGAAAATGAAACAAGATGCTCATACATGTCGTGGCCTTAGAGGCCATTTCTTATCTTCAAATCGAAAATGGGAGCCAAAATATTATGCTTTGAAAGTAGCTTACGTTTGTCATAGAGAATAAAATCGACCATCTGAAGACAAAAATATGAAGCTTCCAATCATTTCAAAGTGAAAACCTAGCATACACATGGCAACGCTTCTTCTAGGCAGAGCTTTCTCCAAAAGTTGCAAGTGGAAATGAAATATTTTTAGGGTTTGTCTCAAGTTTTGTTCTATCCTCATGCCCTAATTCGAAAGTAGGCTTTTCATTAAACTTAATGCCTTAGTTTTCACCAATTAATATTTCATACATGCCCTAGGTTGAGCTTAGAGAAGCATTCACATAATTTAATGCCTAAGTCTTTAGGCTTGTTTGATAAAAGATTTCATGGTGTGAGACTTTAGGGTTTTTTGTAATGTCAAACTATGCCTTAGTCAAAATGGAGAGTAGTTAAATGCTTTAGGTTTTTTTTAATTGATTTGGAGAGAAATCAATTAAATATAAATATTGAAATTACTCATGCCTTGGATAAGTTTCATACTTTAGGCATTTATTTTCAATTGATTTTAAAGAAATCAATTAGATGAATAATGGAGATGGCCTTATTATTTTTTTATACGAAAAATCATATTGTAATGGAGATTGAAGTTGTATTTTGCAAAATATTTTTAATCTTCAATTGAAAAATAAATCAAGTTGTAAAAATCTGCATGTTTGTAAAGAAGAAGTTAAAACAATATTTTATAAATTATTTTTTTCTTTCTTGCTATTTTTAGCAGTTTGAGAGGCAAAATAAAGTTGACTTTTCCTTGGTCGGATTTGAGCTACATGTAGAGGAGGTGAAGTGTTTTATTTGGTTTTAAAGAAGATTTCACCTATTTTTAGAAGCCTTATGGCATGCAGATGCAAAAAGTGTGAGTTTTCCACTTTTATGCCACATTTTGGAGCAGTTTTAGATGCTTTTCCTTGAGCTTTCTTCTTGAGCTCGGATTAGGGTTTTAGTGATATATCTTGAAGAAAAACTTAGAGTTTTTCTTGGTCCAGATTATTGATTCTCGCTCTCATGCTGAAACAAAGAGTCTGTAAGCAACAATTTTTACTCAGACTTTGATACTCCTTCAGTTAATAAAAAAACATTCGTGTTTTCTCAATTTTTGTGTCTCTTCCAATTTTAGTTTGTTGTGATAGTGTGATTTCTGTTTACATGATCCTTGTTATGTCCTGAAGTTGTAGTTTATGCAAAAAGTTCATAAAATGCAGGTTGCATGTTGTATTCAAATATGAATCTTCATGCAAATCAATGATGTGTTAAGTGTTCATGAGAGATTGTGAAGTATTGTTGTTTTCTGAGAACTGTTTGTGGGTAAAAACCAAAGTCATCCTTAAGTACTGAAAATCACCTTAAGTCATAGGTTACATTTCAATTATCTTTCTTACTCTTTTCCTTATAAAATCTTTTAGAAAAGATTTATCATTCAGAGAACTAGCTCACTCTGGAGATTCCTTCTTTGTTTAGAACACCCAAATCTAAAGAAGGTTTCCATGTGTCAACAAATAGTTAAATTCTGCAAATTTAACACAGGGTGCATATCTGATTGATAACAGTTACATTATGGAGCAATGAGAAAAAATAAATGTCACCTCAATCTTGATAAAAAAATTTAATTGGGGAAATAAAATAGCTTCACATGTGATTATGAACCTTCCAGACATCTTCCCTAGTTGGTACAACTATAGCATGAATTCTTATGCATGCCCCTCATTTAATATTTGAGTTTAACTCTCCCAAATTTTCTTTTTGGCACAAATCCATATGCAAGTCCCCTTTTGATTTCTCTAATCCCAAAAAACAAATATCATCATTAGTAGCTCACATGTTAAAAATCTAATGCATAAAATATTCAAATTAAACTTGAATGAAATTTTGGCCTTTTAAGAAAATTTTTTTTTTTGGAAAATTTTCCATTTTTGGAAATTTTCTATTTTTGGAATTTTTATTTTCAAATTTTTTCCATTTCACTTAATTTTTCATTTTCGGGAACATTTTAAAATTTCAAGAAAAAATTTCATTTTGGAAATTTTTAGTTTTGGAAATAATGCATTTCAAGAAAAAAAATTATATTTTTGGAAAAAAATAATCATGTTTGGAATTTTTTTCCATTTATAGAAAATATTGAGATTTTTGATGGACCTTGGATTTTTCAAAAATGGAAACTTCAGGGATTTGATCTAGTGTGGATTTTGAAAAATCCAAGGTACCTCGGATTTTCCATGACAATTCAACCTGGGAAAATCCAAGGTACCTCGGATTTTCCATGAGAATTCAACTTGGGAAAATCCAAGCTACCTCAGATTTTCCATGAGAATTCAACCATGGAAAATCCAAGCTACCTCAGATTTCCCTAAATTCATGATAGGTGAAAATCCCCTAAACCCCATAACTTGTTTTTGGAACGTATTTTCAAAAAATTCAAAAAGCAACACTACCTAATTTTTGTTCCTCTATCCATGGGTGCAAACAAGATTTATACATGACATTGAAAATTCACTTCAAAATCCCTATTTCCAAAATCTGAGGTAGATGGATTTCTCCCACACCCTCAAGATGCCTCAAAATATTGCCTTCATCAAATCAAGTCTGGGCTTAATCCCAAAATAACCTCCCAAGAAGAGAAAAACTGAAAGTTTGACCAAGACAAGATGCAGAGATGCAAAAGAAAAAAGAAGGTCCCCGCCTCCAATGGGGTGTGTGTGCAAAAATTGCACAACAGGCAGTACCCCGAGTATCCCCCCATATTTTAAAATATAACTTTTACAAATTAAAAAACTAAGCCCTCTTTTTAAATTTTTTTGATTTGATGTATATTTTTTTGAAAAAATTGCATAGGAAAAAAAATTATATATATTTTTTAAAATCACCTCGATCTACGTGCTGGGGAGGCCATATGGCCTTCTTGACAAATTTTTTTGCCTCAAAATCTCCCAACACAAAATTCAATGATTTGGTAGTCGATCTTAGGGTTTTTGTGCCGACCACTATAGGTCCACTCGAATAATTTTTTTAAATAATTCTAAACATTTCAATTTAATAAAGTTTGTTTGAAAATTTATTATTTTATATATATTTTTGTATTATATATAGAGAGAACAAGTTATAGAGCTATGAGGAGTAGTACTACTACTTGCCTAGACATTGTTCAAAATATTTCATCAACATAAAGTTACAATATCATATTCGAGCACTATCTTTCAATAATGGAGGACTCTACTAGGCATTTACAGTTTGTAGACTTGAAGTAAATACCCTATTACATAACAAAAATAGTCCCAAAATGTTGTTATCTAATATCTTTACCAAAATAGATCCAATATGATATTCACTCCTACCAGTTCAAGATGCTATCCACAAATACCATTCCATATTCTAGCCAAAAAGGTAATCGCTATCCAAAAACCATGTTGTTTTATGCTACCCAGAACCCTGCTATCTCAAGCACCCTATCAAGTGGTTGATTCATCACTTCCAACTGGGGTTTTTTGTAAGAGAGGGGGACCAACCATGTCAAGGCTCTAGGTCATGAAGATCTAAGAGTGAAGGGCTTCCCTAACTTACCTCACTCTAAAGGGATGAGGATCGAGAATGAAGAGAACTACGAAGTACTTTTGTCACTCTATAGCTCCAAAATTCTACTTGGGGCTAGACGAGCCGATTTCTGGAGTTTGAACTTTACCTTAGATAACTCTTTGTCGAAGGATAGTAGCACAAGTCAAGGATGACAATGCAATGCATTGGCATCTCTTTGGTGCGTTGGTGTTCGTATGACCAAAAAACGTAAAGTATAGCAGAAAAATCTAGAAAACCTACTTAACATTCTAGCTAAATGATTTTAATGAAAAAGCATAATGATAAAGTACAAAAAGTAAATATGGAAATAACAAAATAAGTAGATAAAGACTGAGGTGATGAGAACCAGCTCATTGAAGCGCCAGTTCGCCAACAAGATCCACACACACGTTCACCTACACAAAAGCAAGAAGGGGAAAATTATTGGGGTTGTATAGGGGGTTTCCTCAGTCAAACCCACGCTTTGGTGTTTCCACCTCCATGGATAGGAAAAAAGCAATGAAGTAGAAAAGTATGATAAAGAATATGAAACAAGTGCAATGAACACTACAAAAGAAAAATTCTACTCTATCAAATCACAAAGGAGAGGAATGAACTATTACCAACTCCATCCAAAGGCTCTAAAGGCCAATGAAGGGAGAATGCAAGCAACGAACTTGGCAAAGTCACCACCACCGCAACCATGGTGAAGGGAGGTCTAACAAGACTCCAAGCTCGCAACTTCTATGGTTGCCTCAAACATGAAATGTGGAGTTGATGAAGTGTCAAGTTGCTACAATGCTCAAGTTGAGTGGTTCTAGAATGTTTTGAATGGAAGAGTTGAAGTGGAAATTCTTGAGAATATCAATAAATTGTGAAAAGATGAAGTGATAGTGAATAGAATGGATTTTAAGGACAAAATGGAAGAGAGGAGCCATTTTTCGGGTTAGTTGGTTGTGCAAAGGCATTACAATTCTACCCCAATCGGGTGTGTAATTTCCTTATGGACTCTGAACACAAGAATTTGTCAGGGATGGCAGTGTGTTACATAGATGTCCACACATCGCGCTCACATCCTTGACAAAAATTCCCCCACTGACACACAAAACATGGGCCAAGTGGATGCATTTTGGAAGGTTGATGTGGAATTTCACTTTCAGATTCATTTTTTTAAAGTGAGGGTATGTGAGAGGTGAATTTACACAAGGGTGCAAATTTTCTCCTATACATTTTGCCCCCACTTTAGCAAGCACGAATGTTGATGAGCATTTGATAAAGTAGATTGAAGGGATAGAGTTGTATACTTGAATTGTCAAGGAAGCAAACCGTGATCTGGTGAGATTGAAAGCATAGGGCAAGAAAATGAATCCACAAGTACTCTCTCTTGAGGAGTTTCTACCAAAAGGACTCCATAGCTCCGTAGAACTATGAAGTTGTACAAAGTACTTTGAAGGACCTCAAACAAACGATGAAAAATATCATAGGATGTAATTGTCTCACAAGCCCCTATAGACCTGCAAGAAGGCATTCCCCCAAGTACTCTCTCATGAAGGAAGCCTAGTGGAAGGGGGAGTTTGCATAGTCAAACTAGAAAGAAACTTCACAGGCGCGCCTACAAAGAAATAGGTTAACCCGCAGATAAAAAATGTCAGAAAGAAAAAAGAAGCCACACAGGAAAATGAGCAAACAATCACACAGATAGTCAAGAAATCAAAAAATTTTCAAAGGGGTCCCTTGGGAACCCTTTCAAAAGAAGAGGGGTCCACTCAAGGGATGCCTTGTTTGAAACTGTAAGATTTTTTTTTGTAAATCAATTCAACACCAAGGAATCCTTTCAAAATATGTTCACTTCATCAAAGAATTTGAAAGGAAGAAAACATCCCCTTGCGAGGGGAAGCTTGAGGCTTCTCCCATAGGAAAAGTTGCTCCCTCCTCGAAGGAAAATTTTCAAGTTCTTTCTTTGCAAACCCATGATGAAGAAACATTTTCTGTTAGGGGTCCACATTGAGAATACGATTTTTGAAAAGGGTTGCGAAGATTTTCAAAAATAGATTCATTGGAAATGAATGAATTTTCTAAAAACTGAAGTTTTCATAGTAGCCTGCTCCTTAGGGTGGTGCATGTTGGACATAGAGACATAGACAACCTAAGGAGATAAAAGAAAGAATGAAAAAGTGATGTTGTGGCCCATAGGATATGGAGAGATGTCACCGTGGTGATGTTATCACACACATGAGGGACAAAACATAGGCACCACAAAATCAAAACTCAAGAAAAGAAGAGAGAAAGATGTAAAAAGATACAAAGACATCACAAAAGGGCATAAGGGTGATCTGATAATTCAGGGTTAAAACTGCTCATAATATATATATATATATATATATATATATATATATATATATATATATATATATATATATATATAAGTATAATAATAGTATATAGATGAACTATCATCAGCCCCCTACTATATCATACCTTGTGAAGAATGCACAAGAAGATAGAGTAAAAACAAAAAATTGGGTCAACATGGAAGGGAAGCCTAAATACCCCCAACACTTCGCATCATCCCTAATTTTCTAAAAATCAAAACACATGAGATAGGAAGAATGACGATATAGATAGAGTAAGTCTATGACACATAATCACTTCTATATCTAAGAACCTATAAGGTTGACAAGGGTCATCCAAGAACACATAATGAAATCATGGGGGAACACATCACAATAAACACACACCTAACTTAAAGGTAAAGAAGAGGCTCCCTCCTAACACTCGTCAACCAAGAGGTCATCTGCTTCCCAATCTAAATCATTATATGGGGAAGGTAGATGAGCCTATAGTGGTGGAATATTAAGGAGAGACACTTCTAACCCTCCTACAACAAGGGCCAAGGAAGAAGTTCCCACAAGGTCTTCCTCATTCGACTCTCTGGAGAAATGGTCAACGATTTTGTGAAGATCGTTGAAAAATTCAGCACCTTGTCCAAAGAGTTAAACATGCACTTCAAGGGAGTGCCATGTGTTACCTCAATGCACAAGGGAGGTGGTGCCTAATATTCACTGCTAGGCTCACCTAGTGACTCAACAACAGTGAAAAACTCAAGGGAAGCCAAAACTTTCTTTGTCACTAGGATGACACAAGCTAGCGCAAGACCACCCTTTGAAGAGAGCAGATTCCTCTTACTCCCTCCTTTGCTAAAAGAGCCAACCTCCATTTTCTACTTTTTTGAAGGGTTTGAACTCCCCATAGATGAGGTGAGAGGTGCAAATGAGTAGGAGAAAACTACGGTGGACACCACCGAAGTGTTCAGAATGTCCACGGGTTTTGGAAATGGAGAGATCTCCGGAAGGGACATCAAAAGAGGTGATTCGACCAAAGGAGCAATAAACACCTGCACCCTTTTTGGGTCAAGGGAACTCACACTCACAGCAGGAGCCGAAAGTAGGACTGGATTTGATTGAACAAAAGTAGAGGGGATAGGAGAGGAGGACATAAGAGGAGGCCTTGAGACAAGGGCGGTTGACTCTCCTTTCCTCTAAAAAGTGGCCTACTTAGCCACCAAAGATTTTTTCCAATGTTTGCGCTCACACGCAAGGAAGTTTATGTGACTCTTGGAGCTAGAGGTTGGGAGCTATGAAGGGACAAAAGGCTCATGCTCAACCATATGGGTGTCCATCATAGTCATCTCCAATGGAGAGACAAACTCCCAAACAAGAGAAGGAGGAAGAGGTTGAGAGACAATAGGGGGACTCAGCTCCAATGCCACAACTTTGATCCTCTTCCCATTCACTTCTTTAGGAGAAGAAGTGGTAGGAGGTTGTAGAGGCCCAAACATAGAGGAATCATCGTGGGGACCCTTTCTTCTACTATATCAAATGAGCCTAAGAATCATGGGTAGAATGGGTATTTCGAATGCAGGACGCTTGGGATTTCACCAAGTAGGCACCATAGGATTCTCCCACAAATGTAAATTAGGATTTGATGATGTTGCGGCAGGGTGAGAGGAAGTGTTAGGCTAGACAACATAAGAGGAGGAAGATGATCCTCAAGAGCGCTTCGCTTCTCTTCTTCCCTCCTATGCACCATGGTGGAATTGTTGTCAGCTTTCAAACAAGCCCTATGTGAGATAGTATAGGGAGATTGAGGTTACCTCACTTTAGGCGTTAAGCACACTTTCTTGTACTTCTCATGAGTTTGATACGAGAGGTTCATCTTGGCTAGAAGTAGACCAATGGGTGTGGGCTGAAAGTGGTCTAGGGAATAACTACCACATGCAACTGGTGGTTAATATCCAGTGTCATGGATCACATGCATTGAACCCTCATGAATAAACTTTAGAAATTTATGTACGACTGAGGGAACTGTATTCATAGCTACTAACCAAGGGATACCTAGCTTCACTCTGAAGAGTTACGACCCTGGGATTATGTCAAAGTGCATGTTCAGTGACTTGGGTCCAACCAAGACTAACAAGGTGATGCTACCAAGGGGAGGTATGGAAAGTCTGTTATGTGTACGAATGGTGCTCTCAGGTGTGTCATACCCATATTTGTGAAGGAAATTGATTAACATGATCTCCTTAGTTATAATATTCACTTGGCACATTGGGTCAACAAGGACACCTACTACAGTGTTCCCATTGATTCACGCAGGGATATAAAGAGGAGATGTATTTACCCTATTATAGCCCATCGAAAAATCCTACGAGGTGAAGGTTATAAAAAGAGCACTACTCACAAGCTATGTGGAGGGGATAGGTAGATGCAAAAAGGAAGTCATCATGTACACTAAACAATACTCTCACAAATCCCTCCAAAGGTTCGCGACTTGGATAGTGACCCAATTAAGGATTCATTCTACAACACTTATGGATCCTTCCAAATATTCCTACTAGGGGTTGCAAGTTCGTTGCAAGGCAACACACCTCACAATACTCACACCTACAATGCTCCTAGGACACAACAAAAGGACATTTTAGCAATATTAAACGAAAGCAAAATGGTTCACGCCAAGTTCACAAAAAATGTAAGAGAGGGAGACCAACCACATCTAGGATCCAAATAATCGAGAGACGATAGTGGAGGGCTGCCCTAATATACCTCTTTCTAAAGGGATGAGGATCAAGAATGAAGAGCACTATGAAGTACTTATGTCACTCTACAGATCCGAAATTCTACTTGGGGCTAGACGAGCCAGTTTCTAGTGTTCAAACTTTACCTCAAATGGCTCTCTATCTAAGGATGACAAGGCAGGTCTAGGATGATAGCATGATGCACTGGAATCTCTTTGGCACATTGGTGTCCATACAACCAAAAAATTGTAAAGTATGACTAAAAAATCCAAAAACCTACTTAAAAGTCTAGCTAAATTATTTTAATGAAAAATATAGAATGATAAACTACATAAAGTAAACGTGGAAATAATAAAATAAGTAGATAAAGACTAACATGATGAAAAACAACTCACTAAAGAACCAGTTTGTTAGCAAGCTCCATGGACATGCTCACCTACACACAAGAAAGAAAGGAATTTTTTTGGGGGCTGTATAGGGGTTTGCATTAGTCAAATCCCCGCTTTGGTGTTTCCACCTCCACAGATAGCCAGAAAGAAATGAAGTAGAAAAGTATGATAAAGAAGATGAAATAAGTGCAATGAACACCATAAAAGACAAATGCTACTCTATCAAATCACAAAGGAGAGGAATAAACTATTACCACCTCCACCCAAAGGCTCTCAAGGCCAATGAACAGAGAATGCAATCAATGAACTTTGCAAAGTCACCCCCACCTCAACCATGGTGAAGGAAGGTCTTACAAGACTACAAGCTCACAAATTCTATAGCTGCCTAAAAATGCAATAAGGAGTTGATGGAGTGTTAAGATGTTGCAATGCTAAAACTAAGTGGTGCTAGAATGCTGTGAATGGAAGAGTTGAAGTGGAAATTATTGAGAATTTTAAGAAGTTGTGAAAAGATGAAGTGATAGTGAATAGAATGGATTTGAAGGACAAAATGAAAGAGAGGAGCCATTTTTTAGGTTGGTTGGCCGAGCAGAGGCATTACAATTTGGCCCCAATCGGGTTGCGTAATGTCCCAGTGGACTCTAGATGCAGGAATCTAACAAGGATAGAAGCGTGTTGTGTAGATGTCTTTGCATCGCACTTGCGTCCTTGACAAAAATTCCCCCACCGACACACAAATCATGCACCAAGTGGATGCATTCTAGAAGGGTGATGTGGAAATTCGCCTTCGTATTCAATTTTCTAAATTGAGGGTCTATGAGAGGGGAATTCACACAAGGGGTGCAAATTTACTCCTATATAATTTCATCCCAAGGAGTATCTCAACCACCTTTATCTCCTCTATGGTGAAGTGCTCGGTTTTAAGGAGGGGTGGAGGATCCTCCCTCTATGCTTCCTTGGCGACTTTCTCATTGAAATATTTTTGAAAAATCTCCAATGCCTATTAAAATATCTTTGTACTTGGTTACCTTGTTTACCATGTGTGTCCCAGTTTGACTTGCTATAGCCCGATTTATATGATGCCATCCTCTATTATCTTGAGGAACTTGAATTTCGAGACTTTCACTGTCATGGTAACTTGCAAGGAAATGTTATATAGGGTGAGTCTTCTTGAAGTCTTAGTACGATCCCTCATTTTCCCATTAAATATTTCATCATTTTGATCTTTCTAGATATGCCACAAAATTTTAGTAGATACACAAGACCAAAACAAAGATTGTTCTTTGCCAAACTTATTACCTTTAAATAAAATAACTCTATCTAATCTTAATTTACTGTCGCTGGTCCATCTATTTATTTTATTACAAAAAAAAGTTCCATGTTTCTTTTGCAAATAAACAATTAAAAAAATGTGATAAACCGTCTTTGGAACCTTGCACATTCTACAAATTTCAATTTCAGTAGAACTTATTTTGAAAGGCGGCTTGTGAAAGATCAACAACCATCTGAAGCAAGCCTTCTTTGGTTCAATTGTTCTGACCCAATTGTTTGAGAGGATTTTGATCAATTCACCATTGTCTAGATTAATGTTCCACTTATTGTTCAAGTAATCAAAAGGCCCTTGTTTTGTAGTGAGAGTGCTATAAATTGTTTTTACATTTAACTTGTTGATATTGGTTCGATTTATCCACTGGAATTCATTGTATTGCTCTATATTGAACCCGGTACATACCAACCAGGTTATACCACTGTAGGACTCTCTTATGATGGAGTAAGTCCTCCATTGAGTATTAGGGATATGGAATTCATTTTTCAGTTGGGTCCATTCTTTTAACTCTCCACCATTCAGGATGTCTAAGAATCTTTTGATACCTTTTCTATTCCAATTCTTAGTTGAATATTTTTTATTTTTTATTGCAAAATCCTTAATCATTATAATGTCTAATTTATTTTATTTTTCTATTTGCAGTTTTATAATATTTATTATAAATAGGCTATATAATATAATTAATAATATAACTATCTATTTTGCATCTTTCTTAAATATTATATTTATGAATTAAAGTTTCTCTTTAAAATAAATATTAATATTTGAATTTTTCATTTAAGGTTTCCAATGTAAATATTTTATTAATTTAATGATTATTGCTGGAATTTATTTAAGTTTTAATTTAAATCTTCTTATAATAGTGTATTAAAATAATTTATCATGAATATGTATATCAATAATTATTGTTGGAATCATTTGTTAGCCCCTTTTTTTGAAATTTACTTTTAGACTATTTAGAGTTTTAAATGTAATAGTATTTTTATTTTTTTATATACAAGCCTACTCACTACTCAGGTAGAAAATTAACATTTCCAAAATTACAAATAAATTGATGGATTCAAAATTATTTTGTTTGGATAAATTTATAGGATTATTGGACTAAGAGAATAAGTGTTTTTTAGTCTAATTTGCAACAATTTGTTCCCATACAAAACTAAAAAAGTTAAATTCATTAAATATCAAGAACCCACGATCATTCTTTCCTTACTATTTCCATACTTCAAATAATATGGAACCTTAATGCATAACTAAGTTTTCTACAAAACATAAATTTTACTTTTTATTTCTTCTCCATTGAATCATAAAGAAATCTCAAGAAGCATATTTCCAGCCTTAGGAATGTAAAATAAGCCAGAAAATAATCACAAATTTTTCCTTGGTAATTTAAACTAGATTACGAGATATCCTTTTCTTTATTTCAGTTTTGGTTATATTGATTGATTGAAACCAAAAGCAATGCAAGTTTCTTTTTGGCTATGTAAAAATCAAGTAAAAGAAATAATTCTTTCATTAATCAACAATAATTTTTCATTCAATAATATACACCAATACATATGCTTGCACATTGAAATAATTTCTATTTCCTTTTCTTGAATGAAATTCATAATTGAATTCTTGAAGCTCTTAATATTTGACCCACAATATACATTGAATAGGTCTATCATGAAAAGTTCAAGGCCATATTGATTTTTCAATTCATAAACTTGAACAAATATAAAACACATTTTCCAAAACTTCATCCAAAACTTGAAAAGAAAACAAGAGGAATATCACAATATTCCAATGGGATCTCCACCCATCTATAGGATTGTCAAACAACCCACCTCCGAGCATGGAAAATACTCATAGCCACATGGAGAAACTCAACATAAAACACAACACATTTTAACACTAAAATACTTCACATGTGTACACAAAAGACTATCATATTAAGCCATTCCCAAGTACACAAACACATACCTAACAAAATAGTTTTTCACAAATGATGTAGGAGAATCTAGGGGTACCAAGCAATCCTGCACAACCAAAAATATTTTAAAGTTGTATGCTTTTGTTTTGTTTTGATTTTTGGTTGCAGGCTTGAATTATTGAAAGTCCCAACTCCTCTAGCATATTAGAATTGTGGGAAAATTAATTTTTTAATTGATTCAATTTTAAATTGTTTTAATAGATGTTAATTTTACAAAAGAAAAATCTCACATCCAAGCTTGGAGTGGGTATTTAATATGCTCTATAATTCCACATTGAAATTTGAATTTTTATTTTGTTGCAAGATGGGTAGGGTGTTGAGGGAGAGTGGAGATAGTGGGTTGGAGAGTAGGAAGGAAAATTTGAATTGAACATTGAATGCACATGCCAAGAAGAGGAAATCCATGCTAGGAAGGAGTAATGAGCATTATAGAGGTTTGACTAGAATATTATTATTTTTGGGGGAAAGAGAAAAGATTTTATGGGTCATGATTATGAGATCTAGTATCAATAAAATGGCCATAACTTTCTCATACAGTAATAAAATTCCGATTTTCAAAATGATTTGGAAAGCTAGGAATGAGACACACCAAACCCAAAAACTATTTTAAAATATTTGGAAAAATGAGGGAGCAAAGATAGATAAAGTGTGATAAGTCTTAAAATATCAGAAAATCAACATTGCATATGGGAGAAAGAGTGGAGAAAAATGTATAGAGATTAGCATGGAGTTCAAGAGAAAGGTGTAGATATTTGGAGGGTAAGTATGAAGAGTTTTTGGAGTAACCAAATGAAGCTACAAGAAAAGCCTATTGTGCAGATTTCAATCCATAATTTTTTGAATAATTTATGTATTTGTCTCAAGTTGATTGAATGTAATAAGAAAATATTTAGTTGAGTTTGCAATTCTTGAGTTTTATGAATTATTATTTGTTGCAACAAAGATACGTTGCATTGTGAATTTTTGAGCAATAGTTTGTACTCTTCATGAGTGGTATCAGAGTGAGAGTTATTGAGTGTGCAGATAGAGTTCCAAATGTGAGGTAGTTTGCACCAGGACCTAGGGATGGAATGTGTGTGGTGTGTAGATGTATCATCGAATGTGTGGAAGTCTATACTTGAGAGGTTGAATATTGAAAGCCTATGGAAAGTGCTTGAAGAAATGTCAAAGAAGAAAGATAATTTTTTTTTGATAGTTGTGTATGTAGGTGAACATGAGGGAGAGAATATTGCAAAAGTATGCTTCGAGGACAGAAAGAATAAGAGTAGAGAAAATGAGTGTTGTAGCCCAAGAGAGAAGGATGATTTATTCATTCAGATTGAAAGATAATGGAATCAACTTATTGTAGGGGAAGCTAAAGTTGTAGTAGTGGAGGATGTTGGGGTAAAATCTATTTTTGATAAATGATTTTATGAAGATGAATGTGATTATAATGAAGTTGCAACAGAAGAGTGTCCTTTGAAGGACATAGACGAAAGTGAAGGGGATGATTTATTGATGCAGATAGAAGCTATTGAAAGAGAGTGGAATGAGGAAATTTTAGCTAATGCAAAGATTTCAGTCAAAGGTAAAGAGGTAATTTAATATTTTAGTACATGTTTTGATGATATTGAGAATGTAAAAGTAGAATAAAAGGTTGCATCAATAAATCCTTTGGAAGTAGATGAGAGTGGTGAATAGACTGAGGTGAAAGTGAAGTTTTCTTATGATTATTTCATTGAAAGTATGGAAGATGAATATTCCTTGATAATAGAGCTTGGCAATTTGTTGTGAAATGTGGAGAATGAATCTATGAATTGTGGTACTAACACTGAATTGGGTGTTGAAGATCAAATTGTAGTAGCAGAATGCCTTTTTGAAGGCATAATAGGAGTGGCAAACTACATTACTAATTAGGTAAAGGGAGAGGAGAAAGGTAGAAAAGAAATAGAGGTAATGAAGTACATTTTTTTTTTTAAGGTGGAGGTATATGTTTGATTATTAATTCTGTTGAAATATATTAGTGGGATGTCAGATTAAATTTTTTGAAATACATGAAGGGTAGGGGAGTAAATATGAAAGGATATAATATTGCAATCTTGTATAATTTGATGAATAAGAAGATTCCAATAGACAAAGCAAAGAGATGGATACATGATAGGTATAGATTCTAAAAATGTTTATGAGTCACACTCATGAAACATTTCTTTTTCTACCATGGGTGTCTAACGCAGGAGCATCCAGGGGTACCAAGCAATCTTGCACAACCAAAAATATTTTAAAGTTGTATGATTATGTTTTGTTTTGATTTTTGGTTGCAGGCTTGAGTTATTAAAATTCCCAACTCCTCTAACATAGCCGAATTGTGGAAAAAATAAATTATTAGTTATTAATTCATTTAATTTTAAATTGTTTTAAAAGATGTTAATTTAAAAAAAAAAGAAAAATCTCACACCCAATCTTGGAGTGGGCATTTAATATGCTTTGTAACTCCACTTTGAAATTTGAATTTGTATTTTATTGCAAGATGGGTAGGGTGTTGAGGGAGATTGGAGATAATGGGTTGGAGAGCAAGAAGGAACATTTGAATTGCACATTGAATGCATATGCCAAGAAGAGGAAATACATGCCAGGAAGGAGTAATGAACATTTTAGAGGTTTGACTGGCATATTATTATTTTTGGGGGAAAGAGAAAAGATTATCTGGGTTGTGACTATGAGACACAATCTCAATAAAATGGCCATAAATTTCTCATACGATAAAGAAATTAGGATTTTAAAAATGATTTGGAAAGCTAGGAATGAAGCACACAAAACCCATAAATTGGTTTAGAAGATTCAAAAATTTGAGGGAGCAGGGATAGACAAAGTGTGATGGGTTTTAGAAGATCAGAAAATCAGCAGTGCATATGGGAGAAAGAGTGGAGTAAAACATACAAAGATCAGCATGAAGTTCAAGAGAAACCTGTGCAGAGATTTGGAGGGGAAGTATGAAGAATTTTTTGAGCTCAGCAAAATGAAGTTACAAGAAAACCCTATTGTGTAGATTTGAATCCATGATGTTTTGAATAATTTATGTATTTGTCTCAAGTTGATTGAACATGTTATAAGAAAATATTTAGTTGAGTTTTCATTTCTTGGGTTTTATGAATTATTATTTGTTGTGGCCAAGATATGTTGCATTATAAATTTTTGAGCAACAATTTCTGCTCTTCATCAACTTGAAGGAAAACCATATACGGGGGTAGGGAATCAACCTAAAATGTAGAAACATGTACATAAATATCATAGTCAAATATCCACATCAGAACTCCCACATCAACACCACATTAACTCCACAACAACACCACATCAACATTTCATCAACACCCTTATTCCTCCATAAGTAATGAATTTGTATAAAGTAAAATGAGGTACTCATATCCCCAATAAGTAAAAGGTTACTCATACCCTGGCAATGGCCATTACCCACAAGAGATACTCATATCCCAAATAATAAAATTCCCCTATGTGTGGGAGTCACTCCCAATCTAACCCCTGCACATGGAGGACCAAAGTATCCTCTTCACAAGAGGGGTTCAACTCCCTAAAAATCACACAAGAAAAAAAAAAATATACAAAACACAAAAAAGCACATGACATCAAGAAACCCCCAATCAAGTCTCCTCAAAACAAGTTCACACATTATTGCATAAAATTTCAAAGAAGGAGAATACCTAAAATCACAATTATCCCAATAATGGTATGCTTCTTCAATAGAAAAACCTCCTCCTCCAAGCCTTCTCCTGGCCTCCTCCTCTTCTCACACTCTCTCCCTTTCCTCCCTCTCAAGAACTCCCAAAACAAAGATCACAAAATACCAAAAAAAAATATGAGCAAGGTAACCCCTCCTCTCCATAAGGGAGGAATTTTAAAGAGAAAGGAGAGATAACTTCCTCCCATAACCAACACAACTTCCCAACTAGCCTCTCATTTTTTTCACTTGTATAAGGGGGTAAAAAGAGGGTCTAAACACTTGTTATAAGATTACAAATGAAAAAAATAACATTCCAACTTATAATGTATCTACGTCCTATGAAAATTTATAACACATAAAATACACCCTAGAGATCTCTTCAAAACTCTTCAAAATTCAGCTTAGAAAATTTCAAATCAAAACTTGCACAAAACATAACCACATAACATATGACACTTAAAAATCAAATATTTCAATATAATGGCCAATAAACCATAGGATCACTGCCTAGGTCCTACATCAAGAAAGACAACACAAAGTGGCTAAGTGTTACCATTGATTCCATTAACATTTAAATCCTTGTACACTCAATGAAAAGGTGTTAGTATACTATAAATATGTG
The DNA here is from genome assembly GCA_007115665.2 of Sequoiadendron giganteum. Classification (NCBI taxonomy): domain Eukaryota; kingdom Viridiplantae; phylum Streptophyta; class Pinopsida; order Cupressales; family Cupressaceae; genus Sequoiadendron; species Sequoiadendron giganteum. The sequence goes on from CM021102.1 coordinate 178,122,743, forward strand.
TACCCACACAAAACCATCATGATCACATATCCTCAAAAATCAACTAAACAATACAAGATAACACATACACTACATCATTTCACAAATACATTAGTCACAATGATAGTATCAAAAATTATTATATGAATAATATAAATCATAACATTCGTAATTATATTAATACCTTCCAAAATATGCACCAGTCTAATTATCAATCATGAAATATAATACCATCATCAATAAATGAATGTACATCAAAAAATACCGAGTCTTATAATCATCCAGAATATCCATAGTCACCAAAAAATCACCCCATCAATCATAAAATATATCATCCATAAGTAAGCCAATTACTAGTCACCAACAACCCTTATAAATTAATACATCTTCTATACATAGCGCCACTACTAGAAATTAGATAATCACCAACTCCTCATGACTGAACATCTCATTCACGCATGCATAATAAAAAAAAAGAACACATTTGGTTATCATAGGGAAATCACAATACCCATTGAATAGGTAAAATTTCTCAGTTAACCTTATCCAAAATCAGTCAAGCATAGTAACCATCATAATGTATAGGAACGACCATCACTCATATCTCAGGTATAACATCCAACATGGAGGCACATGAAATATTGGACAAGAACCAACAAAATGCATAGACTCAACATGATCACAAAGGTGGAGTCTAACAACTTCTATGTATAAGTGCATAATAGTAGTAAGGATTGTTATAGCCATATTGTAATACAGTTTCTCTAGTAAGCTTTTTTACTATATTTAAGGTACATGGACTTGTATGTTCAAGCCAATAGATAGGTATATTGTGGAAACTAATATTGTGGCAACTAAATTTATTAGAATACACTATGTAATGGGTATGGTTTGTAGAAAGATGTTTTTTAAGTCCTTGCAATATCATTTAATTGAGCACCTTAGGGAAACCCCCTTAGCCTTGAAAAGCTAGAATTAGAGGTCTTACTCACCTCAATAATTGGTCCTTAGTTGTCCAACCTAAATATAAGTTTTATGGTATTCTTCCTAGGCTTGACACTCCTAAGACCTAGGAAATTATCCAACCTTAGGTATTTGGGAATTTACAACTTTGTGCACCAACAAAAGTGATGCTACTTGATAACACCATCTCAAAGAGGGACAAAATATAGGTCCACCTAAAATCAACATATCAGATCATTTCAACCAATCACGTAAGAAATTTTCTCTATAATTGATTGAACAAATCCATATTTATTTAATTAATTACCTAGATTTATCATCCCATTATTAATCAAATAATCTTTTATTATTTAATTAAATAAAATCACTATTTAGCTATTATTCACCACTATTCAACCAACCTTATTCCTAGCCTTAATAAATTAATCAACCATCTTCTATAACCCAGTTATAAACCCAAATATTTATTTATCGAAGCCCCCAATGCTTACCCCAAAACTTAAATATATATAATTATCTATTTAATTTGTCTATAACATCACTTTTTATTAGATGGGCTAAACCTAACTAACCCACTAGTCCTCCACTTAAACATTCCTAACCCTCATTAGTACTCTCTAATCATGTGCATCCCCTAGAAGTGTACATATGCGTGTGTCTTTGTACACAAGGTATGAGTTTCTGTACATATGACATGTGTCATGGTACACATCACATAGATCAAAGATTTATCAATACCCCCAAGGTGAGCTCTGAATTTCCCTTTCAATATTTTCCATCCACTTCTTCCAAGGGAATCATCAACCATTAATTTCCCTTTAATATTAGACCCCTCCCTATGCACCAACCTCATGAAAGAGACTTGGCCTCTTCTCATCATCCCAAGCCTCTCAAGTAGCAAGAGGCCTTGATCTTTCAAATGAATCCCATCTATCCTTGATTGTTCATCCAAAAGTCTTTAAATTGGATGAAACCCATTCCATTTTTATATCTTGTCCATGAAAGTTATATTATGCTATTGGTAAGGGCATTCACATATTGCTATCTTGGAGCATAGCTATCATTGCTTAGTGCAACAAGGGTTGGTATTGGTAAGAATATCTTTTGTTTTCATTAATATTTTTAACCAATTCGTATGCTTAATCGAAGTGGTGCATATATTGTGAGTAGAATAGGTTAACTTAGTTTAACTTATTTTTGTGTGCTTCTATTTTGTATGTACACACATCTTACCATTGTATGTATGATACAATCATTCATTGAAAATATAATATAATAACATAATAATAGATAAAACAATCATCCACATCAACATTCACCTCCTTCTAATCCCACTCTAATTTAATAGGGATTGAACTGGGATGGGTTGAGATCCCATAAAAATATGCCCCCTAACCAAACCAATCATAGTAGGAGCATTTGGTCAAAAAGCCCTTAGGGCACTTGATCGATGTAAAGGGTCCAATGTTAAACAAGCAACAATTATAAGGGAGAGGATCCATTAAATTTGTGTGCTAACTTCATGCATCTCAAAATCATACATGGTGTTTTGTATGTCTCAAGCTTTTGTAGCAACTTACTTGGACTGTTCATGGCTTAAGCCTAAGGTGTTAGGTCCACATCATCAAATATGATCAAACATCAACATACTTTTGTTGATGCATAGTAAAATACCCCCCAAAAAAGGTTGGACCTATAATTATACATTGAGGTGTCATAAGAGACCCAAAACAAATATTGGACCTATACTTATCCATTAAGGTATCATAAAAGACCCCAAAACAAACATTAGACCTATAATTATATATTAAATCATATTTTGTTGATGTACACCTTTTTTTGGAGAACAGTAAACACTTTGACCCAGAGCTATGAACCAATGAAGTCATAAATGAGAGACTTCATCCCCATCATAAATACTCAGCAATAATGTCTCAATGAAGTTTAAACCTTAATATCAAGAACCACAACACCACAATTTAACTATCATACTATACCAATACCACCATTGATTTATTATGTTTAAAATCTAATAAACACATTTTATATAATTATTAATAATAATCAATAATGACAACTTTAAAACTATAACTTATAATATCCTAAATAATTAGTATTAAATTTACAAATATTATCCCCAGCTATCAAAACTACAATCACCTCCCTATAATCAACTCATTTCTTGCCCAAGATAGCTTGAATAAGATTGACTCCTCCGGTTCACCTCCTTAGCAAGCTTATTCACATGTAGAATCTGAAGAAGAAAACAGGAGACCCCTATCTCCCATCAACTTCACACTTGTATAGCAGAACATGTGGATGCGTAGCAGGATATATTGATCATACATTTTCTATTATTTATATTTGCTGTCAATACATGTAAATTATGTGGCTCAGAAACCATTATATTGCAAGCAATGAGGCTGGTTTTGACATTGTTGCAGACGACATTTTAGAAGTCTATGGATATTAGAAATGAATCCTTCCTGGCGACACCTGTGAAACGTATCAGATATTGCTGACATAATTTGCATGGGAACAATACAGGTGTTCATTCAATGGGAAACGACAATTCAAAACTTTTAGTGAGCTCGTGATCCCCATGTGATGCTGACGCATAAGCTCAATTAAGAATAGTGATGTATATTGGATGTTACCCAATATAGTTTATCATTGATAGATGGAGTTTTTCGATGTATCTCCAGATTAGCAAAGAGGTTTGAATCCATGCTCTGTCGTTTGCGTTCCTTTGCATGTCACTAGTTCGAGTCCCACTAACTCCATAAACCAGATCTGATCACATTTTGTATTCGAAGATATATATAAAAAACCCATATGGGATTCCATCTGTCCACTCCTTAACAAAGTATGAGCATTTTCTAACAGGGTTTTTCTATCAAGTCCAGATGGTACTTGAGAACTATCCTATCTGTGCCACATTAGTATTAGTTGATTACATGAATGGTTGACTTTGGTTACAAATTGCAGTATTATACTATAATCAATGTGTGATATGTTGGGATTGAAGCTTAAGCCATGTGGATCAAGAATAAACTTCAGAATGCGCAATTGAAAGAGATGCATTTGTGCCAGGTTAGAAGTGAGATTTTTTTTTTGAGTTAATAAAGTATGTTCACATATAGTAGAATACAAATCTGAAAATGAATGATGTGGTCTTTATAATAATAAAGTATGTTTACATTGTTAATTTATTGTAGTTCGGACAGCTGTTTTTTTCATTTTCAAGAATTATTATTTAATTCTTGAGACTTCTAGCAAGGAGTTTGTTAGGTCTAAATAATTATTTAATTAATTGTTTTTCTAGAAACTTCTAAAAAGGATTTAGTTAGAGATAATTAATTGATTCCTTTAGAGACTTCTAGAAACCAATTAGTTAGGGTTTGTTAGAGTCTAATTAATCTTAGCCATTGATTGAGATTAAATCATGACCATTGGCTTTTCAATGAGAATAGTTTGAAAGGGGATCAATGGGCATTTGGAGAACACATAGACACACACTTGAGAAAGATTTGTAGTGATAACAAATAAATTTGCAGTGAGAGCAAGGGCACAATGATAGCGTTGGAGGCAACAGTAGTGAAATTTCAAGAGGAGAAATTGAGGGAATAATTTTAGGAGAAGATTATTGCAGGAGCTCTGCTAGTAAGAGGCAAGTAGTTTATGTATCTCTTGATTTGCTAAAGATTAATAAAATTTCTCATCTGCAGTACTTTTTTTCCCTCTGGGGTTTTTCTAGGGACAATTTGTCCAAAAATATTGTGTTTATTATTTTGCATGTTTTCTTCTCTATTCGTGTGGTTTTATTTGTGAAGTTGCAGTTGTGTTATTTTTCAGTATTTGTTGTAAATTAATTTTCGGCAATCAAATAATCTTCATAGATAAGAAATTAATAATTAGTAACTGCAATAGAATTTTCACATGGTATTAAAGCAGATCTGAGGGCAAAAAGAGCTCAACACAGACACATGAAGGAAAACTGAGGGTTTATAACACCCAGTTCTACCTCATCAGAATTATTATTATTATTATTTTTTTTTATGATGGCCTCAGCAAGTTTAAGAGATCAAGACATATTGGATGGAGCCTCAAATTTTGGTGTCTCGAAAGCCAAAATTTCTTTATTGTTGGAAGATAATAGTATCAAGGAATATGTGACCAGTGTTGTAGCTGTACGTACAGATCCAACACAACTCTTAACATATAAAAAGGAAGATGTCAAGGCGAGGAGGCTGATTCTTGATGGTGTTAAGGATCATATTTTTCTACATATTGCAAAGTTAGATACAACAAAAAAGATGCGGGATGTCATTTTTAATTTGTACCAGAATGATACCACTAATAGGAAGTTGATTCTCAGAGAAATGTTAAGATATACCTAGATGAACAAGGGAGAAGACGTTACATTTACCTCACCAGACTTAGAATTGTCAAGGATGAGTTGACAACTGTTAGAGATAAACCAGATGATGACGAGCTAGTACAGATAGCCCTAAATGAGTTTACTAAGTAGTGGGATGTCTTTGTTCAAGTTATTAATGGACGAGACACTTTACCGAGTTGGGATCGACTATGGAGTGACTTCACTCAGGAGGTTCTTAGACTAAGTCTTTTCAGTGGTACCAATAGTAAGAGTTAGAAACGTGAGGAAGAACGGGAAAAATGTTGCCCTAGTTAGAAAAGGGAAAGCAAAGAAGGGGTCTAGCAAAGGATCAAATCCTAAAGGTGAGAAGAAAAAGAACTTTTCTAAAGTCAAGTTCTATGGCTGTCACGAGTTTAGGCACTATGTCAACAATTTCTCAGGAAGAAGAAATGCAAGAAGCAGACGACAACTTCAACAAGTGCAAATGAGCTCTCTAGTAGAATGCAGGATGAGTTTGCTCTCATAGTTTATATGGTTAGCTCAACTTCACAGGGTGTTTGGTATATAAACAATGGGGTGTCATTTCATATGACAAGAGTTAGAGAATACTTCTCTAGTTATAAGGAGGAGGAAATCAGAATCCAGATTTCTATGGAGAACATTTCCAAACTAAATCTAGGTGGGAAAGGGACTAGTCTATTTCAGAAGGAGAATGGCAAGCCGATTCTCATTCATGATGTGTTGCATGTGCCAGGCTTGGGTATGAACCTAATTTTTGTATATGTCCTTTAGGATAAAGGCTAGAATGTACTCTTTAGAGGGGAAAATGTGTTAATCAATCACAGGGATTAGAAATCACCCATAGCTATTGGAGTTAGGAGCAACCGACTTTACAGATTGTAATTTGCTACTCATAAGGCACTAATGAGTAGTGGTAATTCTAGAGATCAAGGAGAGTTGTGGCATAGGAGGATGGGCCATATACATCATGGATCACTTAAATTGCTTTGTGAGTCAGTGACAGGTGTTCCAGAGGTGAGCACAGAGCATGATGATGTATGTAAGGGATGTGTGCTGGGGAAGTTAGTGAATTTTTTTTTTTCAAGGAGTGACACTAGATCCAAGGGTGTTCTTGATCTAGTACATTCAGATTTATGTGAACCAATGTCGATGAAGTCTCTCAAAGGATACAAGTAATTTTTTACTTTTATTGATGATTTTTCTAGGAAGACCTGGATATACTTCTTGAAGACAAAGGATGAGGTTTTCAATTGCTTCCAAGAGTTCAAAGCTCTTGTGGAGAATTGGATAGGTAGGAAGATAAAGGTTCTTTGGTCAGATAATTGAGGCGAGTACAAAGGGAAAGAGTTCCAGGAGTTCTGTACCAGGGAAGGAATCAAGAGAGAATGGACTATTCCTTACAACCCATAGTAGAATGGGGTTGCTGAGAGGAAGAATCGGTTTATATCAGAGGTAGCAAGGGCTATGTTGTATGACCAAGATATGCCACACTACTTATGGATAGAGACATATAGTATAATAGTATACATATAGAATAGGGTTCCACATAAGGTATTGGGAAAGATGACATCAAAGGAGGCATTCTTAGGGAAGAAGCCAAATGTCATCCACTTTATGATATTTGGGAGTTTGAAATATTGTCACATTCTAGGGGCTACACGTTCCAAGTTAGATCAAACTGCAGAGAGAGGGTGTGGGGTACAGTGAGACCTCAAAGGTATATCAGATATTTATTCTAGGGGCCAAGAGGATTATAGTTAGGCATGATGTCAATTTCATGGAGGACAAGGCATTTAGAAGGTCTAAATATTTTCCAGTAGATGATCAGAGTGAACAACCAACAGAAGCTCCAAGGATTGAGCAATTAGATTAGGGACATCGAAGCTCGAGTACAGCTACTAGTACAAGCACATGCTCATGTGTTGAGAGTCAAACATAGAGTATGGAGCAACAAATGCAACTGATCCAAGAGATGCATCAGGAACACATGGAGGTTGATACTTCATCCTCTAGATTTTGTAGAAATAACCAAAATAAACAAAGGGATACTCAGGAGTTTGTGGGAGCTTCTAGGATGAGTAGTAGACAGCGGAGACAACCAGCCAGGTATAATGACTATATGACATTAGTTAGTCAGTTGGTAGATAGTGAGCCTTTGAGCTATTAAGAGGCCACACAACAGTAGGTGTGGTGAGATGCGATGGTTGAGGAATATACCTCAATAGTGTGAAATGATGTGTGGGAGGTTGTGCCTAGACCGATAGATAGGCCAATGGTTGGATCATGCTGGATCTATAAGATTAAGCATGGTGTAGATGCTAGCATCAAGAAATACAAGGTAAGGTTCATGGCCAAGGGTTTCTCTCAGAAGGAGGGAATAGAATATGAGGAGAAATTCGCTCCAGTGGCTAGGTATACTTCTATATGAGTTGTGATCACTCTTGCAACACAGATGGGATGGAAGATCCATCTGATGGATATCAAGATAGTGTTTCTTAATGGTGAATTGAAAAAGGATGTATACGTATAACAACTAGAGGGCTTTGTAGCACATAGCAATGAAACCCACATGTACAGATTGAAGAGAGATTTGTACAAACTCAAGCAGGCTCCCAGGGTGTGGTATGAGTGCATTGATAGATATTTAGAGGGAATTGGCTTTGTGAAGAGTGAGGTAGATGGTAAACTCTACTACTTGGCGGTTGGGGGTGAGGTTCTCATTCTTTTTTATATGTGGATGACATGGGGCTCATAGAGGAGTGCAAGAGGGACCTTGCAGTAGAGTTCAAGATGAAGGATTTGAGGCTTATGCACTACTTTCTAGGCATGGAGGTATGGCAGACAAATGGAGAGATTTTCTTTGGACAAGGGAAATACTGCATCAAAATATTGAGGAGGTTCAAGATGGAGGATTGTAGAGCCACATCTACTCCTATGATCATGAATTGGAAGAAGGTAGACTCGTCCAAGGAGAAGAATGTAGAACCCACCTTATACAAGCAGTTGATTCTATACAACGGGGGATTGTTCAGCTACAGTATATACCTACAAATCAACAGGTAGCAAACATTTTGACAAAGGCATTGGGGAAGGTAAATTCATCTTCTTCAAACATAGGTTGGGTGTTATGCATAACATCTTCCTCGCTAAGAAGGAGTGTTAATTTATTGTAGCCCAGACAACTATTTTCTCCATTCCCAAGAATTATTATTTAATTCTTGAGACTTTTAGAAAGGAGTTAGTTAGGTCCAGATAATTATTTAATTAATTATTTTTTTGGAAACTTCTAGAAAGGAGTTAGAGATAATTAATTGATTGATTGATTGATTGATTCCTCTAGAGACTTCTAGAGACCAGTTAGTTAGGGTTTTTTAGAGTCTAATTAATCTTAGCCATTGATTGAGATTAAATCATGGCTATTGGTTTTCCAATGAGAATAGTTTAAAAATGGATCAATGGGAATTTAGAGAACACAGAAACACACACTTGAGAAAGATTTTTAGTGATAGAAAATAAATTTGCAGTGAGAGAAAATAGTCTTGCAGTGAGAGCAAGGGCGGAGTGATAGTGTTGGAGGCAACAATAGTGGAATTTCAGTACGAGAAATTGAGGGAAGAATTTTTGGAGAAGATTAATTTCAAAGATCTGTCAATAAGAGGCAAGCAGTTTATGTATCTCTTGATTTGTTGAAGATTAATAAAATTCCTCATCTACAGTACTAGTTTTCCCTCCGAAGTTTTTCTAGGGACAATTTGTTAAAATATATTGTGTTTATTATTTTGTACAGTTTTCTTCTCTATTCGTGTGGTTTTATTTGTGAAGTTTTAGTTGTGTTATTTTTTAGTATTTGCTGTGAATTTATTTTCGGCAGTCAAATAATCTTCATAGATAGGAGATTAATAATTAGTAACTGCAATAGAATTTTCACACACAAATTGTAGTCTACAAATCTGAAAATGAATGATGTGGTCTTTCTAATAGAATTTATTCTTAAATATTAGAGTGAACCATCCATAAATATGTTAGATGTTCTTTGTTGTTTAAATATAATTCATATTAATAGTTAATGTTTGAAACTAAGATGTGTAATTTTTATATGTTTTATATTTATTTTTATTGTTTGTAAATTATAAGGTAAAGGGTATATGTCCTAGATTTGATATTATAATGAAAATGTTTCATAAAAGTATTAGTCGGATTTTCAAAAGAAGTGAAAGGATGTGATAGATGTGTGTTGTAGTTAATAAAATCATGTAAGAGTATGATTACTTAAATTTGATGGAACACATTATCAAGCAATTAAACCTCATGAAAACAAGGGAGATGTATAACTTGGAAGTATTGTAAATGTCATATCAATCATTTTTTTCATCATATTTTTTGAAATAAGGTGCCACAAATTTACTTCATGTAAGAAATATCAAAATACAATGCACCAAAAACTATGAATTTTTTCTTTGAGAAGAAGAACTATCATTCTCAACATGTCACATACACATGTGAATTCTTGTCATATTTACTAGTGGGAGAGGATGGGAAGGATGTTTCATAAACTAAGGAAACACTATCGACATGTTTTTCTTATTGGTGAGACATAGCTAAACCATGTGCAAGATGGATGAATGCACTCCACATGTACTCAAAAATATGTCATGTGAAATAATTAATAGATCCAAAAGAGGGCCTTTGTCAAAAAGTTAAATATCATCATGATGCATAAAAAAATTGATGGGGTCCACTAAGAAAGGGACACTAGAAGGATAAATATGAAAATTATGAATAAAACATGGTCTATGGTCAATAATAAAGTACTCTTTGAAAATTCATGAAAAATTCATGGAAGGATGATTAATAATCATGACATGAATTGAACTATTCTTTAGTTTGATCAATCAAAGTATCACCAAAGACATGTATGAAAGTATAATAATAGTCTATATAAGCATAGTATGCAAATAAGAATGATCTAATATGTAAATTTTTATCTTCATTAATACTAACTAACTCAATCCTAAGTGTGTTAAAAGAATGTGCTTCATAAACCACATCATAATGAGATTAAGAAGTCTCACTATTTTCATCATAAACAAACCATGAGTGAAAAGATAGAGAGGAGGGGTCACCTTGAAATAAATGGGAGTTAATGACCTCATGTGAAGGAGAAAATGTTGAAATGCACAAGACAACTAAGAGGGAAGGGGTGAATCAGTTGTACCAAATTAGTTTTACTTCTAACCTTAATCAATTAGAAACCTTAACTTAATCTGTCATTAAGAGTAATCATGAAATGAAAAATAACAAAAAGCAAACACCAAAGACACCAGATTTATGTGGAAACCCAATGAGGGAAAAAACATGGTGAGGATTAACTCACAATATAGTAGTAATATAATACTGAATACAAAGGCTCACTGCCAGAGGTCTCATTGGCCAAAAAGGACTCATTGTCCAGATAGAAAGGCTCACTATCTACAATAGGACTCATTGTCCAGAAGGAGGCTCATCACCTATAGACAAAGAAAATATAAATAAAGATCCAAGGCAATAGGTTCCACATAGTTGCAACTTGATCAAAGGATTGTAGACACCATCAACTCACTACTTTCAAGGATCTAACACATCAAAGTATTGATGCCTTGATTCACTCTTACACACTCTGATTTTTGCACTAGTTCACACACTTCACTTACTTGCCCTACAATTCACATGTTGACTTGATTTTATACCATCTTCAACCCTAGAAACTTTCTCCAAGGTCGACTATACATCCTCCATTTTAAAAATTCAAATTAGGTCGGCTACACAACATTCCCACGATGGATAAGAATGAGAGCCAACCAATTACATATTTAATTAGGAACAAAAAAACATCTTGGATCAATCTCATGCTTACTTAATTTATGCTTAATCCTAATGTAACGTGTAGACACTAGGTCAACCAAACCTAATGAGAACACCAATGATCTTTGAATTATGTCAATCTACAACGAGATGATCACATGTGGATCACCCAACACACTTCATGAGACAATAGAACACCTCTTAGAAACCTTCAGGTACATCTACAACAACTGCAATAATCTTCACATGCATAGAACACTCTTCAATAGTCTGATCGGACTGAGTAGAAACACACAATAGCTCTAGAAGAAGCCTTTCAGAGCACCAAATCACAAGAACATTTTCCAAAACACAAAGAACATCAGGATTAACATTCTTCCATATCCGTAAGATTTGAAACAAATCACTAGAAGACTATGTAGAAAAAACATCTCTCCCAGTCCACAAACAAATAATTCTGCCAAACCGGTTCACACATCTTTCACTCTCCATCGACCTAGAAGCTAAAACTTAGGATATATTATCCATTGAAGCTCATCAACAATTCTACATATCTTCACAAGAATAGGATCAACATAGAAGAAATGTAGATCATAATACCTAAGCACACTCAAAACACACACTCAACACTGCCTTCAGTATTTCTTAATTTTATCAATAGAACTTGGCAACAACACATCTGCAACATCATAAATATAGCTCCATGTACTCTCAAAAATTATACAATATCTCGACTATACATGTACCACCTGAAATCATTCTAAACCATGTTGAAATCAATGAAAACATTAATGAAAACACCACCAAACACATCCATACTTGCAATATAAAAATAAATATCATTGGTCATAAAAAATCTATAATCATTTCATAAAGCTCATCACTAGGATAATAATCATTAATAGATAATCCCAAACTAATAAGTATACTACTAAATAATGATGCCCATCCTAGACATCATTGATAATCATCATTAATGACAACTTCCATGGGTTACCTAGACATGATTTGAACCAAATACTACATGCCACAACATCCTAAGTTAAGTGTGGAAGATAACTCAAGATATTTTCCATACAAACATGCTTAGTGTTTACTTGCATACATGTTTTCTTATAATCCCATAGGATTGACATTAGTAATCAAATTTAAATTAACCAAAGTTTGTCTGTAAGGCTAATGCCTAATTCTAAGGGTTACACATTTAACTATTACATTAAGAGCACCTTAGGTTTAATCAGGTCAAACATGGTTTGGCTAAATTTTGATCTAGAAAGTAAATTATAATCCCAAAATTAAACTTGATTTGGGTTATTTAATATAACATAGTTAACTATTAACACATTCCCCCATCGAGGAGGTTGGGGCACTAAAACCTCCCATAAAATTATTGACTTATATCTCACCAAAAGTTTGAATCTTAATTCCTCAAGTAGGACAATTAATCGGAACCTATGTAGGTTCAAGAACTAAATTAATTATTCCCTTTAGTGATTATTAGCCAAATTTAATATCTTTGGGTTTTGTATAAGTTTAACCATCATTTAAAATTCTAAGTGAATTAAACCTATAGAATTTTAACATTAATTTAATAGATTCACCATGACACTAATTTAAAAGTATGGCATCATGTTCATTTCCCACACCTTTATTTATGAAGTTGATTTAATTCGAAAAAAACTTTAGTTTATATGAACTATTTACTCTTGGTTATCCTAAGGAGGAACAATTTATACAATTTTAATAATTGTTTAATATCTTAACATCCCAAGGGTATATTATCATTAAATTTCAATCACAAAAATTAAATTATCTTTAATACTTAACAAAGTGAAAAAGATCTTATTTAAATGACTCATAGAATGACTTTATTTAGTTTATCAAGTTCCAAAGTTAATCCTTAAATATTATAAAAGTGACATTAATTTATTTAAAAAGTTTCATTGTGCACACCTAATTACTACTAGACTAACTTTAAGATACAACTTAAAGTTAAGGGTCCGATTGACATTGTCCCCCACCATGTACAATTCTACTAATTAAATAGAGCTAATTAAAATAACCATTGATTATATCATAATGGGTTGTGCACGCACTTATCTTCAACCATTGGATGAAGACAAAGCACAACCCTTAGATATAGGGTAACTTTTACTTTAAACCCTACACCATAATGATTTTTCTATAAGACTTAATTTTCCTTACTTTCTCTTTCATTTGGTTTGCAGGTTAAGAAATTTTGAAGGAAATCTCTAAGGAAGATGAAATGATAATTTATCAAGTTTTCCAAATTTTATTTTCCTTCTTTTAAATTTTCCTAAGAACACCAATTCCACATCTCAAATTTTGATTACATTTAATAATGTTAATTTATTTGAATACTTTTGGAAAAATGAAATTTATTAGCTTTGACATTTGATGAATTTAAATATCAATGTCATTTGAAATTTTTATCCATGTAAACTTTATTATTGAATGATATGAAGTAGTAATGGAATATTTTTGTTTCAATCACTGGTTAATGGTTACTAATGAAACTCTATAAGTGCAAGTGTGTGAATGCATGATTCTATAGGTTAAAGAATGAGAACATGGTTGAGGTAGGAGTATTTATCTGGATGACAATTAGTAAGCTTGTTGGAATTTGGAACATACACCATTGAAGAATCATAGTATTTGCATATGAAATATGAATTTGATGTGAATATTCTATGCTTGATTGGTTTAACTTGTATATTGAATGTTAATTTTAGTCTTTAAATTCAAAAAGAAAAGGTGAATATAAATGTGTGTAGTGAAAGTTATTACCTCATAATATGAAAAACTAATTAAGAAATGCAAGATAAAAAAAAACTAGACCACCTCATGATTAGGCTACGTTGAACACAAATAAAAGAAAGATAAAAAAATAAATTATACCTTTTTTCTTGTGTTGATCCTTGGTTGGCCTTTGATAGTGTTTTTGATGTGTTCTGCTTGATGGAAACCTTGTAATGATAGTGGGTGAGTGCAATAATGGCTACAAGAATACAAAATACAAAAGAGTTGCAATAATGGTTAAAATGAAAAATGGCTTGAGAGAATAAGTGTAATAAGAATTCATAAGGTCCCTTAATGAATGAGAAATGGGGTTATTAGTAAAATAAATTTAATTCTCTAGAGGATTCAATGGTCAGGATTGAGCCACCATGGCCAATATGGAGGGCTCTGGTGAGTTGAGGACTCACAAGCCCTCACATCTTTCCATGTGGAGGATGAAGTGTCCAAGGACATGGTGAGATGGAAAGAGTACAAGGTGACATGGAAAATGCCATGTGGTCCCAAGGTACTTGCAAGTACCTAGGGATGGGAGAGGATTTCCTCAAAAAGGTATTCCTTAGCCCCATATGGGGCTGAAAGTGACAAGTGAGGACTTTTAGAAAGTCCACCCTTGTCACCATGGGGAAGGCATTGGAGGAATAAAAGTGAATTTAAAATTCACAAGCTTGGAATAAATCCATGGATAAGACAAGGTCCTCCAAAAGGAGGTCCTTGTCTCATGTACTTGATGTGACCTTTTAGAGGTCATGGGAAAGAGAAATGCATGGGAGGAATAAGTGTGAATTTTTAATTCACATGAGGAAGATGTCAAACCAATTAAGGTAAGTACTATGAAAGGTTGACTTAAGGACATGCTAGAAAAGGTAAGTGATTGGGATTAATATTGTTCAAACATGTGATTAGGAAAAATAATGAGGATTAGAGGCAAGTGGCTAAATATGGAGGATGTGAAAATCCTGATTAAGGATATGCACATCCCAATGAAGGATTTATTAGGTTAATCCAAATTAGTGAAAAGTTTATGGAGGAAGGGACAAGGAGAGAGAAAGAAAGAATTTAAAATTGAAGAGGATAATTGAATAAATTAAATAAATTGATGCATTTATTTAATTTAGAGAGGAAATGGTAAAGGATAAAGTATTTAATTAAATACTTTTAGGAACCTTAGAGAATGGGGATAATATTAACTAAATATATCATTTAATTAATATAGATAGATTAGATGAATAAGTGATAAGATTTTGACCATATGGAAGTGGTCAAATTTAGGTTTCTACTTTTTTCCCCTCTTCCAAATATTGGTAGAATAATAGTATTTCAAAGAAAAATAAAATGCAAATGACTCTATAGAGGAATTGACTAGAAAAAAGATGCCCCAGCATGAGAGAGGTTGCGTAAGTGACTTAATCAGAGGTGAGTGAAGGGAGATGCCCCAATATCATGAGAAAATGACCAAGGAGGAGGTTTGGGTGGAGATGTTAGGGTATGTCCCCTCGAGAGGGTGGTAGGGGAAGAAAAAAGGGGCTCTAGGTGACTTCTCGATATGAAGAAAAAGAAGGTACTATTGGATAGAGATCAAAAAACCATGAATATTGGTTTTTGAATGGAGTCAAATAGACACATAGAGCGAAAATGGCGTCCCTTGGAAGTTGGGGGATTAATTGAAGGAAAAATGCCCTGAACTTGAAAAGAGAGAGGGAAGTTATAAATAGTAATTTTAGAATTACTATTCCTCATTTAGATAGCTGGCAGTTGAAAGAGAGAAGAGGAGAAGAGAGGAAAGAGACAAAGAGGGAAGATGTCAAACGACTATGATGATGACATCATTCATCGAGCGGATGAAGTGTGAAGCTTCTACCATGAGTATGCGGTCCCACGCTAGGTTAGGTTCAAAACCCTCTTTGTGATTTTTAGCATTTTTTGATTTATATTTAAGTTCAATGTTATTTAAAAATATGGGTTTTGGGATAGGAGTAGAGTAGAAAAATGAGTAGAGGGAAAAAATTAATTTCACCGAGTGGATAGGAAGAAACGTCAAATAGTGATGTGCAAGGAAAAATAGGGGTGTAGGGAGAAAATTAGTAGGTTTAGTTGAAAGCAATCAACTTTTGGACCCAATTGGGGTGACCACGCCCTGGTTAGGGGTGACCTTACCATGTGCAGAGGTCATCTCGCCCCGCGTACAGGTGGCCATGTCCCAGAAGGGGCGGCCCTACCTCACATAGGGGAGACCGCACCCAAAATGGGCAGCCCCACCATGAGAAGGGGTAGCTCTACCCAAGGAAGGGGCGGCATCGCCCTGAGCAGGGGCATCTCCACTGAAGGAAAGGGTGGCTGTGCCCGAGAGGGGCCACCATGCTTGAAAGGGCGGCTCCACCCCGAGAAGGGGTGGTCATGCCCAAGAGGGGTGACCACGTCTAGAAGGGGCGGCCTCGCCTTGGGAGGGGAGGTTGCGCCTGAGAAAGGCTGGCTCCATCAAGGGTAAAGAAGGGGGGCTATAGAAAGAAAAGTTAAAGTGTGTAGAAATAGAAAGAGAAGTGGGATAAGTTAGGAAAATTATCCTAGGGTAGAGGGTTAGGAGAAGTTAGTGTGAAAAGAAACCCGAGGAAAGGATTTGGTGACTGATAGATTGTGTGGTATGGTTGCAGAGGTTTGACAACTTACAGACTCGGGAGAGGAGATTTGAGGTATGGGCAGCGACACAGTGAGCGATGACTAGAATGGAACATTAGGCTCTAGCCCAGGTGGGGCTACTGCACATTCTGGGCTATCCATCCATCAGGGTGCGTCAAGTGTTGGGATTTAGCGACTTCGACCTTCCATCTCACGACATGGGAGATGACACTGACACTGGAGGATGTCTAGTGGATATTGAGGCTGCCCATAGTAGGGCATATGGTGAGTGACATGAGATTAGAGGGAGAGGCATTGGATGAGACCATGTGGGTCTTATTTGGGTGAGAGGACCTACCTATGTAGAATAAGGGGCTAGATGTGGACAAATGCTTAGGATTGAGAGTACCACCACTGCCCTTGTACCTATGCAAGTTGATTAGTAGGATACTCATACCGGATAGGAGTGGTAGGTTTTGTAGCCTCAACTACATGGAGGTTATCTGACACATTGTCAAGGGAAGGTATGGAGAGCTCGCATGAGGGCCATGTGTCCTGGTGCAATTATACAGAGATATGCATGTGATCTACTATCAAGAGGGAATCAACATATGTCATGTGACATTGTTGTAGGTATGGGCCTGAGAGCATATTAGTGTGTCCAGACTGGATGTGGTGAGAGTGGGTTGGAAAGATATGACACTATTAGTAGCTTATTAGTACGGGGTAGAGTATGACTTGGTATGGCAGTACCAGGGTTCATGAGATGTAGATGGATGGAGACTGTTTGATGAGCTGGAGGAGGAGGATATAGTGTGGAGACCGTATATGACACAACATTTTAGGGGATGGAGGGATGATGAGGCTAGACAGAGAGGATACTTCATGACCTAATGTTATATAGTTGGGAGGGTGCCTCAGACAGTGGAGTCATACAGGCCAGATCAGGCGATGAGAAAGTTTGGGTTGATACAGGATATTCCAAGTGCACCTGATAGGTTCAGACGGATTTCATGGAAGCGACCATGGGGGGAGACGATTTCAATAGATTTCACATGGGAAGACTGGACGAAACTAGAGAAAGAGCTAGTAGAGTACCCAGAGAGGGCTGGAAGGTTGGCAGATGCAGGGATTACTGTGAGATATGTAGCATGGTTTGCACGACATTGACCTATACAATTTACACCAGTGGTGCCGATTAGGAATGCATTAGGGTTCAGATTAGAGGATGAGATCAAATTGGCAGGAGAGAGGGGAGGGAGGAGAAGGAGGAGGTCAAGGAGAGAGTCAGAGGAAGGCAGGGTTAGGGGGAAGTGGAGGAGAGGGGTAGGAGAAAATCGAGCAGTGGGGGGAAACTAGAGCAGGAGGAGATTAGCAGGGAGAGCCTGAGGTAGGTAGAGTAGGAGGATGATGAAGGAGAGTGTTTGAGGTAGCTAGAGTAGCAGATCCACAAGATAGAGGGTAGGGGGAGGATGAGGTAGGAGGTCAGCAGAGGCTAGGTAGGAGGAGGAGGAGATGAAGGGCATGGGTGGAGCTCGAGGAGGAGAGACATGATGCAAAGGTGATGGGGGAGAGGAATGAGGCTGATACGATGGACATAGGGGATGAGGGAGGAGAAGATGAGATGGACATGGAGTTACATGATATTCGTCCATTAGCTATGATTCCACCAGTAGAAGAGGATTTGGCCACGTGATTGAGAGGATCTGAATAAGGATTATATATCACCGACTAGAGGTTGAGAGACTTAGAGGCAATGAGGAGTAGATTGGAGGGAGATGTGCTTGTGTTGTGAGCCCAACTAGAAGAGAGTGAGAGAGAGTTTTGGGTGGTGGCCGATGTGATGCCGCGACATGAGACTAAGATGCAGAGGGGGGGAGAGAGGTTGCAAGCCGAGATAGATGAGTTGCGAGAAGAGGTGAGCGAGTTATGGTCTGAGGTGACTCATTTGGAGGGAGAGGCAATGAGGGAGAATGAGGTAGGGGAGTTAGCTAGATGGGAGAGGTACAAACTAGAGGCTATCGTGATGATACTGCAGGTAGGGGGTCAACAAGAGTTTGGAGGGTCGACACAACAGATATTGGTAGAGAGGCTAGTGGAGGCATAAAGCGATATAGAGGATTTGAGGAGGCAGGTAGAGGGAATTTTGAGAGAGAGGAGGGAGTTGAGATAGGAGTGAGATGAGTTATGTGACAGAGCTGAGGTGGTAGAGGAGATAGTGGGAGATATTGGATTGATGCAGGAGAGGGAGAAGACAATGAGGGCTTAGGTATAGGTGATGGAGATGGAGAGGGATGCCCTACATGCACAAATATAAGTCCTAGAGGAGGAGAGGGATAGAGAAATGGCATAGATATAGGGTATGGAGAGAGGTACAACATAGGGGCAAGTAGAGGGAGCACAGGGTGGTGAGATAGGGGAAAAGGTGTTGAAAATAAAAGCACAGGTACAGACTATGCAGGAGGAGAGGGACATAGCCATGGATCAGAGTGAATGGATTGGAGCGGAGATTGAGTAGCTACGGTTAGCACAAGGTGCATGGGCACAGGAGAGGAATTCCATTTGTGGATATCGGGATAGGTATAGGACTGAGCAAGACGTAGCCAAACAACAGGTGGGAGATTGGGAGGAGTATATGAGAGAGGTGAGCTACTATATATGTGTTATTATTACATAGTAGTGCCAGATCTAGCATAATGGGTACCTACTTATGTTTGAGTGCCACCACAGATGCCAGTGCCATCACAGTTAGCAGGGACACATACCCAGGGATACAGTAGCATGAGAGAGACACTACCACGCAAAGGGCCAGTGTCAGAGTCACCACAAAGATCGGATGTAGGAAGCTCATGGTTCAAAGGATCGGAGGGATAGGATCCCAGTTATTGATAGGTACAGGATGGGATATAGTACAAAGAAACAAAGATCATAGTGGAGCCATAGCTCTATACTCATACTTTGCTTTTGGTGACATACGATGGATATGTATTTTGATGTATTTGATAGACATGGTTATGGATTTTTTGATGGATATTGGATTTTTGTGATTTTTGATATGATATGTGAGAGCGCTTATTGACACCATGTGATGTGCATGTGATGGATGATTTACTTATGCATATGTGTATGTTGATGGTTTTATGATGGATGAGTATTATGATGTGATGTATGAATATGCTAATAATGAGTTATCTTTATGCCTATATGGATGTGTGATAATGATATGGAGGATGCTTAACATTTATGATGCAGGATGTGATGGATGAGTTATGGTGATTTGTATGTGATTTGATATGTATGATGTCTAACACCTATGAAGTAGGATGTGATGGATGGATTATGATTATTTCTATGTGGATAATATGCATGATAATTTATGATGGTATGGATGTGGAAATGAACTATGATTGTTTGAGATGATAGCTAACATTTATGATGCAAGATGCAATGGATGATTATGATTGCATCTATGTGATATGTATTATTTGATTATGTGATGAATTTAACAATATGTGATGCATAGGAGATATTAATGATATGAACTAAAGTGCATATACAATGTATTAATAATGAAATTAATTTTAAGTTGTATAGAATAATTAGTTAAAATCAACCGACACACCTTAAAATGATCATGGTTGTGGCTTGGATTGCAACTTAATTCTAACAAGTGAATGAAACACAATGTGTTTATGAATATAAATAAGGACCTGTATAATGAGGGAAGCGAAGGAGGTGATGGGTGTGCAACTGCACCTATCGAGAACCATAGGTATTCAACGGGGAAAGGGAAATATGGAAGGAATCATTGTTTACACAACCAAAATCCTAAGTAGAGGAAAAAGAAAGGATGGAGGATATATGCAATGCAATGAAGGAGAGAATGAAATGAAATTCTAATGTAATTTTCCATCTTCAGAACATTGATTTTTTCTATAGCATAAGACACCATGTACCATTGTATATGCACCATGGCGGATTAGTGTCTAATGCATAAATACACACTGTAAACAAGAAGGCTATCCCAATACCCCAAAGTTGTGATGACTTTGGTGAAGCCAAGTATTGGGATATCTAGAAGCATAGAAGGATGTCCTAACATAACACAAGACCTTAGGGGTCTTGGTGAGTACTATGTGGGACTACTAGGAAAACAACAACAAAAACTAAAAATCAAGATATGCCCCTATGTAAACTAGTGAAAACACACCATAATATAATAGATCATGGTGGTCCTGGCAAGTGATGATAGGGGGCTCAAATGATAAAAAGCTTCCAAAAGCATCAAAATATTGCAATCAATTTTAAAACATCCTTTTCCATAGGATCAAGATGATGGATGGGGTTAACGTGGTCTATTAGGAAGGATACATCATGTTGAGATCAAAGATGGATGGTAAACTAAAAGATCGATAATGGTGCAGGATATTCGAAAATCTATTGGATATCATGATGCGAATGGATTCTATTTGTGAAGCACTAGCGAGATAGGGACATACTTGAAAACATGACACAAGATAGAAGATCGAAACACCCTAAAGACCTAGGGGCTCGGGGGTTGATCAAAGATCATCCTTGCCTATGTGAAAGCATAGAGCCCTCGTAGTTTAGGAAAATACCATGGATAAAAGCAGAAAGGAGGATGATGAAGAAAGATGATGGAGGACATCGATCAGATAGACCAACCACAAAAGATAAGCCTTGGGGGTGGATCAAATTATCAACCTTGCCTACATGCAAGAATAGGGGCAACGTAGTTTGAAAGACAAATGATGGATAAGAGCGAAAAGAGGACAATGAGGACAGAAGATGAAGGACAAACCATATGGAAAAAAGGTCTTAGGGGTAGATCAAATGATCAACCTTGCCTATGTGCAAGCGTAGGGGAAATGTAGTTTGACAAAGACAAGACAGATAGGAAAAGACATCAAAATAGCCCCAACGGTGGATCAAATGATTGAACTTTCCTACGTGAAAGCGTAGGGGCAATGTAGTTCGCCAAAGACAAGAACAGATAGAGGGAGATGACAAGAAGAAGAGCCCCGAGGGCGGATCAAATGATCGACCTTACCTATGTGAAAGAGAAGCCTTAGGGGTGGATCAAATGATCAACCTTGCCTACATGCAAGAATAGGGGCAATGTAGTTTGAAAGACAAATGATGGATAAGAGAAAAAAGAGGACAATGAGGACAAAAGATGAAGGACAAACTAGATGGAAAAAAGGTCTTAGGGGTAGATCAAATGGTCAACCTTGCCTATGTGCAAGCATAGGGGAAATGTAGTTTGACAAGGAAAAGATAGATAGGAAAAGACATCAAAATAGCCCTGACGGTGGATCAAATGATCGACCTTTCCTACATGAAAGCACAGGGGCAATGTAGTTCACCAAAGACAAGAATAGATAGAGGGAGATGACAAGAAGAAGATCCCCAGGGGTGGATCAAATGATCGACCTTACCTACGTGAAAGCACAAGAGAAACATAGTTCACCAAAGAATGAGATAGAAAAGGGATGCAAAACAAGACAAGACACAACCTTGGGGGTGGATCAAGTGATCGACCTTGCCTACGTGAAAGTGCAGGGGCAACATAGTTTGCCAAGGACAAGATGAAATCTAGATGGCGATAACCAAAATGATGAGATGAAACAACCTTAGATTAGGGTAAAATCTCAAGATTATGGACAAGGGATGAAGTTCGTCTAATTCTCAACCAAATATACCAAGCGACTAGGTGATGCTAGCAGATGGAAGGGTGGGACAGAGAGGATGATGAGGATATTGAGATCTAGATGGATAAATCATAAAGTAACTAGGATGCAAGGTAGATAATGATTAAGCCCTCTAAGAATGGAACTTGTGGCCAAGTTTTCACCAAACTTATTTATCCAAGGCACCACGAAAAGTGGTTTTCACCATAGGATGAATTATTTTTCTTTTATATTTCTGGATTTTTCTGATTTTTTTGTTTTTTGACAATTTTTACTTTTTTTGTATTTTTTGAGATTTTAGAGGATAGGATACCTCAACTAATCTAACTATAAAAATTCTTCAAGTGCATGATGTTGATGAGCTCTTCCAAGGGCCCTCCTTTAGGTGTAGACAACCTGTATGCTCCAGAACCATATTTGGTAGTGATGACATAAGGGCCTAACCAATTAGCTTCAAACCTGCCCTTCTTATCCCGATCTTGCTGATTCCGTTGATTTTTTTTAAGGACTAAATCGCCAACATTGAATTGATGAGGTCAGACCTTCTTATTGTAGCTTCTTTTGAGCCGATTTTGATAGGATTGTAGATGGTTGTAGGCTTTGATCAATTTTTCATCCAGGAATTCCAACTAAGAAATTCATGCAATTCGAGTATCTTCATCAGTGATTAGATTCTTCAGAGATATGTGAAGTGATGGGATTTCAACTTCGATCGACAAGATAGCTTCAACACCATAAACTGGTGAGTATGGAGTGGCACTAGTGGGGGTGCGGATGGAAGTGTGGTAGGCCCAAAGGGCGAGATGGAGGTGTAGATGCCAATCTCAACCAATGTTGTTAACCATCTTTTTAATGATTTTAATCAAGGTTTTGCTGGTTTCTTCTTCTTGACCATTACCCTGGGGGTAATAGGGGGTAGACCAAAGGTGTTGGATATGATAATTTTCATAGATAAATTTCATGCATTTTTTTTTGAATAGCTTTCCATTGTTAGTAATGATGGAAATGAGGATTCCATACCTGCAAAGGATATGGTAAAGGATGAGTTTGGATATGTGAACACTAGTAATTTGGGTGAGTGGTATGGCTTCCACCCACTTAGTAAAGTATTTAGTGGCTATGATGATGAAAGTATGGCCATCAGAGGATGGAGGGTAAATCTTGCCAACCAAATCAAAACCCCATTGTGAAAATAGCCATGGTATCATGATGGGTTGTAACTCTTGTGTAGGAGCATGAATCAAATCTGCATATTGCTAACAGGGAAGATACCTCTTGGAAAACTCACAGGAATCATGTTCCATAGTAGGCATGTAATAGCCAGCTCTGAGAATCCTCTTGACTAGGGCCATACCATTACAATGGGCTCCACTGATACCACTATGTACTTCTACCAATGCAGTGTGGGCTTCGGTATCATTTATACACCAAAGGAGGGTTTCATCATACCCACTTCGATAAAGCATATCACCTATGATGGTGTATTTTATGGTGCGTTGGATAAAGGATTTTCTTTTGTTACATGTGAGGTCTCAGGGTAAGTTGTTGTCATGGAGATAAGTGTAGATGTCTTGGTAACAAGGGGATTCACAACCTACAATATCACATACCATTTCTCTCAGGGATATCATATGCAGGGATTATAATTTTCTCTATGAGGAACTCACATTCAGTACGATCTCTTAGCATGTCAAGGAGAGAACTAATGGTGGCCATGGCGTTAGTTGATTTATTCTGTACTCTGGGGATCTAATAAAATTGGATAGAGGAAAATTACTACTTTAAATCATCTACCATGCGTTTGTATGGTAGCATCTTATCATCCTTTTTTATAAACTCATCATTGACCTATTTGATAACTAGCTGGGAGTCACCAAGGACTTGTAGGTGAATGATATGCCATTGGACTGTGATTCTAAGGCCAATGAGAATAGCTTCATATTCAACTATGTTGTTGGTACAGGGAAAGGCCAATCTAAAGGACTTTGGTATGTAATCACCTTGGGGGTGATGAGCAAGACTCCTACTTCTGATCCATAATTTGTATGTGATCAATCAAAGTATAGTGTCCATGTGGTGGCTTCTGAAACTATAAATACGCATTCATCTGCAAACTCTATTTCTAAAGGATAAGAATCTACTAGTGGGGCATCTGCTAGTTGATCCACAATGAATTTTCCTTTGATTGCTTTGCGATCCACATACTCTATGTCAAATTCACTTAACAACATGACCCATTTAGCCATGTGGCCAGTGAGTGTTGTTCTTGATAAAAAATATTTAAGCGGATCAAATTTAGAGATTGGCTTGACCAGATGACTAAGCATGTAGCGTTTGAGTTTTTGTGAGCTCGAGACTGCGGCGAGGCAAGCCTTCTCCATTGGGGAATAGTTGAGCTCATAACCTACTAAGGTCCAACTGATGTAATAGATTTCTCTTTCCTTGGATGATTCATTATGTTGTGCTAGCAATGCCCCCAGTGCCACAAAAGTAGCTAAAATATTTAGTAGGAGCGATTTTACTTGAATAGGTGGCATAAGAATAGGTGGATGGGCAAAATATTCTTTGATCTGATCAAAGTTAAGTTGAAATTGTGGATTCCACTTAAATGCAGTATCTTTCTTAAGGAGATGTGTGAACGACTAACACTTGTCAGATAGTTGAGCAATGAATCTTCGCATGGATTGGAGCTTACCTTGCAAACTTCTTAGCTATTTCATTTTGTGGGGCGGAGGCATTTCTATGACTACCTTGAACTTAGTAGGATCAACCTTAATTCCTTTGTAGGAGAATGGACCATAAGAGCTTTCCAGATGTGACATCGAAGATAAATTTCTTCGGATTAAGGCATAGCTTGTACTGTTCCAGAATTTCAAAGATATTTTTTAGAATTGTAGGGTGTTCTTCTCTCGTTATTGATTTTCCTAGCAGGTCATCAACACAGTCTTCCATTATTATGTCGATAAGGTCATGGAAGATGACTGTCATAGCACGCTGATATGTTGCCCCCACATTCTTGATGATGAAAGGCATGAAATTATAACAGAATTTAACCCAAGGTGTAGTAAAGGTCATCTTGTGTTGATCCTTAGGGGCAACCTTAATCTAGTTGTAACCAAAGAAACCATCCATGAGGGACAACATATCATGTCGTGTAGTGAGATCAACCAGCATATCAATATTTGGGAAGGGGAAGTCATCCTTGGGACAAGCTTTGTTAAGGTCTTAGACATCTGTATAGATTCTGATATCTCCGTTGAGTTTTGTGACTGGGACTATATTGGAGATCCAATTAGAGTAATCAATTGGTTGGATGAATCCTGCCTCCAAAAACTTTTCTAATTCTTTCTTCATCAAGAGAGCCACTTGAGGGTGCATTTTGTGGAGTTTCTGCTTGACAAGTTTCACAGTGGGATGGACATCTAGGTGATGTACCACCGAAGATGGATCAAGGTCGAGCATGTCTAAGTATGTCCAAGCAAATTTGATGATTCCTTCTTTAAGGAGATTATTGATGGAAGAGTTTTCTTCTTCTGATAGTGCTTTAGCCACATAAGTGATCTTGGGGTTCTCCTTGGTTCCCAAGTTTATTACTTATGTTTCTTCAATCAAGATGGATGATCGTCCAAATAGTTGACTCCCTACAAGTGGAAGATAAATGTCCCCATCTTATAGCACATCAGTGAGGTTTTCACTAGTAGATACACTCTTTGTTTTTAATTTTTCAAAGTCATAGACTGCCTTGGGGAGGTTTTCACTAAGTGACCCCTTTTTATTTTGTTTCTTTTATTTTTGTAGCTAGGGCATTAGTCTTCCCCCAATCCCATGAGATGCACATATTGATCCATTAAGAGAAAGGTGTTGAAATGTGTTCTACCTTATATCTCGTAGTCTATAAGCTCAAGATGTTTGAGGGATAGGGTGATGGTGCAAAAAGATAGACATTAAGAAATGGCCGGGAGGTCAACATGATCTAGGTGATCGTAGGCATGAATGATGGATTCCTCCTCCAGTATGTCTTTGAGGGAACCATCATGCACACTGACATTGTTGGAGGTACTATATGATGCAAGAGGTCCCTCTTTTTAGTAATCATACCCCAAGCCTATTTTCTTTGGATGCATGGAAACTTCTACCGGTTTTCGTCTTCCTTGCTCTTCCACACCAAGGCCTCCTCCCTAATAGTTGTTTCTTTCAAAAATATTAGAAGGCAAAGGATAGACCTCCTGGAATTATTCTTTCAAGGGGGGAGATGGTTCAAGTTCCTATCTATTAACCCACTAACTGATATCTTCTTGAATTTGATCCTGAAGGGAACTTAGATCTTTGAACGTTGTTGAGCCCATGTTCTTGGAAGTGAGTGTGAGTGTATTTACTTCCTCTTTTGGAACAGACTGAGAGGGTTGGCCATATGTACATGGTGAGGGTGGTATGGTTGCCACATTCAAAGTTTTACACATTTCATACTCACCACACCCCTTGTCAATGATTTGGACCTTAGTGATGGTAGAATTAGGTGTGGAGGATGGCATGGATAAAGAGGTGTTTAATGTGGTGGTGGATGGATGAGAGTCTGATGTCTGAGATGCCCCCATTTCTATCCTAGGTTACTAATGAGAATGTAGAAAGGAAGCCTCTAGGGCGTGACAACATTCAAATGGTTGAGGATCAACTTGTATAGTTACTTCCATTCCTTGAAAAGGGAATTTCAGACATTGGTGATAGGTTGATGGAATGAATTGCATAGAGTGAATCCATGGGTGGCCAAGAAGGATGTTATATGGGAGTTCAAGGTATAGAACATGGCACATAGTGTATTGCAGAATGGGGCCCACCTGAATAGGAAGACAAATAGTGCCCTTAGAATCTCGTTCTACATTTCATATGCTTTGATGGTGATAACCTAATTATTTAGGTCAGCTTGAGTGTATCCCACCTATTGTATAAATTTTAATGTACAAATATTTAGGGTAGAACCATTATCTACCAATAACCTTTTCACTTTATGATAGTTCACACCAACCTTGAGATGGAGGGGGTTGTTACGACTTGAATCAAGGCATGGCATATCTTTCTGGCTGAAGGCTAACTGGTAAGTTGCTGAGAGGTTTCCCACCAATTTTTGGAATTGTGTGGGATCAAAGTCATTGGGGACTTGAGTTATTTGTAAAGCCTTATTGAGGATGTCTTGGTGCATGGGAGAAGACTTAAGCATATCTAGGATAGAAATATGAGCCTAGGTTTTTCCTAGGTGATGAAGGACGCTATATTGTGAACTCACATATGGCAGTTGGGTGGAAGTGGGGGCTGCTAAGACCGTGATGTGAGTATGATGGGTGGTAAAAACACATTGTGGGTCCTTTAATTTGACACGTATCATGGATACACATGGGTCCACTTGTTCTACGTATGTGACAACACCTTGGTAATTGTATGGCACATTTTTGTAAGTGATGTTATTAGTGTTGTTATTCTGGTTGTTGTTGTGAGGTCCATGATTCGAGTTGGATGTACTAGGACCCTGATTATGCTTGGGAAAAGCATTTTAATATATTTGAAGTTTAGAATTAGACAAGGTTTTCATGTTAGCATCCAAATGTATTTCACCCTAATTTATGAGACCTTGGATGTAGTTTTATAGACCTTCACATTTATCCAATGTATGTCCCTTAATATTGTGAAATTCACAATACTCGTTTTCTTTGAGCCAAGTTGGCTTGGCTTGGAATCGTAGAGGGGATTGGTTAGAGAATAAGTGATGGGATAGTTAGCTTGGAGGAGCTTGTTAAACATGAAACTAAGGGGTTATCCCAACTAAGCAAACTAACATTTATTTTCCCCTTGGTTGTTCTTATTTGACTGTTGTTGAGGATGAGGTTTTGCTTGGGGTATAGATATGGTGTTTGGGATGGAGTGCTGTTGTTGAGGCAGATATTTCAGCTTTTGTGAGGCATTAGCCAATTGAACATGTTTGGTTTCTGTGAAACCATCAATGATAACATTCATATTCTTCTTCCAATAACGAGGTTTATCTCCAAAGGACCTCTCTTTATCAGAATTGAAAATTTTGACTTGCCTTTTAGCAACAAGGGCTCTTTCTAGGATAGGACCATTTTCCACTAATGCCACAAAGGTGGTGATATAGTGGAGTCCGAATTTTTGAGTCATGTCGGGATGGGAATTTTCGATGAATAAAGTAACCATATCTTTTTCCCTTAGTGGGGATTTCATTCGGCTGGCTAAGGTTCGCCATCTTTGCAAATAGCTTGCAAAGGTTTCTCTATCACGTTGTTTTTCTTTTAGGTGATCAAGTGTATCGATATCCTTCTCCAGATTAAAAGAGAAGTGGGAGATAAATTCTTCTAATAGCTACACAAAGGATTTGATAGATCCCTTCTCAAAACCCATGAACCAGGTAAGAGCAACCCCCTATAGGCTCTTAGGGAACAATCGCATGAGGTAGTTGTCATTGTGCATGACTTCTTGGTAGTGGGCATAAAACTCTTGAAGATGAGCTTTGGGGTCTTTGGTTCCCTTGTACTTATCAAATTTTGGTATTTCAAAGTGTTTAGGGAAAGGAACCAAGGAAATGGAGGGATCAAATGGATAGGGACAAAGGTCCTCAAATTTGAATGATTGTTTGCTCATCCCTACTTGTAAGTCTTTCAATGCAACTTTCATTTCTTCCAAATATTTGTTGATAGGTGTTGCAGGAGTTGGATTAGGCTGATTGTATGGATGCTATTATTGGTATGCAAGGGTTGGATCATAAATAGGTTGAGATGCATATGGAGGCATTTTCTGGTTTTTATTGGTATAAGCTGATTATGAATTGATGTATGGTGGATAGGAGGATGATGGATTGTGATGATGAGAAGCGAAAGATTTTTGTTTGTAGGGTGTCTGCTGCTGATAATAAGAAGTGGATGAGGCACCCTCTTGTTGTGTAGGATATTGATAATATGAAGGGGTAGAAGCCCCTTGTTGATATGGCGATGAATGTTGATAATGAAAGGTGGATGGTGCACCCTACTAGTAGGATTGTTGTTGTTAGAGATAGGGTGGATAAGATTGGTATTGATGTGCAATGGTGGGTTGTTGTGTGATGTACATGGGTTGTTGTGGATTTGATGGTTATTGATAGGTATTGGTATGTGATGGATGGGGGTTTATATAAAGTGGAAATTGGGTCTGCATTTGGTTTTGAAAAACCTAAAGAGGATTTGAATTGAAATGGGATGGAGTAATGTATGTGTTGGATGGATGATAAAGATATTTCGCAAGGGGATTATGTTGTGTTTGTGTAGGAATGTGATTATTCTATGATGGAGGTTGCTATTGTGGCAGTTGTTGGTAAGATGGATGAGATGGAATATGTAGTTGGTGTGCGACTGCTACAAAAGCACCATTGGCTATTGTGGTGGCTCAGATGTAGTTTGTGGTACCCGGTGTGGTGGTTGTGTAGAAACTGAAACATTTGGTTATGGGATGGGGATGTTGTGTTGTAGAGGTTGTGGATGAGATGATAGGGATGAGGCAACAACAACAATGTGATGTGAAGGAAGTGCTTGCAATGTAGTGGATGGGCGAGGATTAGTAGGAGGTTACTAAAGTGTAGGTGGTGGCAAGTTATTAGTAGGTGTGGATCTTGGAGGTGGCATCAATGTGAGGATAGGTGTGCCCCCAGTATTGATAGATGGTTGACTAGGATGTTGAGGTGGATGTGGTGTAGTGGATGGAATGTACAATGGCATCTTGTAGGCATAGGGGTCATTCGGATTGGGTGGTGTGACGGTAGAGGTCGAGGTTGGAAGCCGAGAATAACTGGCAACTTGGTGTATCATAGTGTTGCCAAAATTTGGATGATACCATTTCTCTGTGGGAGCACCTTCGGGGACATATGAATTCCTAGGAGAGTTTTGTGAAGTTTGTGGATCTATAGGAACTAGAAGGGTGTGGGTACCGACATATTGTGACACATCAAAATCGGATGGTGGTTTGATTCCTCTCATGATTAAAGTGGTGAGAATCTTATCCCCATGTTCGTTGAGAAGGAAATTTGTCATTTGAACATTGGTGGGGTCACTAAGGTATTTGTCAACAGTGACTTCGGGTTGATTGGTCATGTTTTCATCACAAGGTGGTGTGGTATTTTGAATGTTGGTATTGAATTGTGATGAACCACCATTATGGGGGTATTATGAGATATTTGGAATGTTGTTAGGATCTTGTGGGATATTCGGTTGGGAGCCTTGGGCTTATTGGTCTGCAATTTTCTTTTTTACTTGTGAACGGGTCTGAACTAGCATGAATGTGCAAAACAACTAGGTGATGTAACTAAGCTTCTAAGATGCAATCTAAATGATGATCTAAATGACGATTGGATTGATTGATTGGATCGATTGATCAAGTCGGATGAGGGATCAACTTGATTGGATAATCGAATAAAGATGTGATTGGATTGGATTAGATAGGATTGATAGATAAAATGATTGATAGGATTGGATGTAATCAAATTAAAGATTGATTGATTGGATGATTGGAAGGATTTCTAAACTGAGTTTAGAGAGCACCCCAGGTGACTTAAGGTGTTGATTGATCAAATTAAAGAATGAACTGATGATCATGACACTAAATCTACCTTGAGATGGAAGGGGATTGATAGGTTTGAGGATGATGGTCAACTTAGGATGGATGTTGATCCTAAGTAGATGTTTAAAGGATGACAATTGATTTCAGACACCTACCTATCAATTCGGATAATAGCTCCTAACAAAGTTTGGATCAAGAAATTGATAACGGATGTTGAACCTAAAGGATGATTAAGGATGCACCTATTTGATTTGGATAATGATTGGGATGCAAATGGATCATGATGTAGATGGACTAATGTGAGGATTATACATGAAAAAAATGTGGAAACAACAGGGTAGACAACAAGCTTTTTAGAATCCCAAAAAAAATTGCTTTTCAGATTAGATTCGTGAAATGAATGCAGTTTTCGGGTAGGGCCTCCCAAACTAGGGCAGGGTCACCCAAATAGGGGTAGGGTCACCCAAACAAACTTTGGTTTTGACTTAGTTCAAAAAATGGTCAAGTGATAAAAATAAATGGACTTCCAAAATGGGAAAATGGGCTTATGAAATGGTTAAACAATCACTCAGAGCAGGTGAACATATGTATGACATGAAGGAATGACACTCAAAATGGGAAAACGGGTTCTCGGAATGGGTGAACGACTTCTTAGAATGGGTGAACGAGTTGTTGGAAAGAAGGAATGATGTCCAAAACCGGTAAATGAATATCTGAAATAGATGGACGGATGGTCGAAATGGTTAAATGGATACTTTGAACAAGGGAACGAAACTCAGAACCAAAAAATGGGTTCCTGGAGCAGGGTAACGACTCACAAATGGAGGTTGAAAAAGGTTGGTCGGAGGGTAGGTTCACCCCTTTTAGGGAAATGCCACCCAAACTAGGGTAGGGTTGCCAAAACTATGGCAAGGTCACCAAAATAGTGGGACAAGGTTGCCTATCCATAGGGCAGGGTCACCCAAACAGGAAAAACTACATTTTTATTATTTTGATAGGATAAAAAACACTAAGACAGGGGGAAGGGTCACCCCTTTGATGGAAAGGTCACCTGTTTGAGGGAGGGGTCACCCCTTTTAGGGAAAGGTCACCTATTTGAGGAAAAATTGGTAAATTTTGACTTAGTTTGGTTTGAAAACAACTAAACAATGAGGGTAGGAACGCCTGTTTGAGTTGGTTTGAACTTGACTTAGGTAAAATAACTATGGAAAATGACAAAAACAACAAGAAAATGGCCAAGACTAATTGATAAACACTAGTTTTGCACAAAAAGATAGTTCAAGGAGCATAGTCCTAAATTTAGTGTTAAGGGTATGTTCAACATGGTCCTCTATCTAGGCTTAACAAGGCTTTTAAGGGCATCCTTGATATACGTATGATACGTGGGGCACAACTATGAACACCAACCCATCTACAAGTGTGAGTTGGGAGCACCCAACAAGATACTGGGAGCTCAAACCAACTCTCCACATCTTGTCTAAGTATCACCCTAGCTTTAACACTCTGCCAGACATAGTGTGACTGGATTGAGGTACAACTTTTGTTCTACCCCTTTTATATACCCCACTGATAACATGTGGTTGGGATCGTCCCTTGGGGTGATGAAATCCCCAAGCAAGTCTCGCTAAGAAAATAAAAAATGGGTAAAAAGGACTAAGTGGACTACGATTTATCTAAACCCAGGATCACAAAATGGTGCAAGGGGATTGGTTACATCAATAGCCCAATTTAAAACATGACAAGCAAGTTTATTGACCCTTTAATTAATCCTATGTTCCTAGTTTAGAAATTAAAGAAAAAAAATAATTGAACATGCTTGCTCCTCCTGCAACAAATGTGCTAGTAGTTTTGTTTTATTTTTTTGACAAGTGAGATGCATAAATGTTAGTAACAAAACACACTCAACAAGAAACAAAAGTTAGTAGGTCAGAAAAGGAAAAAATAGTCAGAAACTAAATGTTGAAATGAAATATTTTGAGTGACTATTTACTTGTTTTTACCTTTGTTTCTGGTGTGGCTGCCTCTGTGTTTTGGGTAGGGCCACCTATTTGTCCAAAACCTGTAGAAAATTTAGAAAAATTGAAAAACATAAAAAATGAAAATCAGTATTCTGGGTGGGGTCACCCCTTTCTGGGCAGGGTTGCCTGTTCGTGGATAAAATCTGCAAAAAGGTCAGAAATAGAAAAAAAACACAAGTGCAAAAATTCAAGGTTTTGGGCAGGGTTGCCCCTTTGTAGGTGGGGTTGCCTATTCATGGGCAGGGTCACCCCTTTGTGGACTTGAACTTGCAAAAAAGTCAGAAACCTAAAAAAAAATAGAAACAAAATCTAGGCGGAGTCGCTTGTTTGTGGGCAAGGTCGCCCTTTTTTGGGCAGAGTTTCCCCTTTGAGGGTGGATTCACCTATGTGTTCCTAAACCTGCAAAATTTCAAAAAATAGAAAACATAAAATTGATAGACCTGTGACGCGGGTCCCACCGGGCATGCTGAAAATATGTGTAGTGAAATTTATTACCTCCTAATATGCAAAACTAATTAAGAAATGCAAGATAAAACAACACTAGGCCACCTCAAGATTAGGCTACATTAAACACAAATAAAAGAAAGATAAAACAAGAAAGTATACCTTTTACTTGTGTTGATCCTTTGTTGGCCCTTAATAGTCTTTTTGATGTGTGCTCCTTGATGGAAATCTTGTAATGATAGTGGGTGAGTGCAATAATGGCTACAAAAATGCAAAATGCAAGAGAGCTGCAATAATGGTTAAAATGCAAAATGGCTTTAGAGAATAAGTGTGATAAGAATGCATAAGGTACCTTAATGAATGAGAAAGGGGGTTATTTATAGAAGAGATTGAATTCTCTAGAGGATTCAATAGTCAAGATTGAGCCACCATGGCCAAGATGGAGGGCTATAGTGAGTTGAGGACTCACAAGTGCTCACATCTTTCCATGTGGAGGATGAAGTGTCCAAGGACATATTGAGATGGAAAGGGTACACGGTGACATGGAAAAGGCCATGTGGTCCCAAGGTTCTTGCAATTACCTTGGAATGGGAGAGGATTTCCTCAAAAAGGTATTCCTTGGCCCCATATGGGGCTGAAAGTGACAAGTGAGGACTTTTAGAAATTCCACTCTTGTCACCATGGGGAATGGGGAAGGCATTGGAGGAGTAAAAGTGAATTTAAAATTCACAAGCTTGGAATAAACCCATGGATAAGACAAGGTCCTTCAAAAGGAGGTCCTTGTCCCATGTACTTGATGTGACCTTTGAGAGGTCGTGGGGAAGACAAATGCATGGGAGGAATAAGTGTGAATTTTTAATTCACATGGGGAAGAAATCAAAACAAATAAGGTAAGTAACATGAAAGGTTGACTTAAGGACATGCTAGAAAAGGTAAACGATTAGGATTAAGATTGTGCAAATAGGTGATTAGGAAAATTAATGGCGATTAGAGGCAAGTGGCTAAATATGGAGGATGTGACATAATCTTGATAAGGATATGCACATCCCAATGAAGGATTGATTAGGTTGATCCAGATTAGTGAAAAGGGTATGGAGGATGGGACAAGGAGAGAGAAAAAATGAATTTAAAATTGAAGAGGATAATTGACTAAATTAAATAAATTGATGCATTTATTTAATTTAGAGAGGAAATGGTAAAGGATAAAATATTTAATTAAATACTTTTAGGAACCTTAAAGAATGAGAATAATAATAATTAAATATGTCATTTAATTAATATAGATGAATTAGACAAATAACTGATAGGATTTTGACCATATGGAAGTGGTCAAATTTAGGTGTCTACAATAAATAAACATAAGCATATATATAGATATATGCATACAAGTAATTATGTGACTAGACTTAAGAATTATAAAATATATGCTTTAAAATTGAGACAATATGATGGTTCTCCCTCTACCATATAAGGGATCTTAATCTTGTAAGAAAAAATATATAATATATATGTTTATATATATATAAATATAGAAATATGAGCAAGAGAAAGGAAAATGAATAATTTTAATAGAATATCTTTTATGAAAATTTCCTAAAGCCACGATAGGCTATAAAAACCAATATCTTTGTTTTCAATTTTGAAAAAAATAATGGAAGTAAAACATGGAGGGGGCTGATCATAACCCCTACACAATAATTTTTTTGTAGATAGCCAATTAGGGTGGCTCATGAAGAGGAGAAAGTGGAAATTAAACACAAAACCAAAAATGGAAAAAATGTAGATTTTGGTAATGAAAGGAAAAATCACTCACACAAGTTTAAAGGGGGTTGGGCAAAAAATCAAGGGAGAAGTTGATTTTTCAAGAAAATTAGGGGAGGTGGTAGAGCTCCAGTTCAAGAGAATAGTGGGATGATTTATTAAGAAAAAATCTTCAAATCCATAGCTTCACTAGTCCATTTGGTCGAATAACTAGAAAAGTGGAGGTATGAACTATTAGTGATTTGGAAACTTTTCTTAAAACAATCGATGATTGATTCTTGCTTGTAATATTATGGTTTAGCTGATCTAAGCTTGTAATGCATTATTTTTCTTGCCTTTGGTGATGGATTCCATCATTTCCCATCATTGATCTGGGGAAACCCCATATTGTTTTTGAAAGGTGGATTTTTTTTTTATTTCCTCCTTAGGGTTTAGGACCTAGAAGGACAATTTTCACTAACTTTCACTCAAGAAAAAACCCTTGAGATCTCAATGCAAAAGAGAAAGAGATCTTGTAAGTGGTTTGTTCTAGGGGATGAATATGATCTAGTAAGGGGTTCACCACCAAGTTTAGACTTGGAAAAAATAATTAAAAGGAAGATGTAATGAAAAACCCTTATTGAATGCAAACTAGAAAAGTGAATGAAATGAAACAAAAAATTGTAGAAAGGAAGGTGTGCACCTAGGAATCTGGAGATAGTTGGAAGGAGGTCTGGAACACTAGAAAATTTTCTTTTATTTCTGACTAGGACTCATTCTCCAAGCTAGGTGAATTAGTCCAAAAATTTGGTTTTTGTGTGGGAATAAGAATCTTCCAAATGGGTAACCAAATCTGTAAAAATCTAAAAATTGGCTGGAACTAGGACTCATTTGCCAAAAGTGGTGAATTAGTCCAATTAGGCTTTTCTATATCTTCAAAGGTTGATCTTTCTCTTCTTTGTCTTCTATGTTCTTCGTGAGTGAGTAGGTCTTCTCCATGGTTCTCCAAGGCTTGATGACAACTTTGAAAACTTTGAGCTCTTGAATTTTTTTCTCCAACCTTGCTCCTTAGGAAATCTACAACCTAGACCTACAAATCACACACAAGGGAGAGGGAAAAATGTTATTGGGTTAGTGAATAGGGGTTTTCCTTGGTCAAGCCCTTTGTTGGTAATTAAACCTTGAAATAAAATGAAATATGAATGGCGAATGATGAATGAACAAATGACAATATTGTAACTCACCAAACCCTAGCAATAAGAGGCTATAAACATGTATGAAGTGGCTCCAATGGATGTAGATATTGACTCTTTCTTGAAGGTGATAAATCTGAATGTAATGCTTGCTTGAATCATAAAATCCTACATCACAATTGTTAGCTCAAAACCAAAAATGATGCATGAAGTCCTTGACATGATGATTGATGCTTGAATGATGCTCTAAAGTGCTTGATAATCTACCCTCAAATGCTCTTTAATGCTCTTGAAAATTCTTGTGAACTCAAACTTTCTATAGGTATGAACACTTGAATGCTTGGGATGAAAATAAGTGAAAGAACCTTGTATTTATACTCAATTATGCAAGAATTCCTGAAATTATAACACTACAAGTCGACATTAGATCTAGGAGAATAAAATCCCACCATAATTTTGAATTAATTTTGATTTTGGGCCACATGGGACTCATTCACCCAAGGTGGCAAATGAGTCCCACCATACTTAATTTTTGGGACCAATTTTAAAAATGCCTATAAATGTGTGAAACCAAGTTTGGGACCAAAAGATCTAGGTGGGACTCATTCACCCAAGGTGGCAAATGAGTTTCAGATCACTAAATCTGGGCCACTCAAGCTTGAAACACCTAAATTATGATTGGCTAATTCTTGGGGTTGGGATTATCCTCGAAAAGATGCAATAAATAGGGCTTGTGGATGCAAAAGAGGGCTAATTAAAGCATAAGAAAGCCTAATTATTAATGAAAATCCTATAAAAGTGTGAAAGTGTGTTACAACACTTTACAAAACATAAAAATAAGGCAAGATTAAGATTTATTTTGATTAAAAAGAGGTTTATTAGGTTTAGTTAATTAATAAAACCTTAGAAAAGTGTGAAAGTGTGTTACAACACCTTAGCAAGGCACCATTTAAATCCATTAGTTCACAAGGGCCCAATATTTAATGTAATTTTTTCAACCACATTACAACACTAAATCAAGGCAACATTAAGCCCAATTCCACAAGGAGGGCCCAAAAAAGTGTGAAAATGTCCCCAACTACATTTTTCAACACTACAGTTTTTATTTATTTATCTTGAATAACAACCTCTATACCGATTGTATTTTTTTCAAATCAATAATGAATATCGATCTCATACACTTCTAGTTGTGTAAATTTGATAATTTTTTTAAATCAAATGTGGGTTTGATGGATGTGAACCCTCTTTTCATTTGTGGTTGTATGCATTTGAAACTCATTTCAATATGGTAAGCTATTGGTTCACTACCATGGTGAAACTAATTCATTTTATTATGTTATTTTTTTGGTGATAGTGAAAAACCCAAATCAATGTATTAATTAATGTTTCATTGTTAATTTGAAATTAATTCATTGAATTGTGATTCATGTCATTGTTAGTATGAAACCAACTCAATGTATTATGTTATTGATTCTCTTGTAATATGAACCTGATTTTCACTGTATTATATCATTGTTCATATTAATGTGAACCCGATCTCATTGTATATGTTATCATTTCATCATGGTTGTGAAACCTAATTACATAATATTATGATATAATTTTTCTATTAATGTGAAACCCGATATCATAATGTTATGTTATTGTCTCACTACTATGTGAAGACTCGTCTCCATTGTGATATGTCATTGTTTGATTTATAATGTGAAACTTGATCTATTGAGATAAGACATTGTTTCTTTGTTAATGTGAAACCTAGTCACATTGTGAGATGTTATTGTATCACTATAAATTTGAACCTGATTCTTGGTATAATGTTATAATTTTGTTGATGCTTATGGGAAGCCCAAACCCATTGGTTCTATGGCATTGAATTCATTGTTTATGAAAGTTCTAAAATTTAAGTTTAGAGGAAGCTCAATTCTTTGTAAGTAAAAAATGTTTTCTTTAATTCTATGAAGTTTAATTAATATCATTAAATGTATTTATTTTCAAGAGTTATAAAACCCATGACAAGCCTCTTTGAATAAACACTTCATTGACATTGAAGTTTTGAAACACAACTAATGCAATTTTTTTTTAGACAAACTAATAAAATTCTCTATGTAAAATTTTATGATAATCATTTTAGTACTTCTAGAATAGAATACTACTTGTGAAATTCATGAAACAATATGTTCAATTTAAATTCTTGTAAAAAAAAAAGGATTTTCTGGTGAAAGATATTGCTTCTTTTGGTACTTGCAAGATAATGGGATTTGTAACAATCTGCTTTCAAAGGAAATGGATTTCTATTCTTGTTTTAAGAGAATTTATATGCATACTTATTATTGTTATTAAGGCCATATATGTGTATATCCATAAACCAATTATGAATATACACATACATGTGACATACCTTCTTTAAACAGTTTATTTATTTACCTTAACTAAATATTAGTTTATTTTTGTGTGGTAAAACATAAGGAAATATTTGTAATTTGTATGTTGATGCATGTGTGAATAAATGTGCATAAAAGTATCTTTCAATTGATAAATGCTGAACATGTTACAATGACTAATTTTTTATGTATAATGTATAAAAATCATAAGAAGGTTAGTTAGAATAACTTGTTACAAATCAGATTGTATGTTTGCAAACTTGATGAACAGAAGGGAAGGGTGCTTCCTTTTGTATGTAGAAATTTACCTTCCAGGATGGGTGCCAAAACTAGATTAACAAAGACTATAGATTTTTCTTTTTCCAAAACCTATCATTTGTAGCTGTATACAACTTATGCTTGGCCAAGCATTGGTAGCCCATAACATTGAATGGAATATTTTTTATGATGTACCTCTTTTCCATTTCCTAACTTTGATCTCTCATGTTCTAATTTTATTTAGAAATGCTTCTAGTTATAATAGGCATGCACTAGATTCCACCTTCCATATCATTTTCTCTTGCTAAGTACTTTGTGTAGGGTCAGGTATTCTTCGAGTTAGGAAGAATTTTGGCAAAGCATAGCTTTGTGGTTGGGTGGAAAAGCGCCTAAACCATGTTCTCATCCACTAGACGTGGTGAGTGTTGAAGAGGAATTACATGGAATTCCATATTTTGATTATTGTACTTGTACTAAAATATGTAAAACATGAGTTGACTGTGGCAATGTTAGCCAAGTCAAGCTATGCAATTTGAAAATTTGACATTTGTAAATGAATATTAATTATTATTTTGGACATGTTATGCTATGATGGAAAATAACTATTCAATTTATGTCTTTAATTTAATACCCATAATGTCATAATTGATTTACTAGTGTTATTTAAGTATAACACATTACAAACAATATCTTCCCCATGCTTTCCTTTATATTTCTTTTATTATTTTGTGTACCTCTAATGTTTTAAAACTATAATTTAAATACATATATATATATAAAGCGACATAAAAGGATAAATCTTATAATCTTAAAAATATAACTATTGACATTGAATAAATTGATTTATTTCTTAAGCCTATTTATTAGTTTCTTGCACCATTAAATTTATATTAATGTTAAAACTTTATCCACTATGTTATGGAGCCTCTCATTTGATACCTCATTGACTAATTTTAAACTCTCAATATTCAAATGTAAATAGATATGTTTGATTTTCTTTGAAACACTAAAAATATTAATAGAGATGGGATTTAACTAGTTAGTTTATTTAAATAATTTTATTCTCTTATTACATTGTATTCTCTAAAATAGAGAAGTAACATACTAAGATATATTCACTTAGTTAGATTCATATAAAAAAAATGATACTAAGTTAAATATTTCATTAGACTATATGCAAGACTCTTACACTCACATGCTACAGATACATGAACTCTTTTTTGAAAGGTTATTTTTTACTGGTATATTACAACACTTTACAATAATGAAATAAAAGCAGCCATATCTAAAACTTGATTTTCTTCTCCAAAATCTTCCATACCTACATAGCAACACATATTTTTCCATGCCTATGGAGAGCTCACCTCCCAATCATTGACCTACTCATAGGTCACCTCCAAGCTAGAAAACCTCTCTAAGAACTAGGTTACATACAAGCTAATACAACATTAAATGAAAACATAATAAATAATATCCAAAAAAGAAGTATATATCATATTTAAATTTCAACCCATGTTTCCATCCACATAACCCCAAAATCCCATATTTATCATACACATAACCTAGGGATGCTATGTCCATAAGGGTGATTTTATCCCAATCATCCCTTCCCACATTCACAACATAGACCAAAAAGAAACACATAAATTTCAAAAAGGAAACATTACCCATTAATTTTTATACCTCATTCACATACCTTGCAAAAATAAATTAAGAAGCCAAAAGGGTCTATCTCCTTGAGATTCTTCAAAAATGGATAGAATGGATTGAAATAATCATCAACTCCAAATACTTTCAAATATTTTCCCAAAACCAATCCAAAAACTCTTCAAAATCTCCAAGTAGGAACTTCTTCTCAAAACCCCAAAACAAGAAGCAAAGAAAAGAATCCCCTTTTTCATTCTCAAATGAGAGTGAACTAGCAAACCCTAATTTGATTTTTTTGAATGAGGGAGTGACACTTGTCACTCTCTTATTCCTCTCTCAAGAACACTCTCCCACAAGTTCTCATGCATGTGTGAGACCTTTCTGGGAGATGGGTAGTGGACTTGGACACTCTTTCCATGGTCTCTTAAAAAGGAAGATCACACATGTGAGTCCTTTTGTGTGCTTACCCAAATTCATAAATGAATTGAGTGGAATGAGGATGAGACAAGACAAGTCATCTATTTCTCATTCCAAGACCAGATTTTCATCACTCCTCTTAATGGGCCATAAAGAGGGGTCAAATCAAGGTCCTTAGCTAAGTTTGGGGTGTAAAAGAACCTCATACCCATTGTTACTTACTCTAGGGTACCAAAAAAATAAGAAGACAATTCAAAATAAGATTTTAAAGGCCCTCAAAACCCCCATAAAAGAAGGCATCCAAAATTTACCTCCTAGGATTCTAACTCACAACCTAGGATCACATGAAATAAAATAAAATAAAAAACTAACATTCATAATTATCTTTACAAAATAAATGCATTGCAAACACATTCATAATTAACATCATGAATTAAACACATCACGAACAAGACTATAGTCCCTCCATATGGAAAATGATCTTGGTTCCATTGTTTAATCACATGGGATTCTTCAGAGATCTTTGATTCCATAGGCCATGGAATTATACCTGCACACTCAATGCCACATGCCAATATGTTCAAAAATCATGATAACTAAATAATAATAATAAAACAACCATATATATGTATATTCATATTTCAATTCTAATAGCAGACTATTCACAATATTGCCTTCCATCAATCTATCTAATTTCTAGCTAAACATAATTTTTAAGATTCAGAGCTTCTTGATTACACAAGCCATATTTCTGGTGTAGGGACACCAAGCTCAATTTGTGAAAAGAAGGTCTAATGTTTAGTTTTTATGTGTTGAGTCTTAGGTTTTGTTAAATAAGGTCATATTAGACCATTTTATAATATAATAATTCAATTTAGAGTTCATTAGGTGGTTGGGGAGTTCAATTTGCAAATGTTGTCATTGTAAAATGCAAGAAAAGTTGAAAAAATGCATTATGTGGGAATACCAACGGTTAGAATTTCAAACATCAGTTAAGGTTAGTTGGTTTTGGTATTTTTTTCTATGTAAAGGTTAAATACTATGTCTTGGGTCCAAGAGAAAGGTTGTTGAAGGTTTTGTGAAAGAAAAACAATGAAAATTTCCTGATTTCTCTTGAATTTATGTATGTTTCATTGAATATTGTTGTTGCAAACTATTATTCTTTCCTCTACAAGAATTTTATAGCTAGAAGTGTATTATATTGTGTGAAGATATATCTTAAGGTTGTTTTGGCTTTGTAGAGATTGAATTTCATCAATATTTGAAGCTTTTACAGTCATTTTGTTGAAGACGGGTTTGTTACCTCTATTTGAGGGTTTGAAGCCCTTTAAAATAAAATGAGACCCATTCCACTAATTTTACCTCCTACATCTAGGTGGAATGGGTGAAATATGATATTTTTAGATGGTAGGTTAGGATTTTTGAGTAGGGAGTAGGGTTTGGTGGATTTTTGGGTGCTGCCCCAAGGATATTTGAGTGAATTCTAGCTTGAAAATGGAGGTTTTGAATGAAAGGTTGGATAATGATCTCTTTAGCATGTGCAGACATATGCGAAGGTTTTTGAGGCTTTGTTAAGGAAAGATTGTTTTGGAAACATTGATTTTCAATAAATCCCTCCTAAGACTAGGCAAAATGAGAGTTTTGTAACTTGATGACTTAGTGGGCATTTCCCATTTTGAAAATTGTTGATTTGGGGTACCGTGGAGAAGTTCTGAGTAGATTTTTGCAATTGGGAAGGTGATTGGATTGGTGTTTCTTTGTAAATGTGGCCTAATTGGCCTATTGGTGCAATGTAGAAGCATTGAATTGTGAGTGTTGGTCCAAAGTGACCTAAGGTGCCTTTGAGATATGTTTTGTATGAGATTAAAGGGTATTTGAAAATATAAATGGTTAGTGGGTTTGAGTTTGGATTTGTGAGAAAGGACCAATAAATTGGGTCTATAGGCCTACAAGGCAAATAGAGAAGTTGTGAAGAGAATCACTTGAAGATTAAAGAATTGTTGAGGTCACTTGATGTTTTTGTTCATTAAAGGCCTCCCTACTCCACATCAATTGGTTCAAAGCTTAGGAAGTAGATAATTGGAAGGTGAAAATTTGAGATTTGGACGAGTGGAATTTGAAGAGACAAGATGCCTCCTAAGAATAGTGGAACAACTAGAGAATTGCAAGATTTAAGAGAGACGCATGCTAAGTTGTGGGAGTCCCATTAATTTTTTTTAGCTAGGCTTGCTACCATGGATTCAAATCAAAGAAGAGGTGTGGATTTGGAGATTCAAGTGATGAAGATGAAGAAGAAGAGTACGAAGATGTGGAAGAAGAATTGGATCCTGAAGAGAAAAAAATGGAAAAGCTACTGAGGGCAGTCAAAGGTGATAAAAATAAGATGAAAGTTGATTTTCCTATGTATGGAGGGAGTTTAAATGATGAAGAGATTCTAGATTGGATTGTAGTTATGGATAATCACTTTGAATTTGAAGATGTTGTTAATGAGCAAGAGGTCAAGATAGCAAAGAAAAAACTCAAGGGACATGCATTATTATGGTGGGACTATGAACAAGCTGAGAGGAGAAAGAAATGTAAGACAAATATAGTTTCTTGGGATAGCATGGTTGCTAAACTCAAAGGTAATTTTATTCCTAAATATTATGAAGTTCAATTGTATAAGAAACTCCAAGGTTTGAAGCAAAAGGATTTAGATGTTAAGAACTATACTGATGAATTCTATAAGTTGAGCATAAGATTAGGTAGAATGAAAGATGAAGTTGAAAAGGTGGAAAGATACCTTGGTGGGCTTAGATTTAACATTCAAGATGAATTAGTTGTGGAAAATATGAGGATAATTGAAAAATATTTTTAGTTGGCTATTAGAGTGGAAGAGAAGATTAAAAGAAGACAAGACAAGACCATTAGGGGAAGAGGCAACAATTAGAGAGGAAGAGGATCATTTCCTACATCAAAACAGTCCTATGAAGAACAAGAAGATGCAAACAAAGGTAAGGAGAAAGTTGTTGATTGTAGAGGTGGTTTTAGATTCTCTAGAGGTAGATTTGGTGGAGGTATAAATACAAAATCATTCTCAAGAAGATTATACAATTGTAATCAGTTTGGGCATCCAACATTTAAGTTTCCTATAAAACAAGGTTCTACTTCAAGTGGTGGTAAAAGGAGGGGTGGAAATAAATTATAGTTGGTACAAGAAGATGAAGATGAGAGTGTAAAATCTCCAATCCTATATGATACTCCAAAATTTGGTGAGTCATTGATGGTGAGAAGACAACTACTGAAAGAATCCAAGGAGAAAGAATCAACACAAAGGAGGATCCTATTCAAGACCACCTACAAGTGCAAAGGTAAGGTATGTAGAGTGGTAGTAGATCCAGGGAGCACTGACAATATGGTGTCTAATGAAATTTTAAATAAATTGAAACTAGAGAAGGTTCCTCATGAAACACCATATAAGGTGTCTTGGTTGAATGATAATTAATCCCTTAAATGGTTAGTGAGAAAGCTTTAGTTGAGTTTAAAATTGG
The DNA here is from genome assembly GCA_007115665.2 of Sequoiadendron giganteum. Taxonomy (NCBI): domain Eukaryota; kingdom Viridiplantae; phylum Streptophyta; class Pinopsida; order Cupressales; family Cupressaceae; genus Sequoiadendron; species Sequoiadendron giganteum. The sequence goes on from CM021102.1 coordinate 178,167,292, forward strand.
TGGATATAATGACAAGGTACTTTGTGATGTTTTACCCATGAGTTGTCATTTATTGCTTGGAAGGCCATGGTAGTTTGACAAACATGCCATTTATAATGGGAAAGATAATACATATCAGATCGAGAAGGATGGGAATACATTCACATTGACCCCCTTGGTTGAGGATGTTAAGGAACAAGGGAAGGAAGAAAGAGTAATCATGATGGGAAAAAAGGAGTTTGTGAAGCCAGTGGAAGACAAGAATGTAAAATTTGAAGCCATTGAAAAATTTGTAGATATTAAGACAATGAATTTGAAGGATGGTGCATAGTTAGAAGGAGGAAAAGATGATGAGAAGAAGATTTCAAAAACTCACCTAAAGAAGGTTAAGGATTAATTGTTGGTGATGAAGCAAGGTGGGTTAGAAAAATGTGATAAGATTTTGATTAGGACAATGATTTGTCCTTTGATTTCAAAAGAGGTGAAGGGGTAGTCAAGTACTATCAAAAAAAAGATTTATAAGTCCAATAGGAAAAAGGTTTGTAAGTATGATGGTACACTGGTATTTGGGGTAGAAAGTTCAGGGAAAGTGGTGAAGATTAAAGGTGAAATGAGTAATGATGTTTGGCAAGGCCAACAGAGTGAGTTTGAGTATGATTCAAGAGTGCAAGGAAGGGCACTTAGATGCAAGGTTGATAGAGGTTAGTGTGCAGGTATCAAGGCATGTTCAAAATTAGTTTAGGATGGTGAAAAGGTTGGGGAACATACAATAAGACAGTTTGCAAAGGTGAAGAAACATTCAAGTGGCAACAAGTTCACATATGCAATAAATGGTTTCAATCTGAACTCCCTTGTATAGTGGAAAGGATCACCACTTGAAGGAGTATTTGAAAGTAAAAGAGATGTTGGGAAGAAGAATAATTTATAGGAAAGCATTTCCAAAAGGAGTTGGAATAATTTGTAGGCCGGTTTTATGGTGTAAGGGCACCAAGCTCAATTTATGAAAAGAAGGTCTAGATAATGTTTAGTTTTTATGTGTTGAGTCCTTTATTTTGTTAAATAAGGTCATATTAGACCATTTTATAACATAATAAGTCAATTTAGAGGTCATTAGGTTGTTGGGAAGTTCAATTTTAAAAATTGACTAAATTTGCAAAATGTTGTCATTGTAAAATGCAAGAAAAATTGCAAAAAATGCATTATATGGGAATACCAATGGTTAGAAGTTCAAAAATCAGTTAAGGTCAGTTGGTTTTGGTATTTTTTTATATTTCAAGGTTAAATACTATGTCTTGGGTTGAAGAGAAAGGTTGTTGAAGGTTTTGTGAAAGAAAAACAATGATAATTTCTTGATTTCTCTTGAATTTATGTATGTTTCATTGAAGATTGTTGTTGCAGACTATTATTCTTGCCCGTACATGAAGTTTATAGCAATAAGTGTATTTTATTGTGTGAAGATATATACTAAGGTTGTTTTGGATTTGTAGAGACTTAATTTCATCAATATTTGAAGCTTTTATTGTCCTATTGTTGTAGATGGGTTTGCTACCTTTGTTTGAGGGTTTGAAGCCCTTTAAAATGAAATGAGACCCATTCCACTGACTGTACCTCCTTTATCTAGTTGGAATGTGTCTAATATGATAGTTTTAGATAGTAGCTTAGGATTATTGAGCAGTGCGTAGGGTTTAGTGGAGTTTTGGGTGCTACCTTAGGGGTATTTGAGTGAATTCTAGCTTGAAAATGGAGGTTTTGAATGGAAGGTTGGTGAAATGGAAATGGTAAAGGTTGGATAATTATCTCTTTAGCATGTGTAGACATATTTGAAGGTTTTTTTGGATTTTTTAAGGAGAGATTGGTTTGGGAACATAGAGTTTCAATAAACCCCTCCTAAGACTAGGAAAAATGAGGGTTTTGTGTCTTGATGACTTAGTGGGAATTTCCCATTTTGAAAACTATTGATTTGGGCTATTTGGGACCTGTGGAGAAGATTTGAGAAGATTTTTTCAATTGGTAAGGTGATTGGATTGGTGTTTCTTTGTAAATGTGGCCTAATTGGCCTATTGGAGCAGTGTAGAAGCATTGAATTGTGAGTGGTTGTCCAAAGTGACCTAAGGTTCCTTTGGCATATGTTTTGTAGGAGATTAAAGGGTGTTTTAAAATATAAATGGTTAGTGGGTTTGAGTTTGGATTTGTGAGAAAGGGCCAAGAAATTGGATCTGCAGACCTACAAGGAAAATAGAGAAGTTGTGAAGAGAATCACCCTTGTTAGGATTTTGAAGATTAAAGAATTATTGAAGTCAATTGAAATTATGTTGGTTCATTGAAGGCCTCCCTGCTTTGCATCAATTTAATTTTATTCATATAAGATGAATACAAGCAACATTAATTTATTCTATGTAATTATCAAATTATTCTAGATTATCATTTCATTTCACTTTATCTAACATTGCATTCTCAATTTTACCTTTTGCATAGAAAATTGTTCAAACATAAAATGAAGAAGCATATCTAACTATCATACTATATAACCAAAATATAAATCTACTAATATTCGTATATATCAACCTTCATAATTAAGAAAATATCCTAAGATACATTTCCTCATAAAGTAGAGCAATATCAATTATCCCTAATTAACCATTATAAATTAATCTAACGTCACCTTGTCTATTTCACTCTTAGACACACATAGCTATATTGATCCAACTTATTTTACTATTCCAACTTATGTAGTCAAGATCATGGAACCTTATTAGATAACCCAATCACACAACCAATATAATGTTCAACAACAAATAAATGTTCAAGAATAAATAATTTCAAATTATTATTATCTTCAAGTAGTAGAAATTCAATATAGGAGTTTGAAAGACCCCTCCATGTGTGTATCAATCTCCCTTTTATCCATTAGTGGATAGGAAGTTGGATTGAATTAGATCCTAGTTGTCATAACAACTAAATCTTGCAAAACTAATGAGTGCAATAGTTGGTCGACAATCTACAAATATAGTAACAAGATGAAATCCATAAATGTAGTACTAAGTTGAAAGTCTATAAATGTAGTAGCAAGTTGAAAGTATATAGATATAGCTGACCAACAAAACTCCACAATTTGTGTCAAATGATTTCATCATTACATCATGATTCTGGTATCTTTTGTAAAGTAATCCTTGTCCCTACTGACATCATTTTTAAAACTATTCATCTAAACTAGTTGATTAAACTTCTAAATGTTCAAACCACTTGAGTTTACATGGAATTATTGATGGCCATGAGAAACCTACAAAATTTAGTTGGATATGGAACTCCCAAAAGAGGAATATGGACAAGGAATTCCCATAAATATTGATGGCCTTGAAGTTCTCACAAATATGGAAAAACCCATCAATATCGATTGTGAAAGAAAATACATAAGAACTGGTTGTAAATGGGTCAGTTCAACAGTAACTCTACAATATTTAGTATCAAACCAAAAACCAACAAGGCCAATAGTAGACAAAAAACCTACATGAGCATAACTTAGGCATTTTTTCCAATTCTCACCAAACTTGATTTGAAAATACCTATTAGGTTCATCAACAAGATGATTGTAAGAAAGCTAAGTTAGTGGAAAAAATTCCTACACTAATTTTAAGATGAGGATAATGCAAAATTTTACAAATCTTTACAACAGATATAGAAACTTAAGTGGAAATAAGAATGAATAACATGCATACCACAACATAGTGATTTAAGTAGGGATAACCCTTTTGGGAGAAAACCCCACAGTCCAAAAGCAGCCCAATATTATTTAAAAATTAGGAAGATTACAATATAATTGTAGAGAAAGCTTCTCATTGGAGTATCACCAACCAAAGATCCAAAGCCAACATGACCACTATTAGACTCTCAGAATACATCACAATACACAACCATAATACAATGCCCTCATAAAATAGGTTTTCCTTCAAGGGTAATTCAAGCCAAAAAAAATCAGCCATTAGCTTTGAGACCTAATGATGAACAGTCTAGTTTTACAATAATAGAATATACAAAAAAATAGATTACCTATAAATAGTAAACCTTATATAATTTCAAGGTTGAGATACATTTTCCCAAAAAATATCCCACTTTTCAAAAACCTTGCAAGAGCAACAAGAGGGAGTATAAACATTGTCTCTGAATTACTAGGGGATAAAAGACACATACAGTCCAAACACCATCTGAACTTCTCTATGCTCATAGGCTTAGTTAAAGAATTAAGAAAAATAATCAAATTCTCTACCTTAACTAGCTTCACCCTACCATCTTCATCCATATCTCAAAAAATGATATTGTACATCAATGGGCTTTATCCTGGCATGAAATGTTGGGTTCTTAGCTAGACAAATCACACTCTGATTATTGCAATAAATTTTCACTGCATCTTTTTTAATTCTAATATTTGAACACAGTATCTTAAGCCAAATTTCTTCTTTACAAGCATGATTATATGCCATATACTCAACTTCTATACTAGACAAAACAACCACAACTTGTCTCTTACTCATCCAACTAATTGCACTATTGAGTCAAGTAAACACATAATCATTGGTGGATTGTCTTTTATCAAAATCACCTACTCAGTCTGAATCCAAATAACCATGAATATTAAGGGAAATCTCATATTTAATGAAATTATTATGATAACACAAGGAATTCTTAGAGGTCCCATGCAAATATATAAAGACTCTTTTAACTTCACCCCAATGAATTCTACCAAGATTAGACATATATCTTGAAATAACTCCCACTACTTGGGAAATGTCTAGTCTAGTAAAAACCATAGCATACATCAAACTTCAAACTACACTCTTGTAAGGCACTCTTCTCAGGTCTTCCATCTTTGATGGGGATGTTGGATTATCTAACATAGATAACTTTGTTTTAGCTAGAAAAGGAACACATAATGGTCTATAATCTTATATGTCAAACCTCTGTAAAATTGAATTGACATACTTACTTGGACAAGACATAGGTTTTTGTTCACTCTATCTCTTCTGATTTCCATCTCACTAATATTTCTAGCTACACCAATATCTTTCATCTCAAATTTATCTACAAGTTGAGATTTTAATTCTAAAATCATACCTTTCCCTTTACTAATAAATAACATATCATTAACATATCATGCAATAAATGGGAATAGATCACCATCAATTTTATAATAAACATAATGATCCGATTTAGAACACTCAAATCCCAAACTCAACACATATGTATCAAATTTCTAGTACCACATCCTAGGAATCTATTTTAGGCCATACATAGATTTCTTCAATTTGCAAACAAATTTACTTTTACCTTTCACCATGTAGTGTTTTGGCAGTGTCATATAAATATCCTCATCCAAGTCACCATGAAGGAAAGTAGTTTTCACATCCATTTTATCAACTTATAAATCATAATCAGCATAAATAGAAAGAAAAAATCTAATGGATTTCATTTTTGTAATACGAGAAAATATATCACCATAATCAACACCCTCAACTTGAGAGTAACCTTTCACAACCAACCTTTCTTTGTACTTCTCAGTACCTCCATTTGAACCAATCTTTTTCTTGAACACCCATTTGAAACCAATAGGTTCTCCTCCTTTAGGAAATCGTACAAGATCCCACACATCATTCTTTTTCAAAGCTTCCATTTCTTCATCCATAGAAATCTTTTAGGATTTTTCATCATTCATATCTAATGCCTCTTCTACCGATATGGGTTTGTCCATGTTAGTATTCAAAGAAAAAATACATCTCCAATATTCAAGTGAATAAATTTTAGGTGGTTGTTTATGCCTTGTAGTCCTATGAACAAGTTGAATTGGAGGTTCTTCCTCCTCTTCTAAAGATTCAGAGCTAGATGAGCTCTCCCAACTTCTTATCTATCCATGGACCTCAATTGAATTTTCTTAGGTGTAGAATGAAATTAAATCGCATCTTCATGTTTACTTTGTTTTATCTACAATGTAATACAAGGAGGCTTAAATTCTCTAAAAATAACACTTCTACTATATATATTACCTTTTGTGCAAAAAGTTCCCAAATCTTGTATCATTTCACACCATAATTGTATCTAATGAAGATACATTTCATAGCCTTTTTCTCCAACTCTTTTCGCTTCTCCTTTGTCACATGTGCATATGCCTCACAACAAAAAGCTCTAAGATGTCTTAATGAAGGTTTGTGACCCAAACATGCCTCTATAAGCATATTATCAACAAGAGATGATGTAGGAGACCTGTTAATTAGGTAACAGGTAGTGGCAACAAGTTCAACCCAAAAAATTTGTTCTAGACCAGCACCACTCAATTTCTTGCTCATTCTTTGTGTAACTCCATTCTACTATGGAAAAATATGGAGTTTTATTTTATCTATGAATACCAGAATCTTTATAGAATCTATCAAAATCATTAGAGAAAAATTCACTACCATTATCAATCCTCAAACATTTTATTTTCTTTTCAACTTGCAACTCAACAATTGCTTTAAATTCTTTAAAATCGACTAAAAAATTTAGATTTACTCTTTAGAAAATATAGTCATGTCCTTCTACTATAATCATCAATAAATGAAACATATTATTTGTATTTTCCAATTGAAGGGACATATATAGGACCAAACACATCATAATGAATAGGATCCAATACACCACAAGATTTATGAGAACTCAAGTAAAATTAAACATGATTTTATTTTCTATAAACATAATGTTCATAGAAATCAAATTCAAGATTGAAATCAGACAACCCTTCAACATTTTTTTATTTTTTAAGGTCCTTAGACCTTTTTTCTCCAATGTGGCTAGGTATTTGGTTTCATAACATAGTTTTCTTTGCAGGTCACATTGATTTAGAATAAAGAGAACCCTTGGGTATCTAAAAGCCATGACCATTTGTTGAATATGAAACCCTCACCTCTTCCACAAACTTTATTTTCATAGAAGTACTATTCCATGAGCTCAACATTGCATGCATCAAGCTTATACAATGTGTCATATTTAACACATCTAGCAATCACAATAGCACCTCTAACCATATTGCATCCTACATCATAAAATACTAATTGAACATATGCATCTATTAGTTTTCTCACAAATAACAAATTTCATTTTAATCCAAGGATATCCAACACACCATTAATCATTATTATTCTACCATCAAGAAATTTGATTCTAACTTTATTGGGGACAACAATATTTAAATAAGAATCATCACCCAATTACACCTTACCTTCATCAAATTCTTCATATTTAGAAAACCAATCTCTATTAAAGTTCACATGGATAGATGCACCTAATTCAATTAACCATGCATCATTACTTGCATGAGTTTCCAAAGCTACAATGAATTCATCACCATCTTCCTTCTCAGACTCAGAAGTGGAATCAAATCTCTTCATTTTATTCTTCTTTTCTTCCTTTTAGTCCTTACAAATATGTCTAGGAAATTACCGTAGTTCCAAAAACTAACTTTGGACTTTATAGGAGATTTGGATTTGCCCTTAGACTTGGATTTATCATTCTTCTCATTCTTCTTTCCTTTTCCTTAGGTCTTCCATAAACATTTAGGGCCTCCTTGGCACTGATGGACACCTTCCTCTTCATCTCTTCAAAAAGAGAAGAACCCACCACATTTTTATTCTTAAATATAAAAAAAGTACTCCCAATATCCATAACAAGATATTCTCATGAATTAGGAAAAGAACAAAGAAAGATCTACCATTTCTCCTCCTCATCCATTTTGACACAAACTGATACCAATTGATCCACCAACATATTGAATGCTTCTAGGTGGTCTATAATCCGTCCACCCTCTCTCATTATTAAGGAATATAATTTCTTCCTCAAGAAATCTTTTTCACTGAATATTTTGCTTGATACATCTCACCAAGTTTCTTCCATAGTTTCTATGTAGAGGTCTCTTCATGGAAATTGATTAAAACAAAGTCTTCCAAGAATAATCTGATTAAACCTTGGCTTTATGTTCCATAACATCGTATTGAGCAGCCAAATTAGGATCTATAGGCCTTGAAACATTCTCATCAAAAACATCCCACATATTGCAATCTATCAACAAATCCTTCGTATTTAGCTTCCACATCTCAAAATTATTTCCAAAAAATTTATCCACCTCTATTCTCCCTAATGAATTTGTCATCTAAAAATTCCTACAAAAATATAATAAAGTATCTTCTTCACAAGCTTCCACTCAAATCTAGACTAGTTCAAAAAACCAATAACCCACAACTAAAACTAAAGGTGATCAAGCTCTAGTACCATTTGTAAGGAATGTAAGGTAGCAAAATAACTTCCTATGCTAATCTTTAGAGGAGGATAATGTAAAAATTTACAGATGTTTACAATAGTTATAGAAACTTAAGTAGAAATAAACATAAATACCATGCATACCACAACATGGTGATTTACATGGGGAAAACCCTTTTGAGAGAAAAAAAACCACATTCCAAAATCCACCCAATATATTATTCAAAAATCATGATGATTACAATATACTTGTAGAACAAGCTTCTCATAGGATTATCACCAACCAGAGATCCAAACGCAACACGATTGCTATCAAGCTCTCAAAATACATCGCAATGCATAACCATAATACAACACCCTCATAAAATAGGGTTGCCTTCTAGGGAAATTCAAGTGAATAAAATATTGATTGTGAGATCTGCGACCTAATGATGAATGATCCATATTTACAATAATAAAATATAAATAAATTTTGTCTTTTGGGGGTGTTGCACCCAAACCCCTACCAAGACGTGTGGCCCCCGAACGCCCCATCGGGGGATGATCTTGTCGAAGTTGATGATTGAACTACACATCACCTAGAAATCACCTGCAATAAATTATCCTATCACAAAAGAAATATCAAAGCAACTGATTTTCTTTGCAACTAAGAGAGAAAATATTGAATCCAAAAGAGCACTAATATGTCTAGTGTATTAATCTGAATGGTTCTGAATTGAATAATTACAATAAAAGTGAATTCTTATAAAAGCATGCAAAAGAAAATGCTAGATGAGGATCGCATTAGATTGTGTCAAGTGTCTTAATCTCATGCAACGAGACAACTAGACCTATAATTATCCCAATCTAATAATAAAAAAGAACTATGTTTAGCTTAAGTAAACTAAAGTAATAAGGGACTTAATAATTAATTATCAAGTGATTATCCTAATTAATCAAATATATCCCCTCCGACCCCTTGCATGGGGATACCCCTCTTGCAACTCCCCACACTTACCTATCAATAGTAAACATTATGTAATTTCAAGGTTAACACATTTTCCCAACAATGATGTCATTATTTTTTTCCAAATTGAAACTGAAATAACCTCCTAAAGAGATGAACTAAAAACTAACAAAAAAAGGAAACAAAATGCCACAAAAAATAAACAATTTTTTTTGGTAATGGAAGATATCCTATAGACCCAGATGCTCCTAGATCATATATTTTAGGTAAGTGAAATATTCCATGAGTTATAAACTCATGACATATTTTAGGTGCTTGGGATGGTGATCTCATGCGTGTTCTTTATCCAAACTTCTTCTGTATTCATTTGATCTCTTCCCTTTCATATTTACTCTCTTTCCCTCCAGTTTCAATGTGTAGACTACCACTACTTCTCTTGATTTGTGAATCTGATTATGATCTATGGATTTCATGAGAAATTCTTAAATATCCCAACTATAATTTATTTTTTTTCCTCTTTGAATCTTCACTTCCCTGATGATCACCTAAATGCTTCATTATTTTCACCCTATCTTTATGCTACCGTGGAACAAAACTAGTACCATTTCCTCTATTCTCAATTGAATTTTTCTTTACATGAACCTCTATTGAACTATTCTTAACCTCTCTTTTCACCTTCATAATTTGTTTTATAAACTACAATAAATTATGGGATTGTTATCATTCACATCTCTTTTTCTTTCAACAAACTCAAAACATAATTTTTCATAGATTTCACAATGGTGTAAAAATTCATTCTACCATCATATATGGATTCCTTGTCAAACTTTCATGGCCTTCCCAATAAAACATATGTATTCATTGACATAACATCACACAATACTTTATCCTTATATGACCTAGTTTGAATACCAACCATACATTATTCTTTCACCACTACTAATTCATGTTCTTTTTATAATCAAGAAAATTTATATAGATTTGGATGTTTACTTTTCTTCAATCCTAGTTTCTTAACCATGCCTTTAGAAACCAAGTTATGAATAATACCACTACAAATAATAAATTTACAACACTTACCTCCATATTTGTAAAGAGTTTGAAAATTGATTCTTCTTTCAAATGGTTCATCCTCTTCTCCATTTGGTTTCACCAATACTCTCCTAAAAATGAGATATTCTCCTTCCTCTAGTTCTTTTTATTGTTTTGGTGATGCTACATTTCTTTCTCTTCTTATGCTAGGTGATTTATAGCTATGCTCATCTTACTACTTTCCTGATGTAATTATGGACACTCAAAGGCCCTACAACTAAATTCTTTGTGCACTATAAATAATTTCAAAATCACCCTCTACTATTGCTACCATATATTCTTGTCAATTATACTCTTCCTCTTTTCCCTTGACTTGATTCAACTTTTCCTTTGGAGCCTCCTTTTTCTTGAACCTATTTTTATTTAGCAATATTTATTTTTCCTGTTTTTATTTCCATTCTTCCTCTACCTATTTAACTACTCTTATACCTCCTTTATATCTTCTCTTTAACATTTAGGGAATATTGGTAGGCCTCTTTAACTATGGTAATTCTCAACATACTCATCTCATCCTAGATATTCAATCTTAACCCATTTATGTATTTGGATACCTTCTCTCTATCCACCTCAAGATGCCTAGATCTTACCATCTTGTAAAATTATTTTGTGTAATCTTTTACACTCATGTCCTATTTCAAATTTTAAATATTTTTGAGTAACTCTAGTTCATAATCTTTGGGAATAAAATTTATCTTCAACTTGGCCACCATTTATTTCATTGGGTTATCCTCACCTGACCATTTATGACTCTTTATCTTTTCTACTCTCTCCACCAAAGGGTTACATGTCCCTTAAGTTTCATTTGTGTCAAATTTAACCTCTGTGGATCATGGATATATTCCAAGTCAAAATAGTCTTCCAATTTAGCTATCCAATTGATTAAACTTGTAAATGTTCAGATAACTTGAGTTTACCCATAAATTCTAATGGCCTTGAGAAACCAAAAAAACTTAGTTGGATATGGAACTCCCAAAATAGTTAGATGGACAAGGAATTCTCACAAAGATAGATGACCTTAAATTTCTTGTAAATATGGAAAAAATCATTGGTGCCATTTACGTGGGAAATACATTAGAAACAATTGTAAACAAAGTGGTTCAATAGCAACTCTCTGCAAAATCTAGCAACAAATCAAAAAATTGCAAGGCCAATAGAAAACCAAAAATGTGCATGAGGATAGCCTGCACAGGTAGTGGAGTTGACCTGGGATATGGGTTTGCTCCCCATAGGTTTCAAGTTCGACTCTCACTCCTAGGCTTAATTAATGGACAGTCTTGCAAGTTATTGTGCCCACCCATATGGGATTAGTCTCGCCTAAACTCACCCCTTAGATGTTGGGCTAGGTTGTGGGGATACTCGTATAGCAACAAAAAAATGTGCATGAGCATAACATATCCATTTTTCATCCAATTATCACTAAAATTGATCTACATGTACCCATTATGATCCTCTACTAGGTGGTTTCATTAGTTTTTCCAAATTGAAAATAAAAATTCTCTTGAAGCAACAACCTTAAAACAAACAAAATAAGAAATAAAACACTAACAAAAGTAAACTAAAATAGAAAATGAACTAAAATATTTTTGGGTGATGTAATATTTCTTGTGGACCTAGATGCTCCTACATTAATTTCATAGCACCTATTTTAGGAAGATTCTCTAACTCTCAATTTTAATTTTTTTGACTTAGCTCCTCATTCAATAGATTCTTCTTACAATAATATTTACAAATTATCATTAAAAAATAGTTAAACATATCTCCCATCCTCATATGTGTGTCCCATTTTTCCCATTGTATAATTATTGGAAACACATGCACTATACCATTATGAAAAATCAATATATTATAATAGATACATATAATTTTCAAGGTGGATAGCATACTTAACACTAAAATTATCCCACTTTATATTTACATTGAAAATACATAAGAGAAACCTAATAAAATTGAATAAAGAGCTAGGAAAGGTAAGGCATATACCCTTGCTACACCAATGAAACATACATGTTCACTTTCTTAGTAATAAAATATATACCAATATCCAAAGAATATTAAATATTATTCACAATATGACTCTATTAGAATTGTGAATAAGCACAAGACAAGATCAAACAATGAATAAAAACACCTTTCAATCAAAGAGAGTTATAAATAATGATTTTATATATCCTCAACAAGAAAATACTTACAAAATGAACCTCAAGAATATTCAAAGATACCGAGAGATAATACAATTAGGGTGAGTGACTTATATGAGCAACCCTAAATGATAAATGGATTAGATCACGCCAAGTGTCAACAACATATGCGATGAGAAAAAATTATCTAATGAAATCTTACTTCAATTAGCAAAAAAAGAACTCCTAAGTTTAGCTTAAGGGAATGAAATGAATTAGACTAATAATTAATTAAAGATTAATTAATTACTACATAATGCATTAATACTCTAATGCCCCCCTTAAGAGAAAGCTTAGCGAGTAGCTAGAAACCCTAAATAGACAATGCATAAAAAGAATAGAATGCATGATAGGTCTTGAAAAACAAGCCCTGATGAAATGCTCACAAAGAAAAAATATAATCTCTCAAAAATTCAGAAAAATGGAGAAAACCTCATGGGAAATACTCTTCTCCAAAAGAGAGAAAGGAGAATGAAAGACAAAAAATCCTCCAAAATAAAGTACCAAAAAGAATAGGAACATGAAGAAATTGTAGAAAACTATCAAATAATGATTGATATAGTGTTGAGATGACCAACCTCCATTGAAATAGATGATTATTAGGATCAATAAGACAAAAATATACATGAGTTCCTCCAATGAAAGTACTTGAATCAAATGGAAAACAAAGGAAAATATTTGGAAGTCGAAGATATAACTGACATAGGTACTATTAGAATTGGCTATGGCTGCCAAGATTTTGATACCAAATGGAAAGTGTAAAGAGAGAGAATATAATGTGACAAGAATAAAGTGTATTCTTATCAATATGATTCAATGATATGAAAAATGTAGTAGAAACACCTTGGTTATATAGCCAAGGTGAGCTACAAGATGTCATAGGATTATGACAATTGTCTTAATAATATGACATGAGACAACTAATCATACTTACCTAGGTTCACATGTGTTACAAGTCAAAAGATAAGATAACAAATAATGACAACTAACACCTTCTAGAAAGATCCCTTCCTAGGACCTAAGTAAACTTAACATGTAAATAAGTCCCCTAGTAATGAATTAACTATGTACAAGACTGTATTTACACCAACACCCCCCTTAAGTGCAACTTAGGGAGTAGTAGATTGTTATGAAAAAGACACAAAGATGCAAGGATGGCTCCTAGCTACTAGGCCATGTTAGGTACCCATGTACAAATGCAAATGAAATCTCTCACAAATAGAGAAAAGGATAAAACCCAGTGGGACAAAATTCCTGCCCAAAAGAGAGATGAAATACAATAAAGAAATTCTCAAAATGAACAATGAGAAGGCCAAAACACCATGTGGAAAAAAATCAGCAACACCTATGAGAATCTGAAATTTATAGAAATATCAAACACCAAAACAAAAAAACTGATTGCACCACTCCGAAGAGTGCAAAAAATTATCCCAAATGAAAAAAAAATTGCTCATGAAACCCAGTCAAAATGAGTAAGATATGAGTCTTCAAAGTCAGATTGCAAAATGAAAAAGTTCATCCATGAGGGGGGAATTTTTTTTTTAAAGGTGTTGACGTTGCACAACATCAACAAGTCACAAGCTTAAAATTGACAGCTTGTAGACTATCACCACAAAATATACTCTACCTCTTGGAATTTTCTATTTTCTGAAGCTTAACTTTGACAAGCATTTCCCTCTCACGTTGAAAAAGCACCTTTGTTGGAATATTCAAAGATACTCTAGAATATTCTTGTTTATTTTCCAGATTTATATTTATGAAGTCGATTATAGTTTGTTGATCACTAACAAATAATATTTATGACTATTGATTCTAATTTGAAATTACTGATTTGTTTGGTTGTGGCACCTGTGAATGGAGGGGCCACTACCTTCACCATGTAGCACTGAGTGAGACATAGAGGTTACAATACCATCCATCATACAATGGTACCCTCTACAACTTAATAAATCTGCAGATTTTTTTATTTTGATTTTGATTTTTTTATTTTTAAAATAAAAAATTCCAAAGAAAACTTTATATTTTCAAAAAAAAAATCATAACCGATTATATTTTTTTTGAAAAATCATACCATCATACTTATGGTGACCTGGAGGTGGTATAGTTCCTTAGGAAAAACAATAAATCCTCAATGGACAACTATTCCAATTTGGATGAATTGATAGTTGATCTTAGGGTTATTGGCCCTTCTGGATGTGATGGTAGGGTTGGATTTGATCCAAAATTCTCCAAAAATGTAGCTACCTTATAAATCTGGCAACCACTCTTCAACTTCAAACACTCATAGATTTGGCCTTGTATGTTTGATTTGGATGAAACAAAAGAAAAAAACAACTATCTCAAACCCTCTAAACTCAATGTTGATCTCAGATTTGTGCCAACAAGATTTGATTTGAACCTACAATAAAGAGCCAAAAATGGAACCCCCCAAATCTGGTATTTCTATCAAGTCTTTTGATTCTCCAGATCATCATACAATGCAAGAGAAGAGCATACTTAAATTTTCAAAATTTATCCACTCTCTTCAGAAAATGACTATCCAATGGAACCCAACCTACTCTAATACCATGTTATAATTGGCTATGGCCACCAAGACCTTGAGACCGAATAGAAAGCATAAAGAGAGAGAATAGAATGTGACAAGAATAAATTTAATTATTATCAATATGATTCAATGATATGAATAATGTAGTAGAAACCCATTAGTTATAAATCCAAAGTGAGATACAAGATGTCATAGCACTATGACAAGTATTTTAATCATATGACATGAGACAAATAATCACACTTACCTAGGTTCACATGTGTTACAAGTCAAAAGATAAGATGATATCCAATGACAACTAACACCTTCTAGAAGATTACTTTCTAGGACCTAAGTAAACTTAACTTGTAAATAAGTCCCCTAGTAATGAATTAAATATGTACAAGACTTTATTTACACCAACAGGTACTAATAGTCTGAAGAACATTGATAAAGTGAAAATGGAAGGTCACCTCTAGAAATAGGAATCCAAGAGTTTCCATATGGTAAACTCTCCATCTCATTGAAGTTCATGGGTAACTATCCACTACATCTACCTAGTACATAGGAATAGGAACTAGATACATAGATCGTGCTCCAAAACAAAAACAAGGAAGCATTAGAACCAATAGTATAAACCCCCTATAATACAAAAAAAGAGAGCCAAGAAAAGTTCACTAAAATTGGGTGCCACCAAGAAGTGCATGAAGGAGAATAAAGAACATTTAAAAATGCAACTAAAAGTATCTGCAAATAAAAAGGGTGTCCAAATAAGCACACACATGAGGAAATAACCATTAGGATTCAATTTTTTTATGGAAGGAAAAATCACTTGACAAAGGTGTGATAAAAAACTAAGTCACTCACAACCCACCCAAGGTACTTTATATCATAGTGTGAGTACAAAAGGTACAACAGGATGTGTGAAATCCCTAAAAAATATACACCAGAATGACATGTTGTCTTAGTGTGTCTACAAAAAAGGAATTGCATGCATAAGATTATAGAATGGCCCAATAAGATAAAATGTTGTAAATAAATATAGAAAAGACAAAAAAAAAGTCATCTCATGCAAACAAAAAGTTTCCAAGAGCTAAAATTTCCAAGTAATTCACCAAAATGTGAAAACACAAAAAATTGAATAAAATGTACCTAGAGAAAATATGGAAAAATTATATGTATGGTTGTGAAGAGCTCTAAAATAGCATCCAAATGCCAGTACAATAAAAATAAATGAAGAAAGAAGTCAATATTTGTGAGCTTGGGAGTTAAAATAGTATATCTAATAGAGTGATTTCACCTTACATACTTGGGAGTTTTAGGATTTTCTATGACTTCTTGTTCTTGTGTTCTTTCTTCAACACTTCTGCTAGTCTCTGCCTATTTATTTCCTTGGTTCACTGGAACAATTGGAAGTTGATTTTGTGTCTAAAAATCATTCCCATTGTTAGCACTATCATATTGATCATTTGAATCATATCCACCACATCTGGATGGTCTATCAATATCTTCATCAACTTTGACATTAGCACTTTCAACCATTTTCTTTAACCTCATTAAAACACCAGTACACTTTGCCCTTAGTAGAGTAACCTAGAAAGACACCTTCATCGATTCTAGCCTCAAATTTTCCTATATAATCATCTCTTTTGATGTAGCATTTACTTCCATTGTTTTTGAAATATTTGATTGTAGGCTTATAACCAAACCATAGATCAAAAGGGGTCTTACCAGAATTACTATTGACATTTACCCAGTTGATGGTATAAACAACAGTGCTTATAGCTTCTCTCTAGTATAAATGAGGAACATTAGCTTCTAGCATCATGGTTCTAGCAGTGTCTAGAACGGTTATGTTCCTCCTTTCAACAACTCCATTCTATTGAGGGGTACATGGAGAAAAAAGTTGTCTTTGGATTCCTTTCTCTTCATAGAAAGAATTGAATTCCTATGAAGTGAATGCACCACCTATGTCTTGTAGGAGTTGAGAAAACCAACTTTAGATTCCAAGATCACCTGCATGCACATAGATACCTATCACAAGGAAGAGAATGGATGGAGAAAAACAAACAAGGGTTTGAAGCTCTGAAAAATGGAGAAATTATCTTATGAGAACAAAAGGGAATTGATATGAATATACAATAGATCAATCCTTATAAAAATGAGATTATGCAAACCCTAAAGAAACCCTAATAGGAAAAACCCTAAAAGAAGCCCTAATAGGAAAATATTTAATAATTAATATTACTATTAAATGTCACTTTATGCAAACTAACGCAAAATCTTAAGAAGGGAATAAAGGTAACTTAATCAACATAATTAAGTTAAAACCTTTACTCTAACACCCCCGCTTAAGATGAGCAACAATGCAGCTAAAAACAAGTGCAAAAAAGCAAAGGTAACTACAATGCAAGAAGGAAAACATGGGTCCCGACAACTAGGCTAGATCAAGTACCCAAATACAACCAAATCTCTGTAAAGTGGAGAAATAGAGAAAACCTCATGGGAAAAGCTCTACTCCAAAAAGAGATGCAGAAAGCCAAGAAGAAAATCACTGAAGCAGAAGAAGCTGCAAACAACTGTCGAAAGATGACTGCTATGGTGTTGTAGAACCTCTACTGAAGATAGGATGATAAGGATCAAGAAGACAACAATCTGTATGAGTGCCCCAAACGACACTACTCAAATTAGATGGAAAACAAAGGCAAACACCTGGAACGAAGATACAAATGGCACAAGTACCAATAGTCTAAAAACACTGATCAACTAAGAATGGAAGATCCCTTCCAAGGCAAAACCAAGGAATAATTAGCACGAACAGTATAATACCCCCCCCATAATGTTGAACTGGGAGAGCTTGGAAAATCCACTGAAATGGTGTGTAACACCCTGTAGTGCATGAGGAAGAAGAAACAACAACTGAAAGTGCACAAGAAATCACCTACAACTGAAAAAGTGGTGTGCAAAATAAAGCACACATGCATGAGGCTAGAATCATATGGATCCACTGTTGTCGTGGAGGGACACTCACCGGAAAAAGGTGTGATGGCAAAACAAAGGTACTACACAACCCCCCCATGACACTTTATAAAATAGTGCGAGTATAAAATATGGCACAACCTTATGTGCAAAATCTTGAAAATACATTTACAATAGTGTGGCACTTTATCTCAGTGCGGTTACATAAAAGATTGCTTACAAATGCCCAAAAAAAAGGACAAAAAATTGGAAATACATGAAGAACAACCAAAAACGAAGCATCCCATGCAAACGAAAAGCTCCCAAGAAAGAATATGTCTAGGTAATTCACCAGAGTGTGAAAACACAAAAAACTGAATAAAATATACCTGGAGTGAAATCTAGAAAAGGTGCATGGATGGAACTGAAGAGCTCTAAAATATGGTTCCAACACAGCTGAGATTGCAAAAAATGGAGACACAGATCTCGGGACTGAAAGTAGCTCCTCTGACTTCAACTAGATGTAGAATGCACCAACAGAAAAATGAAGAAATGAAACCCACACCACTAGAAAGTTGACAGAACCAGTTTTCCAACGATATCTCGTTTGCTAAAAAATGATATCGTATGCCCAAGTTACGGCCTCTGGAAGAAAACAACTCCGAAGGGGGAAAAAGCCAGTGCTGGATTAAATTTGACGGTCATATGGTCATCACAACAAAAATACGGGCTTAAATTTCACGGCCAAATGACCGTCACCGCAAAAGCACGATTGGGCTTATTACAATAAAAAAATTGTTTTTTTATATATTAAAAAAACAAATAAAAAAAAATTACAATAACTTTTGTTTGTTTTAAAAAAAAATTTGAAAAAAAAAATTGGTGGGGGAGGCACGTGGGCCCACCCCCACCACACCTTATGAAGGCATGACCTTGCATAGGTTGGTGTAGGTACAGACCTGCGCAGTACCCTGCATAGTTGTGGACCTGCACAAAACCTGCGCAAGGGTAGCCGCTTGAGTAAGGTGTCGGCCTAAGCAAGTCGTAAAAAGGCTTTGCTTTTTGCCCTAGGTAGACTGACAGTTGTACGGGTAAAAAATTTTGCCCCTCAAATCAACTCTGTCCAAAATGGATGAATGAGCAATTGATTTAGGTGCTTTGGACCACTACGGACCCAATGGCGAGGTCCGCTTGGACTCAAAATGATTTGAAATTGCAGGTGAATCCCTGGATAAAAAAATGCAAACCCCAAAACTGTGAATGCCTGATCCAACCTTGTAGCTCCAAATAGCTCCAAATTATTCAAACAAGAACATGCATGCAACCGGAAAGCTCTAATATCATGTAGGAGTTGAGAAAACCAGCTTCAGACTCCAAGATCACCTGCATGCAAATGGATACCTGTCACAAGGAAGAGAATGGATGGAGAAAACAAAAAAGGGTTTGAAGCTCTGAAAAATGGAGAAATTATCTTATCAGAACAAAAGGGAATTTATATGAATATACAATGGATCAATCCTTATAAAAAGGAGATCATGCAAACCCTAAAGAAACCCTAATAGGAAAAACCCTAAAAGAAGCCCTAATAGGAATACATTTAATAATTAATATAATTATTAAATGTCACTTTATGCAAACTAACGTGAAATCTTAAGAAGGGAATAAAGGTAACTTAATCAACATAACTAAGTTAAAACCTTTACTCTAACATGTCTGACCTTAAACATTTTATCTTTTCACTTGTCTCATTCTCTACCATAGCTTTAAAGGATTTTAACTTTTCAAGTGCTTCATGTTTTTCTCTTAAGAAAGAAACCCATATCATCCTAGAGTAATTATCAATGATCAACATGAAATACCTTACACCTTGAAGACTTTTGATTTTAGAGGGACCACATATATTAGTATGTATCAATTCCAATAATCCCTTAGAGCTATACTATTTTCTCTAAAAGGAGTTTCTAGTCTGCTTTCCCATTTGACATTCCTTGCACATAGTGTTAGTAGGCTTCACTATTTTAGGTAGATCTTTGACTGCTTGAGAAGAGCTTATATTGGAAATGTTATCAAAGTTAACATGACACAACCTCCTATGCCATAACCAACTTACATCAATTTGAGAAATAAAATAGCTTTCACTAGTAGCACTTAAGTGAAATATATTACCTCTTGTATTTGTTCTTGAAGTAATCACATTTTCAGAAGTTCTCCTTATCCTGCATTTACCATCCTTGAACTGAAGATTGTAAACCTTTTCTACCATCTATCCAACACTCAACAAGTTATGATTTAGGCCTTCTACATAAAGAAAATTATCAATATTATGCTTACCACCAAAGGAAATAGTGCCTTTGCCATGAATCACACTGGAATTATTGTCCCCAAATCTTACAATACCACCATCATACTCTTCTAAGCTTATAAAACATCTTTTATCACCAGTCATATGATGTGAGAATCCGCTATCAATTACCCACTCATCCTTTTCTTCAATTTTTTTTGTAAGAGCTTTCTCAATGTTCACATTACTAGTAGATTCAGTAGACATCTAACCATTTTCTTTGATAGCAATAAATACCCATTCATCTTCATTTGCATTTTCTTTATTAGATTCTTTATCAGTAACACCTTCTTTAGCAAAGTAGCATTTATTTTGAGATCTAGATTTATCAGGTATGTAATTAGGAGTTCTTTATGGAAACCTTGATGCAAAATGACCTATTTTACTGCAAGAAAAATATTTAATAGGTAGCTTTCCTTTGTACTTACAATGACCTTTGGCTTCTCTTTTCACAATCAATGCTTCCAAATATTCTACTTCTCTTTCTTCATCTTCAATCTACTTCATTTCATCTTCATACTTGAATGACTTATTGGAACTCTCTCCCGAATCATATCTCTGCTTGCTTCTCCCAGATACAATAAATTTGAATGCAAATTTTGTCTTGGGTGTAGACTCACCAAATTCACTCAACTCAAAAGCTGAAAGTTTCCTAATCAACATGCCTCTTGTTATATTTGTTACTGTCCTGAGTTCATCAATAGCATGAGCTTTTGATTTGTAGGAAGGAGGCATAGATATGAGTATCTTAGCCACTATTTATTCTTCATCCAAGACTCCACTGACACATCTAATACTCATCACCAGTTCACTTCCTTTTTGAGAAAAGGTATGGATGTTCTCATCTTCACTCATCTTCATATCCTCCCATTTTCCTTTTAGACTCTCTAGCTTAGCACTCTTCACTAATGGATATACTTCATACACTATCTCCAGCTTTTTCTAGATCTCATGAGTATTTTTCACACCTATCACATTTGACATTTTATAATTTGTGAAGGCACTCAACAAAGCTTCAATAGCCCTAGTATTTTTCTTAGCTTCTTTGATTTCATCAATAGTAGATGGACCATTTTGAAGAATAGTATATGCATCCGTTGTGATCTTCTAGAAAGGCTTGCCAATGCACTTCAAGTGACATTTCATTATGACCTTCCACAGAGAGTAGTTAGCTCCATCAAATCTAGGACTGTCGTTCTTGTAAGATGCCATCTCGGATCACCTCAAGCTATTAAAATTTATCTTTAGATGCAATAGACCTGATACCAATTGTTGGAAAAACAAGAAGAGACAATTGAGAGGGGGGGTGAATCAATTGTCAAAAAATTAAAACTTATTCAAAAAATTTAACCTTTAAACACAAATCTAATGGATAGTAATGAAAGCATACATTAACACATCAGACACACATGAACACCAAGATTTTATAAGTGGAAACCCTGTTAGGGGAAAAACCACGGTGGATGTTAGTCCACAAGATTATACCCTGTTAGAAGTATAATGAAGAATAAAATATAGAATGCACTTGCATTCATGCAAACTACCTAGAGCTCACTGCTCAGAGGAAGGATCACTTCCTTACATACAATAATCAGATTAAGACCATCTGATGAATTTGAACTGAAGTAATATCTTCTACAAAATCTTGATGACAGTTTCGATTAGCCATAGAAAAATATTTACACACTCTTCCACACTCTGCTCAATCTCTTTCACACTCCGCTCTGATCGTGAATGATTTGACCTTTATTTGCACATGTACATCATGAGCATACACTGAGCATACCACAAAATGAGGAAAAAAACCACTCATTTATATCCGCTACACAAATTTACATCGACAACTCTATCAACCTAAAATAAGGAATGAATTACAACTATCGGCCTTAATACATGAATAAATCTTAGTGCGCACAGAAACAAGTCAGTCACAATATAGTGAGGACCCAAAACAATATCCTTGAACATTCCAAACAATAAAATATTAATCCATAAAGATCCACAATATGTTACCACCATCATGTCAGCCAAGAACATGAAAACTTCAAGCATACAATGAAAAATATTCAATCACGAACACGTAAGCTAATGTGGACATACCAAAATGATAGAGCACGATATAGAAAAATCTCTGAACATTAAATCAACATACACAACATTGAAACTTACTAGAATTGGAATCTCATCTTCCAGAAACACTTGTTATAGTAGCTAAATAACTGTAGAAACATAAAACATAATAACTTCCTTAATTCTTGATGTGTACCACTAAAAATTTCAAACAACACACTAGATAGGCTCAACAAAAAACCCTTTGATGCTTGCCTTAAGATATTGATCTTCAACATATAAAAATTTCCAACAATGTAACCTTCTTAGCTCCACTGGCTACCTGCAATATATTTATTACAATTTTCTCAATATCCTTGACATATACAACCTTAAGCATCATCATTGCTAATAGTGCTGACATCAATGCCAACCACATATTAGCAATGCAACCACAACATCCAACAATGGATTGTTGATAGAGTTTTAGTCATAAGCAGATAGATCCATATTGAAACTTATTATGAAAATCTTCATATTGCAATGAATTTGTTTACCTAGATCAAGGGCTGCTTTCAAAAGCAACATCCAATTCAAGTCCAGTTTTGACAATGTGAGGATGAATTTGTTTACCCAAATCAAGGTCTTCTATGCCTGCACATTCTTTTAAAAGACTCACAATGGTGAACAAATATAATTTCATTCCTTCTTGTTGCATTAGATGGAAAACTTCTAATATTTCCCCTCCAAGATCACTTTGAGCATATGCTATTATCATTGTATTCCCTGAAACCATGTTGTAACTAGATATTTCATCAAAAATAAAGTGTGCATCCTCTAAGCTACCACATTTGGCATACATGTCAATAAAGGCACATTCCATAACCTCTTGAGACTCTAATCCATTATTAATCACTAAAGCATGAAACTTCTCTCCTCCTCTTTTGTTTGCTAAGAATACACATGCCTTGAGAATTATTATGAATGCGATCTCATTCACCTTCACATTTGTCTCTTGCATCTGAATTTCATATTCTAAATTTCATTCTCATGACCTTTTTCTACATATCTAGCAATTGGAGCATTCCATGATACCTCGATTTTTTGTAGCATGTCATTGAACACTAGGTGTGCATCCTTAACACTATCACATTTACTATACATTTCAGTCAACACATTACCCAAAACCACATTTACAAGTAATCCACTCTTAACTAGCCATCCATTAATTTTATTGCCTCAAGGTTCGAGCATGCCATAATAACACTACCAAACGTGAAATGGTTTGGCTTCACATTTGTGCACAACATTTGTTTGAAAAGCTCAAGGCACTTATTTCCACTTTTATTTTGAGCATGAATTGCAATAATACTCATCACAATACCACATCTTTTGAGAATTTTTGTCAAACACATTGTGTGAATTCTCTATACTACCACATTTCACTTACATATCAACAAGTGGGCTTCCTATGAGTACATTGGATTCATGTCTTGAATTTATCATGCACTGATGTACCTATTTTCCTTGCTCTAGAAAGCATAATCTAGCGCATCCCTTGAGAACGCTAGAGAAATCGTATTCATCTCGCCTCATCCCTTCCCACCTCATCTCATTGAAAAAAGCTGACACCTCGAGATTTCTTGTAAGTAAATTTTTTAGTTCTACATTTGATACGTGAGAATAATTATCAAAGCTTTCGAAGCCAATTATTCAGTGAAGAATTGTGGAGATCTTCATTTTGACTCTGCATTTTTATTTTTATTTAGGAAATTACATTTTATCAAGATTCTTCATAGTTTCCATTACTTACTCTTTATAAGGATATCTTATTTATTAATGTATTTTTGTTTAGATATTCTAGTTTTGTTGTTCAAAGTGTCATAAAAATTTCAAAATGAAGCAAAATCCTCGCAAGGTCAAGTGGACTATGAAGCATACAAAAATTTACATGGAAAAGAGCTCACTAAGGTAATCTTCTTTGAAGCATGTCTTTCATTTGACGAGTTTTCCCTTTCTCTGCTATACATTTCTCTTAAAATTTGAACTGTTTAAATGTGATCTGTATGGTTTTAGATGATTGTTCAAGAATGAAATTTCAGATTGCTTAGTTTTTTAATCTTGAAGTTAGAGGAATACTATTGAGCTCATCAAATTAGAAGAAATTGAGGATGGGAATTACATGCCATGGAAAATGTTGAACTGCAATTTGACATTTATTGTTCGAATGTAATTCATGACTATATACATATATATTTTTCATATATTTGATATTTTTTAGGACACAACTTTTGAGTTTGAACAAAAAAAATAGGCCTGAATATATGGTATTTTTTTATCCAAGGAGGACACAACCTTTGAGTGTGAACAAAAAAAAACAGGCCTGAAAGATATGAAAAAAATCTTGTGCAAGATACATTGAAGGCCATTAAGAAGGTTAAGGAGTTTGTGTCAGGAGGGCAGTTGGGCTATGGGAGACGAGGTATGTGGTTTTACTTCAATATTACTTATTAGTTATCAATTAATGAATATTAGCTTCATTTTTTTATCCTCCCCATTGTGGTCTATGCCTATGCTATGGGAATTGCACAGTTAAAGTAGATCATAAATTAGCCTCTTAATATCTTTCCACAAGGTTTTTTAATTCTTCTTTTCTAATATTTTAATTCATATATCTATTGAACACTTCTAAAGTCCTTATTTGTGTAGTAGATTCTATAAATTGTTCCATTGATCACTTTATCTTAACAAGTGTAGATAGAATTAAAATACAAAAATGGATTGAATGTTTTGCATTGGCTTCAATATTTTTTCATTTGTTTTCAATGTATTCAGATTTTTGAAACAAGTAATGTGTGGTACTAATATTTCATCTACTTTTGTGTCTACCTTTCTTTGCTTGGTATTAGGATGAAGGGTAACAAAATTAAACAAATTAAAGAGGATTCCAAAGAGTTGGAGAAAAGTATAATCTCGGTCAAAGTTCCTCTAATCATGCAAGAAGATCTTGGACTTACCTTGCCAACCTTGCCAAAGAAAACAAAGAAGATGAAAGTTAAAGTTTCCATTTCCAAACAATAGAAAGAACCATCCATGGAAGAGTAATGTTTGCACCATGCTAATCAAAAGCAGTAATTTACTCTATAAAATATATTATCTTAATGAATCTGAGTTAAAAATGTGATGCTTGGGAAAATTTATATTTTGTTCTAATGCACTTGTTTTTTTGGAGTCTTGCTACTTTGAAGGCATGTGGCTATGTCATCTCAAGATTATTTTTGAACTTACAACCTGCCTCTAATCATATATATCTCTTTTAATTTTATTATCAGATGGTGACATATTGTTACTCTTAAAAGTATAGAGTATTTTGTTTAACTTTATATGTTGTAAGAGTATTGACAACATGAATCTTAGACATGGCAGAACAATGTGATAGAGAATTTCTCATCACTACAAATGTTAGGGAGTGCCCTTTAGTGCAAAGATCTCTAGCATAATTCCCTTATGAGAAAATTTTGATATTTCAAACATTTATTTGTGAACACTTTAATAAATTGTATTTTTGAAACCTATATCTTGCATAATATATATAATATTTCTTAAGGAGGGTACTTCAAAAAACATCTAATTGCAGTTTATTAACACAACTGCAGTTACTACTACTCATAATATTTTTGTAGGCAGGGACTCTAGCTACATCATAACTCTTGTTGTTTGGTTGTAAACACCAATTTTGCTTATATTTATGTTTGATTAGATTGATGGTAGTTTATTTATTATAGTTGATACCTTGATCACTTTTGTTTTAATAACAAGGAAATATGCATTTAAGATGTTATGTTCATGATATTTATTTAACAAATGCAAGCAATTTTAATTGATAATGACCCATGAAATTTATTCTCTTGAAGTAAGTCTTTAATCTTTCTAGGATATGAACATGGTAGAAAATATAAAATATACTTAATGCTTTGGTACTTTAGTATAGACCCATTGAATTATTTCAAATTTAAGGTTATTGTTTACACTAACCATGGATACACTTTCTTTGCTTACATTTAGATTGGTTTTATTGATTGTAGCATTGAGGGACTCTTTTTTTCCTTGTGTAGGAAGGGGCTAGTGGAGGTGGTGGCAGAGTTTCCATAAAGAGCTACAATAGGCAAGAGAGTTTGAATATCTTTGTGCATGGTTAGTTTCAATGAGGGCAGCCCACAAACGATTGGAGCTTTATCACAATCATAGAATGAAATTTCCTTTGCAAAGATGTATCATGTATTTATGCATTATAAGGGTAAGTGACTGTAGGTTATGATATAGAAGAACAATCATTCACAAATGATAGTTAGATGATCAAAAAGCATTACAAGGGTAAGGGATTGTAGGTTGTGATATAAAAGAATAATCTTGTTCCTATTATTTTGTAAGCTATTGAACAACATAAAGGAAAGGTTTTGGAGTAGATTTCATGTATTTTTTTTCTCTCTCAACAATGTATTGTAATCTTTCATGTTCTTTCATGTTGGGACAATAAATTGTAACTCCATTTTCAAGCTTACATAGTTGTATGTAACATCTTTTTTATTGATAAAATAAGCTATTTTTACCTTCTCATTGCTATTTTATTGTGCAGATATTTTAGATAGTTGATATGTGATCTTTTTTATTAATAAAATAAACTACCAAATGATGAAAATTAAAAATGCACTAAATATACTACTAAATCAATGACTAAATGACTAAATTAATGACTAAATATATGTCTAAATGATTAAATTAATGAATAAATATATGACTAAATGAGTAAATTAATGATTAAATATATGATTAAAGTAATGACTAAATATATGACTAAAGTAATGACTACCATGCTTAAATAAATGACCAGTTAACAACAATCAATGACTAAATTAATGACTAAATAAATCACTACCATGACTAAATAAATGACTAAATTAATGATTAAATCAATGACTAAATCAATGACCAAAACAATGACCAAATTAATGACTAAATCAATGACTAAAATTGTTTAGTCATAAATTTAGTGGTGTTATAAATGACTACAAATAAACCACTAATAGTCATGTGACTAAAGTTAGTCATTTATATGCAATTTTTAGTAGTTTATTTAGTCATATATTGTTGTTTGTGTACTAGTAAATCCTTGAGAAGAACCCTAAGACTCTTAGGGAGGCAGCCTATGAGAAGATTAAGAAAATAGCAACCCAGATTCATTGGTGCAAAAGTGTTGGTTCAATGGGCTTCCACAATATATGATCTTGTTCGTGCACTACTGCCCAGAACTGGTTGACGAAGCCATCAAAAATTTCAACCTGACTACAGACACCATCGATGGCCAAGAGCTAAGAGCTAATATATGAAAGAAGGCTATCTAGGACATGCTTTGCATCCCAAAATGAAGTCCAAAGTCGAAAAGATGGATTCATTCACTCCAACAAGGGGAGAGAACATATGGAAAACCAAATATTTTCTTTGGATTTTTATAACAAAGAAACCCAAAGGCCCAAAGAAGCTTAGAAAAATCCACCACAGATCCTGACAATGCATAAAGCCTTCAATGTAGACATGAATAATGCCTTGTCAATGGTGGCATTTTTTTTCAGCCTGGACACTGACATGTATGTTCAAGAATTTCAACTACGTTTGGGGTTCCAGTTGTGTAGACAACATTCTCTTTTCTGGTACGACTTCATAGAATTCTTCGTCGAGGAGATGCTGAAACAAATAGAAGAGTACATGACACAATAGAGGTTCAAGTTTCCTTCCTTTCCCACCCATAAGTTTTTGCATCACAACCCCAACTTCTTCAAAAGATATATGGGGTTGGCCATATTTGATGAAAATAAGAGGAGAAGGACAATTTCTATATGGACTCCTCTCCTCTCCACAACCTATGATTATTACACATTCTCATATTATTTCTTTACTCCAATTCTACAAGGTTTGAGGGAGGATGACAGTATTTCACATTTATCAGGATGCACAGCTTCGGTAGGGAACCATTCCATCTTCTGACATATCTCATAGATCAAAATTTTGGCCCTCAAAATGTTTTGGCAGGTATCAATTATTGACTTCACCTTTTGCAGAGGAAAGGATTTTTCAGCTGCTTGTTGAGCTTTAAGATAGTGATTCTGGCCAAGAAGTAGACACATGAACTGCTAGAAGAAAACCTAGCTCATCTGGGGTTGGTATGGATTTGTGATAAATAGAATTAAAACCCTGACAATGACTTACTAAATGAATATTTCAAGGTAATGCACAACCCTCAGCCTTACTAGGAGAAGAAATGGAATCAAATGGAGGATGGAAATGATCTGTTGGTAGACATATTTAATATTCCAACCAGAGATAATTGACCACCATGGCTCAAGTTCTATTTTCGGTTAGGGAAATATGATAAAAAAAAATAGATTGGGGCTACTCTTCGCAATAATTTGAAAAGAAATTTCAATGGGACAAAGAAAAGATTAAGGATTTCTAAATTTACTGACAAGAAATCCAACACACTGATACCCCTTATGAAAGCATAGAGATGGATAAAAATTTCAATAAATTATGGGATGGTGAGCATCCTGATTATGACACAAGCAATGATGAAGATTTTGACTCAAAGGAGGATGAAGCGCATCTTGAGGAAGGATGAGTGAAGGAAATGGAGGTCCTAATGGCCCCGACATAATAGAAAGAGAAGGTGATAAAGTAGCCTAGCAAGGTTTCTTCAAATGTGCGGGTGGACATATCGTGTGCAAGGGCTTCACTGAATCGCACCTAGATAAAAAATAGGACCAGAACAACCCAACAACAACAATCAAAGACTGTAGTGGTGGAAGACTCACTACCTGTTAAATGAAAATGCATCAAAGCATCTTTTAGAGAGTGTTCACAGGAGCCTGGGGCAAGCCAAGAGTGCACAATGAGCCAAGGATCACAATCATCTGCATCCCATGTATCTTTTGTTCCCTCTTCTCTTGCTTCACAATCTTTAGTAACTCTTGTTGTGTCCACGACGCCCCTCAATCCAAGCATTGGCCCTTCCTTTTCCACTTCTACCAGAATGGTTGCGGCACATAGTTCTCTTAGGTTGCATCATTTGCCTTTACTCCTTCATGAACCTTTACACCTTTCACCTCGATCCATCCCATGTATGCTAGTGCTTCACATTTTTCCTTCGCGGCTGCCATTGATACCTCTCTTACTATTACTATGTTGACACTAATCTAGTCTACCCAACTTATGGAATCTACCATAACTCCTCTTCAACCACTACTTCCCTCAATTCCTCCCACTAGTTCACAAACCAAGCTTTGGCATGTCCATCCTTTCTCCCCACAAACGGTCACTCTTCAGAAAAAGAGATCACCTAGAGCTACCACCCTCTCGTTCCCCTTTTCCCTTCCTCCTGGTGCACCTTTCGTAGGTGAGCTCATCGGGTTGCCGACAATTTTTTTTGGAAGGTGACAAAATGATGTAGGCACAGGCTATCAGGGTCCAAAAAAAAAGAGCCAAGGATGCTAAGAAGCTAGTGGAGCTAAAGGTACAAACTATTTTCAATGAGGCTCAACAATCATCGCATTTCACGACTATGTACCTGACTGTCATCAAACCGAAAGGAGAGATGCAACCTGACAATTACAATATGTAGGCCATGGGACTTGATCTAAGCATAGCCCTACCATAGGACAAATTTGAGCTCATGGAGGAGACACAGTGGGTGGTGACCACCGACTTCCTCAAGTTTGGTCACCAGTTGAAGAAGAGGGAAGAAGAGCTGAGAATTGTCAAGAAGAGGGTTGATGTTCTACTAGCAAAGGAAAAAGTTAGGGATACTGAATTTGAGTGCCTATCATAGAAAGTGGAGATAGAGAGAGATAATTATGAGAGGAACTTACAAAGTTACAATCCTATGACCCAAACCTGGTCGTCGAGCTGCAATGAAAGAATCAAGAATATCAAAACTAGTGGACATGGGTGGAACAAGAAATGCAACAAAAAAATGAGGAGTTTCACTGCGAACATGCTCAATTGGAGCAACATATGGAATAGAAAGATGTGAACTTTGAGGCCCAACAAACTCAATTAGAAAATGAGGTCCAAGAAATGAAGTCTTACCTTGAGAGAGAAGCAAAAAACAAAGAATGAGCCGAAGCAACCTGGCTCGCAGAATCAAGAGCCCTATAGGGAAAAATTTTAGCCGCAAACAAAAGGATTACAAAAATCACACAGGAGGTTGCTTCAATGGATGTAGAGATTGGTACTACGAAGAATCTTCACCAACCCCCTGCTATCTAATCAAACCTCCTTCAAGTAGCCCAGTCGCTTTATGTTTCATATTGGGAAAGGGTTAAAGCCTTCTACCTAACTCTCTAGTCGGTGCTCCAATTCATGGTGGAGGCAACAAGTTTAGCTAGGGAGATTCATGGAGTGATTGAGCAGTTCCCTCAATCCATTACAAAGAGAGTTCCTAAGGCAATTTTTTTTTTTTGGATAAGCTATACATGGTTCGAGATGAAGAATTAGCAAATACAAGGATTAGTGACCAGAAATCCGCTACCGAAACAAAAAATAGGTTCATCCACTACCATGCAACCATCCTCCATGCTAGCGAGTGCGCTATCGCAATGGGCCAAACCATGAATAACATGTGGGCAAGGTTCTCCCACCTAACTTAGATGGGATTAACATCCATGTTTCTTTCCAATGAATCGGTGGCCACAACAGAGTATATTGCAGTGAAGATTGAAGAGAAGCAATAGGATGCATCTACTTTTCAAAGCTTTAGTCAGCCCCTTATTCTAGAGGATATTAAGGGCATCACCCATCTGATAATGCATTTGTTTGTACAACTTGAGTCCTGGGACGGTATATCGACAAAGCTACCATAAAAACAAATGATTGATCTGTATGAAGCACAAGAGAATCTATGTGACATATTGACACCATCCAAGGCCGACTAGTTTCCTTTGTAGTTCGCTCTCTCCAAGCCTTGATTGTGTTGCCTAATGGATAAGGCTCTGGTCTATGAACCTGAAAGTTTTGCGTTCCTTGTTCCATAGGTGAAAAGCCTCTGATAATTGCCAAAAGTTGTGAACATGAATTTCCTCTAGCTCCCTTCAGGTGATTTTTATTTTTGCTAAAGTTTTGGCCCATGTCCCATCAATTTAAACATCATTAGGATCTTTTTGCAACGACTTCGTCCGATTGCTGCCACGTGTTCACTAGGTGCTCTTCAAAGGTACTTCTTCCTTCGCTCTTCTAAACGGCTTCACCATGCTTCAACATGTCAACAATTCACACCATTTTTGCATGCTTCTCCCCACTTTCCTTTTGGGCCCCATTCGAGTGCCACGTCTCATCAGTCTGTGTTCAATTTTAATGGGCCTCACCAATGGTTTCATTCATAAAGTATACCTCCACGTGTCTTTACTACATAATTTTTCATCACAAGGAGGGAGGAATGAACCACAGGCTCTGACCTATCACCACATGTCTCTTTTGGACTTCATCAAGAAGTAAGGAGCAAGTAATAGCCTCGCCAGGATTCCCACATACTCTAATTGTCATTGTGGGTGAGCGACACATGTTGACACTATGTTCTCCTGGGACCACCACCATTATTTGCAGGGGATGCATCTAGTTCGAAGGTGACCATGTTTATGCTCAAATCCTTTTCTGTTGCAACAATCTAAGGGAAATATTTTCTCTGGGTATCATTGTGCATGATAAAGGAAATCTTTTTTGTTATCGGCCTACCAAGTGGTGGGTTTTCTCTCTATAAATATTTCTTCTTCTTTCAAAGAAAGGGTTTGAAACTTACACCAAAATTTGTGGAAAGAAATCAGGCCTCTTGTATTGTTTTAGCTTATTATATAAGATTTGCAGATTGTGCCATTGTTCGACCTTTCTGTTTCTTGACTATTTGATAAAGTTTTATACTATGTGAGTAATTTGTTCACATAAATCTATAATTTCAATATAAGATTACTGATTCAGACCATGTCTTTGACTCTTCTTTACATTAGATGTATGAAAGTTATTTTATGTCATTGATTGAGATATTCAGGTTTCCATTTTGATTTCTGTGATTTTGGGACATAGTAGATTGTTGTATGACCCTTAAATAATTTCTAAAAGATAGGTTTATCATGCCCATATCTAATTCTGGGCTCATCACATTAGATTATATTTAATTTCACATTCTTTTCCTTCTACCCTTTTTAGCCCCCAAATTATAGAAGAAGCCAACATCTTTCAAAACTCAGAGGTCACTTAGTTTAGCGCAATACTTCCCCCCTTTAATTGAGTTTCCCATAAAGGCTACTACCTTGCCAATTTTTGGCATCAACAAAATTCTTTTAGCTTCATCCTTTGGTCTTAAGGTCATTACCCTTGCATGATCACCTTTCATCCTTATATATCCTAAAAATCACAAAATATAGTTTCATTTCATATCATGTTGCATTATCATCTCCTCCAACTTGCAAGTCTTACATGGTTGAAACAAGATCACAAACTAAAAGATACTTGCAAGTCTTACATGGTTGATGAGCTCGTTAGTGCTGATCCTAATAGATACTTCTATGCACTAGCCCAAAAGGGTGCTAAAATTCATCAAGAACTTGATGTCTCCATAATTATGGAAGGAACTGCTCAAGCACTAAACCAAGGAATTAATCAAAACCCATTCGCATTGGGGGATGCCATATTCACAAAAAATTTCTACCACATTACCACTTGGGACCATAAAACACATGGAAAAAACTACCACAAATGTTCCTAATATCTCCACATTTGGAAACAAGAGAACTCATGCAATAACACAAAGACAAAACTTTACATTTGGTAGATCATTGGCTTCATCAAGTTTAATGGGTACAAATTTTACAAATCCTTTACTTCAAAACACAAACCAACATCCTATATCTCAAGGTCCCACACCTATATCTCAAAATGCAAATCAAGGTCCTATATTTTAATTTCAAAACACTACCCTATCAAGTCAAAATCAACCAAATAAATCTTAGAGAATTCATATTGTTCCATGAAGAGTAACAAACCAAAACACTAATCAAGGACCTACACCATCTTTCCAAAACACCAATAAAGGAACTATACCATATTTCCAAAACACCAATTTCAAGGACCTACATTTCAAACACCAATATAGGATCTACCTTTTCAAACACCATTTAGGAACCTACACCATCTTTCCAAAACACAAATCAAGATCCTACTTTTCAAACTACAAATCAAGTGCTAACACCACAATTTCAAAATTCCATACCTTTTGGAAAAAAAATAAATACCAATCTGACTCCAAACCAAACCAACACCAATGCAACATTTACAGATCAATATCAACAAGTTAACCAGGGTCCCATGCCACAAAACTCCAATCTGAATCCAAACCAAAAATTTGACCTCAACACCAACACCATGACACAAACCAACACAACACCATCTCTTGTAGATACCTTGATGCAATAGATACAAGCCATCCAAAAAAAATGACCAACATTCAATTGGGGACCAATGAGAAAAACTATTCTGGATGGAGGAATTATGACCCTATCCATTTGAAAAAATTCTATACATGCCATCCTTTCCACCTCACCTCACAACACCAATTTTACCCAAGTACAAAGGGAAGGGATATCTACTGGAACACACATGAGAATTTAATATAAAATATATGGAAATCAGATATGATCGTACTTACTTGATGAAACTATTCCCACAAAGTCTCATAGGGCCAACTCCAGATTTGTTCACACACCTTCCTAGAGGGATTACGACATGGGTTGATTTGGATGATAAATTCATTAATCAATTTTCCTTTAACATTGAAAGTGATGGGACCCTCGCCAAACTATGCACAAATAAACAAGAAGAATGGGATTCACTTACCTCATTTTACCAAAGATGGAAAGGTATGGCTAGCAAGTGTCCTTGCCACATCCCAAAGAAACAACTAGTCCCCATGTTTATGGAAAACTTTAATGCAGAATTGATGATTGGTCTCCAAATCCAATATTGAACAAATTTTTAAGAAATCATGGAGAAAGGTGTCTTTATTGAAAAGGCTCTTGTGGAAAAGGTACTAGTCAAAGTACATAAAGAAACCCCAAAGCCTAATAATGATGAAGGTAAATTTTGTTCTGATAACAAGAATTTCACTAACGATGGATTTTTTGATGCTAAAGTGATATCTAAAGGTCCTACCATTCACCTCAAAGGTCCTTCCACATCAAAAAAATCAAACATATAAAATTCCCAAACACGAGTTCAAGATCAAACATTGAATGCAATCCAAAATAACCAACAACATAGAGGACCTTCACATACTAAGAGAACATATACCCCATTAGGGGAAACAATTGAATTAGTCCTAAAGATACTTCTACAATCCAATGTCATCCAACTTCCAAACATCAAGAACTATGAATCCTCATTGATCAAACCTGGCTCGTGGAAGGAAAACGAATACTACAAATATCACCATGGAAAAGGAAATTACACATCTTCATACTGGACACTCAAAAATATCATTCAAGATCTCATTGAACAAGGAATAATTTCAGTAGACAATTCACGAGGGAAGATAAATGTTGATCATACCATATTTAAAAATCCCTTTCAAGATCATGGAAAAGGAAAAGCCTCTAGTTCAATGAATAATAATAATGCCAATTATACTCATGTGAAACATGATTACAACACTATTATCCACCACATATGAGCCTTTAATGATCATGTTTCCACCATTCTCACATATAAGAAAAGTTTAGAGTGTGTTTTCACCACTTGTAGAGCCAAGGTAACTCTACCAGGGGTTCTTTCCAATCCATAACCGAAAAATTTAGTACAATCTCCTAGACCAGCTAGGGAAGACTCTTGCAAAAATTTATTTTTTGGAACTCCTCTGCATATCTCCTCAACATAGAGATATCCTTGATAAATCCTTGCAAGAAGAATCCATACCCCTTGACCTAGATGTCAATAAATTTTAGGCCATGGTTGGATACCTAGCTATGCCACATAATGTCACCTTCTCTGAACATGAATTTTCCACACAAAAACTAGATCATAATGATCACTTACACCTTGAAGTCTACATAAATAAGCATAAGATCAAACAAGTATTGGTAGATGGTGGAGCAGGTCTAAAAATTTACTCTCTAAAACTAGTAAAAGAATTGGGATACTCTAAGAATTGCATATATGAAACTAAGTTTTTTTTATCAAGGCTTATGATGATGTTGAATGCTTATCTGAAGGAGTTATTTCACTTTTTGTAAGAGTTGGTCCAACTATGAAAAACACATCGTTTCATGTCTTGGATCTAGATTTACACTAAAACCTTCTCCTCGGCCGCTTATAGATTCACGCCATGAAGGCCATACCATCCACATACCACCAATGCCTCGGGTTTCCACATAATGGAACTGAAATTACTATTCATAGAGATCATGCTCCCTTTCAGTATTGCACAAACTTGAGAGGAAATATTGAGCATCAAGTGCCCATAAATTGAGAGGCCTCACCTTCCATTTCATCCTTCTACATTGATCCATCTGACCTCGTTAAATCATCCAATCTATTCACCATAGGTCATCAAACCCCAAGGTCCAAGTCAATGATATGGGATGTGGAGAATACCATATGAATAATTTACTGGAAAATGGCAATGTTAATGTTCTTGAGAAGGTTAAGGCTTCCAACATTGATATCAAGACAACTGTAGAAGGAACACACAAAGATGTTTTTTCTTGGATTGAAACCTTTTGGGATCCTAATGATATATCTACATTTTCCCTATTTTCTTCCGCTCAATCCTTTCATATCCATGATAGCCCCACATTTGACTAGGATATCTATGATAACCCATCCTTTGATCATGAACCCATTAAGGATATCCAGTCATCATCTTTTCATCCCACCTACTCTAGGATAGGATATGCATTTTCTACTATTTCCTCTACTAAGCCATCTTGCCAAGTTGTTAAGGATGTGCAAGCCTCCTTTGATGTTAATAGTACCAAATAGGATAGTCCCAAAGATTCCATTGATGGCATTGCCACTCCTTTTCATACACTAAATATTCATGTCACTCCATCCATTTCACCCATCTCAGTCACATCCATCCGCATCATAGACATGGATCAACAAATCATATCTCAAGAAAAGAACAAGGATAAAACTCAAGAATCAAAGGTGAAAGTGCCTTTTACAAATGAAGATCCAAAATCCAAAGAAAGAATACAAAGAAACAATGATCAAGAAAAGTCCTTTAGCCAAATTTAAAAGCTATTGGAAAAGTCAAAGATACAAATAAAATTGAAGACTAAAAAAAGAAAAATTATGCCTCTTCATCAAAACTAACTGGGGGCATTTATCGAAAGAATGAAAGTAAGAAAGAATTGATCTCCAATTGTGCATCTCCATAAAAAATAACTAGGGGAATCTATCAACATATAATTCTAAAAGAAGATCTTGTTGATCTAATATATCAATCATCACTTTTACTCATTCCATACATCCCATTCCATCCATCCATACTCACACATCTATCATATCTTTCCACTTCCGTTGGTGATTTTTTTCAATGTACCTTTGACGACAACCCCTTCATGTACTCTATCTCATTGGTTGCCCAAACTCATTTTCATTTGAAGCCTGATGGCCCACATAGTGTGCATATTAGGGATCATAACATAGCCTCTTTCATCCACCACATCTATCATCCTTCATATTTTCCACTTGTGCTCCTCATCCAGATCATGTCCTTTCATCTAGCACAATCATCCAAATAGGATCAAGGAATTGCCATGATAGGCTACGAATTTGGTGCATATTGATTATACACTTAAATTCCAAAGTATCCCATCAAAAAGACAAAAAATATAAAAAATCAAAAAAATTAAAAAACAGATCGTGATGAAAACTTGACAAACAAGTGTCCCAATGAAAAAAAAAATGAAAAAAATGAAAAAAAAACTAAAGAGAAATAATTCGTCCAAAAGTGAAAACCACTTCGGTGGTGCTTTGGATAAGAACCATGGTGAAAACCTAGCAAAAAAGTGTCATGCATAGTTAGCCTATGCTCCTCCATATATTGTCACTTTATTTGATTTCTTGCCTTTTGCCCATCCATTCACACATATGATCTGTCCATAATAAGTCTTTTTCATCTTTCTCATGGCCTGAGAACCATTGACATTTAGCATCCTTCTCTTTAATGACCATCCTTGGCATTCATCCATTGCTTCTCCTCACACATAATAAGTTGTCCTACATCTTCATGAGATCCTACACATGGTATCAGCCTCATAAAACCTTAAAATCCAAAAAAATCATAAAACATCAAAATCCACAAAATCATAAAACATGAAAATCCAAAAAAATCATAAAACATCAAAATCCAAAAAAATCATCAAACTTCAAAACTTCCAAAAACAATGTCAGAGTCAGTCTATGTCATTTTTGTCAAACTACATTGTCTTTGTTCGTTGCTACATATGCAAGGCCATTATTTGATGAGCCCCTGAGACATTGGGTTTGTCCTTAGGATTTTTTCAAGACATATCAATTTTGGTTTACATTAGTCGAACTATGAGGTCTTTGTGTGTATAATTTAGGCAAGTCCATCAATTAATGAGCTCCCGAGGCACTAGGTTAGTCCTTACGGGTTTGGTGAGTTTTGTCTTATCCTTGGTCCTCAAGCAATCAATGTTCAAATCCAATCATGAACCAATAGACAAACATAGCTAGTAATTCTTTAATCTTCAATCAATCGACTACCAAATCATCATCACTGGCCATTGGTCTTATGTCAAAATGGGGCATTATGTCATTTAACTCAGTCTGCCTTATCACTTGTCTTCTATCAAGATGTATCCTTCTTGAGACTATAAATTATCATTGGTCAACCTTTTCATTTTCCTTAATCAGGACATGTCTTTCCTAAAATGAGGCGTTCATCAATTGGTCAATCGGTCATCTTTATCAGATGTGTTATTTTCCTTAAACATGATATGTATTTCATAAAACCAAGCGTCATCACATTGGTCAATCATGTCAATGATACCTTATCAAATCAACTCAGTTTTATCACTTGGTCAATCAATCTTGTCATCTTCGTTAATTACTCTTGCCTAAAACAAGATATGTCTTTCCTAAAACCAGGTGCAATAAATAAAATAAAGTAATCAACCTTTTCAACCTATCAATCAACTTTGGTCAAACAATCAATCAATCAGTCATCTTGATCATCTATCATAATCAGGATGTGTCTTTTCTAAAACCAAACCTAATCAATCATATCAATCAATCTTGACAATCCTATCACTAAACATTATCTCTCTGGAAACAACTTTATTGGTATGAGTTTGTCTTATCTTTTCTATTGGTTTTTGGTCATGTTACTAGGTACCTCAAGGATGTCCTATCAAGGATTTAGAGGAGCAATGATGGATCATGATCTCTTTTTTTCTTGTTGTGTGCAATTTGTCTTGCAAAAAATCTTGGGACAATTGGGTCCTTAGTATGAGCCAAGGTATTCCTTGTATTTTGGAATTGTCTTTTGAATACTTGTCTCATGCAAATGGTAACCTTGTACACCATGGTTTTTGTGCTCCATTTCTAATAGTTTTGATGCTTGATAATGATAAGCATAAAATAATGAATGTTCATCCTTTTTCATTTTCCACCTGGCTCCACACTTTCTTTTCCATTCTCCATGCTAACATTTCTTTTATCTGCATCTTGACAGTGTCCAGTGACACACAAAATACCCTGCATATATGATCATGTTAGGAAGCATTATCATTATAGACATCATCGTAAGAAGCCACATATATTGCATGAGAAAATACCAAAAAAATAAAGAGTGAATCCATATAGCATCACCATTTCATTACATCATGATTTCATATCATAACATATTAGGTGTATCATTGTATTTGAATCATAGTCCACTTTCATTTATCCCAATTTAAATATATTGCATCAACATATTTATAAAAATTGTGTAATCATAATCATATCATACATCATATTTTCATTCACATTAGACATTTACGATCATTGCATGCATAATACATAGACACCAAATCACATAACATTAATTTTATTCACACATCATATCACATTATAAAATTAGGTCATATGTACTACATTAATAAATCACATCATTGTATAATCATATAAGATGCATAAACAACATTATAAACACATAATCATCCATCATATAACACCATCACATGATCATATAAAATGCATAACTAAAAATCATAAAAGAATAAAAATCCATAACATAATCATAACCATATAGGATAATCACATATGACTACATATCATAAATCACCACTAAAAATCATATCATATATCACTGAAAATGTGTCATAGTATAATGTCAAGATGCATCATACATAATAAAATGGAGCTTGCAAGATCGATGATTAAAATATAGTGTCATAATGCATATGTCAAAATGTGTCCTAGCTAGAATTTCCCTACTCTCCTGAACTTGATGGCTTCCTACCCTCTCATCGTGGTGAGCCTAGAGACCCGTGCTCTAATGGTGATGGCCTCTTATATGGGGTGGACTATCTCGGGCCTAATACCTGTTGTGAGGATGTCGACTATAGGATCTACTCTGAGACCTTCCATGAGATTGACTCCGAACCTCTGTAAATATCAAATCTCTCCTCTTTGGTGGCACCGCTCTCTCATATAGATCCCTATAATATTGTAACCCCATGCTTGATCTATCCAAATCTCATGCCACATCCAGGACTGACCCACTGCATTTTTCCACAAAATCCAACATCCTCTGATTTGTATGATGTCGGCTGATCACTGCTAGGTCCCTCTCTATTTGTAGTATGTCCCTCTTAGCCTTTAGGCCATCCTACTCTTCTCTCAAGGTCTCTACCTTTGCCTCTAATGCCTATACCTAGGCCTATAAAGTGGCTAGTCACTAATCCACCAACCCCATCAGTTCTGATCCCTCCCTTTTCCAACCCCTCATTTGTATACATGCCCATCACAATCCTCTCTTAGAGGACTCTCTCGATGTCTCCCATCTTCCTCTACATGCTCCTCCTCTCGTATCTCCTCTGCATTCTCCTCCTCCATCTCTACCTCCATCATCTTGACATCCTGGTGTCCTACCTCTAGAGTTGGTATTTCCACATGTTTCTCTCCCTCCTCCACCACCCTCTCTCAACCACCCTCTCCTTTGGATGCTCCTCCTCACCCTCCTTGTGGATCAATGATAGGCCTTACCACCTATCATATCCTATCTCTCCTCCTCTTTCCTTGGTCTTCTTCATGGCCTCCCCTCCCATCCCCTCCATCATCTCCCCTACCTTCATCTCCTTTTCCTCCATCTCCTCAACCTCCACCCTTCCATCCTTTGTCACCCCTCCAACCTTGTGGACCCCTGCCTTTTTGATCTATAAGTGTTGGTTGATTGAGATCAATATATGGATCTATCCTATGGGTCAACCACCATGCATCGTACTCTAGATTCATACCAAGATTCACTGCAATCCCTCTCCATCCCCACTACATTGGCTGCAATACATCAATCTCCTTATCAATCATGGTTACTCATATCACATGTCCCCATATATGCACCTCTCATGAGGAATGTGCAAACTTGGTTGTCCTCGCTAGTACACCCTATCTCCCCAAACTATCATTTGACCCACTCTCGTAGGTACATCTCGATGATGTGCTGAGATTGCACTATTCGACAAATCAAGTATTTAGGTTTTTGGCACCATGGAAAATGCCCATCGTCGTCAACCCACTACTAGAAATCCCTATATGGTCTCCATACAAAGCTTGCTATTACATCTATGTCATGTATCTAGTACCCAATATCACCCACATGTGTCTATGCCACTGCAACACCATATAGATATGCATACAATGTACCTTCTCCCAACTATCATCCTATTGCTAGTTGGAACACTGCTATGTTCTCTCATGCCCATACCATCAGTAGTGTCACTTCACAACTCATGCTTTGTCCACGCTAATATGCAATATCATGCAAATAGAAATAAAGAATATGCAATAAGCATGGTCTGCAAGCATAGAATATCTCATCCTACATCATCCCTACCAATACCTCTCCCCACCCTACTGGGAACCATGGCCCATGTGGTATGGAATAAGAACACCCACAATCAATGTACACATAACACATTATCAAATTTATCATGTCTCTTTGCTAGGATCTCCCATCTAATCTCATAACACTATACACCAAGCTCCGACTCATCCTCATAGTCATAATGGTCATAGATCACTTGCAATCCCCAAAAGGGATCGTATCTCACCTGCTCTTTGTGTATAGAAAACTATAGTATCCTGCACACATTCTCCAGGGTCATAGTATCCTCCCCGGTTGGTAGATGAAATGTGCAAGCCTCAGAGTGCCATCACTTCACAAGCACTGCCAATATACCTCTATTTTT
The DNA here is from genome assembly GCA_007115665.2 of Sequoiadendron giganteum. Classification (NCBI taxonomy): domain Eukaryota; kingdom Viridiplantae; phylum Streptophyta; class Pinopsida; order Cupressales; family Cupressaceae; genus Sequoiadendron; species Sequoiadendron giganteum. Next base: position 178,209,152 of record CM021102.1, read on the forward strand.
CTTAACAATATACATATATGTGACGTAGAACAATCCTAAATCTAGTAGTGTGCACCTCTCAACATCTAAAAGTTGATCCCAAAGCTAAAATGTCACCAATTGTGACTCTTGAGTATAGGGGATGTACAACCTAAGCTCACTGCAAAAATTATCATGTGAAATTAAAGTCTTCATTTGACCTATTGGACCTAAATTGGACAAGTTCTTTTATCCTAAATGGGGGCACATTTTTCATCAGTCAATTGAATTGTTCTGCTTGTCAATTGCATCACATAATTCATTCATTTCACTGTTCTATCACATGCATCACTCAACTGCAATTGCATCACACACATTTGCTAATGAATCTTTGGGGTCACTTGTGGTCAACCCCTTATCAACTGCATCATTCCAATATCACATGCGTCATTTTCCCTTACGCTTGTGGCACTTTCTGTAGATTATGTCGTTCTTGGTCACATTCATGACACAAGACATAAATGTGACACACCTTTTCAGATGCGTCACACCACAATCAACCCCCATATGCCCTAATAGCTATGTCACGATGAGGCGATTGCAGAAAACCATAGTCACTTGCGTCGTTTTCACATGCAATTGCATCAAACGATGTTCAACACAATTTCTTGGTAAATTTTTCCTACCACTAAATACACGAAAATAAAAAAAATATTATGGTGGGTTTGGAGTACATACCGGACAGGTGCTCCCTTAGGGTTGGAAGGTGTGAATATGATAGCCTTGGTGTGTGGAGTGTGGATCTGAAAACATATTCTCAGCTTCTCTCTCCCAAAGCTCCTAAAATTTCTAAATTTGGAATATACAAATGAGCAATTTTCTTAATCAAGGGCATATTTATAGTCAAAATATTAGGGTTTGCACTAGGGATGTGTATTGGGTGCACTATTTAGTCACTTTGAACCTAAATTTGACCCCCTATATGACCTTGAAAATCATTTTTGTCACCACCATTGAACTCATGGCAATCAAATTGACTAATCGAAACAATTTTCCAATTTTTAAATTTTTTTTTTAAATTTGCAAAATTTTCTTGAGGGGGCATACGTCTACCTTGCTTTCACTGGGGCATGTTTTGACAAAATTTATTTGACACAACATGATAAGCTGTATTATGTCAAAGAGGGGAAATATTTAGACACTAAAAAAAGTCTTGGTCTATGCCTCTTCCTTGTGTAATTAAATAATTTTAATTATTTAATTATTTCCTTTAATCACATTCCTTTATTAATTAAATAATGTTAATTATTTAATCAATTCATTCTCTTGATCTTAACTCTACTCTGATCAATAAAATACATTTAATTGTGTCGCTAATATTCTTTCCTTCAATGATAAAATAAATTATCGTTTATTTAATTAATCTTCATTATTCGTCTATAATTAAATAATAATAATAAATTATTTATCTATTCATTAATCTTTCCATTTGTCTATAGTTAAATAATTATTGAAATTATTTAATTTTTTCAGTTGTCCACTATTAAATAATTAATCTAAATTAGTTATTTAATCCTCCTTTTTTATCTCCTCTTATTTAATTAAATTGGTTACACCATGATTTTAATTAAATGCCCATTTTCTTCTTCCTCCACAAATAAATAATTTTTAAATAAATTATTTATTCCTCCACTTGGTCAAAGATTCTCCTCTCATGAATTCAATAAATTTATTAATTAATTCCTCCTTTATCTCCCTCCACTCTCTCATTTTTGAATCCCAACCATTGATTGTCTTTGATTTCTTCCCAATCTTAGTCGTCCCTAGCCCACTACTCCGTGGTGCACGAATCCGCAATCGTTGATCTAAGAATCTTTCTAGAAATTTGATCTTGTTTGTCCATTCAAATGAATTTCTATAAAAGAAGGTCTTCTCCTTCTTTTTTGATTTAACAAGGACATATCTCCAATATTCATGCTCATTGTTTTTTGGTACTTGCATACAAAAAATTAAGGGCAACTTACAAAGGTTGTTTGAGGAGGGACAAGGAAGGTTATTCAACTTCAAACATGGGGAGTTTGTTATTTCATTTCTCTTATTTTTACCTTCTTGTTTGATTGTTCTTCCTTGCTTAGATTTTTATTTTCTATTTTATTTCCTATCCTATAGTGTACAACTCGAAAATTCTAAGAAATGCTAAGAAAACCCAACAAAATACATAAAAAATCAACACTCAAGATTAGGGCCTAAGAACTCATACCTACTCAAATTTTTTTGAAATCCAAGTATGATGATCAGCTCATTGTGGATATTCCCCCCATGCAATCAGATTCGATGTGTGCTAAAAAAACATTTGGTAGCATAATGATACCAATTTTCTCTTATGTATTGGAAAAAATGGCTTAGTGTTTTAGTATTTGATGAGGGGATTAATATGATCAAGGGCAAGGATTGAAAGTTTAATATCAACGGTTGAGAAGAGTTGAGACATCTCAACTCATGTGGTGATGCCAAGTGGCATCATGGGAAGAAAGGAAGGCGATTTGACCTCTCAAAGCCTAGGATAATGACAAGTGTCACCATGTGGAGACTTGAGAGGAAGATGGGTACTTTACAAGTATTTAGGGGAACCAACAAGATCTCCCTCATAGAAATTTCTTGACCAATCTTCCAAAATGATGGGATGGAGAAGAATAAAAGGAATTTAAGATTCCTTTGGTGGACTTTAGAGAAGTGACCCATGTGGGGTTATTTTTCCAAAAAGGGGAAAGCCTTTAAGGATTATTGGATAAGGCATGGAGAAATACATGAAAAGGTAATTATCTCTTTCATAATCAAGGGATTAAGAATGTGCAAATGATTAAGGGAGTGATTTGGTGGAGATAAGGCTAATGGAGAAATTATTATGAGTCAAGTGGGAAAATTTGGAGAATGTGGCACCTTTTAATCAAGCATTAAGTGTGTGCACATAATTAGTGAGGGGGATTAGTATTAAGACTCAAGATTAATGAGGGATATAGTGAGATGTGACAAGGAGAGAGGAAATTGAAGAATTAAATATTTTATTTAATTCTTGTGGGGTGATAAAATGATTAAATAAAATAAATAAGAGTATTTAATTAGTTTAAAGAGGAAGGGGGATAAATGATAATGTAATCAATTAATTAATTACCTTAGGACTTTAGAGGACTTAGGAAAATTGACGATATTAATTGAATAAATGTAATATTATTTAATTCATGCAAATAGGAGGGTATTTTGACAAAACGAGAAGGTAAAATTGACTAGAAACAAGTGGTCAATTTTAGGTTTCTACATTTTGTACCTCTTCAAAATAAGGTTAGAAAAATGATGTTCAAAGAACATTTTAAAATATATATGAATTAGAATAAGTGGATGGAGATATTCCCCAACATGGAGGGAAAATACAATGTAGAAGAAAAGTGATATGAAGGGAGTGATGCACCCTCGAGAAGATGGAGGAGAAATTTATTTTCTTGGCAGCCTCTCAAAAGATAGAAGACAAGGACAACAATGAATATAAAATGAGAAATAAGGAAGAAAAATGAAGGAACATAAGAAAATAGATCAAAGAGGAGGAAATGGGAGTAAAAATGGGTAATTGAGGTTTTCTATAAATAGTAATTATGAGCTAATCACTATTCAATTTATCATTGATCATCTGAGAGACTAAATCGAATAGAGTGAGCATAATGGCACATGGAAAAGCTATTCCAAACTGAGCAAACATCATGAGGGCATGATCATAGAGAGGAGAGTGAGGTGGTCAGGTATGCCTTTCAAATTTGTCTTTTACTTTTCATTGAAGTATATTTCTTACCAATCAAACTCAATGGTTAGGGGGATCCACCCATCATGATATAGGGAAAATCCACCTAAGTAGGATGGCAAGTGAATGTGCGTTGGATAGGTGGATCCACCTGCACTATAGGATGGGAAAATTCACTTAGAATAGGTAGATTCATGGGGTAAGGGGTGGATTTTCCAAAGGGCAGATCCATAATGGATGGGAAAATGCACCTAGAATAGGTGAATCCTCCAAAGGATAAGCTGATTACCAAAAGGTGGATTTGTGGGTACATGGGTGGATGGGGAGGAAACATAGATTTTCCTAATATGGAAGATCTATTACAGCAGAGGAAGATATGCTATATAATATTGCTTTCATATTGATGTAATTTCAATTTTGAAGAAAAAAGTATGTATGTAGGCATTGGTATTCTTTGGAGAAGATGTGGAAAGGAGGAACATGAAAGTGTTTATGTCTAGTTATTTTGAATCATTTTGTGTATGATTCTTCCAATTGATCATATTATTTTTTGTAAATTTATAACAAGAAATTTCAAGGTCTTAATGTTTTAAACTTAAAATTTTATTACAAGAATAAAATAATTCAACCATAATAAGACTAGAAATGCATTAGTAATTAATTTTTCCTTTGTGCTAAGTGTATTTTCTATGGATCATATTGAACGTGGTTCGTTGAATAAAGATTCAGGTCAAGATTTGGACAACCATGAAACTAAAAGGATTTTTGAGAAAACAAAAGCTAGGTCATTTTTATTCAAAATCAAATTAAGGAAAATCAAGCCCTAAGGAGCCGTATAGAACCTTAGAGGATATATGCATTAAAGAAAAAAGTACAATTGTTCAAAATCATATGGAATTGTGCTAGAAAGAAAAATCATATGGAATAGTGTTTTTTCAATTACCAAAACTTCCTAACATTGTTTTACAACACCATTAAATAGTAAAGGTTGAGTGAAAGTTGTTCAAGGATGAGAATAGCAAGGTGTTTATGTCGAAGGTCCACCAGTAAACTATTTGACATCCAAAGTGTGTTATGAGACAATCATTCATATAAGGTTAATATATTCACATGCAATAATAATTTATTTAATACTGGATACATACCTATGGACTCAATGACGTAAATATATAGGGGTCTGTAGGACGAGTGTGCGTAAGATCAACAATTTGGCTTTGAATTTTTAGCATATTCATTTTACTAATTTAGTTATTCTTATATATCAGAATAAAAATTAATAAACAACATTAGATGAACTTACTAAAATTTACTTGAGTATCAATGTTGAATGTTTGACTCAACAAATCATCTATCATGACCCTCTATTTTGCAGCTGATCATGGATCATCTATAGCTACATCTCGAGCACTCTCACCATAATACATGCAAACAATGCTACAAGAGTGAAAAAAGTGGGTTGGAATTTCAGGCCTAGAAGACTGTCGATCCCCATATTAGGCTCTTGTAAAGGCTTCACACACTATACAAGGCTCTGGGTAAGCAAGATAATCAAGTTCAAGATGTCCACCTTGATACTATCCTTCACAATGGAAGGAACAGTGACATGATCCACCACAAATGTAGCCAAGGGTCTTGGTGCTAACCGTGGATTATATTGTGCACCCAGTTTGTCATATGTGGAGCCCCCACCTCTACCCTAAAAGTCTAAATATCAAAATAATTAGGCATTTTATTGAGGACAAACTCACAATAGAGTTTCCTCAAAAATTATTGTGGGACCTCGTAGTTATTGCATGGATATTGGTAAAAAACTATCCACTATCGCTAGAAAATTTTATTTTTAATTAATTCATTGTGGCACCAATGGATGGGGAACCTTCTGCATGCAAGTGATAATAGTGCATTAGTTTTTGGGGTTGTGAAAATAGAACACAAGTCGAATTTTATAATTCTTTCTTTTTTCACTTATGCATAGGAAAGTCCACTTGTATAAAATAATTTTAATTCCTCTCTTATTCTACCAAAAAATAATTTATTCACTCATTGCTCCTACATGAGATACAATCAAATTTAGGGATTCAACAATGCCTCTCCTATAAGGGTGGGTTGCAATATGTTCATTTAATCTTGCAAGCAATTGTTCAAGCTCTCTTTTGTTGTTTTCTATTTGATTTAAAATATTTTCTTGAGTTCCTATAGGATGTCTACGAATTGAGGGAGGGGTTCGATGTTATTCTTGTTTAAGAGGGTTTTTGTGAGGATGTGATTGTGAATTATGAATATTTGGAGGTGGATATTGATTTACTAGAAATAAAAACAAAGTTTAATCAAAAACCTTATTTTGATCTATAATTTAATTCAAGTTTGAAACTAAAAGAACAAAAATACATACCTCCTCCACCTCTATGACATCTTGGTGTCATTCGAGCATGAAGAATCACAAGCAAGGAGTGCAAAAAATAATCTCCTTTTGGTGAGCATGGGTTGTAGAGGTGTAAAAAATAATAATAATAATGAGGAAAAACATGATGTTTTAGTGTTGACTTTTTTTTTAACTTAGTTTTACATTTGGTGAGCACCAAATTTGGCACATGTAAAAAGCATTTTCTGATTTTTTTTAAAAATGCGTACCTCTTTTATGTCACAACTTCATGTACTTACCCTTAATGCACATGGAATGATAATTAAATAATGAAATATGCTTCAAATAAAAAATTATACAGGACTTAATGCAAATGAAATGATGAAAAGATGCTTAGAATAAAAAATTCTAATCTTGTGCTTAATGTAAATGGAATGATAAAGAAACAATGAAAAGAAGTTTATAATAACAAATTATAAACAACTTAATGTAAATGGAATAATAACGAAATAATGAAAATATGCTTAGAATAACAAATTATAAACAACTTAATGCAAATGGAATGACGACAATATTCTTATAATAATAACTTGAAACAACTTAATGCAAATGGAATGATGAAAACATGGGTAGATGATAGGGGTAACCATAGTGTATAAACCAAAATTGAACCAAACCTAATGGGGAAAGTAAAAGGAGGACACACTTGTGTTATCCCCAATTTTGATCATTGAAAATTTTGAAATTTCCCCTATCAAGTTGTTAGTTCAATCCATGATGGTCGTCCAAATGTTTTATCTTGTTGCTTGAAGGTTATTTATGATTGTGGTATCCATGTATCCAATAAAATTGAATCCTAAAATTCTAGAAATTATGCCTATGCTCTATTCAAACTGGATAAATTGACTTAGAAATGATGACAAGAGTGTATTGGAGATAAATGGTGATAATAAATTTCCTTACACTTGCGTTGTGCTACATATCTAGTAGAATCTTAGGCAAGAAATGTGAATTGTTTTAGGAAATGTTGACAAGTTTCATCTCATGGGTTTCAGTGGATCTAAAAAGGTTAAAGAGATAGTATAGAATGCCATTGATATAGTGACTTCTAATAAGTCCTGCTATTTTCTCCGCCATGATTCAAAATTTATCTATAATTTGCACTCATGCTTAGTATTTGTTAGCCTCTTACTAGGGCGTGTCACACCAGTGCCACTGGCTACGTGAAAAAAATTTACAATACGCACTATAGTTTATAGGGGGGGATAATCGACCGATTCCTACAGTCTAGAAAAAAAGAACCTCTTAGCCTCTTACATCAAGAGAAAAAATTTCTTCAACATTTGACAATTTGAGATCAGTTAACCTTGAGATTTGACAATTTGAGATTAGTTAATCTTGAGATTCATTCATTTACTACGATCTGAAGCTAGTTGGTTCCATGATTGATGAAGGTAGGGAATTATTATGCATCACTTTGACTACCCTGAAGATGCCATTTCCATTTATAATCGTGATGTTTTTCTCCTCCCATCTCAAAGAATAATTGATTATTTCTAAAACTATTATTGATGGGTCATGCAAGTATTAAATGCTACTATAATGCAAAGAAAGCACTAAAACCATTATTGATGGCAAGGGCAAAATTATGAGCTCAAATGGTTATTTTATGATGCAAATTACTTTTGTTGGAGATTTCCAGCTAATACTTGGGCTTATGCATTATTGGCTATTAAATTTGCAAATAATGAGTATTGCATGCTTTCTATGCTTTTAGATCTGCACATTCTCTAAGTGATTCATTTGCTCAAATTTTAAGTGAAAGAAATTTGGTTTCTATAGAAGGGCCCAATTCACCTTTATTTGCATTAGAAAAGACCCAAAACAAGCCAGATCATAATTTTTTGTAGCTTCCCAAAATATTGGTGATAAATTTCCAAGTAATCCTTGATTTTAACAAACTAACATTTGAATAAAGGCTTCCTTTGCATAATTAATATTCTATATCAAAGTTGGCAAATAAAATTTTATTCAATCCATCTACATGTCAAGCATCAGAGATGTTGACTAGGGAACTACTAGTCGAGAGAAAAAATAATTATGAAGAGTAACAGATTGATGCAAAAGGGAATACAATAGAGTGCTTGCTTGAGCTCGTCATAGTTAGATTCAAACATATATATATAAGACCAAAATGACTCCATTTTGAGCATTCGGGCTTGCTTAGAATGGAGTCACATCTATTATCCAAGCAACTTTATTCTCTACAAATTTAGATTTAAACTTTCCTATTGTTCCCATGCTAGCTCTCTTAAGATATGCAGTCGTCAATGGTTACATAGATGTTACAATGGAACTTAGAGTTGTTGAAAAGGTTGTAAGAACAAATGGGGAACCTGATGCCTTTGAAGAACCAAGAAATTTGATACATAAGTGATATATGTGAAATTATAGCTAAACCTGCAAATATAGCGTAGATCTAGCTGGAAAAGAAAGAAAATTTTACAGATAGAAAACATAGAAAAATACGAAGCAAGAATAGAATTAATATTTTATTATTTACTGAATAGTAAAAATGCATTAAGAAGATTTACATATACTACCGCCAGGATAGAAATTACAGTGAAAGAAAACTTGATTGCAGTTAACTCCTATGGTGATAAGAGGCGATGAAAGAAAAGAAAAAATAACTACTATTTTTTTTCAGTTAGCATATCGAACTGTTGTGTTAGCATATCGAACTGTTGTGATTTCTTTAGTTAGAAAATTACAGAAAAGAAACACTCATGTTTTCTTAGGTTAGCTTATTGCATGAAAAATTTGTTTGTTGATTATTGAGGAAAATAATCGTTAACACCCCCCGTAAGTCTAATTAAGGAGATAGAAAAGAGGAAAGAGGGAAAATCCTGTGGGAACAAAAAACTTCCCTAAAAAAAATATACACTAAATGTGCATGGCAGCTATTGTGGTGTAGTGTTCTTCACCCTAAGAAGGTCTCACAAAACTGTAAAAAATTTCTCAGTGAATGTCTCCGTGAAGATGTTGGTAATTTGTTTTGAAGTGGCATAGTACTACAAGTCAAGGACTCCATCATGTATCAATTCATAGATGAAGTGCATGTGGATCTTGATGTGTTTGGTCTACTGTCGTTGTATGGGATCTCTGCAAAGATTTAGTGTACTCTGATTGTCACACCAAATGACAGTCGAACGATGAAATAGGATACCAAGCTCAGTTAGAAAATTTTGCATCCAAATGGCTTGAATGGTAATAGTGACTACACCGAGCTATATTCAACCTTTGTTGATGACAAAGAAATGGTAGATTGCTTCTTGCTTGACCAAAAAATAGGGCCTGATCCCAAACTAAAAACATATCATGAAGTGGACTTGCAATCAAAGTTATCACCAACCCATTTAGAATCAATGTAGCCAATGAGATCCAAAATACAATCTACTGAATAATGAATCTCATAGAAAATGGTTACCTAAACATATCAAAGTATACACTTGGCATCCTTCTAATGTAGTTCATCTGGCTCTTGCATATATCTAAAAACAACCCCCACTCCATATGAGAGATTTGGACGAGAGTGACTGAGATAAAGAAGACTCCCTCCCCACAAGCTGATGAAACTGCGTGCAATCAACCAGTGGTGTATCTTTTCCATCCTCAAGCTTTACCCTCGATAAGAAAGGTGTGGCTACTAGCTTGCAGTCAATCATGTGAAAGTGAACTAGAAGATCTCTCACATACTTGGATTGAGCAACGTTCACTAGTACAAAAACAACAATATAAGATTGAAAAACTACTAAAATTGCTTATAAATGATCGAACATTGTCATGTGACCAGTAGTAGTTTATTTCCAATCATTTATAAAGTGACCAAAATGATGACTAAACCATTTTTAGTCATTCGGTTGATTGATTTGCTCATTAATTTAGTCTCTCGATTGATTGATTTGGTCATTGGTCCAGTCGTCTGATTGATTGACTTGGTCATTGATTTAGTCATCTGGTTGATCGATTTGGTTGTTGATGTAGTCATTAATTTTATTGATTTGAGAGTGTGAATTTAATCATTAATTTAGTGATTGATTGTTTTAAATTGTTCACTTATTTAGTCATTGTTTATTCACTAGTATATTTTTTTCTAAATAATTTAGTCATTGATTGATATTAACTGGTCACTTATTTAGTCATTTTTATTCACTAATTTTCATCCATTGGTGGTGTATTTAGTCATTAATTTTAATCATCATTTTGATCAATTTGGTAGTTTATTTAATTGCTTTTGTTCACTGATTTCTTCCTATAAGTGCTAAAAATGAGACAATTCTTTAATTGAGGTTTAAACATATAAAAACATAGAAAACCATAATCAATAATTCATTTGCACATAATGAAATGACTATTAAGAAGGAAAAGTACTCAAATTTTATTCAAAAAACATGTTCTTACAATAGATACAGGACAAAAATGTGTCTTTTCTTTGAAAAATGTACTATTTCAAAGTGTTTTTCTCAGTGCTGTGACTAAGAAAATTGAGTTACAATGCCTTTTTTTGCTTATGCAAGATATTACAATTTTGATGACAATTCTATGTTGTAACTTAATTGCAACTGCACATACATGTATGTTGGACTCCTTGCAACTTTTCCTTTTCTCTACACTTCTTTATTTGCTCTATATATTTTTTTTATGCACACCTATTCTCTGCATCTACTAATTACAAAGGAACATATACCCTCTTCTATAATGCACAAATTTGAATGAGTGGAAAAAAAAGAAGAGAAAAAAATAATCAAGGGTTTTACATTATAGGTTCAATAAGATATAAAATTCTTTGTTTTACTCAGATAATGTACACCCAAATCAGATTTTCTGGTTTTTTTTGGGTTCAACTTATTTAGGCTCAGTACATTCTCTGTCTACAACTTCACTCTCCACACTCTATTGCTACTAACCTTTATTTTTCTCTTCTGCACTTACGGCTAACACTATGTGATTTTTTCAAATATTTTAACTTGGCCACTGTGTGAAGGTCCCTTCTTTCTCTTTTAGATGGACAACTCCATCTATTTTGTTTGGATGAGGAAGGGGTATGTTACTTGTGACCTATACAATACACATATTTGCATCGTTTGTTGCTTATAATTTGACTCCATGTACAATAGATAGTGAGTGAATTTTTCCAATGCTTGCAACAACACCATCATGTGGATCCAACACCTCAAACTCATCCCCTTCTTGGAATTTATCAATAAATGTTTGCAAAAACAAAAAAAATACACATTATATTGAGATATAAAACACACATTATATTATTTTTAATAGTTATATGTAATTTCTTATGTCTTGGAATAAATCAGTTTTTGTATGTGATTTTATAAAATACTCTATTACAACTAAGCTCTAAGCTTCCATATGGAAGTTATATTTTCTCCCCTATTTCCATAATCTATGTATACTAGCTAATTACACTTCACTACTATTCTAACCATCTTCTATGAAATAGGTAATGATTACCCTTATTTACATAATAAAACAACCATTACTTACGTGAATAGTACTTACTTACATGTGGTTTCATAGCACTCACCATGAGTTTAGCACGACTACCCCTATGAATGTCATGTGCATTCTCATCGAGTTCACCATCATAACCACTATCAACATAATTATAAACATTAAGTTGTACAACTTAGTAGAGAGTTGTATTGACATGGCCTTTTTATTTTTGTCCTTCTTTCATATAAGTGCTTTGTATCATGTGGTTTAATCATCATGGAAAAATTAATATAAGTCAAATAAAGAATTTTTAAAAGCTATAATTTTATTTTCAAAAGAACATTTTAACCATGAAGAATGACAAAAAATTGGGATAGATAACTGACAACTATTATATTAATTACCTCAACTTCAACACAAGTAAGATGATTGTGTTGCACATTCTTGTCCCAAGTAAGATGATAATGCCCCAAAACCCTAAGAATGCTTGTCATTTCGTCAATTTTGGAGAAGTTGGTTTCTGAGACAAATATTTTTTGCCAGAGAGGTCGTACAGCCTCCCCAGCACGCTTCACGTGTAACACCCCTCTATTTTGCTCTTAGGTTAGATTAAGATGCTTTATTAATTGACCATTCTTATTGAGCAATACAAACTATGTGTGTTATGAGATGTAATTTCCTTGATGATATAATTGACATGCTTTGATTAAAATAATGTTGGTTTATTGTGGCATGATTATTGCTTACAAATTTTATTATTGATGGAAGTGTCAGTTTTGTGATACTGTATTGGTGAAGGGGACATTCACTCACTTGCGAACGCCTTGTGATTCTATGATTTCCTCTTCACGGTGTATTTTATAATGATTTTATATGCATGTGCTATTGATGCCTTGGATATAGGTTTGTAGGTACATGACATCGACTTCACCTGGCTTCATAGGTTTGAGCGTGTCGACCCAATGATATGATGATTGAGAGATAGTAGCTAGGTTACCTGTGTCAAGCCTACACCCTAGCCTTAGTGGATCGTCAGTCAAGTCTGTTGTGTCTTTGGGTGCTTGTTTTAATATTATTTAATTCTGAAGGGCTCTTGAGTATGGAAAATTAATACTTATAATTATTGCTTTAAATAATGTTGATTTTTATTTAAATTAAAATTATACAGTGTGGATAGAAGTTTTTATTTAAGTTGATTAATTAAATTTGATTTATTTAATTAATTAAATTTAATCCAATGGGTTGAATTTATTTATTAAATAATTAAAATTAATTAATTAAATATGTTGTTGAGAAAATTAAAAGGAAAGGGGAAACTAATTTAATTTTAAATTATAAATTTCAATTAGTGTTAATTAATTTCAATTTGGAATTAAATTGTAATTAGAAATTATTTTAACATGCAAAAGGCTTTGAGAAAATATCTGTGGTTGTTGAAAATATATTTTTAATTTGGCATGTGTGTGAGAAGAATTAATTATTTTACTTTTGGTTGAGAAATGATTGGGAGGGAATTTAATTGAGAGAGGAAACAAGTTTCTTCATGAGAGATTTTTGGGAGAGGAAGATATTATTTTGAGAGAGGTTTTGGTTAAAAAATTTAGAAAAACAAAGAGGTTTCTCAGGAATTTTGGGTGTTTTATGTATTTTTACATCTTCCTGGAAGTGGTGATTTTGGGGAAAAACTTTGGAATTGATCTTTGAAGGGGAGGCTCTGCTCCAATCTTCATCTTCTTCAAGCTTCAGGAAAATAGGTTCCTTCAAGTTTTATTTTATTTATTTAATTGTTTGAGAAATATTTTCTATACAAAAGTTAATTTTGTAGAAGCTTTGCTTAAAATGGTTTTAATTGAGATTGAAAGATTGTCTATGCAAGAAGTTTTTGTGTTTTGGTTGTAGAAGCTTTAAATTGTTTTCTAAAATTGTAAGACTTTTTTATTGTTGAATTGCCATGAAAAAAACTCAAAGGAAACAATTTGTGATTTAAGAACTTATTTTAGTTTTGAAAGCCTTTGTGTAAATTTAGAGGAAAGAGATTTTTTGTAATATTTTGGGATTTGTTTAAATTTTCCTATAGAAGTTTTGTTAAATTATAGTATGAGAAGTTTGTGCAACTTGTCTTTTAAAATATTGAAATTGAAACCCTTTCATAAATTCCCCTGAGGAGCTTTGTTCAGAAGTTTTTCCCCAATTTGATTTATTGTTGAAATTCAATAAATATATATACAATATATAAATATGAATATATATATATATATAACCTCACATATATATATATATATATATATATATATATAATATATATTTAGTTATTAATAAATTACATTATTTTATTCTTTTTATACGTTGTACGATGACTGCATAGGGTTTGTTGCTTTTTCGTTTGAAGAAGTTTTGTTCATTAAACAAAACAAAATTGTTTTTTTTTCTTGTGTGTAGGGGGAGGCGGGTGAAATACCACCGCCGCACCCCCTAAGGGAGGTGGACGGTGGTATTTCCACTGCCGCCCCATACATGGGGAGCGTTGGACTTACCACAGTCTGCCTCCATTACTATGGGGTGCGGCTGTGGTAAGCCAACCGACCCCTCCTTTACTATATAATCCTTAAACCTACGATTCCATTTTCAATGGAATTTAATTTGTTTTTTTTTTTATAAATTTGTTTATTTTGAATTTTGAATTTTGTTTGATATTAAATGCAAAATATATTGTTATATATATATATATATTGTGTATATATATATTATATAATATATATATATGTATAATTGTTAAATAAATATTATTATTTTAGTTTTAAATGATGGGGTAATCAATGTTATGGAAATTTATTAAGTATATGTATATTTTCTCCAAATGTATTTTAAAAGAAAAGGTTGCATGCATATTTATTCGAATAGAGAAAACAAGTATACATTAGTTATAAATATTTTTTTAGAACTAAAGATTAGATAATTGATTGGTTACATCTATTAAATAAATGCATGTTCGAGTTCAAGTTGAAGTTAATTCCAAAATGAAGAATTCTTGTAATGAAGATATTGTTTTCATTTAAATAGGCATTGGATTAGATGCATGTAAATGCATGTAGTAGGTGAAATTAAAATAATGTGTTTTTGAAAAGAGAAAATTATAATTTATTTAAATAATGTAAACCGTTTGAGGAAATAGATATTTTACTAAGTTTAAAATTGAGGTAATTGGAATAATAAATGAAATGAAGTTCTTATAGTTGTTTAAGTTAAATTGAGATATTTGAAGAGCCTATTAGTTAATTGGTTGAATTTTCTCCTTAAATTAGAGAAAATTGTGTAACTTGTCTTAGTATTCCTGCTTATCATTGAATGTGAAAGGATTTAGTAAATCCAAATCTTAGATTTAATTATCATGTTGATTGTCTATGTGGTTCATCTAATTGCAATTAGAGGAAATGAATATTTAATTAAGTTTATTATGGGAATAGGTATTTAAAAGATATATATAATGTGTTTGTAGGAACAAAGGTTTTACTAATTAAAAATCGAGGAAATAGGGGAAATTGTTAGTATGAGGTTTATCTCTGTTTGGAAGAGTCTTTTTAATTAATTAGTTAAATTGGGATAATTGAGTGGTGCGAATTGTTATAAGTCATTTCGTTGACTGTATGCAAGGTTGTGATAAAATAGAATATTGTAAACATTAAACTATTATGCCTTTATGATGTGTTTGAAATATCTTATGTGGTATTTAGGGGTAATTGAAAAGAGGTATTGGATGAGTTATTGTAAGTCTTCCTATTGGGGTATGTTAAATTTTAGATTTATCATTTCATGGTTTTGTCTTTTGTAGTTCTCTATGGTAAATAAGGATTGTCCTTTTTAGTGAGTCACCTGGTTTCCACGAACGAGGAATGGTTTGTTTCTTCTATGAATGGATTTGTTGGATGTTGTGTACCTCAATTTGGAGTGGTGATGAATCACATGATAACTGTAGGAGGGTGAAGCTCAATGGGGGCAGAGATTTGGAAAGATCTGATGGGTAACTCATGTATCTTGAGTGGATTTCTCCTAGGTTAGTAGTATGTTTAGGATACTGGTGAGTCATACTGTTAAACTCAGATAGCAATGTATTCTTGAGCTAGTGTCGTTCTTGTGGTGGTTTTGTTTAGGGTTGAGTTAGCCTATGACTAAAGGTTGTAGGGATTGTCCGTGTATCTCTATTACTGTCTCCTAGCATAGGGGGTGGGCCTTTGGGTACCACTTGGTTGGGAGGAATGTGCGCCCTACGCTGTTGGGTCCCCTTTTTGATTTGCAGATTGCGTTGCGAGGTTTTTTAGTGGAGAGCTCACAGTGGTTTCATTATTTTGTTAAGCTTTCTAGTTACTTTAGATTAGCTCTTGTAATTATTATTCCCCTCATTTGTTTTCGAGGAGGAATCTTATAATTGTAATAGTTAGTTTGTTCTACCTCATTCCGGGAATGAGTATTGCAATCTACTTTTAAGTTAATGTAATCGAGAACTTAGTATATGTTATTCTAGTGTTAGTATCTTTAATTCTTTGTAAGTATGTGAAATTAAATGTATGGTTAATATTTTAATTAATGCTTTATGTGCATGTAGTGTGTATGTTTGGTAATCGATGTTATCTTGTCATGTTATCTTAGAGGTTGTTGTGAATTATTGTGCATCTCCTTTGATAATAATGTACTCTTAAAAATTGTACGCTTCCACGTTGAGTTGCAACTACCTTTAGGGTTCTCGTGGTAGGGCATTACATCACGAGGCAGAAATGACATGAAAATCCAAAAAAAATATTGAAAACCACCTTGGTTTATGTGCCTCCAATGTTGCAAGAAAGCATCACCCGGTGGCCATCGAGCAGCCACCAGGCAGCCACCGGTCTGCCACCACCGAGTGGCGCTAAGCCAACCTACCGCTAGGTCCACCCAGCCCCCGCGGGCCCAGTCTACTCCGCCTGCGGTCATATGGGGGACCGGGCGCTATGCGCCCAGCCCCCGACCGACCCCTCAACCCTAGCCTTGGTCATATCAGTGACCAAGGGCTCTGCCACAGCCCCTAGTCTGCCAGCCCTTGGTCATCCACAGGACCAGGGGCCGAATTTTTTTTAGCCCCCTGGGCTGCCTATAGGCCTTATTGGCCATTTTGGAGCACTTTCACGAAATCGAGCATAACTTTTGCATACGGAGTTGGTTTTTCATAAACAAGATATTGTTGGAAAGCTAGTTCTGAGCCCGTTCTATTAGTGCAAGTTATTTTTCTTGATTATGTTGTAGGTCCTTGAATTCATAAGTTGTTATTTTCACTCCGGAGGGCATATCTTTTGACTCGGTGATCCTTTTTTTGCCATTATTATGGAATTGGAAAGTTGGTTTAGTCCTCTACACAGATCTGAGGTCTTTTTTAATTTTCTGTTTATGCATGTTTAAGAATTCTCTCCTTTTGTAATCATTGGGTATTGTAATAAATGAACTGATATAAAGTTCCATCAGGGGGGTTTCTTGCATAATAATCTGATTAGAGTGTGCATGCACTTTGATCTTCATCTTGTTTTGATGACAAGTCGCATGGGTTGTAATCTGGTTTCTTAGTTTCTTTTGGCCATATTTTGTCTTAGCTTGACACATATCAGATTCATATCAGTTCAAAATTTAGATTGAGAGCCTATGGTTAATGATCCGCATCAGATCCATCAGTTTTAGGGCCACTAAATTTGTGGTTAATGTTCTAGAGTCTTTATGGTACTTGTTCCCATGGAAGAGTTTTAGTCTCAGTTTGGCATTGGCATCGAGATACACGGCTTCTAGATTTTGTCATCATATCACCTATTGTTGCTTTATGGATTCCATGGTTGTTCCCATTTGGAGTTTTTGAGTGTTCCGTGGCATCGGGTCTATTGTTGCATTATTATGATTCCGATATGGTTTCTTGTAGATAGAAGTATCTTTCCTTTCTTGTTAGATTGCAGTTCTAGTGTTACTCCACAGTGTTCTTCCAGTGCTTCTTTGCAACAATCATCACATTGTAGGGGGGGTTGTCTCATTGGGTTTTCCTTCTCTACCTCATTATTGCATTTGTACATGGGTACTTGATCAAGCCTTGTTGTTGGGACCCATTCATGATTTCTTGCATTCATCTTAGTTTTAGGTGCATGCTTATTTAGTCTCCCTAAGTTGCACTTATGGGGGGTGTTAGTGTTATTAATATTTAATTGTACTTGCATAACTTTACTTAGGTTTTTCTTAGGTAATAATTAGTTTACTTAATTAATAAGTAAGCTTTATTTAGTTGAGCTAGTTTTAGGTCAACATTAGGGTTGCATAATTTTCTTTTATAAAGAAAATAATCTCATTGTAATCTTTTGAATTATGTATAATATCAATTTGGACATTTCATGCAAAGCTCTACTTTTTCATTATTTTTCTCTTCTGTGGAAGGTGTTTAGGTTTGCATGTCTGATCTTGGTTTCTAACAACATCTAGTGTTTCTATATAATTGACAATATATTTTGCACCTACTTCTCTATTACTATTTTCCACCTAAAATATAATGTCAATTTCAACATATAGTTAGTTCAATAAAATAAATAAAAAAATAACACAATTTAAATTGAACCAAAAATCCATACACTTACTGCAAATTTGTCCATTCTGGCGTGCAACTCAGCTCGGCCAAATGTATATCCAACCCCCACATTATCTGTTGCTCTCTTGCCTCTTCTACTATTTACCAAATATTCTTTGGAATGCATAATTTATCTGAATGCCTCCCACTCTTTGGGAGATATACTGGAGTTGAACCTCTCTCTTCCCAACATGATTGTTTTTCTACAAATTTTTATCTATAATTGTTCATCAAAACTCTCATCCTTTGCTTGTAATAGTTTTTAGAGATTTTTCCACCAGTAGTCTCGAAAGAATTTTCCATTTTTTGTATAAAATTTTCCACAACTCATGGATCTTGCTTTGAAAATTTTGATTTGTAAATATCCAAATGGGCCCTACATCCTACACCCAACTCGATGGCCCACTTTACATCATTTGGCCTAATGGGATCACCATCTCTCGATACCTCAAGCAAGAATGGATTTTTTCATCCTAATTTTATTTCTTTTGTATTCCTCTCTATAGATCTGTACAAATCTTGACTCAATCTTTGTATTTTGACAAAATCATCTACATCTTCTATTAAATTACCAATAGTTCCATCAGAATTTCTAGATGCAACAGGTGCATGAGGCACAATAGATGCAAGTAGTCTCTCTTCATGATGTTCATTAACCAGAACTTCATTCTCCTTGGCCACATCAGGTGTGACATGAGTAGGTAGATCAGTACCGATCTTTGTAGATTCCACATCTTTAAATGCATCCTTTAATGTTGAAAAAAGAATCTACAAACCTACTGTTCCTTTTCCCTATTGTTTTTCAATAATCTCTCTTAGACTTATTCCTAACAGATCATCACAACCTTGCACATCACCATGTGCTATATCAAGCTGGACATCACCATGTGCTATATCAACTACACATCACCATGTGCTATATTAGGCTACACATCACCATGTGCTATACTAGGCTGCACATGATCACAACTATCATTTTCATCAACTGCATTTGTTGAATCACAAAAGTGTCAACTTCTACAAGATGGAAACACTGTATCTTTTTTCTTTCTTTTTTTTCTCCACGTTTTCTTTGCACTCTTTTTGTTGCCTATAGAACAAAAAAAATCATATTATGTCTTATTTACATGAAGCTCTTGCCTATAAAATTTTATTAAACACTATTAAAAAAATAATATACTACTTAGTGGATTTACAACTTTCCTTTTCAAACCAAGACTCAAAAAATATTCATTATTCTTGGCCACTTTTTCAGCATGCGCATGCTCATATTCTATCTCTAGAATTTCAACATTATGATCACTATCATCTAATTTTTCCCTTACAGTCCTTGTCTTCATCTCCTGAAGTCCAAATAAATAATAATGTATAAATCAACAACTTGAATCAGTAAAAAAACATTGAGTTCATAAGTTGATAACTATTGACTTTTCCAATCCACTGATAACTGAGAATGGAATCTTAAAATAGAATTCAATTTATAGATTAAAAATAATTTATAGTAAAAAACCAATAAGATGTTTAAAATTACAGGTATCAGGAAAATTTTCCTTAGGGATATATTCACAAGAGAAGAACTCATAAAAACATAACACAAGTAGGATGAAGGAAAAACATAGTCTAGTTCATCTTGAGGTGTGTTAGAACCTTTAAAAATTTCCTAGTTCCATCATCACAATTAACCTTGAGCTCCATGACCTGAGCCTTGATCCTTATATTCCTTTTTATTTTATTACTAAACATATAACTTTTTTATGTCTGACTGACACTGAAAGACCCAATTAAAGCAAAAAGTCCATCATATACATACTTAAGAAAAAACATGTCTAGCTAAAAACATTCCAAATCCCTTAATAGTTTGTTACCATGATCCCTCAACAATAATTTGAACCCTTGGCAGGCTGGCAGTGTGTAACAGACAACATGAAGATGTTTACCACCATACCACGAAAGTGTTATGACGAGGATGTGGTTGGGTTGTATGAGAGAATTTAAATACATCATAAATCGCCATACTACAAGAAGGAAAAATGAAGGGTGTGGTATAGCAAGGAATGGCATGCCTTCGTGTGAGGAAGATCATAAATGCATGTGGTAGGGTGGTATGGACCGCTATACCATGGAAGGATGTGGAAAATCATGCAGTATGGTAGTAAGCATTAATGTTAACTACATTACTATGGGTTAAACAAGTCAATCTTGTGGTATAGAGGTAAGGATCTTGCTACCCCACAGTGAAATGTAAAGAAGCATGCAGTATATAGCAATTTATACCCCTCTACCCATGGCAGTTATAGAAAGTGGTGGCGATAAAGTGGTATAAAATGCACGAATCTCATCAACTGTCTAGTCTTGTGAAATCAATGATACATATTCAAACTCGAACTGCGAGAAAAATATTTTGTGTAAGGTTGATATTAATGTTGACATGACTGGGCTCAAAATCCATTAAACCAAGAATTCGACATTCTCTTTGCAGTCATTTGAAAAAAATATCATGCAGGGAGCTAGGAGTTCGAGGAGGTCAAGCTCTGCAACAATTGTAACCTAGGCAAGTGCACAAAACTATTGTGAATTAAGCTTTATGAGTACAATATTTTTTGGAATTCTGCATTTTAGAAGTATAGGAGAAGTAATTAAGATAGTTAAACTGTGAATTAAGTTTTACGAGTACAAGATTGTTTGGAATTCTACATTTCAAATACACTAGGATAGGTAAGATAGTTAAACATCATGTTTTTCAAGAAGAAAGAACCCGAAACTAAAAATGACATCATGTTTCCCAAGAAGAAAGAAACTCAATCTAAAAATGAAGATTCTAAGGTTAAAAGAGGTCCTTACACTAGTCTATCATAGATATACTCCCTGAATCAATTGAGAGAAGATTTATCTTGAATGTTTTTAATGATGTGGCTCATGGTTGTAGAGATGCCCTTATCCCTATACTCTAGGTGGGAACTATTTTGGTACTTTTATGACAAAAGGGAGGGCAAGATTCTTGTGTCAAGTCCATGGGCATTAGATTTGGACAAGTTAATTGTCTCGAATATTTTTATAGATGTAGAGTTCATCAGAGTATTGGATTAGATTTATCATCATGCTACTAGGTCTATGAGATTTCCATATGGTTCACCATTAGTTGTGTTGACTAAAGTGGGCATCATTGAATGTTTTGACCTTTACAAACAAGCCCTAACTAAAATTGATTTGCAAAGAAGTAAAGAAGAATATACTAGATTGAGGAGAACCCATATAAGTGATGAATTCCCAATTTACATGAAAATGTGTGTGAATAACGGGGTGATTCCTATATCCCCTTTTGCTACTAAACCATTTGATGTCTCATATTTTCAATTCTATTTCAAGAAAAAATACTTTGTTCTTTTTCAAGTACTTGGGATTGATGTAGAAGAGTGAATGCTAGTTAATTTAATGATGATGGCTATGAGGATCTAAAACCTTGAGACAAACATTGTTCATATGATTTTGCTTCATATCTTAAGAAAGCATTGCATGAAGGATTTTTGCAAGTCAAGGAAAATAGAGCCCCCATAACATTCTTGCAATATTATTTTTTGTGCCTCCTGATATTTTACAAGAATCAAGATAGATGGAGCAAAAGGATGTGTTTGGATCAAATTGACAAGTAGGGGAATTTTCTGCCAATGCAACAATGGTGTTATATATGGGACAAAAAATGTAAGAATTCAAATTATGTGATATTCTATGATGAGTTTGTGTATAGAATTATGAGAGTTCTTGGCCACCAACCACCAAAACTACACACATGTGTGCTACAACTGTTAATA
This sequence comes from Sequoiadendron giganteum, assembly GCA_007115665.2. Classification (NCBI taxonomy): domain Eukaryota; kingdom Viridiplantae; phylum Streptophyta; class Pinopsida; order Cupressales; family Cupressaceae; genus Sequoiadendron; species Sequoiadendron giganteum. Next base: position 178,231,204 of record CM021102.1, read on the forward strand.
ATTTTGGCTTTGGAACTTGATCAAGGCCATACTCATAGCTTTGGTGATTGGTTATTTCTACCGATACCACAATAATCAAGATTTATGGATGACCACAGCCCCCACATATACTTCCAAAGTTTCTCCCCCTTCGATTAGCCTTTTTAGATTTCATGTGGCATATTTTATGGATGGAAAAGGATGTCATGAATTAAAAAAGGAAGGGTACATTTATACCCAATTTGACATGTGGGGAACTATTAGTGGGATCTAATACACTTGAACAGTTGTAGAATTATCTAAAAAAAGGGCACTCTTTAGAGTCTGGAAAGGAAAGAGCTTTTGACCCTGAGGGTCACATGAATTTTGTAAGACACACCATCCTTACCAAGGCTATGGTTACTCACTAGATAGATTATGAAGAAGATGTAACTATAAATTTTTTAACTCCTCAAGGGTTATATGAGAGGAGGAGAAACATTTGGGAAGTTATGAAAAGGATTGAGGAAGAAAGAAAGATGAAGCATGATGATTTCTTGGGGTATTTCGTAGAGGAATCAGATCCTATCAAGATGATATACATGATAATTGGTAGGTTTCATGAATTATTTAAGATTGTAGTAGATATAGAGAGACTTACCAAATTGTCTCCCAAAAGGCCTAGTGGTGTTGTAATTATATAACCAACTTTGGAAACTATTTTAGTATGTCATGCTTCTCTTGGATCACCTCCTAGACAACCACCTTCTAAAAAACAAAAGAGACAACAGATAGACCCACTTGTTTCCTATGAAATAAGTGAGGAGGTTGGAGATACAAAAGAATTAGTTAATTTTTTAAGACATTTCAAGGATGATGTTGAAGTGGACCAACCTATGCTTGAAATGGAAGACCATAGGCTTGAATCTAGAGCTGATATCGAGGTACATGGAGAAAGAGAAATGCATGAGGATGACACAGTAGTTGCAGATCACAAGTTCTTGGAAGATGATGAATTTATAAAAACCTCTTAATTTAAAGACTTTTGGATTAAAATAAAAATGAGAGAGTTGAAATAAATAAGATGGGAGTTGAGGAATCCTAGCATGACTAGATAGTAGCCCAAAATTTTAATGAATTAAGGATCGACAATATTGATTTCAGCCCACAAGAGGCTAGAGAGATGAGTTTGAAAAGTAATATACTTATTTTCCTTGGAATGTAATTAAAGAAAATGTTTTTACTTGATAAAGTGAGAACACTGGAGGACCCAATGCTGATTGTTGATTTTGACTCAAATGAAGGGGTAAGTGGCATGGGGTATAACCCTAAGATTGAAACATTGGAATTCTAAGCCAAAAAAAAGAGTACATAAAAACCAAGGTTACTAGATGTAGTGCAGGAAATGAAAGGGACAACTATGGTGAAAAAATTAAAGGATACATCTCCTCTAGAAGTTGCAACAATGACAATGAATTCGGCTATCTTCAACTAAGCTACAGGTAAGGAGATGGAAGCTAGATTGGGAGAGTACAAAAAGGAACAATTTTTTTAAATTATGAAGTGAATTAATTGTTAATGGAGAAGGTGAAGTTGAAGAAACAATTGAAAGGATTAGGCCCCTCACAAAATAGGGAAATAATGTTATAATAGTGTCCTCCTGCTCCACCAATTGATATAGAAATTAATTCTACTAAACAAGTGAGAATTCTTAGAAAGGAGATTGAAGAGTTAAAGAAATCCAACAATGAGGGTAAGGAATGAGTGGATAAGAAAATTTGCAATTTTTTAGAGAAGGTCCTTGAGCATAGGATAAAGCTAATTATGGATAAGTTGGAAAGTGTGCATGATTGCTATAACTCACTGACATAGGCAGTTGATCAGATGAAAACACATGCACCCATACTAGATCCACTTTTTAAGAGTTGGCATCCCACATACCACAAATTGGTAACCTTGTGTAGAATCCTACTGAGGAGTACTAAGGCTATTGTAGCATTAAATGTGACGCCCTATCATGCAACCCTAGAGGAAGTTGCAGTTTACTAAACAAATGAACTATTTTTTTTTTTTAAGTATAATTAATATGCAAGTTCGCTACACATTGCAACAACCTCTAAGGATATGAGATTGAGATTACTTAATTACCCACGAACAACATTAAGGAATTGAAACCACAACATTTAAATACTTATGAAGTTAAGAACACATACATTCCATACAAGATAAATTCATCAAAGAAAATTAAAGATACCATGAGATCTCTTTTAACAATAAGATTACAACACTCATTCCCCGAATGAGGTAAATCCAAAAACATGAATTACATATTACAAATTCCACCTCAATAACAAAGAGGGGTAATAAATTACAAGATTACTGAAATGAATAAAGCATACAAGGTAACTAGATCCCACGAGCTCTCCAACTGGAAACCTCATCAACACGAACAAGAAGGAAGCCCAACGGAGTAAGGTGCACACCGCCCAACCAAGTGGAACCCAAAGGCCCACCCCCCGTGCTAGGAGATAGTAACAAGGTACCATGACAAGACCAACTACCTCTAGACACAGGTAGAAACCAAACTGATTCAAACTGACACATGAATCACACAAGTACAACTCAAGATCAACACACATACAACTCAATTACATCACAAGTACACCAAGTACAACTCTAGATCAACGCACATACAACTCAATTACATCACAAGTACACCAAGTACAACTCTAACAGGGTTACATTGCTTCCAAGTATAACAGATCAGGTATGTTAGGAAAATCATACACAAACAATCAAGTACCACTACAGGGGCACTATAACATCACTGACATGAATCACATTGCTTTAGATTACACTCGAATAAACTCCTTCCAAAGGTTACCTAGTTTACCTCTCATGGCTCTGGCCCCTAACGGAAGTCACTCTCACTTTACAACACACATTCAAACCAATACCATGGGAAGCCCAAGAACAAGCAAACAGATAAGGCGACCACTCCAACACCAAGAGGAAACATAAGTCAAGCCCTCTCCAAACACTGGAGGAAACAAGCATAACAAAACCACTCCTTACAAGGAGCCACTATTCACATAAACCACTCCTTTCACAAGAGGCACAATGCATCCCCGTTCATGGAAACCGGGTAGAACATTGACACAACCTCAAGTACTAACCAAGGGAATCACAAAAGGTTGACCTCACAAACAACAACTCCCAAACTCTAGGGTCCACTAGAAGACTTATAATCAACAACACTTAACCCACTACCTCAAAGATGAACACAGAGGAATCAATCACACAAGCATTTGCGAGGAATAAACTAACTTTGGATACCTTAAATCCACTTCCTTAATATAACTCAGTAGTTAATGATGCAAAGAAACTAATTAAACAACGCCTCTTTCAGGCAAGGGAGAACATTCAACCCAAATATTTAATCCTATAATTGTTCTTTCAATAATAAGAAAATCAACATTAACTTCATCCATTCCAATCAGGTTGGTAACCTGATATGATAATCCACACATTTAAGACCTTATCAGGAAGACCTTAACATCCCTTTTTAATTGATTTCCTTCTAGCGATAACATAAGGGATTACATTTAAACAAGCAATTTAATCATAACTACATCTTCTTCGGATTTCCTGAATCCACTTCATTTAATAAAATTCAATAGATTGTTGCCATAATAAATCAGATTTACTAATGTCCCTTTTCGACATAAGGAGAACTTTAAACTAATATTTAATTCCTCAATCACTGGTAATTATTAAAATAATTATTTACTTGGTCATTTCAAACATACTACTTCACATCATCTATTTCTTCTTTCCGAAATAATTCATTTAAACATTAATTAATTTCTCTATTAAATATATTATCTGTAAAACAAATAATTGTCCTCTCCCAAATATAATATTTTAACTCAATCCACTAATACGACTATTACACATGATTTATAATTTTCTCATTTAAATCTAAATCAAATCAATAATTTGAACTGTTGAACTATTGAACTTAAATTTAAGTTTCTCAATTACATTTAACTTCAACATCATTTAAAACTATATTTTAATATATATGTATTTAAAAATCTATACACACATATTAAAATAAATGACACAACTAAATATTTAAAAATCTAATAATTCGTCTATTAACAAATTATGTTAACACAATTTATTCTTTTCCAAACTATATCATCTTAATTCCGTTATTTCTGCTATAATCCAGAATCAAGTATTTAATCCTCAAATGTTTGCAATTAATGATAATAAAATAAACCATTCACTTCTTCATTTTAAAATATATCATTTAGAATTAAACTCGATAATTTGATTAAGAACCCACTAATTCAAATTCCTCAAACACGACATAGAAGAAAATCATCACGAAAGCAATTGCAAGGAAATAACTTAATTTGGATATACTAAATCCATACTCCTTTTAAAAATCAGTTCACAGTATGGAAAGCAATTGCCCTCACCAACTGATTAAGCAAAATAATCCATTGTCTTTCTAATTTCTGAGGTGAGAAAACTATCTTTAATAATCAATTCATAATCACAATTACTTTTTCAAACAGCATATATCTATTGCAAAACATATCATTTACAAATTATCTATTTCTTTTGTTGCAAAATAAACCATGTAAAATCACTTAATTCATCTAATAAACACAATCTCTGAAAATTCAATTATTTATCCTTTCAAAATATATTCTTCCGATTATTTCAATTCAATTTAAAATTTCCCCAATGCTTCAAATATGCCATTTTAAAGAAAAACAACTATTAAATATATATATACTTAATAAACCATATAATAAAATTTCCAAACCCAAAATACCAATACTTAAAATTCTAATATTTTATATTGTAATATTATAAAATATAATATCAAATGTCATTTTAATATTATAAGTTATAATTTACAAAAATATAAAATATTATAAATATATCTTATATATTTATTTATTTACTTTTTAAAGCCAAATGCCATTCCTCGAACCGCGTGTTTTAGGGCACGCGTTTTTGGAGGAGGCGGCGGATGTGTTTCATTGAGGGAGGCGACAGATTTACAGAGGGCGGCCATGTTAAACCCACCGTCGAACCCATACCTTGGGCCGACTGTGGGTAACACAGTCGGCTCCCCTAAGGGCGCCGGCTGTGTTACACACAGCTGAGCCCAAGCAAGGTGCGGCCGGTGCGGGCGAAGGGAATGGGGTCTGCGTGGAGGCTCATCATCCACAACCGTCCCCTGTATGGGGGCGGCGGTGGGGGCAGCACCTCCCATAGTCCCCCCAAACCCTCCCTTTTACTGTCTTTTAATTTATTTATTTATTTAATATTTTTATAATAAAAAAGCCCGAAACCCTCTACGGATTTCGTCCGCCAGAACCAAGAAAAACCCAGGGTTTCGTTTTTTCTTTGATTTATTTATTTATTTATTTTTAAAGGAAGATTTTCCCCAACATAATCCATGCACCCAAAATAAAAAGGGTATATATATATAAAGATTTCAATATATATATCTATATAAATCTCAGATTTACAGTTTCGCAATTAATTGAACAAATAAATTTAGAAATGAAACAAATATATTAAAATTGCACAATTCTTTTGAAGAAGATCATTTTAAAACTAAGGTTTCAAGTTTTGCAACAAGATCTAACCTGGGTTTTTCTTGTAAATCAAATAGAGTTTAATTATTTCCAATCAACATAACAAAATTTGGAAAACCTTTCAGAATGAAACTAATTTAATAGGAAGAAAACCTGATTTTCCAAAAGCTTAAGAGGTAGTTAAATTGGTGCAAAGCTCTCTCTTCAAATGCAAGCTCCTTCCCCGCAATCCAACTGAGCTTTTCCAAAAGCCAAATCCAAAATCCCCAAAACAGAAATTCCTTCCCTTTTCCATTTTTTTCATTTTTTCATCCTCTCCCCATTTTTCCCCAAAAAACCAATTAATAGCAAAATAGAAAAATATCTCCTCAAACCCTAAAGTCAAACTTTTGAAAATATCCCTAATTTCCAATTTTGCCTTTTTCTAATTTCCAAAAATAACATTTAAACATTTTCTTAAATTTTCAATTTAATTTCAATTCAAGAAAAACTATAATTACCAAAATGCATAAATAACTTCATTTCAACATAATTAATTTAAATAAATTAATAAAATAAATCAAATCCAAGATTTAATTATTTTATTAATTACATTAAATTAATCCATAAATAAAATAACATTTTTCACAATATAACCGGATTAATTAAATCAACAATTTAACCACATAGGTCATTTATTTAACTTTTCTAACTTGAAATATAATAAGATCAAAGCAAGAGAACAATAACTTTTAAATCAACAGAACCAGACAAAACCGACGACACACACAAGACTAGGGTGATGGCTTGACACAAGAAACCTAGCTACTATCTCCCAATCAAATGCCATTGGCAATGGACACACTCAGACCTGTGAAACCAGGTGAAGTCAGTGTCTTGTACCTGTCAACCTGTGAACAATAGAATATCACACATGTATATCTGCATCATAAAAAAACACACCGTGAAGAGGGAATCACGGAATCGCAGGGCGCTCGCAAGCGAGTGATGCAGTTCTATCCCCTTCACCAATACAGTACTACCAACTGACTAATCTAACATCAATAATATAATCCAAAAATAAAACATCATTAATTCAAATATTCACAATGCTAATCTTAAAGCAAGTCATAATAATAACACTTGAATAAATCACCATTATGTCAAAATATAACAAGCACATCATTTTGCAGACAAAGATCAATTAGAAATCAAGTACCATAGTCCAAGCACTAACAGAAAACACAGCATAACCAACAGGACACTGTTCGATCCAAAGAGCAAAACGAAGGGGTCTTACATTAAAACCTACAAAGAAGATGGACAAAATAGTTATAGATGAATTCCAATATATGTAAGGAGAGGAAAAAAAGATCAGAACAATAATAGATTCATTTCATACTCTAGTGAATCAATGGTTTGTGCCAAAAATATTGAAATATGATGACCACTTGAAGGACCTCAATGAATGGAAGAGTGAATTTTTCCATATTTTTCCATAGTGCATCACCCACATACAAAATTATGGTGAGTTGAGTCTGGATAGGCTTGACTTAATCATGGATGGAGTAATAGCATTGGATGTTGGATATTCTAAGTTTATCATGGATGACAAGGTGTTACTAGACAGTTGATGGAAGATTCACCTTGCAAATATATTGAAAATTCAAGAATACAAATAGCCACATGATTATACATTGTACGACTGGGAGTAGATGTATTTGGGTCCTCCCCCCGAACAGTAGGCCTTGGGGCTATCACAATGGAAGAACCACATATTCAAATACACTAATATGTAGAAAGGACTTTGAATAGATCTTTAGTCATCATGGGTTCCTTACAGAGGTTAGCAGCCTATGGTGTCATGAGTGTTGTGGAATTCGTTAGTTATCTACTTTGTTTGTTATATATTTTAAGAAAAACTAATATTTAGTTTAGTTTATACAAAGAGGCATGAATTTTGTAAAGATGCCATATTTTGTAATGGTAAAGCTTGTTGCTTCTCTTATAAAAGAGAAACCAAGACCAAATTTTTATATCATCATCATAGAAATTTATAGAAACATATATGAGGAGACTTATGTTATATTGTAATATCAAATTGAATCAATAAATGGACAAGAAGATTTAATCTGGTGCTCGAATTTTGGTCTCAATTATTTGTTGATAATACTATATATGATTGGATTTTTTATATATTTTAGGTTGGAATATAGGTGTATATTATGAATTGGTATCAATTATTTGTTCATACTCATCTGCATTTCTAATTAAATTTCATTGCACATATTTCTAACTCAAAGCATTACTTGACATTGCATATAACTAATAACTAGATGCTGATAGATGACAAAATTTCAATTACAATATAGTTTTTAAAAAATCAACCAAAGCATTTATGCAATTACTTCACATTGAATAACTAATAACTAGGAGCAACCACCAATTACTTTTTCTTGTCATGGACTTCCATGAGACCACATATATTTGAGGCCTTTTTTTAAATAGTTCACTACCTTGTCTATGTGACCATGTTTTTCATTCATGTTGTCTACCAAAGCATTTTATCAAACAACTGACTACCTTGTTACTATGGCTAAAATATTAAAACAAGTTCTTTTGAACAAGCTATGGATGCTTTGAAAAAATCTATCAAAGCATAATAGTAAGCAATAACATAGACAAGGTAGTGAACTAGTTGAAAAAATGCCTCAAAGAAATGTGGTCTCATTGTGATGGAATGCCATGACAATCCATAAAAAATCGCTTGTCATGGAATTCCAACACCATGAGACCACATTTAGTTTAGGTATTTTTTCCAAAGTTCATTTTCTTGTCTATGCTACCACATTTTTCATACATGTCTACCAACACATTTTATCAAACAGTTCATTGTCTTGCTACTATGGCTAAAAGAATAAAACAAGTGATTTCAAACAAGCTATGGAATCTATCAAATCATAATAGTAAGAAAAAATATATGGTCTCATGGTTTTTTATTGGTTTAAAAATTAGCATGATTTTATTTGCATTTTTTGTAGGTTTTAAACACATTTTTTTTTGGCAATTTTGCTGTTTGAAATGGGAAAAAATCTCAGTGGTTAGCTTTGTGAATTTTTTAATTGTAGGATTATCATAGTTAGTGAAGAAGGTAGTGTTCATGAAGGAATGGAAAATATTCTAGATCCTTTGAATTAACCCATATTGTGTGATGACATTGAATCATTTAGCAAACCATTTCTCTTCACAAGGCAACATTTTCTTGTGGAACAGTTGACTGAGACAACTCTTGTTTCAAATACCCACCCTCTCATGAAATATCATTCATATTATAATCTTGCACAATATTATCATAATAAAAGTGATTTTGGCACCATTGGGTTCTACTAGATGGCATCAGTCAAGGAAAGCCAGAGGCCACATGATTTTGTTGGTATAGGTTCAGTTGAAGTTGGGAGATATTAAGAGTTCTCTCTCAAATTTTGAAAAGGTTCTGGAGGTCCACCCTGAGAACTATGAGAAATTAAAAGTTGTAGGCCATATATATGATTAGCGATGGTAGGAATGGAAGGCTTTGGAAATTTTAAGAATTGAAAATCACATAGATCCATGTGATTACCATGCATCTATCAAGATGGGTGAGTTATTAATATTGATAGACCTCGGTGCAACCTTAGATTCTCTTAAGATAGCAAAGTCTCCTTCGAAGAAGAGCATAGAAGTAACCATTGAATTTTTAAACAACATTGGGGTTCTTCATTTTTATTTTTATGAACTAGAGTTGGCTCAACAATGTTTTATGGAGGCATTAGGAAATGAAATTCAGGTTGAATTCATAAATAAAATCCCCAGTGCCAATTTTGCAAAAAAATTCTATGCGCTTTAAGGATATGGAATTCTTCCATCAACTAGAAGAAGGTGGTGTTTCACTTGAGTTATCATGGGATAAAGTCACAACACTATTTAATATTGCTAGGTTGTTTGAACAACTACATGATATTGAAAAATAAAATCTTTTATACAGGCTAAATTTTTTCAAGTGTCCTTATTATGTGGATGCATATCTACATCTTGCAACCATGGCTCAAGCTTAGAATGAGATCCAAATAAGCCTAGAACTGATTGGGGATGCACTTAAGGTGAATAGAAACTCATCAAATCCTTTATGTATGCTTGGAAAAATGGAACTAAAAATAGATGGTTGTCTTGAAGAAAATCAAATAATTAAAGTAGCACACGAACTTGTCTTGGTTGATGAAGCAAAATGAAAAGGTGATGAAGAACAAGGGATTAAGATGGAAATGAGAAAGAAAGAGGAAGAACTTCGACAGTTGATGCAACAAGAGGAGAAATTTGAATGTGTGAAGGAATTATGGAAGAGTAAGTGTAAGGAAAAGGATGATGACGATGATGAGGTTGGTCAATCTGAGAAGAAACAAAAGAAAGAAAATAATATAAATAAGGATAAGGAACACAGGGATTATGATTATTATATGGAGGAACTTGATGTTTCCATGGAAGATGAGGAAAATTATATGAGTGATAAGGCACAAGATGATACAGAAAATTCCCAAGAGCTTCTTACAACTCTATAGGTCTAGAAGACTCTGATGATGGTGAGAAAAATTCTCTAGTTTCAACAAAATCATGAAGGATACATGCATACTTTGATTTTGAAGATGATTAACCATTGTAGAAACAGATTTTGAGAGAAGATCCATATGATGATAATGTCTAGAATTCTTGAGCTTTAACCAAACCTAGCTCCTATTTTCCAAGAGAAAAATCCACAAGGCCCATGGGAAATGAATGATGAGAATTTGAGTCTCAACTTGGTTTCATTTTAAAAAGGGAAAATTACATTGTATTATAAGATTTGTTTAGCAGTAGAATAATTTAATCCACCTATTCAAGACTAAAATAAAAATAGATGAATTAATCTATTTTCAATTATAGGTTGTTTTTATCTAGAATCTGATAGAAAGATAAAGCATAATACATTGAAGGACACATAAAATGTTCTAAAATAAAGACTAAAATAGGTTGCCAATAAAAAACAAGAAAGAGGAAAAATGAAAAGATAACATACATATGATTCATTTGAGGTTTTCGATAAGATTTCATTTAACTATTTCAAATGAATTTGGAAGGGACAAAGCATATTTAATTGACTAAAATTTATAGGTAGCTTATCCATCATCATTGTATGCATCGTCTTCTTTTGGAATGTGTTTCTACAATGCACCAAACCTAGAATTGATTGGGAATACAATCAAGGTGGATTCAAACTCATCAAATGCTTTATGTATGCTTGGAAACATGGAACTGAAAACAAATGACTAGATTAAAGAAAAATAAATAATTAAAGTAGCACACAATCTTCTCTTGGCTGATGAAGCAAAATGAAAAGTTGATGAAGAATGAAGGATCGAGATGGAAAGGAGAAAGCAAGAGGAATAACTTCGGCAGGTGATGCAACAAGAGGAGCAATTTGAATGCGTGAAGGAATTATGGAAGAGTAAGTGCAAGGATAGGGATGATGACGATGATGAGGTTGGCCAGTCTAACAAGAAACAAAAGAAGAAAAACAAGAAAAACAAGGATAAGGACCACAAGGCTTATGATTCTTATATGGAGGAACTTGATGTTGCCATGGAAGATGAGGAAAATTATATGAGTGATAAGGCACAAGATGATGTAGAAAATGCCCAAGATCTTCTTGCAACTATAGGTCTAGAAGACTCTGATGGTGGTGAGACAAATTCTCTAGTTTCAACAAAATCATGAAGGATACATGCATACTCTGATTCTGAAGATGATGAACCATTGCAAAAACAAAGTCTGAGAGAAGATGATCCATTTGATGATGGTGTCTAGGTTTCTTGAGCTTTAACCAAACCTATCTCCTATTTTCCAAAAGAAAAATACCCAAGGCCCATGGGAAATGAATAATGAGCATTTGAGGTATTGACCCTTCAATTTTTAATCAAATCAAAATATTTAAAAAATTAATTATTTAAGAGATATTTGAAGGAATTTGAAGGTTTAATTATGTATTACTTTAATTGAATTTTTTTATTTCATCAAATTGAAGTGTTATACATTTTATGGACTCTCTAGGAGTTCATCCTAGGATTATTTTTCCACTTGGATGCTCTACTACTAATTAATTGGTTCACATGGAAATGGATCAATCTAAGGTATGGTGTAGCTCATTTTCCAACACACCCTTGAGCAACAATATAGGTGCTCAAGACTCCTAGCGTGGCTTGACATTAATGATAAAGATCTATTACCATGATATTTTTTGTTAACTAGCTAGGAGTTGAAACTAGAATAAAATCATTTTCTACTGGGGTGTTATACCACTAAGCTATTGACACTTGGTCACTAGTCCATCTATGGTTTTGGTGTGACTTATTTTCTAATATTTTGATTTCCAATTGCTAGTGGGTTCCTTATAGTTTTTCTAGTGGGGTGTCCCCACAACTCAACCCAATGCGTTCTCTTTATGAGGTGAACTAAGGCGAGACTAGTCCCCTAGGGATACATGCAATAGCCTACAAATCACATGCATCAGGTAAGTCTGGGCCTCAAAGTTGAACCCAAAACTAGTGGGGAGCAAACCCACGACGTAAGCCAGTTGTGCTACCCATGCAAACTCATCAATATATGTGAAATTTGTAGGAGTTGAGAAAATACAACTTCACAAACCCTGAAAATCACTTCCATGCAAATAACTTGTCACAAAAGAAGAGATGGAGACAAACAAGCAAGGGTTCTCTGAAAAATGACAATGTATATATCAGAGAGAATGAATTGATATGAAATACAATGAGATCAATCCTTATAAAAATGAGATTATGCAAACCCTAATAAAACCCTAATAGGAAAAACCCTAAAAGAAGCCCTAATAGGAAAATATTTAATAATTAATTATTAAATGTCACATTATGCAAACTAACGTGAAATCTTAAGAAGGGAATAAAGGTAACTTAATCAACATAATTAAGTTAAAACCTTTACTCTAACACCCCCCCTTAAGATGAGCAACAGTGCAGCTACAAACAAATGCAAGAAGGCAAACATGGGTCTCGACAACTAGGCCAGATTAGGTACCCAAATACAACCAAATCTCTGTAAAGAGGAGAAATAGAGAAAACCTCATGGGAAAAAGCTCTACTCCAAAAAGAGATGTAGAAAGCCAAGAAGAACATCACTGAAGCAGAAGAAGCTATAAACAACTGTCGAAAGATGACTGCTATGGTGCTGAAGAACCTCCACTGAAGATAGGATGATTAGGATCAATAAGACAACAATCTGCATAAGTGCCCCAAACGACACTACTTGAATCAGATGGCAAACAAAGGCAAACACCTGGAACAAAGATACAGATGGCACAAGTACCAATAGTCTGAAAAAAAACTAATCAATTGAGAATGGAAGATCCCTTCCAAGGTGAAATAAAGGAAGAATTAGCATGAACAATATAATACCCCCCCCCATAATGCTAAACTCGGAGAGCCTGAAAAATCCACTAAAATGGTGTGTAACACCCTATAGTGCATGAAGGAGAAGATACAACATCTAAAAGTGCACAAGAAAGCACCTATAACTGAAAAAGTGGTATGAAAAATAAAGCACACATGCATGAGGCTAGAATCATATGGATCCACTGTCGTCGTGGAGGGACCCTCACCGAACAAAGGTGTGATGGCAAACAAAGACAAACTACACAACCCCCCATGGCACTTTATAATAACAGTGCGAGTACAAAATATGGCACAACCTTATGTGCAAAATCCCCAAAAATGCATGTACAATGCTGTGGCACTTTATCTTAGTCCGTTTACATAAAAGATTGCTTACAAATGATGCTCAAAATGCCCAAAAAGGACAAAGCTGGAAATACATTGAGGACAGCCAAAAAACTAACTGTAGAATGCACCAACAGAAAAAAGAAGCGATGAAACCCACACCACTAGAAATATGACAGAACCAGCTTTTCGATGATATCTCGTTTGCCAAAAAATGATATCGTATGCCCAAGTTACGACCTCTGGAAGAAAATAGGTCCAAAGGGGAAAAAAACCAATGCTGGATAAAATTTGATGGTCATACGGCCATTGCGGCAAAAATATTGACTTAAATTTGACGACCAAACGACCGTCACCGCAAAAGCGCGATTGGGCTTATTACAAAAAAAATTGTTTTTTTAAATAAAAAAATAGTGATTTTTTTTAAAAAAATCATAAAAAATAACATTGATTTTTAAAAAAAAAATCTTAAAAGAAACCTGGTGGCTTGTACCGTCATACCCCAAAGATCACTTGCATGCAAATAACCTGTCACAAAAGAAGAGATGGAGACAAACAAGCAAGGGTTCTCTGAAAACTGAAAATGTATATATAAGAGAGAATGAGAGAATGAGAGTATGAATTGATATGAAATACAATGGGATCAATCCTTATAAAAAGGAGATCATGCAAACCCTAATAAAACCCTAATAGGAAAAACCCTAAAAGAAGCCCTAATAAGAAAACATTTAATAATTAATATAATTATTAAATGTCACATTATGCAAACTAATGTGAAATCTTAAGAAGGGAATAAAGGTAACTTAATCAACATAATTAAGTTAAAACCTTTACTCTAACAAAATTAATGAAACATAAAATTCTAGAAAAAACTATTAGTTAGAAGAGATAAATGCAGTCTTTAATCTATCACCTCTATTTGTTATAAATTAATTATTTTATACTTGATTATTACATAATCTTTGATTGCATGTTTCCTTCCAATACTAGATTTCCACAAAAGTATTTAAGACTATGTCTAACTCATACACCATTATTATTATGATTAAATGTCTTGTTATCAATCTTTTACTTTTTGAAACATTGTATTTAATTTATCACCTCCATCATATGATAAATAATTAAATTATACTTAACTTATACTTAATTTGAATTAATTGAGGGAAAGGTTCATTTTCCTTTTCAATACAACTTCCAAGTAAGTATTTTAAAAAATATTCCAAGCTTTATTTTACATAAAAAGATAAAAAAGTGGGCACAATTAGTATTTATTATTGACCTACCATGTTATTTCCCTTATAAGGTTCTTAAATATGAATTTTAAGGATATATATAACTTTAAGGATACATAATATAAAAAAAGTGGAACTATCCCACCTCGCATTTTAAAACAATTAAGTGTTTGGCTATAGATGAAGAATGCCAATTAAATGTGTTGAAGGGTAGTTCGTTCAAATTATTAAGTAGTTTTCTTTAGATTTCTCTTTAGTAAATATATGATATTAAAAAACCATTCAACATTACCATTCAATCTTATAAATTTTGTGAGGAATAAGCAATGCAATGGTAGAAATTTTTGAGGGGGCTAGAAACGCATCTTAAAAGGAGTATCTAAGTGAATAGGTGTTGCTAAAATTCATTAGATTAACAAATTGCATGATTTAAATTTGTCTAGAGAACTATTAATTACAAGATAAAGAAATGTGAATAATAGTCCACAAGTGTTGATTGTATGTTTCATTGCATTTTATTATTCGATGAATCTAAAATAGTACATTATTATTAACAAGTAGATGGTGAAAATATAGAACATAGCTAAAATTTAGGTGGTTAAAAAAAATCTCAAAATAAAATGTTGGACTAAGAATTTCTTCTATTCTTTTGAACATTCTTTTTATTCTTCTTTAATTTCATATTTGACATAACATTTATTTATATATATTATTAATTTGAAATATGAATAATTCATCTATATTTAATTGAAAAAAGTATTCATTATATAAAAAAAAACACTATAAACATAAACAATAATTTACAAATGTCATTCAATTTTATCACTTTAAGTGTCTATAATCTAATATTAATTTTAAAAATAGAAAATAAAAATAACATCTTAAACCAATCATATATATATAAAAAAGCTCAAATAAATAAACCAAACTAATAAAATAAATTAAAATTGTATTCAACTCATCTTCATACATTCATAAAAAGCAATGGCATGCGTTATTTATCTATACTTATTTAAAATTTTCAGTCAAAAATGTCTGGCTACCTACTAACTTATTTAAGGCTTTTTAATGTAAGCCGATCCTTCATCCGGTGACAGCTTTTTTCAAAAATTTGCAGCATGTTGGCTCTGGATATGATTAAACATGCCCAGCTGAAAAACTATCATACTCCACCGATGTTTTCAGTGGTGACAAAGCTTCTGTTGAAACATGGCAGCATTTATGATCTGGAAGATGGCTTTCACAGTTTGAACAACTTCTTAAAATACCCATCTTCTTACTGTTGTTATTGAGAATGCTATGTCGAGCGGAGACATGCATATTAGATATTGAGGTGAGCAAAACAACAAGTGCTATGAGCATGATAACCATTGATTTTCCCATACTGACAGAAAAAAATGCTACAGGGCTTCAGGTAAATGAAAAAATAGCAGATAACTTAGCAATGCTGAAGATATAAAAGGAGATGGTCATATTTATACAGCAAAAGTAAGGCGTGCAACATTGTGAATACGTCTCCTTGGTTTTAATCAGCTACAGCCATATTTTATTATCCATGGTTAATGGTTTTTGACACTTTATAATATATGTCATGTTTTAATTTATCTGAGGATTTGATTTGTGTCATTATACAGTTTCATTTATCATGTTGATCTCTAAACACAGTTTTCATTCATTTAATGAAATATAATTTTTGGTTCTTGAGATGTAGAATATAAGACTATTAAATATGTAATGTTTTAATTTATGTGATGGACAAACCTACTTCAAGTCCTTATACAGGAATTAGCAAAATCAATCTTATAGATTATATAATAGTTATACACATCAGTGTATTTTAGCAAAGTGTTTAATCAAGGGGTTTACTTAGGAAAACATGACCTTGCAATCCAACAATCTCTCAAAACTATTACTCAATAATATATTTATGTATTAGTCACAAAATTCAATATCACATGTTTTAAGATATTTTTTTCACTTTACAAATTTTAGTAATGTGTAATTTATGAGGTTTATCTTAGTGAACATAACCCATGTGATCTAATGATCTCAATAAGGCATTATTCAATATTGTAAAGGATGAGCTCAACATCATCCTTTACAATATAACCTACAACAGTTCAATGCACCAAAATATTTTTTCAAAGCAGTGATTTTTTAGTGGCTAATATTCATCAATTGGCTAATACTTGAAATTTGGGAATCAAAATTTGGCTAATAGTTCAAGTTGTAACGAGACCTAAATCGCCATATTTTTATAAAATTTTATTTTAGTCTTATTTAAATCACCAAAGAATCTATTTTATTAAAAATTAGATGTCAAAAATTTGCCACACTATTCGATACATGATTAGATCAAATTTGCCTAAATTTTATAAGTTATAGTAGAAATATAAATTAATTTGCTAATAGTATATCATAAATATTAGTTGCTTTAGTGCCAAATTTCAAATCTTTATTTTACTTCATTATTTAAAATATAATCTAACACCCCGCGTTGTATTTCATGAAGTAAAATGTACCTGCAATCTATAATGCTCATGAGGCTTGAAATAAAATAAACTTCGAGCCCCATGAACATTACAAATTGTAAGTATATTTTACCTTGTAGAATACATTGAGGGTTGTTAGATTATATTTTAAATCAACAATTGCAACTAAAAATTATAGAGTCTACACCTTAAACCCATTGATTGTTTACACCCTCGAGCCTCTACTTTTGCACAATAATTATTTTTAAATGGAAGGATTCGCCATCGCAATCAATGAATTTTCCTATTATTTTTCAAGATTTTCTACAAAAATTTAGTGATGTAAAAAAATTGCCAATAAAATTAATATTAAAAAAAAAAAAAAGATTCACCACTAGAAATTAATATATTTTTCAAAAAAAAGAAATATTTGCTAGGATTTTATATATTTTCTTGAGAGGGGTTTTTTTAAAGTTATCACTATTTCAAATGATGAGCTCGACATTATGGAGCTCAAGTTTAACTTGCAAACAATACTATAATAGCTATACTTTTTATATATTACGTCGTACATTAGGGATATATTTTTCTATATTGCAACATCAAGATTATTTGCCACATCAATACTTATTCTTCATCAGTTTTCCAAAAGCCAGGTGTGATATCCTCTTCATTTAATTTCAAAATAGCATTTCTGATTATCAATTCCCAACCAATAAATAGATTTTCTAGCTTGGCAATCCAAGATAAATGTTGGCTCTAGTATAAGCTTTGTTATTTCACATGGAATACATTATAAAAAATATTATTATAAGGTAAAAAACAATCCAAAATTTTGTATCATAATTGTTTAGGAGAGTATTGAAGACATTTGAGGTTATATTTGTGTATGTCTTTAATTAAAAATGTCAACTCATCACCCTGATCTATTATGTGCTAATGTTTTTCAAGAACTAGTTAGGGGTTGATTCTAGGACTAGCCATTTTCTACTTGGGTTCTCTACCATTTAGTAACTAATTTAATTGGAAATTGATTCATCTATGGTATGGTTATGACTTATTTTCCAACACCGCCTTGAGCCACATTATAGGTGCCCATGACTTCTAGCCTAGCTTGATATTGGTAACCTATCTCTAGTACCATGATAAAAAATTAATGGACCAACTAGGATTTTAACCTAGAACCATGCCCATAAGGTGTTTTACTAGTAAATTAATAGCCCACTTGGTCAATGGTCCATTTATGGTTGATGTGTGACTCATCTTCTAACATTATGATTTCTACTTACGAGTGAGTTTTCCTTTGCTTTTACTCTTAGTAAGCATTTGGGATTTCCAAATTTTTCTAATAGTAGAGATATGGTGGGGAGAAGCAAAATGTTTCTTCGAAAGGTAGTTCTAAGTGTGTGGGTGTTATTAAAACGTGTGAAATTAATCAAATATACAGTTATATGAATAATATAATATTTAATTTGTGTTGACTACAAGTGTAATTTAATTTATTTACTTTCCGCACATACAAATAAATATTAACCATGGAAATATGGTATAAAGTGAAATTTTATAGTATAAAAATAATACATAAACCTAAAAGAAGACAATATAGAGAAAACATAAACCATAAAAATGTATTTTTAAACTTGTATTTTCTATTTTTTTTTTTATTATAACACTTATGTATACATGAATATTATATATTATTATCTTATTCTAACATCATAAAAAATTAATGATTACAAAAATAAACATAAATTTTATATATCTTCATATATATTCGTTCCTTATTAATTTAGATACATTATCTTTTAAAGTTGATTGCATGCTTTATTTTCTTACGTGTAAATTTTATACAATAATATTTTAAGATTAATTGCATAAATTACCTTTTTACATTATACATATTTAAATATGATAAGATTTGAAATAAAATTAGCTATTTCCTAATTTATTATAGTCCAATTTATCTATGTAAAATTTAAAGACAACTAAACTGATTTTCATATGGGGTAATTTATTTTAAGACTAAATTCATTACATTCCTCAACATATTTTTAAAACTAAATATATTAATATCTCTCATTTATTTCTTGAAGGTAATTAATTTACACACATAATTTAATTAGTTTAAATTAATTAAGAGCAAGGTTCACTTTTCCTTCCAATACTACTTTCATAAAATCATTTAAAATTATATCTAACTAATGCATTGCTACCACTATAATTAAATTTCTTATTTTCTCTCTTTTATTTTATAAAATAAAATATTTAATTTACCATTTTCATATATTATAAATAAATCAATTTATACCTAAATTATAAAAATTATTTGATTAATCTAAATTAGAGGAAACACTAATTTTTCTTTCCAATACCACTTTCACAAATAATTTTAAACATCTTCTTAGCTCACTTTTTTATAAGAAATGTTGGCATTGATTTTGGGGTTAGTTTCTTTGCAAATTGTGATTTGGTAGTGGATTTGGAGATGAATGTCACTTTTGCTTCTATTAGAATCCTTTCTCTTTCCATGGAATTTGTAGGTGTTATAGGGAATTTCCTATTGGTAATTGTTATAGATCCCCCACTAACCTTTGTGGAAACTGCTAGAGTGGGTAGATCCCTTTAGTCTCTTCTTATGGGTTTTTAGAATGAGGCTCCTTGGTTTATACATAGTAAACCCTTTTCATGTGCTCAATCCTCCCATTTTCTTATTTTTGGATAAGATGTGATTAACAATATAAAATATTATTATAATAATGTATTGATCTTCATGTTTAACCATTTTTTGATTTCGATTCCTTATTTGGACAATTGGGTATTTAATTAATAGATACTGCTCATGGTGAAATATCTTGACCTATACCCTTGTTCTAAGGAGAATTTTATTACAATAATTCAATCAATTACAAATAGGGAGGTATTTTCTAGATGTAGGGTCAACATTTCTTATTTATCAAGCCCTAGTTCTCTTAATTCAACCCTCTCATACAACACATGAATGCTCTTCCCATTTTGGAGTGACCCTTAATTTGAATACATTAGTAAAAGTATTGGTCAATTCCTAGATATGGACTCTACTACTTCAAATTTTAGTCATACTACTTATTCCCAAATATTAGTCAACATCAAAATTATGAAGGCTCTTCCTAAAAATATCATTCTAAGAATTGAAGACAAACACTAGAATCAATTGATGTATTGTGAGGATATTCCCTTTTCCTATATAAATTATACTTTGTTATTGGACAAATAGATTTTGATTTCACCCACTATTTTCAGCTAATGGTGGGCTCAAATAATTATTGGTAAAAGAGAATTCTTGTAAACTTGATTATTTGTGATATTTTTTAACTTTAGAACATTGTTTCAACTAAAGTAGACCCAGATGTTACCATGGTGATAAATATTCATGTGTAGGCTCTTTCTATGTCTGGTCAAGTTTATATGATCCTTCTATGCTACCTTGAAATTTATTTTGGTTTTGAACTTCTAGCTTTGGTCAATCCCTTCTTTGCAGATTGCATTGTAGATGGCTCATCTCACAATAATGGGTCCCAAACTTAGGAAATCCAATTTTTTTTTGTTGAAATCACATATTTTTAGAAAATCCCATGATTTAATCATTGAGAGATTCCATCTAAAGGGTTTCAATTGAAGAGGGTTAGATAAGACCCCCTTAGATCAAGCCCGCTTGGATAGAACCCATCTACTCTTAAATCATACCCACAATTGAGTCTCCTTTGCATGTATCCAAATGTTGGAAAAAACACTTGTTCTTTACCTTTTGACAAATTAAATAAAGTCATTTAGAAATTACGTTTTGTAACTATGTAACCCTTAATATAAGCTTTCCAAAAGTTATAATTTTAAATATTTCTAATTTTATTATTATATTTAAATTATATTTCTTGGGAATGTTATTTTTCCATTAAATATTAATGCATTTGTTTAACACAATCAAATAAATAAAAATAAAGAGAAAAATAATTCTAAAAAATATGTGTGCATTAGGTATTGATGTTCTTGGTTCAGCAAACAAATAATAATAATAATTTCAACACATAGAAAATGTAACACCCCAATTTTAGACCTTGAATACAACACAACCATTTTTTTTAACAGGTAAGATGTAAACCTCTAAAAATTATTAACCATGAATGAACATGCTATGAAAAACTACATGAAATTTCAACATAAACCATCGTCCAAGAGCGGGGTGTAAGAAACGAAAGTGATCAGGGTGTACAAAACCATCTTGCTCACCTTGAACTCGAAGGGCTTATCCTAGAAATCTATAACTTCTTGGTCACCTTATTATTTAATTTCAATTTTGGGTATTAACGATAGTGGGTTTTTGATGAAATAATAATCATGATCACCTCAATATTTGACATTAACTCCATAATAGTTGTATATTATATAGTTAAAGATTGTACACATTATTGGCATCATTAACTTGAAACAACAATAATTTTGTTTGGCTCATTAAATTTCCTTACATTAATATCATTATCCCCTTGATCTGCCATAATGAATTACATGATAATAACTTCCTGGGTGGCAATAACCACATAGTGCAAAAAGGTTTAATTACATTAGTTCTGACAGTTATAATTGGAAGTAATTCTCATATTAATAAGAATACTATCTTAATTTGGTCGTCAATTAACTTATATCAGTATCACGTTTGTATTATTGATGATGACAAATTGCGTTGATATTTATCATTCAAATCAACTCTTAATCATGAGTATTAGAGTCCAACTTGGTCAAAATGTGGGACACGATATCATGGGTAGACCTAGATTGAGGCAATGATGGAGGAATTTTTTTCCTTTCTCCTCAATTAAAGGATTTGGATAAAAAAAAATTATCAAAATTTGGTTCAAATAAGGAAGATATGTCTTCCTAAACATGTTGAGCTCATAATTATTTAGAGAGTGTATGGATTGCTATCTTGCACTCTATTATTGTGTAGGGCACTGACACTTTGTATTTTTGTTTTGTGGGTTTTGTGAACCTTTCATAGCTTATAAGGATAGTATTTTGAGTGTGTTGTTTGGAAATATTGATGTACTTATGTGAG
This sequence comes from Sequoiadendron giganteum, assembly GCA_007115665.2. NCBI lineage: Eukaryota > Viridiplantae > Streptophyta > Pinopsida > Cupressales > Cupressaceae > Sequoiadendron > Sequoiadendron giganteum. The sequence goes on from CM021102.1 coordinate 178,253,374, forward strand.
ATGAGGATTTTTAGGGTAGGTTGATTAATCTTGATCCATGATGAATCGAAGCATAATTTATCCACTACACCCCAATCTTACAAACAAGATCATTCAAATCAAAAGTTAAACTAATCATTTATTGAAACTAAACATTGTAAACTACGAAAATAGTTAAATTCCTACTCTAACCCATTTGAAAATTATCTCTTTTTAGAATTGGTGTTGTGTTGATGTGGAAAAATGACCCTTTCTCAATCCCATGATCAGCGAGCCTATTTCAATAAATTCTATGGAAGAAAATCAATTAAACCATTGTGGTAAATGGATGAAAACCTGATTTATGCTAAAGTGAACATGATGCAAGCTATATTGACATGATTTTATGCTAAGATGGATTTAACTATACAATTTCTAAGCTAATCTAAGCTAATTCTAAGCTAAAATATGGAATCCCTAATTTATTAAAAAGCTACAATGGATGCATGGAATACATTAATGGATATCTTAAGCTATTATGCAACTAAAAATGAACTAAAACAATTTAAAAGTGATTAAAATATGAGTGTGAGTGCATGTTAATTCAACTGCATAAGTTTTCAATTGAAATATGGATCCATTTGTCTCCAAATAGGGTTCTATTTATAGAAGAGAAAATAAGAAATGGAGGGTTAAGATCAAAATAATTAATCAATGGTCAAGGATGAAAGAAAGAAGAGGCATGGATCACGGACTATCATCAACGAATGAGAATGAATGATGAGAATTAATCAAGGGTTCACATTTGTTTCAAACAAAAACACTTTTGACCTACACACATAGGTCACAAGGTGACTTGCCCAAGAGGTTACACGATAACTTGCATTTGAAGCCAAGTGAGATGATTGAAGGAAAAGGAATGTTCTTTGGGATATAATCATGGGTGAGGAAAAATATATTTTACAAATTAAAAGAAAGATTTAATTGTGCGAAAAAGGAGATAAGGAATATTCCTTTTTTAGAGGAAAATTAGATTAATTGTTAATTAAACAAGGTTTAATCACATAATTAGGGGATTTGGAGGAATAAAGAAATATTCATTAAATTAAATGATTTAATTAAAGGGGGAAAGATGAAAGACATTTAATTAAACAACTTAGGGTTATTTAATTAAATAAGATAACTTAGGGAATTAAATTAAATACTTTGAATTATTTAAATTAATAAGATGAAATTTTAGCATGAAAGGAGGTGAATTAACCCAATTTGATGAATTAGGTTAATAGATGAAAATGACATAATTAATTAAATAGCTAGGCTAAATTAATCAATTAAGAAAAAGATGATGGGTTTCAAGAGGAAATGATGTTGGTAAACCTATTTCAAGTGCATGATATCATTCAGGACATTTTTTAGTGTCTAAATTTTACCCCTCTTTGAAGTAAGGTCCCTGGTGCTTCAGTTCAAAGAATAATGGTCCTTGGATTAAAACTTCTATGTAAATTAAAAAAAAAAAAATTCTATTTTTTTAGATGCCCTAGTGAAAGGATAAAGTTGATTCCCTACCCCCTTGAGAAATTGGGTGAAAATTTTGAATTTTGGGTTGATTTCTCAATAAAGGTGAAAAGCTTCCCCAAGGGGTCCAAAAAGGCTCTAGGATGCAAGAATTAAGCCAAAAAAGAAAAATAATGATGCAAAATTAGGCTTCGATTGGCAAAATTGGTGAAAATGATAATAAACCCTAGCTTGAAGGTAAAATTAGGGCAAAAGGCCCTAATTTTCTAGCATTAATAAGCCAAGAAGGGTCACTTTCAATTCATTTGTGCATTCACACCTTGAGGATTCTTGTTGTTTTGAGCCCCAACCCTTTGATGAAATGGCATGTCGAGAGCTCCCACAACATATTTTTTGATTGATTTTGAGAGCACCAATAGCTTCTAGGCTCAAGACCAATGGTATGTAACTCAAAACTTGATTTGAAATTTGACTTTTGATGCATTTATTATGCTTTGAATTTCAAACATTGTTGACATAGCTATATAGCGATGCTCGTTTTGCAGTCAGTGACACTAAAATGAATTATAGTGATGCATATGTATATGGCGATGCTAAAATGAATTATAGTGATACATATGTATATGGAGACACTAAAATGAATTATAGTGATGCATATGCATATGGTAACGCTAGTCATAATTTAAAATTAAGGTTTTAATTTTAAATGGCGACGCATGCTTATATAGGAACACACTTGTTAATTTAGAAATTAGGGTTAGGGTTTCCCAAGCCTAAATCATGACACCTATGTGTTTTGTAATGCATCTTGTGATTTTTGATTCGAAATGCCTTCGAGCATCATAATGTGAAATTTAAATATAGTGGCATTATTGCAAACAATGACGCTATTGTGAGTTCTGAGCTGAAAATTCTAAATTGAGTCAAATTTCTTTGATTTCCTAACATTGTGCATTTTGTGGGTGTAGGAGATCATTCTACCAATGATGTCACATGAGCACAAGCCCACAGTTTTGGATCAACTAGGCAATTTTTCAGAGTTACACTAGGAGAACCTGGGGGCGATAAGCCTTTGGTATGTTGTATATGCGCCTGTCATCCGGACCAACTTAGCTATGATGACTGCCCTGTGCGAGAGATGGCACAATGAGACTTCATCATTTCACCTTCCGATAGATGAGGGGACCATGACCTTGGAGGATGTATGACATATTCTACATTTGTCAATACATGGTGATCGTGTGATATATGATGTTGATGTTGGATTCGATGCTCATCACGAGGTGATGGAGTTGGAGCATATTGCTCTTGTGACATCACAAATTGACCTCGAGATGTATAGAGGTCATGTGCCCACCTTCTAATTGATTGTTGTAATTTCCATATTTAAATTTATCTAAATTGATTTTTTATACTGATGCCCATTGTAGGAAGGATACATCCTAGGACATGTTGATCAGATGGTTGTTTGATGTTAGGATGATGATGAGATTTATGATAAGTCATTGATACAAACTTTACTGAAGCATTTATCTATGATCTAAACTTTATATTTTAACAATTAAGATCTCACTTGATGACTTTCTATACTTGATTTCTATTTTCTTTGTCAAAGTTTGAAGGTGATGATCAATTTATTATGGATGGAGGTTTATTGTGAGTGAAAGCAAGATGGGATGGATGGTTTTTGGTTTTTTCTAATATTTCAATGTTTTTAGTATTTTAAAAATGTTTTGAGGCTATTTTTTGTATTTTTGAAAGTTTATGTAAATGTTTTGGTTTTTGATTATTTGAGGTATTTTAGGTCTTTTGAATGTTTTCTAATGTTTTTGGTATTTTCTATTATTTGAATGTTTAGGGATTTTTAAAATATTAGGATTTTTAGGAGTTTTGGAATATTTGAATGTTGAGGGATATTCTGAGTTTTTCGACCAAGAACCTAACCTAAAGACCTATCCTAGGAGTCTCAGGGGTTGATCAAAGATAATCCTTGCCTACATTATAGATGCAGAGACCACGAAGTTTGACTGACTCAAATTATTAACAAGATGAGAAATGCACAGATGATGGAAAGTCAATTTATTACGATGGACTCCTAAAGAACTAACCTAATGTGTCTTAGGGGCACATTAATGATGGCCATTCCTACATTCAAGCTCAAAGATGATGTAGTTCAACTAAGGAGGGGCTGGTTTTTTATTTTTGATTTTTGACCTTTTAGGGATTTTGATATTTTTCAAATGTTTTGGATTTTAAATTTACAATTTTTTGAATGTTTTTGGATTTTTTGATGATCATTTTATAATTTTTAAGGGATTTTCAATAATATTTACAAATAACCCAAGATATACAAGAACCTGATATGATCCATAACGAATTTCTCCCAATGTGACATGTTAGACTACTTTGATATAGGTAGGACAAACTAACCTTTGGAATATGCAAAGTAGTACTAAAGGGATATGATACTTCACATCATCAAGCTATGGTAAGGATGCAGATGGGTAATGGATGAATGGTTGTGCAAATAATGATATTTCAAAAGAACCAAAGAATAGATGGAGGTGCTTTATCTACGCAAAGCACTTGTTTGCTAGTTTTTCACCAAGGTAATTTCCCAAAGTGCCACCAAAGTCGTTTTCACTAGAGGACAATTTTTTTCTCTTTACTTTTTTTCAATCTTTTTTCTCATTTTTTTTGGATTTTGATCATTTTTTAATTTTTAGGTTTATACCCTTCAAGATTGAGCATAAAATTTTTTGAGATGCAAGTTTTTAGTCGGTTCCTATAATGGTTCACCTTCAGGTGTTGATAGATGATATGCTCTTGATCCATAGCTTGTTGTGACGACGAAGGGACCTAACCAATTAGGCTCAAAATTTTCTTTACTATCATGATCTAGTAGATTCTTCTAATTTTGCTTTAGGACAAGATCCCCTACCTGGAAAGACTAACCTTTCATCTTCTTGTTATAGCTCTATTTCAGTCAGTTTTGATATACTTGTAAGTGATTGTGTAACACCCCTCTATTTTTTCTTTCTGGACTGGACAGTGTGTCCTTGTTTTGCTGTGATTTATGTTTCTGGATATTCAAATACTATATTTTGTGTATTTATTTGATCGCTATTTATAGAGCGACAAACTATTTTATGTGATGTGATGTGGTTTATCTGATGTTTTGGTTCACATGCTTTAATTGGTGTAGTGATCTTAGTTGATATAACATGTGATTTATGGGTATGTGCAGGATCATGATGGGCCAAAAAGTAGTGATATGTAAGCCATATGATGACCCATGTGGCTGACGACTTTTTTTTTACCCAAAATTGATGAAACGAAAAGGGTTTTTAGAGGAGATTCTTAGCTTTCCTCCAATATAAATTATGCTTTACTTTGAATTTAATAAATAATTATTATTCATTTTCTATTAGAATTATGAATAAAGTCCTGATTGATAGGCTGATTGAAAAACATCTATAACTTTCAAATGGTATCATATTTTTTTATCTGAAACATGTGACATATTCTATGCTTTGCATACTATAGGATTTTTTTAAAAAAATCATGAATTTTTTACCAAGTTAAGGTGGTTAGACAGACGAGCTTTTATATTTTTTAAAATTTGTAATAAAAAAGTCATAATTAATTATTTACTTGGAAATAAATTATAAAAAAATATACATCACATCAAGATATGAGTCCTCTACTTATATCTAAAATCTTATAAAAAAATATTATCATTTTATTATGGTTAGGGTGGTCAGACAGACACCTAGTTCTTATTTTTACCCTGAAATTTAAATACTAGTACATTGAAATTTTAAATTTTCAGAAAATAGATTTATTTTTTTAAATAAAGGTCTAGTAGTTTAGAAACTACATTCAATTCTCTACAAATTCTTTTTTTACATTTTTTTGAAATAATATAGATAACCTATTCAAATTTTTACGTCAAGTTGTCTAACTCTGATTTTTCATCTTTTTATTGCCACTTAAGGGCCTTTTTTTCTATGATGACCCTGCACATACCCTTATATGAGATTATTGAGTAAGATGTAAATGTCAGTTTTGATGAGTGTATTGGTGAAGGGGATGGGTTCGCATCACTCGCTTGCGAGCGCCCTGCAATTTCATGATTTCCTCTTCATGGTGTGTATTTTATGTTGTTTTTATTATATGTTGTTGTTTACTTGGTTTTCATGTTTGCAGGTACATAACATCGACTACACCTGGTTTCACAGGTTTGATTGTGTCAGTCCAACGGTTAAGTTGAATGGGAGATAATAGCTAGGTAACTTGTGTCAAGTCTACACCCTAGCCATAGTGTGTCGTCAATCGTGTGTGTCGTCAGTTGTAATGCCCCGCCAAGTAACCTTAAAGGAAGTTACAATTAACATCATAAGCGAACCAATTTTTTTATAAAGTGCATTTAACATACACATTAACTTACTAATTAACAACAACCTCTAAGGCTACAAGGTTAGGATTACTAAAACCCACACATACATATTACATATAACCATTATACATCATAAGAATACCACATAACATAATAAGATAATCAACCAAGATACACTCTCATAAACATTATCTTAAACCAATAGTTACATCACTTATTCCCAGAATGAGACACTAGTACAAATGTATTACAATTACATAACTCCACCTCTTACAAAAAAGGGATAAAGTATCATATACAAACTGAAATATTACAATACAAGAAATTACAACAAGAACCACGAGGTGTCCATCTGGATGTCTCGCCACCAAGTACTGAAGATCAATGGGGACCCAATAGTTTTGGTGCATGTTCCACCCTACCAATGTGGTACCCGAAGGCCCACCCCCCATGCTAGGAGATAGTAACAAAGTAACATGGACAAAGATTCTACTACCTCTAACCAAAGGCAGACTCAAACTGACTCATACTGTTATAACCAACCAAATGAATTAACAAGTACAACTCATTCACCATACAAGTACGAATCAAGTACAATTCAAGTACAATACAAGTACAATACAAGTACAATACAAGTACAACTTCAACATCACTGACATAGGTCACATTGCTTCTAGACATAAAGTAGATCAAGTATGTTCAAATAACCATACACATAAAATAATTAACAACAATTGTCCTAGATAGAGTGTCATCGCAAGGTTTGTCATGAGATCTCCTCTGGGCATTCTTCATAGGCTCTCGCACAAGTAATTCTGGTGGCCTCAACTAAATCCCGGCACTCATACTCACTCATGCGGAATCAACTACCTCTCGCAAGGACAAGATAGTTGATCTTTCCATTCCAGACCTTCTCACTCATCCCAAGTCTAAACAAGCCCTTGTGTCTATGAGTGAGGATTAAATTATCTTGATTAGTGAGAAGTTAGTCTTAATCTTCTAAGTACATTATTTTAATTATCACTTATTTAAATCACTCTTGAAGGTTATCCAGTTTACCTCTTTGGGCTCTGGCGCCTAACAGAAGCCACTCTTCTATTCGACAACACACACCCAAATAATCCACCAAGGGAACCACAAGTGCATACCAACTAGGCATCATAATCTACTCCAACACAAGGAGGATATAAATAATAGAACTCACTCCAAACATCTTGGAGGAAAAAAACACATAGTCCACTCCTTTCACAGGAGGCAACAAGATGAAACCACATCACAAAGTCACTTCATACAAGGAGACACGGATCCCATAATCCGTTCCTAAACCAAGGAGGTGCAAACATCCCTATTCGTGAAAACCAGGTAAAATTGAAAAGACGCCATGCACTACCCAAGGAAAACAATTGGATGGCATAAAGATTCAACAACCCTTATCCTCTAAGATCTTCTGGAAGACTTATAATTTAGGACTAACACTAAATCCCAAAACCAACAATGCAACTTGACGACATAGCAACAAAAACATTCAAGTCATCAATCAAATCTAATATTTGGATTACCTAAATCCATACTCATTCAATAGGTAGTGTTGACAAAGTCAAAGACACGATAACTAAATCATCTAAAATAATCATAACCTCTATTTCCCTTTTCATTATTGGAAATCTAAAACAATTAAACTTACTTCTCTTTATTGAATACAGAGAATTAAATCCTTTAAGATAATTATGAGGAAGATACTACTTTTGGATATACTAAATCCATATCTCTTTCATAATCCAATCACAATGATTCAATTAATCTAAATAGAAATTAATAAATAACATAATTGATTGCCTCATCAATAAAACAACTTTTTAATTTACTTTTAAATCGACACAAATCCATGCAAGTAAACTCTTTCCATTTCTTAACCAAATCTTATATCTCATTTAATTTTCTATTTAAAACATTCAATCACTTTAATATAATAACATATTGTTTCTCTATCCATTTTCCATATATACTAATCAATCCATTTTTAAATCTTTATTCAATAATATATTGCATGCATCTCATTAAAATAAAATACGATAATGAATTTTACACTTAATATATATATGCTCCATATTATATAGACACCAAATATATATATTATTAAATTTAATTACATATATTCTTTGATATTTCATTCACAATGACTAGATTACTCTATGGAACTAAATAAAACATAATACTATTTTCTTTTTTCAATATAGTTAGTTCTTAAATTTACTTTTAATGCAACCTAGCATTATTGCAAACAATCTTTTCAATTTTCTATCCAGAGTCTATGTCTCTTCAACTATCCATTTAAAACTTGCAATTTCATCAATGTATAAAAATATCTTTTGGCTTATCTATTTTGACCATACATTCAAAACTTATCTTTTAAATTCTTCATGCAAAGCTAAATTACACGCACTTAAATAAAACAAGGTAAATACTGATTGAAAATACTCATGGATACATATATACATTTCAATATATTTTCTTCAATCATATTAACAAAATAAATATTTCCTTTTAAATCAAGTAATTACTTCTATTAAAAAAATATCTTTCTCTATACATTTTCTACGCATACTGATCATTTCTTTTAGAACACTAATAATACCCAATTTGCAAACAACGGAATAAAATAATATAAAATATTATTTATTCTCTCAAATGGATATATACCTTTCAATATATGTATACTAAATATAAATTAATATATTTAAATATATTTAATCATTAACATATCTTGTATTCTTTACAGAATATCAAATTGTTTAATTCAAAATAAAATATCCCTTATCATCATTTTTTCAAAACATATGTATATTTTTCCAATTAAATCAAATTAATAATTGGACCTTTTACACATGAATTTAAATTCCACAATTAAATTTTAAATTGTGCATTCTTTAAATCAAATACTTAACTCCTTCAATTAAACTTTAACATGTCATTTTAAAATAAACAATAATTTCTCCATACGTTTATAATTTTAATTCCACTAATCTAATATACAAATTTTATTTAAAATAATATAAATAAATATAATGCTTTAGTATTATAAATTATAATATAAAATATTATTAAATAATATTTTAATATTATAATAACAATACCTAAAATATTAATATTTATAAATATCAATTTATTATTATTTTATTTTCAGAACAACCATGGGAAAATAACTTAACAGTAGTCTCATGTTTCAAGCATAACTCAAAAACTATGATCTGGGTATTTGCGATTTTTTTACAAAGATAAAAAAAGTTCAAAATGAAAAAACCCTTTAAATTTCCTGACAATCCAGCTTGTGAAAGTGAAGTTATAGATGACGCAACCAGACCATTTTACCATGAAAAATATAACTATACTGCAGATTTTAAAATCCATTTTTTAATAATAAACACAAGGTTTCATTTTCTAAAAACATTCTAAATGCATTGTTCAATCTCTATGTTTGATTTCAATAACAACAAAATCGATTTCCCCAAATAATTTAAATTCAACTAAGGTTTTCACAATTTTCACTCAAGAATTTTCACAAGCAAAGGCTGTAAATTTGTTTAATTCTTTTCTTCCAATATCAAATTTATTTTCTAAAACAGATTTAACAAACAAATCTTTAATCATTACTATTTTAAAGAAAAACAATCAAGAACAATAAAACACAAAGAGGAAAACCTGGTACAAGAAGCTACAGGAAGAGATGAATTTCTGATGCAAGCCTCCTCCAAGGATTTCTTGAATTTTCTTCAATCCTCCAATGAAACCAATCCAAAATCCAACAAATGCAAACAATATTTCCTTCAATCAATTCTACAATCAAACTTTCTTCAACCCCTTGTGCAAATTTTCCAAAATTTCTTCCTTGCTGTAAAAATGTATTTTTTTTAAAATCTCTTTCTACTCCCCTAAAATTAAAACATATATTCTTATAAATCAAAAATACCTAATTCAACCCTAATTCACATTATATGCAAATTAGATATTTCAATTTCAATTTCAATTTTTACAACCCTAATTCACATTGCATGCAAATTAGATATTTCAATTTCAAATTTTAATTTCAATTTCAATTTCACTTTTCGAAAACCCACTTTCAATTTAAAATGCAATTTCAAATAATAAATTAATTTCCAAAGTTGCAACCAATTTCCCAAATAAACATTTAATTACAATTTCCAATTTAATTCCCACACGTTGGAATTAAATTTCAAAATTAATTATAATTCTTTTATTTCCTTTCATTCTCTTGCATCATGTTTAATTAATTAATTTAATTATTTAATAACTAAACTCAACCCCCTTGGATTAAATTTAATTAATTAAATAATTTAAATATAATTAATTAATTTAAATATAAACTTTTATCCACATTGCATTATTTAAATTAAATAACCATCAACATGATTTAAATGCAATTATTCTAAATATCTATTTCCAAATCAAGAATCCTTCAGAAATAAATAACATTAAAGCAAGACAGACAATGACTCGACACACACAACTGATGACACACTAAGGCTAGGGTGTAGACTTGACACATGTTACCTAGCTACTATCTCCCGTTCAACTTAACCGTTGGATCGACACGCTCAAACCTGTGAAACCAGGTGGAGTCGATGTCATGTACCTGCAATCCTGCAACCAAGTAAACAACATCATACAATATATCCAGCATATAATACACACCATGAAGAAGAAATTACGGATTCGTAGGGCGCTCACAAGCGAGTGATGCGAAACCATCCTCTTCACCAATACACTCATTGAAACTGACACTTCCATCATAATCCAGTAATCTCATAATAACATCTCATGTTAACTCTACAACATCATTAATCCATAATACATGTGAAACAATAATCAGATAACTACATCCCACAATAATAGTTGTTGCTCAATAGTAACGATCAAAACATCATAACAAAATATATCCAATCTCAAAGTAACTGCAACCAAACATAACATAAAGCAACTTGAACAAGAAACAAAACTAAGGGGTATTACATCAGTCGTGTGTGTCGAGTTGTTGTTTGCCATGTTTTAATGTTATTTAATTCTGAAGGGATTTTTGATTTGGAAATAAATATTTAAAATTATTACATTAAATTATGTTGATGGTTATTTAATTTAAAATTGAAATTGTGGATATAAGTTTATATTTAAATTAATTAATTAAATTAAATTTAATCCATGGGGATGAATTTAGGTATTAAATAATTAAATTAATTAATTAATGGGATGTTAAGTAAATTAAAAGAAAGAAAATAATTTAATTCATTTTGAAATTTTATTTCAATTAGTGAGAATTAAATTAGAATTTGGAATTAAATTTGTATTTGGGAAACTAGTTTTCAATTTTTGGAATTAATTTATTATTTGGAATTATTAAATGAAATCAATATTAGATTTGGTTGTTGAAGATATTTTTAGTTATGCTAGCATGTGTAAGTTTAATTAATTAGAAGAGTTTGTTGCAAATTCATTCACGAAGAGAATTTTGGAGAGTAAAAGCTTCTTCACAAGTGTGAGGATATTTTTGGAAAAATACATAGAGGATTGGTTTTGGGGGATTTTTTGGATGTAGAATTGCATTGGAGTTGTACTGGTAAATTTTGTTGTGTTTGTTGGTTGCTTTCTTGATTGGAAATATTGGATTTTTGGATAGAAGCTATGAAAGCTTTGGAGGAGGCTCTGTATCAAATTTCCATTTCCTGAAGCTTCTTGACTCGGATTTTCTTCTGTATTTTTCTATTGTTCTTGGTTGCTTTTAAAATAGTAGTGATTAAAGATTTGTTTGTTAAATCTATTTAGGAAAAGAATTTTGTTGTTAGAAGAAATAAAATAAATTAATTAATTAAAACCTTCTATTTTTTCCTGTGAAATTTCTTCTGGAAAATTATGAAACCTCTATTGAATTTAGTTTATTTGAGGAAAATGTTAGTTTGTTATTAAATCAAACTTATGGATAAAACAACACTTAGATTTGTTTTAGGAAATTTCAATCACTGTAGAAAAAAAATGATTTTATTTCCAAAAACCTCTGTAGAAATTGTGGTGGAGAAACCTAGAGGATTTGAAAGCTTCTGGTTATAAACTAGATTCCTGTTAGTTTTCTCAATCTTATATTTTTTAGGAATTCTAGAATATTGATTAAAAGAATCAGTTTTGAACCTCTGTGAATTTTGGTTGTTCTCTGGAAAAATTGCATAATTTCACGTGTAGGTGAATGTTTTCACAAAATTTTCCCAATTTATTTATTTGTTAAATCCGTTTATATATATATATATATGATGAGTTTATATATATATATAATTTTTATATATACAAATTTTATGTTAAAAAAAAATACTGATTTAAAATAATTATCATCATCGTATGACTGACGATTTTATGAGTAGAAGGGATGTGAATTCATTTAAAAAAAAATGAAGCGAATATTTTAGGTCGTTATGTTTTGTGCTTGCATTGTGGTGGGAGTGCAATGCACACCCCACTGCCCCCACACTTAGGAGGGTGTGGCTGTCTCAAGGACAATGCCCTCCACTAAGTGGAGGGAGCACTGCCTTTGAGGCAGTGCAACCCCCTGTGAAGGTCGTGCCAGGGAAGGAAGGGGGGGTTCGGCTGCAACCAACCCCTCCCCAAACTATTAAGTTCTTTTTTAATATTTTTTTTTTTAAAAGAAACTTGCGAACCATTTCATCTGCCTCCGAAGAAATTCGAATTCCCATCTTTCAAAGCTCATTTCTATAATTATTATATATATAATATATATATACATATATATATTTTAAACTATATATATGTATATATATGCATATATATAGTTTAAAAAATATATATATAATGTATATAAATATATATATATATATATAGTTTAAAATATATATATATTATGTATATTATTAATAGAGTTTTATTTATTTTGAATACATCAAATTGATATTATGTAAAAGATAGTAGATATTTTAATGTATGTAAATATATAGTTAAATATATTGATGTATATTTAATGTATATATTACATGAGTATTTTCAATAAAGAGTATATTCAATAGTTTATTTTGTTTTAATTAGGTGCATGTAATTTAGTTTGAAGGGAGATTTTAAAAGATAAGATTTGAATGCATGGTTAAATTGTTAAGGAAAAAAGATATTTTAAATTTATTGAAGAAATTGCATGTTTTAAATAGAAAATTGAAAGAGATATAGGTTTTGGTTAGAAATTTGGAAGGATTTATTTGCATGGATTTGTGTCGTTTTAAAAGTAAATTAAGGAGTTGTTTATATTGATGAGGCAATTAATTATTTTAATTAATTTATTTCTATTAAAACAATTAAATTATTGTGATTGGAATATGAAAGAGATATGGATTTAGTATATCCAAAAATAGAGATATCATCATGATTGCCTTTTAGATTTATTTTTTTCCTATTTCGCAAAGGGGTGTGGGTATTAAATTGTTTGAGATTTCCTATAATGAAAATGGAAAAAAAAGGGTTATATGATTATTTGAGTTAACCTTGTTATCATGCCTTTGACTTTGTCAATGTTACCTATTGATTGAGGATGGATTTAAGAAATCAAAATATTAGATTTGATTAATGACTTGTAAGCTTTTTATAATCTTTTCATCAAGTTGTGTTTTGGGAAATGGGATTTAGTGTTAGTCCAAAATTGTAAGTCTTCCAGAGGATCTTAGAGGATGAAGGTTGTTGATTCTTTATGTCAACCAGTTGTGTTTTCCCTTGGGTAGTGCATGGTGTCTTTTCAATAATTTACCCAGTTTCCACGAACAAGGATATTTTGTATCTCCTTTGGAAGGAGTGGATTATGTGTTATGGTTGCCTCCAATTGTTGGAGTGAGTTCTATTATTTGTCCTCCTAGAGATGGAGTGGTTATGATACCTAGGTTGTATGCACTTGGGTTTCCCTTGGAGTATAGTATTGTATAGTGTTGTCAATTAGAAGAGTGGCTTTTGTTAGGTGCCAGACGGAGCCCAGAGAGGTACACTGGGTAACCTTCAAAAGTGATTTAATCATGTGATAATTAAATTAATGTACTTAGATGATTAGGATGTGTTTCACACTAATCAAGATAATTTAGCCTCACTCATAGACACAAGGGCTCGTTTAGACTTGGGATGAGTCGGAAGGCCTGAAATGGCATGGTCATCTATCTTGTCCTTACGAGAGGTATTTGATTCCGCATGAGTGAGCATGAGGGTCGGGGTTCAGTTGAGGTCACCATGATTACCAGAGCCTATGAAGAATTCCCAGAGGAGATCTCATGACTAACTGTGCAATGACACTCTATCTAGGACAACATTTTTTAATTGTTTTATGTGTATGGTTCTCTAAACATACTTGATCTATTTTATGTCTAGAAGCAATGGTGACCTATGTCAGTGATGTGAGAGTTGTACTTGTTTAGTACATTTGTTTGGTTATGTCAGTATGAGTCAGTATGAGTTAGCCTTTGGTTAGAGGTTGTAGATCTTTGTCCATGTTACGTTGTTACTATCTCCTAGCATGGGGGGTGGGCCTTCGGGTACCACTTGGTTGGGTCGAACATGCACCATACACCTTTGGGTCCCCCTTTATCTTTAGTACTTGGTGGTGAGACATCTAGTTGGATAACTCGTGGTTCTTATTTTTAATTCAAGCATTGTTTTGTTTCATTTTTTATAAGCTATTTATCCCTCTTATGTTTATGAAGTGGAATTTTGTAATTGTAACAAATTTTTACTATAGCCTCATTCTGGGAATGAGTGATGTAACTATTTGATTAAGTTATGATTATGAAATAGTATCTTGGATGTATATCTCTTTATGATATGTTGTATGATTCTTTTTTATAAAGTCATTTAATGCTATGGTTTTATGTAAGATGTATGTGTGGGTTTAAGTAATCCCAACATTGTAGTCTTAGAGGTTGTTGTTAATTAGTAAGTGAATGTGTATGTTATTTACTCTCTTAAAAAAAATTGGTTCTCTTAAGTAGTTAATTACAACTTCCTTTAGGGTTACTTGGCGGGGCATTATAGATTGAGGGCATCAAGGCGGCACTCGTCCAAGAATTTTATCTCATTCAACTAAGAGACTATATTCTTTATCGATGATCAAGTTCTATAGTGTCATTTGTAATGATGGGAGCTCAACCTCAATAGCGAGGATAGCTTATGATCCATAAACCAAGGAGAAAGGGGTTGCACCTATTGGCATGTGGATACTGGTTTGATAGGCCCAAAGAGTTGCATTTAGCTACTGATGCCAGTCACGACTAGCTAGGGTAGAGAATCAGTGTTGGATGTTGAATTTTTGGCATAGCTCTTTCGCATCCTGATTTTTAAAGAGTGTCCCTTTGTCTAAGATTAGGGTTTATGGGACACCATAGTGGCAGATGAGGTGATTTAGGATAAAATTGACAATATTCTTCCTCGTTATATAGGTCATAGGAATTTATTATACCCACTTAGTGAAGTACTCAGTGGCGGTTATGATAAACTTGTGGCTATTAGATGAGGTTGGGGTGATTTTACCTATGAGGTCAAGTCCCCATAGTTAAAAAGGCCAAGGTGTGATCATTGGTTTCAATTTCTGAGCTGGTGCATGAATCATATCTCCATGATATTGACACTGGTCACACTTCTACACATATTGATGAGCTTTATTTTTCATGGTTGGCCTTGATAGTACCCCATCCTCAATAGATTCTTAGTTAACATCATACTACTAGAATGGGAGCCACATATGTCATTGTGTACTTTTGTTAAAGTGGTTAAGGCTTCCTCTTGGTTAAGAAATCATAGTAATGTTCCTTCGATGCTTCGATGGTAAAGGATATTACCTAGAATTAGAAATCGAGATGACTTTTTAATAAAGTTCTTGTTAAATTTTGAGGTGATATCAAATGGGGGAGTTCATATGCTTAGGTAGGTAAAGATGTCATGATACCACAAGGATCTAGGAACAAAAATGACATACACAAATTCAGATTAAAGGATTTTGAAATTCGATATGAGAATTTGTTCTACCAATAATTCACATTAGAGGAATTTTTTCAACATGTCCAACAATGATCTGCTTGTTTCCATGGCATTTGTTTCTTTGTTGTTCATGTGAGGAATCTACTAAAAGGTTACATCTATAAAGAGATCTTTGAGATTCTCTACCATCTTCTTGTAAGGAGTAATTTTATCATTTTTGGTTTGGTAGTCATTGATGACTTGGTTGATAACTAGTTGTGAGTCTCCATAGACTTTCATCTCTCTTATCTTGTGCTTGAATGGCTTGGCTTCAAGATAGACCGCTAAGTGATGCACAACTACTTCAGGATCGAGGTTTGGTATATCTATGTATGACCATGCAAAGTTATCTCTTTTCTCTTTTAGTCCAATGTGGCTAAGTTCTTTTGTTCTTCATCCAAAAAGGATTCAACATAAAAAGTAATCTTGGGTGCTTCTTATGTTCCCACATTGATTGGAGCAACCTTTTATGCTAGCACTGCTAGCTTTTTGGGATGCATTGCACTAAAGGGGAGATTGAATCCCTCATCCTTGGGCACCTCAAAGAGGTTTTTACCCTCAGATATATCCTTTCCTTTTATTGTTTTAGGATCAGAGAGTGCCATAGTTTTGTTTTCACTCAAGGATCTGCATGTTAGTTGCATTTTATCAATTTTGCAACTGAAGGATTCAATCGTCTCCCCATAGTATTCCCCTGTGTCTAGCTCTATGTCAAAACCTTCTTTATGATCTTACCATTATATTTTATCATGGATTCCCATGAATTATGAGATCGCCTCATTGTTTTCGAATAAATCTAGAATCGGTGGTCCTTGTTGGACCATATCAATAAGTTGTGGGTATATTAGGCATAGTTCAGTTGGCTAATTGTTTGGAACAAAGGATGTAATGGATATCATGAAGAGGGATTTATTTTGAAATATGTCATCCATATCAAGGGGAAAGTCATCTAAAGTCGTATCACATGGTGTAGGTAACCAAGAGGAAGCCTCAACCAATTTAGTGGAAGTACCTTTGCCAATAAGGGTAACCCTTCTAGTAGTACAACCTAAACCAAGATTTTTTAATCATTTCTCAGAAATGGTAGGTTCTAGCATGCCATTGCCATTTTGTCCCAATTTCTCATTCTTGTTATAACCCATTCCCTTCATGAGCTACAAGCCTTTATTGTCATCTTCCATGGGAAGGATAGGGACAGGTCGTTCATCCTAATGGAGGAGTTTAAAGACATCCTCCTTGTTGATGTCTTCTTGATTTAGATCCCCACACTTGGTGAAGTTAGTAGCTTCCATATTTATTGTGTCAAACTCTTTGGTTCTAGATGTGGATTTCCCATGAGATTGAGAAGAAAGAGGTAGTTCTCCTAACACAAATGTATCCTTTAGTAACTTATAGTTTCCACAACCATCATTCTATATCATTTCTTTGGGGTAAAAGCACAAAGTTGTGTCACACTTTTAGCCAACTTATCAACACAATTGAAATTGAGTATTTCTAACTAAAAATCAATTCTGGTCAAACATATGATCTAGTAAGATTCATTCTAGCTAAGTTAAATACTTCCACAAATGTTTCAACTAAAATTGTTATCTGAAAATATATGGAGCGCCACTTTGAGTCCAATTTACCAAAAAAATAAAATTATTTGAAAAGCTTGAAGTTTAAATAACTCCTACTAATGTAAAAAACTTTTAAAAAAATATATAAAAATACCCTTTTGTATATCCATAAGTGTAGTTTTCAAAAATATATTTATTTTAATATTTTAATTATTATTATTATTATTATATTTACTAAAAGTAGGTTATCAGTATAAAATATTAGTTTGATTACCATGCCAAGGAAAAATACTAAAACTTATTAAAAAAAATGAAAAAAATATGATGCACTAGATAAAAGAATCTATTTCAAGTTTGTATAATTTGTTTTTTTTCATTTTAGATAAATATTTAATATGAAATTTGTCATCTAATGGAAACACTATTTTTTGATTTACACACATTTTAATATTTATTTAAAAATATATATTTATCAAAATTAGAAAAAAATATATCCATGCACTAAAGTTTCAAGTTATAAATACACACAAAAAATCTGAAAGAAAATAAAATAAAATTTACTATAAAAAGTTTGACGTCCCATGCAACTTCATTTTTCAGCATTTTATCAACAACTAAATTATAGTGTTAATTTATTAAAAACTTGTTTAAATTATTTTATTTTATTTTATTTTAAATACAACATAAGATAGTCTAGGAGATTGAACTTGTTGGGATTTAATGTTGGCAAAGTAGGTTGTGCCCTAATTGAGATGGGACTCCTTGGATGGTGACCCTTCCATGTCACGTGGTGACTCCACAATCTACATTGGGTCCTTTGATGGTGACAATAGTAATGGCACTATCACAAGAAGGGACCATGTTTGAATAGATATGCTACATGTTTTTGTAATCCTTAGCTTTTCCATTGTTGTTTACTTTGTTATGATTTGGCATAGGGTTCTTGTATATCTTGAGATCCTGATACCCAACTAGTACTTCAACAAAGATGGTTTCGTTCTCATGCAATCTTTTGTTTTGTGTCCTTTGATTTTGTGAAAGTCACAAAGATCATTCCCATTGTACCTTGATGGTTTCTCTTGCAGTTTTGGGTAGTTTTCAAAGTTGGGAAGCGTTATCAAATTTGAATCTACCAAATTTTTTATGATGGTGTATCACCAAAAAGTGTAGTCTTTGGCACTTTTTCACTCATTTTGGCCTTTTCCCTTGGATTTTGGCCTTGTTTTGTCTTGATTCAGTCTTGAACTCGTGCAATTCAATAATATTCTAACAGTGTAGATTACTAAGGTGTTGTGAAGTGTTGTAACACATATTTCCACTTTTCGAAGACCCTTTTAACATAGTTTACCTAAATAACCCCTTTTTACCCCTTTTCAAGCCTTGTGTCAAGGTGTTGTAAAGTGTTGTAAGGAATTTTACCACTTTCCTAGACTTATCATCCACTAATTAACCCTTTTATTATGATAATTTATCCCCTTTATGTACTTTTAGGCCTGACTTAAGTGTGTTTTGAGAGGAAAACCTAATAAACATCATTAATCACCATTTTATTCCCGACCACCACTTGAAATTCTCCAAGTGGACTAGGTCGCCACCTTGGGCAACCTAGTCCCTTTTGGCATAAATTTCAAATTTAAGAAAAAAACCTAACAAAATTTTTCCTCCAAAACCCTAGTGTCAGCCTATCATGTTGCATTTTCAAGAAATTAGGGCATATGTTGTATAAATAAGATTTTTCACCTTCATTTTGTTTCTCTTACTCTCTCCCAAGCTCATTTTTTTATATATCTTCACAAGTAATCTTACACTCAAGCTTTAAAATCAAGCAATCAAGCACAAGGAAACATAAGCAACCTCCATTGGAGCTGGTTCTTGCATGTTGTAGACTTAAACAACAAAGGATTTTGTGAGAATTTATATTCTTTATCATTCAAGCATCTCTCCTTTGATTTCTATCTCATTTGGGTTTAGTTACCATCAAAGGGGTTTGACTTAGGCAAACCCCTATTTCCTAACCCCAACATTATCTTTGTCTTTGCATGTGTTTTGTAGGTTGTACTCAGATTTAACAAGATTCAAAGTGTTGGAGAAAGTACAAACATTCCATTCAAGTCACATCAAGACATAAATGTTGACTTCTTCTATGGCATTTGTCCTTGATGTCAAAACTGCCCTGGGTTGGTGCATAGGCATTTCTTAGTCTTGTCTTATTAATGCATTTGATTGGCACATTTGATACTTGGTATTCATTTGACATTGGCATATTTACTTCAGGTTGATTATTTAAGGGCTTGATCACTATTGTGCTTATGGCTTTGTGAACTCTACATGAATTTAGTGCTTATCACTTCTCAAGGAATTGGATAGTATCTTTGGCACACTATGCTATTGGACTTAAATGTGATGGAAAATTGGCTTTGGTTAAAGGGATTTAAATTGATCTCCTATTTTTATTTACATCAAGTCAAAATAATTAATATTTATTTGGGCCTAAAAGCTGACAATAGGTATATCAACTTTGGTAAGACCGCGCTTAAAATTTCTTATTGCGGTACCACTGGCAGTTAATCCAGTGACTGCAGTAGTGCAGTGGAAACCGCCAACAACAAGCATAACAACTACCGCTACACTATGGGTTGTCATCAATTAAACTGCGGTAGTGTGGGTTGTCATCAGTTAAACCACGGTAGTGCAGGTAAATAGTTAGTGACAAGCAAAAAGTTACTACTACACCACAAGTTGTTAGGAAGTTAACCATGGTAATGCGGTGGAAGATGTTAGTAGTTTGAAAGGTGCTACTGCTATACCGCAGACTATCAGAAGCTTAACTGAGGTAGCATGCTGGAAATAGGTAGCAGTTAACTTGGAGCTACCATTGTACTACAAGTAGTCTGAAGCAAGATTGCAGTTGGCTGGTAAATGATGCGGTAAAAGTTAGTGTTAGCTATTGTTGTACCGCGGGTAGTCCAGAGGGTGGCCGCAGTTGTGCGGTAAGGAAACATATGTCAATTTATTCATGTCGGCATGCAAGTCGTTGATCTTTCTGTGGATTTCAAAGTGTATTATGTAGTTTTGATTTATTAATTTTTTTCCTCTCAGACTCCAAATGCTATCATATTATGCAAAGGATTTCATGTGGAAAGTAGGGAAAATATTTATGCTTCTTTGTTTGAGGGTTAGGAACCCTAATCTTGCCACCTCCATGGAATCTCTCTCTTGGTCGTTTCACTATGAATTTGACTGTCTTTTTCTAAAACTCTTAGACAATGAATGGAGAATCTTGAAAGACCATCACCATGGTCATTTCTCTTGTCAAGTTCTTGGAATTGGGTGAATACTCAAAATAGCAATGTGGCTTGGGTTTCTCAGCTACTCTACAGTTCTGGTAAATTGATTATGGAAAATTCTTTTTTGGTCCTCACAGGTATTCATCTACTGTATCTTTACAGAACCATTACCTTCTCTAATAAGGCTAATAAGGGATAAGTGTTTTCTTCTGCATGGTAGTTGAAGATTTAGTTTATTATAGATCTTATGCCTTTTTTGATTCTAGCACTGCTTGTGCAGGTTGCTTGAAAGAAAAAGTTTCAGTTTTCCTGTTATATTTGCACAATGCTTGAGTGCTCTAGTCAGAAGATCTTATTCAAAATGATCTTTCCCTCATAATCACGGTAACATATATCACTGTTTCTCGAATATAGCATGAAAACTTGATATTTGTCTTAGGGTAATTCCTTGAAAGTAAAAAAATGAGCAATTGTTGTAACCCTTCATGGGATGTAATGATGTAAATGTAAAAATAGGAAAACAAAGAGATTAGGGCTTAATCATCTACAATAAACCTAAAAAGAAACAAGGACAGTTCTTATTTTTAAGTGAGGAAAGGGGGTAATGTATGTGATGCTGAAAATTTGGAAAACACAGTGTGTTGTCTGTTTTGTATTCTGTATCATGAAAGATTGAAAAAGAGAGAATGAGGAAAGAAAAGAAATGCCATATCAATGTAATGCAGTTTGATGAGAATTTGTATTGACACTATAACTAGATTATTTTCCTCAAGTTGTATCAAGATTTGATAATGAATGGAATTCTAAAGAGTCAATTGTTGACTCTTGAGAATTCTATACATTATCTGTCAAGAGGCACTTAATAGAAAGAAGAGAAACAAAGATATCCTCTATATAATTGTATGTTCTATTGAAAAATAGAAAATGGGTTGGTTCTCCTTGAGATTGGTGTCTCTAAACAAAGGGGTCGGTGCTCCTTGAGATTGGTGTCTCTAAACAAAGGGGTTGGTGCTCCTTGAGTCGGTGCTCAAGAATCAACCATTGAGGCTTTGTCAATATAATAATTGAAATGAAAGCCTGAAGAAAGAAGTAGATTCAGGAGTGATTTTCTACCCCAAGAGGGTTTTCCACTTGGAATATCTTGTGTCTATTTGGGTCTCTGTGATTCATTTGCTTCAGTGCTTTACTGCTTTCAAATGCAATGTTACACTACTCAGTTCAGTTTATATGATTGCATTCGAATACATGAATGATTCTATCATAGATAAATGAGAACATATGTATGGTTATTTTTAGTTTCAGTTAAATTTATTAAAGAAGTTATAAACACTGATTCACCCCCCCCCTCTCTTAGTGTATTTCTACTCCAAAGATAAAACCCTAGGAGAAGAAAAATGACAAGTTACAAGTCGTTTTTGGGAGATTTAGACATGGACTGCTATAGAAAAGGAAAGTACCAACTAGGACCCACATAATTAGACCCTAAATCTTCCAAAACCACTAGGAGGAATAGGTCTCTACTATTGGCAACCTTGTCCCTATGCTAAGCCTTAAAAAAGGATTTTTTTTTGTGTTTTTGGGTACCCTTTTCCCCGAAACCTAGTCCGAAAAAGTTTCTTGACAGGAGGACTAGGTTTCCCAACTTGGCATAAGTGTCCCTCGACTGATTTAAGGCAATTTCTAGATCATTCTAGGGCCTCTCATCTACAAATTTCCATTCCTTAGGTGCACAAGGTCAGAACTTTCCAGTTTACTTTTTGTTTGCATACATTTAGGGCATATATTTTAGGTTGCATTTAGTTTACATTTTCTTTGTTTACATTACATAGATTAGATTAGCATAATTTCATTTTAGTTTTCAGCCACACTCATCACACACAATACAACTCTAATCCAATCCTCCCTTTGAATGCAACCGCCAAAAACAACATAACCATCAAGTGGAAAGCAATTCATTCCTACACCAAGTTCTCCTAGATGAAAAAACCTAATGACCTAGTAAAGGGAGTCCTCTTTCCCTCTTATTTTTATATTTTGGGTGGTTCATTTTGGTGAACCCAACCGTAGACCACTTTTTAACTTTCTGATTTTGTATTTCATCTTAGGAGAAAGCTTGTATTGTATTGAAAATTTACATTGTTTGCATCCTAGGGTTTGTAGAAAAGTGCATTAGTGAAAGTTCATGATAGAGTGCACTTTACATTACATTCTCATTAAGAAAATACAAAAATATTTGTATTTCCATTCTCTGTTTGCATCAGAAAATCATTAAAAAGTAGTTAAAATTTGAGAAATTTTTCAAAAACAACAATACTGGGACTAAGTCGCAACACTAGGCGACCTAGTCCTCTTGCACATTTTGCATAATAGTTTTTGTCATTTTCAAAAAATTGTCTGCATTTTTGTTGTCTGTAATTGTCTTTCTATTTCCATTTCCAGATTTGTTCTTTTAGTCCATTTCTTGTCCTTAGTTTTCTTTCATCATGGCCATGTCTTTCACAAAGTTTTAGACATCCCTCAAATCCTTAATGGATATGTCAAGTTTCACCTTTTCCACTAATCCTAATGACCTTGAACCAAATCCTTCTTAATCAAATCCCAATGAGTGTCCTCATACTGAAGTAGGCATCATTGGAGATGATAATGCTAGCATGTATCGATTCCTCAATGACTACCTTGAAAATATTGAAGCCAATACAACCTTTTACCCATCCATGCAACAACCCCCATTTCTCAACATGTCATCCCGAGATACATTTTCTTACCTCCATCTGGAAACAAGTACTGAATCTAAGATACCTTTACAAGGTGAGCCTAGTTCTTCCAATCCTGTCACTTATCCACCATTTTACCATATCCAAGTAACCCACCCTCCCATTAATCTTCAATGGACTTATGGAATAGGGTTTACCATCCTAAGAAAACAAGGTGGTGATATAAAAATGATCATGCAATTCACAAATTTTATGAAAAATTATCATCTGATAAAAATACAATGGGCATAGGTTATAAAGACCCCCCTCATGATAGGGTGCCTCCTTGAGATTATCCTAGGCTCTGTGATGATGGCATGGTGATCTTTGATTCCCCTCTTGATTTGGATGTTCTCCTTCATAAGGAATGATCAATCTCTCCTCAAAACAATAACAAAGATGACCCTATGATCATTTTTGGACCTCCTTCCCTCATCTCCTCAGAAATTAGGGAATCTAGATAGTGTAAGAGACCCTATAAATTATAGAAAATTAAGTTTCCTCTCTATCCACCACCTGAATGCGAGAGAAAATTATACATCCTCTTAAACAAAGAACTCATCATCTTACCTCATCATAATTGGTTGGTAATATTTCGTAAAGATTCTAATGTGCCATATTGTGCTTACCATCATGTTCTTGGCCATAAAAGTGATGAATTTTTCTATATGCGAGAGATACTGAGCAAGTATCACTTCGTTGATACTAAGTGCTACCTGATTGACCCCTAACCTACTCTCATGCACCTTTTCATGTAATAGTTGTAGAAAATTCCCTTCTTACTATTACATGCTCATTCCCATAACCTATTTCGGCTCACTTTAGCCTTGCACTCAGTGGGGGCAAGAGGTTGCTAGCCTTGTCCTAGTAAGGAATTTGTCCTTGTCCCTTAGCTTTGTTGTTCACCTCTCGTTTATACCCATCGAGATTAGGAGGTAGATGACTTGCTTCACGGTTGAATTACACTTGCCTTACTAGTATTATGTTTGTTTATGTAACATGTATTCCCTGTATTGTCATGTTTGATGTTCCCCTTCTTCTATATGAATCTCTATTCTTCTATATGTCGTGCCTTTCTTTTTGATTTTTCTCTTTTATTTTTTCCTTCCATTTGGGGATGATGCAAGGCATTGCCACCGTAATGTCTCTTTCATGTTGACCCAAATGGACCTTTTTCCTTTTTGTTTACTTTTTTCCTTTCATTTAGGGATGATGCAAGGCATTGAGACTGTAATGTCTCCTTCATGCTGACCCAAATGGACCCTTTTCCTTTTTGTTTCATTTTTTCCTTCCATTTGGGGATGATGCAAGGCATTGAGACCATAATTTCTCCTTCATGTTGACCCAAATGGACTCTTTTCCTTCCATTTGAGGATGAGGAAAGGCATTGAGAACACAATTTCTCCTTCATGTTGACTAAAAAATAAGGCTCTTTTTCGGTTGCCTTTTTCCTTTCTACTTTTGTTGTTCTTTTGTGGACGATGCAAAGTGTCGAGACATCCTAAGTCTCTTCCATGTTGACCCACATTTGACTCTTTCTTTTATTCTCTTTCGCTCTCTTGTGTCTTCTTCTAGTTCTATGTATTTGGGGGAATTATGATAGTTCCACACTCTCTCAATAAACATTACACTAGTGAACATATTGACCCCAAATCCATAGATCGCTTATGTGTTTGTGGTTTTTCATTTTGGGGGTAACCCTCGTTTCTTTTGCTTATTTTTTTCTTTTCGCATGACACAACCTTTCTTGGACACCTATCACTTGACATAGGGATTTTTAAGTAGCATCTCATGTCATTTCCTTTCCTTTCCTTTTTGCATGTTTCCTTTCTCTACTTTAAATCATTTTCTCACAAAACCGTGTGTAGCAATTCCTTGAAAGTGAGGGCATACATTGGCACTATTTTATTTTGCATTTGTATTTGTTTTTCCTTGGTTCCTAGTGCAGCCTTATCACTTCACATGATGTTTTTTTCACTTTTTCGATGACATTCAATGTAATGTCCTTCATCAGTGTGACTTATCTTAGCATATTACATTCCTCTTAGTGGTTTGATGTGACACACTGCATCCCCTATGTTACAAATTTTCTATCCTTTGATAGGTCCTCTTTTGGATAAATTAGATGCAATTTTCCCTAAGTCAAAGACCTCATATGAACTAAACAAGACTCCTTGGATCACTCTTTTTACATTTTTACATTTCTACATGTTGCATCTTTGCATTGTGCATACATGGCCACCTTCCATAACAAAAATTGCATGAATTTGGTGTCATCTTGCACTTGTTCATGAGTTCTAAGAATCCAGGGCTTTGTTTGTCTCATGAACCACACCCTTGTCTTTTGTGGCACCTTATCAAATTTATCAGGAGGTATAAATTTGGTATGGTTGAGGGGGAAGCCCAACTAGCAGAATAAATTTATCTATAGCCACCTTTGCACATGTGCAAGTGCATAGAAACCAAGCACATGTTTCCCCTTTTTGGCATTCTCACCCAACGAACAACTGAAAGTCTCATCAGCCCAGAGTGAGTACATTCCTTTATTTTTCAGACAAACAACCTAGATCTGATCCACAACTATCTGGACAAATGGTTGAAGCTTGATCTAACTTTTTCTCTCTCTCCACCCTTTCACATCACTCCTTCTATGATTTTTTGTTCTTATGTTTGGTTTTCCATGGGATCTTGATCTTAGGGACTTGATCATCCATTTTAATCATAGTCATCCCACCTTACTAGCATAATTACATTAGATCCCACTTGACACGCATGATTCAACTACTTTAGAGTGAGTTTGAAGTAAGTTCATACTCTCACTAAAGTGGGGGCTAAATGTGTCACCAAAAAGTGTAGTATTTGAAAAAAATTCACTCATTTTGGCCTTCCTTGTTTTGCATTGATTCATTCTTGAACGCATGCAATTCAACAATATTCTAGTAGTGTTTTACTAAGATGTTGTGAAGTGTTGTAACACATCTTCCCACTTTTCTAAGACAGTTTTAACAAAATTCACCTAAATAACCCCCTTTTACCTCTTTCCAAGACTTGTCTCAAGGTGTTGTAAAGTGTTGAAAGGGATTTTCACACTTTCCTAGGCTTATCATCCACTAATTAACCCTTGTTAAATGATAATTTATCCCATTTATGTATTGTTAGGCCTAACTTAAGTGTGTTTCAGGAGGCAAACCTAATAAACATCATTAATCATCATTTTATTTCTGACCACAACATGAAATTTTCGAAGTGGACTAGGTCACCACTTTGGGCAACCTAGGCCCTTTTGGCATAAATTTCAAATTTAAGACAAAATCCTAATCAAAATTTCCCTCCAAAACACTAGTGTCGGCCTATCATGTTGCATTTTTAGGGAAATTAGGGCATATGTTGTATAAATAAGGGTTTTCACCTTCATTTTGTCTCTATTACTCTCTCCTAAGCTCATTTTTTTACATATCTTCACATGTACTCTTGCACTCAAGCTTCAAAATGAAGCAATGAAGAACAAGGAAGCACAAGCAACCTCCATTGGAGTTGGTTCTTGCATGTTGCAGAATTCAACAACAAAGGATTCAGTGAGTAGTTACATTGTTTATCATTCAAGCATCTCTCCTTTGATTTCTATCTCATTTGGGTTTAGTTACCATCAAAGGGGTTTGACTTAGGCAAACCCCTATTTCCTAACCCCAACATTCTCTTTGTCTTTGCATGTTTTTTGCAGGTTGTACTCTGATTTAAAAAGATTCAAAGTGTTGGAGAAAGTATAAATATTGCATTCAAGTCACATCAACACATCAAACCCTAGGAGGAGCAAAAGGATAGGTTAAAAGTCATTTTTAGGAGATTTAGACATGGATTGCTACAAAAAAGGAAAGTACAAACTAAGATCCACAAAATCAGAACCTAAATCTTCCAAAAGCACTAGATGGACCAGGTCACCAGTATTGGTGACCTTGTCCCTGTGCTAAGCCTTAAAAAGGTTTTTCTGTATTTCTAGGTACCCTTTTCCTCGAAACCTAGTCCGAAAAAGTTTCCCGATAGGAGGACTGGGTTGCCCAACTTGGCGTAAGTGTCCCTCTGCTGATTTAAGGAAATTTACAAATCATTTTGGGGCCTCTCATCTACAACTTTCCATTCCCAACTACACAAGTTCAAATCCTTCCAGTTTACTTTTTATTTTCATACATTTAGGGCATATAGTCTAGCTTGCATTTAGTTTACATTTTCTTTGTTTACATTTCATAGATTAGATTAGCATAATTTCATTTCACTTTTCAGCTACACTCATCATAGAAAACACAACCCTAATCCGGTCCTCCATTTGAATGCAACTGCCAAAAAAAACATAGCCATCAAGTGGAAAGATAGTCATTCCTACACCAAGTTCTCCTAGGTGAATAACCCTAGGGGCCTAGTAAAGGGAATCCTATTTCCCTCTTAGTGTTATATTTTTGGTTGTTCATATGGTTTCGATGCATTCTGACAACTATGTGTACTTATCCTTGGGATAGTTGTTTATGTTCGTAGATCGCCTTTATTGCATCTCAGTGTTGTTGATTTGATTGTTCTGAGGGAGTGTTGTTTGCTGCACTACTAGTTGAATGTTAGAAACTTGATTGTTGTTGGGTCTAGGAGCACTTAGGACCACCTTAGTGTACGAGTTGAGAAAATACAACTTCACAAACCCCGAAGATCACCTGCATGCAAATAACCTATCACAAAAGAAGAGATGGAGACAAACAAGAAAGGGTTCTCTGAAAACTGAAAATGTATATATCAGAGAGAATGAGAGAATGAATTGATATGAAATACAATGGAATCAATCCTTATAAAAAGGAGATCATGCAAACCCTAATAAAACCCTAATAGGAAAAACCCTAATAGAAGCCCTAATAGGATAACATTTAATAATTAATATAATTATTAAATGTCACTGTATGCAAACTAACGTGAAATATTAAGAAGGGAATAAAGGTAACTTAATCAACATAGTTAAGTTAAGACCTTTACTCTAACACCCCCCCTTAAGATGAGCAATAGTGCAGCTACAAACAAATGCAAGAAAGCAAAGGTAACTACAATGTAAGAAGGCAAACATGGGTCGACAACTAGGCCAGATCAGGTACCCAAATACAACCAAATCTCTATAAAGAGGATAAATAGAGAAAACCTCATGGGAAAAAGCTCTACTCCAAAAAGAGATGCAGAAGGCCAAGAAGAAGAACATCACTGAAGCAAAAGAAGCTGCAAACAATTGTCGAAAGATGACTGCTATGGTGCTGAAGAACCTCCGCTAAAGATAGGATGATCAGGATCAAGAAGACAATAATCTACATAAGTGCCCATACGACACTACTCAAATCAGATGGAAAATAAAGGCAAACACCTGGAACGAAGATACAGATGGCATAAGAACCAATAGTCTGAAACACTGATCAACTGAGAATGGAAGATTCCTTCCAAGGCGAAACCAAGGAAGAAGTAGCATGAACAATATAATACCCCCCTATAATGCTGAACTGGAAGAGCCTAACAGATCCACTGAAATGATGTGAAACGCCCTATAGTGCATGAGGAAGAAGAAACAACATCTGAAAGTGCACAAGAAAGCACCTGCAACTGAAAAAGTGGTGTGCAAAATAAAGCACACATGCATGAGGCTGGAATCATATGGATCCATGGTCGTCGTGGAGGGACACTCACCAGACAAAGGTGTGATGGCAAACAAAGGAAAACTACACAACCCCCCCATGGTATGGATTCACTATCATCATGGAGGGACACTCATCGGACAAAGATGTGATGGAAAAACAAAGGCAAACTACACAACCCATCATGGCACTTTATAGTAATAGTGCGAGTACAAAATATGGCACAATCTTATGTGCAAAATCCCCAAAAAATGCATGTACAATAGTGTGGCACTTTATCTCAGTGCGTTTACATAAAAGATAGCTTACAAATGATGCTCAAAATATCCAAAAAGGACAAAATGCTAGAAATACATGAAGAATAGCCAAAAATAAAGCATCCCATGCAAACAAAATGTTTCCAAGAGCAAATATGTCCAGGTAATCCACCAGAGTGTGAAAACACAAATAACTGAATAAAATCTACCTAGAGTGAAATCTGGAAAAATTGCATAAATGAAACTGAAGAGCTCTGAAATACGGTTCCAACGCCACTGAGATTGCAAAAAACAGAGAAACTGATCAAAAGTTATGAGCTTGGGACTGAAAATAGCCTTTTTGTCTTCAAATAGTTATAGAATGCACCAAAGGAAAAATGAAGTGATGAGACCTACACCAGTGGAAAGATGAGAAAACTAGCTTTCCAACGATATCTTGTTTGCCAAAAAATGATATCGTATGCCCAAGTTACGGCCCCTGGAATAAAACAGCTCCAAAGAGGGAAAAAGCCAGCACTGGGTTAAATTTGACAGTCATACGGCCATCGCAGCAAAAACACTGGGTTAAATTTGACGGCCAAATGGCCATCACTGTAAATGCGCAATTGAGCTTATTTTCAAAAATAAATAAATAAATAAATAAATAAAACAATAAAAAAAATTTACAAAATTATTTTTTTTGTTTTTTAAAAAAATTAATTGAAAAAAATTGTGGTGGATACCGCCGCCGCCGACTGCCATCATACCGCCATCGGCAGTACTGTCTACTGCCGCTCGGCACTAAGGTCTCTGATGGTCGGCAGTACGTCGACTGGCAGGCAAGAGGGCCCACAGGCTTGCATACGCAAGTACCTACGGGTACCCTGTACCGAGGCCGAGAAGACCTAAAACTACGTAAAATTCTTTTTCTTTTTGATTTTTTTGCATAAAAAATCAAACTTTACAATATTTTTTTTTTTTCGCAATTTTTTTTAAAAATAAAATTAAAAAAAAATAATGACAACTTTTTTATAAAAAAATGACGAAAAAATACAAGAATTTTTTTACCAGGTAGACGGATGGCCATACGGTCGAACTGCAAAAAAAAATTTGCCTCAAATTTCGACTTTGTCCAAAATGGATGAATGAACAGTCGATTTAGGGGTTTTGGACCACTGCGGACACAATGGTGAGGTCCGTTTGAGCTGAAAATGCTTCAAAATTGCAGGTATGCCCTGGATCAAGAAAACAAGCCCCAAACCCTTGAAGCTTCAAAAATCTTCAAAACAAGAACAGGAAGAAGCAGGTGTGGAGCTCCAATACCATGTAGGAGTTGAGAAAATACAACTTCACAAACCCCAAAGATCACCTGCATGTAAATAACCTGTCACAAAAGAAGAGATGGAAACAAACAAGCAAGGGTTCTCTGAAAACTGAAAATGTATATATCAGAGAGAATGAGAGAATAAATTGATATGAAATACAATGGGATCAATCCTTATAAAAAGGAGATCATGCAAACCCTAATAAAACCCTAATAGAAAAAACCCTAATAGAAGCCCTAATAGGATAACATTTAATAATTAATATAATTATTAAATGTCACTTTATGCAAACTAACGTGAAATCTTAAGAAGGGAATAAAGGTAACTTAATCAACATAATTAAGTTAAGACCTTTACTCTAACTCTTAGCATCTACCAAACCATCATTTTTCACATTTTTGTTTTTATCCCAGACACGAGGTTTATCATTTGAACTGGTTGATGGTCGGCTGTAAGCTTGATTATTTCCCTATGAGATTAGAGCTCATTCGATGTTAAGGGCTCGAGGGACAAGCTCGGCATAAGATGTGATGCACTATATTTTCAAGTGGAAAGATAGATCAGGATCCATATTTTATATAATAATTCCCACTTTTTGTTCATCGAGAAGGGTCCACTTTCTTTTACTTTCTTTTTGTCTCCATCGTTGCAAGAAATTGTTGAATGATTCTCCTTTAGTTTGTTTGAGAGTGTACAACTCTTCTAGACTAACATCCATGTCAAGGTTGAAGGAGAAGTGATCAATGAATTTATTAGTGATTTCTTGGAAAAAAATTATGTCAAGAGACAAATGAGAAATCTAATCCATATTAGTACCTATTAAGCTTTGAGGGAAGAGGCACATTAGATAGGAATCATTATAGGCCACCTCCATACACATGACGTTGAATTATTTGATATGTTCCATAGGACTTCCTCTCCCTTTGTATTTATCAAATTTGGGGATTTCAATTTCGAGAGGCAATGACACCATTGTAATGTTTTGGTCAAAGGGATAAGGACATAGATTCTATGTATGGGGCTTCTTTGTCTTTCCCATTCAAAGGTCTTTTGTTTCTTGGGAAGGAGGCTTGAGTTGTGAAGCTAGATCGTCCTATGGGTTTGGTGGAGGAACATATGATGGGATGATGGATGAGTTGTATATGGAATTTTGATATGATGGTGTATTTTATGGGATGTATGATGGAGTTCCAGGTTGTGTGAAGGTGATTGAGGTGTTGATTTGTATGTTCTTAACTCATTTGTATTGATGATTTTCTATTTCGGATTATAGCAAGAACTTTGCCCCATTGTTGTTGTTGCTAATGTTGGGCATACTCTCAAGCTAGTAAGGCTTGTTGTTATTGTTGTTGTTGTTGTGCCACAAGGGATTGCTATTGGGATTTATGTTGTTCTTATATCAGGGTATGTGCAGGATCATCATGTAAAAAATAGGCCCTTAAGTGGCAATAAAAAGACAAAAAATCAGAGTTAGACAACTTGTTGTAAAAATTTGAATAAGTTATCTATATTATTTCAAAAAAATGTAAAAATAGAATCTGTAGAAAATTGAATGTAGTTTCTAAACTACTAGACCTTTATTTGAAAAAATAAATCTATTTGGTGAAAATTTGAAATTTCAATGCAGTGGTATTTAAATTACAGGGTAAAAATAAGAAGTAGGTGTCTGTTTGACCACCCTAACCACAATATAATGATAATATTTTTTTATAAGCTTTTAGATATAAGTAGAGGACTCATGTCCCAATGTGATGCATATTTTTTTATAATTTTTTTCCAAGTAAATAACTAATTATGACTTTTTTATTACAAATTTTAAAAAATATAAAATATCGTCTATCTAACAACCTTAGCTTTGTCAAAAATTCATGAAATTCAATTTTATCTTTTTTAATCCTATAGTATGCAAAGCATAGAATGTGACACATGTTTTGGATTCAAAAAATGTGATACCATTTGAAAGTTATAGTTTTTTTTCAATCAGCCTATCAATTAGGACTTTATTCATAATTCTAATAGAAAATGAATAATAATTATTTATTAAATTCAAAGTAAAGCATAATTTATATTGGTGGAAAGCTGAGAATCTCCTCTAAAAACCCTTTTCGTTTCATCAATTTTGGGTTAAAAAAAAGTCATCAGCCACATGGACCATCATATGGCTTACATATCGCCACTTTTTGGCCCATCATGATCTTGCACATACCCGTCACAAGGGCTTGTTGTTGTTGCACCATGATGGCTTTATTTCGGGCCTGATGTTGTTGCTATGCTACTAAGAATGCTTGATAGGCTTGTTGTTGTTGTGTTGCTAAGGATGCTTGATAAGCTTGTTGTTGTTGATGTTGTTGTTTTTGAAAAGTTAAAAAGCATTTACGGGGCGCTGTACCCCTCACAAAGAGCCACTAGGGCCCAAAAGGAACTAAACAACAACAGGAAAAATTAACAGAAAAAACCATAGAGATAGCCCAGGGACAGCACATTGACAGCCAAAAAATAGCCGACAGACCACCAACAAGCGTAGCTAACTAGCCTCATCCCAGTTATTGATCAGGAGGTCCACTGCCTCATCACCCACCCATTCTTTGTTTTCCCGGCTATTATTCCCCTCCAGTTCCTCTTTTATGACATTTGACAGTGCACTAGTAACAAAGTGGCTCAGTTTCATAGTAAAGCGGGTCAAGCCCCTAAATCTTTTGTCCAGGGTGTTCAATCTCTTCACCACCATATCCGAATCTTCCCCAGTGTCCCTAGTCTCCTGCATCTCACCAGGCTCAATCACCAATGGAGTGTGCGAGTCAGAGCCATGGCAAGGAGTCTTGTTGTCCATCCGAATAGGCAAGGGCTTCTCCCCAAAATCATCAGTCTCATCGTCAAACTCTTTGTTAGAGTCTTGTTGATGTTGTTGTTGTGTGGTTAAGGATGCTTATTTTTGTTGTTGTGTGGCTAAGTCTTCTTGTTTTTTTGGTTGTTGGTGTTGTTTTTGTTGTGCATCTAAGGCTACTTTTTGTTGTTGTTGTTGGATGGCTTGCTGATAAGCTTGTTAGGATTTCTATAGGGCTAAGGTATGAGTTTGTAATATAGGACTAGTTGGTTGCTGGGACATTTGTTATGGATTGTGGGTGTTGATGTTATGGATGGGTTATTATTTGGTAATGAGAGGTTGGGAGTTTCCTTGGCTCAAAATTCCTTTTAATGTGGTGGATTGAGGCCCCATTTGACTTTTTCATAGTGAAGGAGACCGCGGGGAAGGATGAGGATAGTTTAATTAGATTTTAAAATGGTACTGACATACTAAGACCTTGATTCCATTGGTCGAAAGGATTATCTTGCCCAATGTTTGGAGGATTTCCTTGTGCTTGGGATGTGGTCAAGGTATTTACTTGATTGATGAGGTTCATAACCAAGGTGTTTTGATTTGGATCGATGATAGATGGGTTGAATGTGATTTGTGGCACCAATGGTATAGATGAACCCATGGGAGGATTGGGTAAAGATGTCCCCATTTGAATTGAGGGTTGACTCTGTGATATAGCATTGCCATGCCCCTATGTATTATCTTGAGATACTTGGTCCATACTACTTTGCGTGATGAAAGTCATACTTGTGGTACTCATAGATGTGGATGAAGATGGGTGTCCTCGATAGGTGGAGGTTGTGGTGGAGTAATGAAGATCAAGATGTTTATGTATCTGCTTTATATTTTTGAGGATGGGAGGAGCACTGAAGGTAGGTGTCCAAGTAGTTGTTGGAGATGGAGGATTGGTATCACTTGGGTACCCACAAGTGTATTGCGTTCAAAGGGAAGAATTAGACCAAATTCCTTGGCAAAGCCAGCTACAAAACTAGGAGTAGATGTTTGATTTATCTTTGATGATGGATTTGTGAAGCCTTGTGCCAAATTTTGTGACACAAATAATGGGGAAATAGGAGCTATTCTTTCAAAGTCTTGATGTCCCATGATTTCCTCCTTAGTGATCTCAAAGGGATTGTTTGTGATGTCTTTAATATCATATGGTCATGTTGGAGGTTATGGTTGTTGTGATGGGGTGAATTGACTTCTTGGATCAAATTCTAGAGAATTTGGATTAGTTGAGGTAATGCGACTTTGGTCTTCTCCATGACTCTCTTGTATTGTGAGCTTGTCTTTACCATAAATTTTGGGTCACTGGTGGGAGAGTTGTGTTTAGATTTGTAATGTTTGAACTCTCTAGTTGACTCAAATTTAGGTAAAAGGGGAACTCTAAGTATTTTTGGAGCAATGATGATAATGGGGCATGAAAAGATGGGTGATATGGGAAGTGATCTTCACAATCATTTTGGGACAACACTTTTTACTTGATTTTGATGTTTTGATGTTAGGATAAAGGATTTTGATGAACTCGATAATATTTAGGGTAGACTTGTGACCTTCAAAATAAACTATTTCAAGGATGATAGCTAATTTAGCTAGATTCATGGAAAAGGATACATTTCACATACAGTGTAGCCAAGTTAGAGGTTGGTTTGATTGATATTTAAGTTGAAGGATGTTGGTATATTCAAAAGGTTTGCAAAGTTTGAAGAAGTGAAGGATTAAATTTGATGAAGGGGTGGATGAAATATTTGACCCAATTTTGACTTAGAATGAACCTTTATTTTCCAAGACCAAGTTAG
Source organism: Sequoiadendron giganteum (assembly GCA_007115665.2). Taxonomy (NCBI): domain Eukaryota; kingdom Viridiplantae; phylum Streptophyta; class Pinopsida; order Cupressales; family Cupressaceae; genus Sequoiadendron; species Sequoiadendron giganteum. The sequence continues at coordinate 178,288,763 of CM021102.1, forward strand.
TGATAATGATACTAGACCTCAAAAATGTTCAAATACTAAAGACCCAATGTTTGACTTAGATGAGAGGACAAATGGGGATGTTTAAACCTGTTCACCTCCTCCTAGCTTGAGCATAGTAGTTTCTTAACAAGCGGTTATGATTGCAATAAAGTATTACAACCCACTTTCTACCAAAATTTGAATTAGGATGTTTATGCCTATGATGATGGGATGTAGGTCTTACTTCACATATTCTGATTGTGTGATAGACCATTCAAAGAAGCTCAATATCATGAAAAAGACTAGGATTTTGAATCCAAAATAATACATATAATTTTGGATTGTACCTTGAGGTGTGTTTATAAAAAATTTCTACCAACTTATCTCTATTCTTGTGAAATTCTAAAAGGTGTTTCTTGAGAGATTTTGGTTTGAGATGTCTAAGTTTAAAATGATGACCTGTAGATCTTATTTTGGGGATCTTGATTTTTCATGAGATCATTAAAGAAGAAGAATATATTTATTTCAACATGGGAGATGGTAATATGGTCCTTCTAGGCAGGATATCAGCTCTTTGTTCTTATTTATCTAAGATAGTTGCAATAATTCTCCACTGATTAGATGTTTCCTTGGCTTAAAAAGTGAAGTCTCTCAAACTACTGATAATATCCATGTTTTTTCTCCCTCAATGAATTCAAAATTTGGTTGAATTATAGCACCTATAAGGCTGGGTTGTAGAATGGGAGAAATCGGTCTCCAAATGGTCATGTGGGGTTCAATTATCTCAAGTTTATCTTTCTTAAGTGAATTGATTTTACAAACACTCGTATTGATTATGTTTTCAAACTAAATGCTTATGTTAGACACATCATAACTTTCATAATTTCCATTTAATTATTGCATATGTTGTCTTCGAGAAATATGGATTAAGATCAAGTCAAAATATTTAGAAGACACTAAGGATAGAAACCCTTAGGACAAGCAGTAATATCAAGAATAAATCAAGAGGCGAGTATGTGCAGGATCATGATGGGCCAAAAAGTGGCGATATGATGGGTATGTGGCTAACGAATTTCTTTTTACCCAAAATTGATGAAACAAAAAGGGTTTTTAAAGTATATTCTCAAATTTTGACCAATATAAATTATTCTTTACTTTGAGTTTAATAAATAATTATTATTCATTTTCTATTTGAATTACAAACAAAGTCTAGATTGATAGGCTGATTGAAAAAAATATATAGATTTTAAACATTGTCACATTTTTTGAATCCAAAACATGCATCACATTCTATGCTTTGCATACTATAGGATTAAAAAAAATAAAAAATCATGAAGTTTTGACCAAGTTAAGGTGGTTAGACATATGCGTTTTTTATATTTTTTAAAACTTGTAATAAAAAATTAATAATTAATTATTTAATTGGAAATAAATTACCCAAAAATATGCCTCACATCGTGACATGAGTCCTCTACTTATATATAAAATATTATAAAAAAATATTATCATTTTATTGTGGTTAGGGTGGTCAGACAGACACCTAATTCTTATTTTTTTCTTGAAATTTAAGTACTACGACATTGAAATTTCAAATTTTCACGAAACAGATTTTTCTTTTAACTAAACCTAGTAGTTTAGAAACTAAATTAAATTTTCTATAGATTCTATTCTCACATATTTTTGAAATAATATAGATAACTTATTCAATTTTTTACGTCAAGTGCCTAGCTCTAATTTTCTGAATTTTTTGCCACTTAAGGGCCTATTGTTTCCATGATGATCCTGCACATACCTAGGCATCCATATTTAAACCAAAGTTTTTGAAATTTTGAAGATAGTGAATGTGTTTTTTTGTAACATTTTAAAACCATGCATGTATCAAACTGACTCACAATAATTTACAACCCTAGGTTCAAAATGGCTATACTTGTTGAATTCCCACTTGGATTTCTCCAAACACTAAACAATGTGAGTAGTTAGAGATTTGGTGACACTAGATCCCCTTTCTCAACACACACTTCTTGAGACCACCGAATCTCAAAATCCTTAAAATCCAAAGATTAAAAGGATTTTTTTGTTTCTACAATTGAATAGTAAGAATGTGGGATGGCTTCAAAATGATCATTCTTGCACCAACAAGTATTAAGGCTTTTGGATTCTAAACACAAGTTCGTAATAAGGGCTTCAAGTTTAGGGGGTGCAATGATAAAATCCCTCAAGAGGTCTCCAAAACATTATAACAAGGTCTTTACACATCATAAAGATACTAGGGGAGAGCTATCATGTACCACATCCCATTGATCACAATTTTCATTGCAACCACACATTTATATTGTAGTTTTCAAGAACTTGAATTTAGCTCATTATTACTTGGGTCGTTCCCTCCTTTTGAAGTGGGTAGGTAGGCCCTCTAAAGGTTAAAAATAGCAAGGAAGCATGTTCATAGTTCGATCATCTTTTCTTGCATTCAAACAAAGAGAGAACACACACCACATCTTTTTCTCACACTCACAAAGGGGTTCAATTTTAATCCAAATTTAAAGATGTAAGTGATTTTCCAAAGTGTTAAAGAATGTTTATGTTTCTCAAGGTCACAAAATGGTATGAGAGAATTACATACACATCCAATAACAATGTTGGAAATCAAGACATGACAAAAAATAGTAAATTTTAACACCTCAAAGTAGTGATGAGTTTGTTTTAAGCACCAAATGAAATATTAAGTTTCCTTGCTCAATTTTAAACCCAATTGAAGATAATGACATGCAGGTTCAATTTTAGTCCTTTCTGAGCATTCATTTTAAACCCAATTGAAATTTAGTGAGTCCCTAAAGAATAAAGTGGAAAGCATGAAAATTTGGGTTATAATTGGCCCAAAGCGTTAAACACTTGTTACAATCAAAGAATTTCAAGATAAGAAGGCTTTCTTCACTTTAGCTCCATTTTGTTCAACCTACAAAACCCTATTAGTCTAACAACCAAAACATAGTAGAAGTGCATTAGTAACTAGACAAATTAAGGAAACTAAAGCACATGTCAAAAAATGATCGTAAAAATTCTTACCAGAGTTGGACATCAGTGCACATGATAATTTCATTTGAAGTTTGGGCATTGCTTTGGTGAAAATGGGCATCGCTCTATGGAAACAATAGAGAGCATGATAGCGTCAATATTTTGGAGCGTCGCGATTTGAACTCTGTGAGCATTGTCATTTAAATTTTTTGATATCTCTATATTTAATCGATGTTGCCAAATTTAAATCAATAGTAGTGCATCTAATGGGTGTTGTTGTTTCAGATTATAATAGCTTCGCTATATAGTGATGCTCTTCAAAGAGCATCATTGTTTGTGATTTTTGCATCATTGTAACCTGCAACACAACAGATGAATGAAATTCGAGCTAAAATTTTATTAAATTATCAGTTTTCCCTTCTTCTAGCACTAGAATGTGAGGCAAGGATTATAAGGGTGGGTCAATTACACTTGATCCATGATGAATCAAAGCATAATGTATCCACTACAACTCAATCTTACAAACAAGATCATTCAAATCGAAAGTTAAACTAAGCGTTTAATGAAACTAAACATTGTAAACTACGAAAAATAGTCAAATTCCTACTATAACACATTTGAGACTTATCTCATTTTGGAATTGGTGTTGTGTTGATGTGGAACAATGACTGTTTCCCAATCCCATGATCAGCGAGCTTGTTTCAATTGATTCTATGGAAGAGAATCAATGAAACCATTGTGATAAATGGATGAAAACCTGATTTATGCTAAAATGAACATGATGAAAGCTATATTAACATGATTTTATGCTAAGATGGATTTAACTATGCAATTGGTAAGCTAATCTAAGCTAATTCTAAGATAAAAGATGGAAATGATAATTTATAAACAAACTACGATGAATGCATGGGAGCCATTAAAGGATGTATTAATCTATTATGCAACTAAAAATGAACTAAAACAAGCTAAAAGTGAGTAAAATATGAGTGTGAGTGAAAGTTAATTTAAAAACATAATATTGCAATTAAAAGATGGATCCATTTGTCTACAAATATGGTTCTATTTATATTAGAGAAAATGAGAAATGGAGGGTTGAGATCATAAATATTAATCAACGTTCAAGGATGAAAGAAAGAAGAGACATGGATAATGGATTATCATCAACAAATGAGAATGAAAGATGAGAATTAATCAAGGGTTCACATTTTTTCAAAAAAATACACTTTTAACCTGCACACACAGTTCACAAGGTGACTTTCCCAAGAGGTTACAAGATAACTTGCATTTGAAGCTAAGTGAGATAATTGGTGGAGATGGAATATTCTTTGAAATATTCTCATGGGTGAGGAAAAGGATATTTTTCAAATTAAAAGAAAGATTTAATTGTGCAAAAAAGGAGATAAGAAATATTCCATGTGAATATTCCCTTTTTAGAAGAAAATTAGATTAATTGTTAGTTAAACAAGGGCTAATCACACAATTAGGGGATTCAGAGGAATAAAGTGATATTCATTAAATTAAATGATTTAATGAAAGGGGGAAAGATGAAATGACATTTAATTAAATAAATTAGGGTTAATTAATTAAATAAGATGACTTAGGGAATTAAATTAAATACTTTGATTTATTTAATTTAATAAGAATAAATGTTAGCATGAAAGGGGGTGAATTAACCTGATTTGATGAATTAGGTTAATAAATGAAAAATGAAATAATTAATTAAATAGCTAGGCTAATTTAATCAATTAAGAAAAAATAGGATGGGTTTCGAGAGGAAATATTGTTAGTAAACCTGTTTCAAGTGCATGATATCATTCAGGACATTTTTCATTGTCTACAAGTTCTACTCTTCTCCCATTCTAATTATGTAAACTTCCTTGATATTTTCTATAGCGGTAGAATTATAATATTTTTTATTTTTATCTTTGTGATCTTAGGACCCCATTCTCCCCTTTTAATATATCAAAGTTATTAATTTAACAAATATTTCATCATCTATGGTACTTAAAATAAGTTTTAAGGATAAATATAAGTTTATTAGGTTAAAGGAAATAAAAAATATGGAGCTATCTCAAATCACAACAAGCTTTGATATTTTAAAAGGATTTAATCATTTGTTTGTGATAAGTCTTAACTTCAAGAATGTCAATTCCTTTCTCTAAAGGGTAGTCCCTTCAAATTATTAGGCATTTATAATAATATTTTCCTTTCAATAATTATATTACAATAAAATATCCATCCAATTATATATATTGTGGGGAATTAGTAATCCAATAGTAGTCATGTTGTGGAGGAAAAGAAAAAAATATCTTCCAAATATTGTTTTAAGTGAATGATTGTTACTAGAATTCATAAGATGAATGAAATATTTAATTTGAATTTGTGTAGATAACCACTAAACAAAAGAGATAAAATATTAATAATAGTCTATAAGTGTTGATTATATTCATCATTGAATTCAATTATTCAAGAAATGTGTAATTCAATATTATTATTATCAATTAGATTGTGGAAAATGAAACACAAATAAAGTTTAGATGCTAAAGAAAAATATAAGCTCAAAATAAAATGTTTTACTAGAACTTTACTTTTTGTTCTTTCTTCTTTTCTTATTTGGAATATTTTATTATTATTTCTTATTTTCCTATTCAATTTTATTTTTTTTATATACATATTTATTATAAATTTGAATAACATCATCTAAATTTTATGAAAAAAGTTAATAATTACAAAACTAAATTCAACATGTGCATGTATTCATATATATGTATATGAATATGCATAAAAATATGTATTTTTATTAGATTACATGAATTAATTTCCAAAAATGATTGTATATTTTATTTATTTATAATAAAATTTTATGCATCTAATTTTTAAACTAATTATTATGTAGCAAAAAAGTGTTTCCTTGACATTTTTCACCCATTTGGGCCTTTCTTGTGGTTTAAGGTCTATTTTGCCTAGATTTAATGTTGTAATGTGGCCAACACATTCACATTAGGTCTTGGACACTTGCGAATCAATAAGAATTCTATGGTGTCTTGTAAAAGTTTTTTGAAGTGTTGTAACATATTTTCCCACTTAGTCCCACTATGCATATGGGTGTTGCCACAATAGTGGTCTACAATTTCTGAGAGATTCTAATTTTTGCTGAAATCACATATTTTTAGAAAATATAATGATTAGAGCCTTTAAAAGTTCCATTTTAAGGATTCCAATTGAAGAGAATTTGTTCAAACCACCTTAGATCAAACCCCCTTGGATAGAACCTCGCTAGTTTTAAACCATACCTATAAATGAGTCTCCTTTACACCTATCAAAATGCTAATAAAAAATCACTTTTGATTTACCTTTTGGGGGATCAAATAAATTAATTTAAAATTTATTTGAAATGATTATGGTATTCCTCAGAATGAGATATCCAATGAATATAATTTTAATATGTTTTGGTTTTATTATGTATTTGTTTTTTTCGTTTTATAAAACATAGGTTTTTCATCAAAAATGAAGGTCTTTGTTATGCACATGTGGAAAAATAGCAGATTATCAAAAAAAAATTTGAAAAATATGATTACACTAGATATTGAAGTCCTTGATCAAAAAATAAAAATAAAATTGAATTTTGATAGATACAAAAAAAGTTACATGTTATACGGTCATGCTATGTCTGAATTGTAATTGGTTTGACTTCGAAACTTGATTAAAGAAAAAATATTCAATAAAAACTATCTAACCAAGTGGAAGCTCTAGATATCAGAGTTACAAATCTAAATTCGAAATAATTAGAATTTTATCCTTCATGAAAAAAAAATTATGTGTTATACGGTGTGCGTCACTTTTTAAAAATTTCATTTTATGAAAAAAAAATAGTTTTCATGGGAGATGGAAAAAGAAGTGGAATATAATTCCAATTTTTTTGAAAAAACTATTTTTAGAATCTACAGACAAAATGTGACAAGACTCTAGTTTGCATCATCTTCAAATTCCTCACGGTTTAACTGCTATAGGTGCCCAAATGTGAAGATTTAGTTAAAAATAATAAGTTTAGTGTCTAGTTTGGCTAAAAATTATAAACCTCTATTATGGGATCGCCCATATTTTTAGAGATTTTTGTGAATTCAGATACCCATTTGGCTAAAACAGGCCCCAAAGCAGTTTTCCAGAATCCCCTTGAAAAAGGACTATCGCGGGCATCTTAGCACAAGTATCTCGCCAAGCTTAAAAATCAATATTTCCAAAATTTTAGAGTTTCTTCAAGTCTCTAACACACTTCTAGGTACACACCTTCTATTTCATAGTTTTCTATTTAGTTTTGTTTGCATTTTTAGGTCATTCTTGCATATCTCAATGTGTTTTCAAACCTAGTCCATTTTCTAGGTTTTATATTAGTATTTGATTTCCTTTATCCATTTCCAAAATTTAGATAATTGAATTTACACATATTTCAATAATACATTCCTTAATCTTGAATGAACCCTCCAAGTTTTGGTGGGAAATCTCTCTTCTTTTAGGTGCAAAACCCTAGAAGTATAAGAGGACATTCTTTCCCCTAAAATTTGTAGTTCAATTACACTTGTAACATTTAGAAGTTTTACTTACAAATAAATTTGATAACATTATGATTTTTAAAATTCATATTAAATATTGACTTTATGTCAACCATCTATGTTAAAAACTAAACACATTATACTCATTTTCCTTATAAGTTACAAATCAATCCATTCTATATTTTTTTCTCTAATAATCATTGAAGGTGCTAGAGGTCATTCTTATGATACATCAAAAAATGAATAATGTCAAATTATATCCTAGTAATGAACTTCCTTCAAATTTTCTTCTTAGTCAAGAAACAATCCAATGTTATAGATGTTGAGATGAGAAACACATCTTAAAAAAAAACTAAATGATTGGGTTTCACTAATATTCATAAAATAAACAAAATGTAAACTTTGTAAAAATAGACCCAAAATAATAATAAAAATAATGAAAACAAAAAAAATATGGAAAAATAGAGCATAAAACTAAGTTAAATGGCACAATAGAATAATATATTAATTTATATTTCATTTCATTCAATCCAATGTAATGTACAAATGTGTTATCTATAATGACAACCTAAAGTATAAATTTAGAAGGTCTAAAATCTAGAAATTTCTTATAGAGGATTCTAGATTCCTATTATTTTATTCTAAAAAGTTATAATGTTATTTTTTAGATACATTGTAGAAGACTTTAGTTTTATGGAAGAACCAAGAATTTTTTTTCTTTCCCAAACACAATATTCATTTTCCTTAGTATCCCTCATTAATATTGTCTATAATAATACAAATAAGATGCAAAGGAAACTAGAGCATTATATCATAAGTCCCTCTTAATTTTTACCTTTAACATACCATGTATTGCTCACAATTTTAAATATTTTCCTTTAGTCATACTCTTAATATAGTGTAGAAAAATGTATCCCTTTACATTTTCACACTTGTTTGGGCCCTCCTTGTTAAAATTTGGTGTATTTATGCCTTAATTGGTCCTATTTTGCATCCACAAGCCTTATTAAATGCATCTTTCTTAGGATAGTCCTGACATTTAACACATGGAAAACGATAATTTAATGTTTGAGGTTATGTGTTCTAGATCTAGTGATCTGGGACTCATACGCCCCAACTAGCATATGAGTCCCACTTTAACCAAGACCTATTTTAAATCAAATTCTTGGTGGGATTTTTTAATCCTAGATCTGATGTTGGCTTGTAGTGTTGTAATTTTGAGAAATTTGACATAAAAAAAGTATAAATACAAGGTTATTTCACATAATTTATTCTAACAAGCTAGATCTTCATTACCGACACTAACATATTTGAATTTGGGGCCATTTTAAGATTTCTAGGGTGCAGAGTGCCCTATATTAGATCCCTCCTTTTTTGGGATCCAAAAGTGTTGGGGGAAAATATTAAATGCATACTTTATTTTCCATTAAATGTTAAAGTTGACCATGGAACACATAGTTTAAAAAATTAGGTGCATAATTTTCTTCAAGAATGCAAAAGGGAGAAAAATAAAGTGTGTGATTGTTAACTTGGGTGATAATTTATTGTTCAGGAGCATCCCTAGTTGTAAAGCAGTCTTGCATCAACCAAAAACATTTTTTTCTTGCATTGTATTTAGTAGCAGTTTCAGTAGTTCATTCCAAATTTTACGAAATTTTTGTTTCTCAACTCATGGGGTAGGATATAGCATCTACTCATCAACATCTACACATATCCAAATTTCACATCATTTGCAGTTGACTTTTCAAAGATATTGCTCTCAAAATTTCATTATCTTATCAGCTAGAGCATTTGGGGGCCGACCTAGTCCATATTTCTTAGTATGGAACTATTCCAGATCATGGAGAGCTTGATCGATTATCTTACAAGAATCTTGGGTTTTTTGAGTCCTATCTTGAAGATTCATAAGTTAATTCATTTCACATGGAGCTAATTCTTCTGACCTAGAGGCCGACTTTCACATTTGATCATTCATTAGATCATTAATCCTTGTAGCCAACATGGATCTATTTTGGAGTTTGAGAAGCATATTTATAAGCATTTTAATTCATTTTAGATAATCAATTAATGGTTCAGAATTAGATAAATTTCATATATTTTTCACATAAACCCTTTGGGGCATGTAATAAGGAATGTTGGCCAATCGTATTATTGAAGCCATTTGAGGCAAGCCCTATGAGTCCTTGCAATGCACCCTTGTGGCTAATGTTTCATGTAAGCATTCCATATTAATGAAGATTCATGTTTGCATATCAATTTTTTTTTTAATTTCCGCTATGTTGACTCATTGTTGCACAATTCAAACTTCTCCTTCTGGGACCCTCCTACCATGACTACACCAAGTGGTATAAGAGCAAAGTTTTTGATTCCTAAAGGGATTCCTTGAGGTGAACCAATCACCGACTTGAGGCAGAATGCATTTATTTTCAACGGATCACTGATGTGAAGCAGTTGAAAAACTTGTAAGCCAAATCATCGAATTAAGACATTTCTACTCATTCAAGGGGATAAATGTTGTCAAGGACAACTCCTGCTATTGTGAATGTTCTTGGAAGAATTTATGAAATTATATAAATGATGGATGAAATGTGAGTTAGGTTAGATATTTTTGAAGAATATTGAAGGCGAGGCCTAAACCCTAGGAAGAATCATGAAAGTGATGATGAAACAGAACATGTGAATCAAATTATAGAAACCCTAGATGAGAAAGAAGAAGAATTAGATCAAGAAAATATGTTGAAAGTGATCTAAAAGATATGGAAGTGACCTAGAGTTGAAATTCAAAATTATGTGGGAAATTTGAATCCTGAATAATTCATCGATTGGATAAATGAAATGGAAGAATACTTCAAATATGAAGAAATTGAAGATCTAAAAAGATTCAGATTTGTAAAAACAAAGTTGAAAGTTCATGTTGCATTATTGTTAACAGAAGTTCAATTAGAGAAAAAAAAGACACAAATAAATAATCACCAAGTGGGATAGAATTGTGACAAAGATTAAGAATAAATTCATACTAGAAGATTATGAACCAGAATTCTTGAAGAGATTGTAGAACTTGAGATAAAAAGAAACATTTGTGAAGGAGTACACTAAAGAATTATATAAGATGATAATTAGAATCAATCACAGTGAATCAAGGAAAGAGAAGGTTTCTAGATACATCAATGGACTGAGAAAAAACATTTAAGAAGATTTGAGGTTGGTGAATATGACATGTAGATTCAAGAAGCATATCAATTTTCCTTAAAAGTAGAAGAGAAGATAAATAATAGATTTGAACAAAGGAAAAGAAGTACAAGAGGAAGAATTTAGAAGAGTGGATCTGAGTCTAGATAAAGGAGACCATGTGTTGAGCACAATAAAGATCCAAAACCCTACCGAAGTGAAGAAAAGGATGCCAAGCCATACTATAGAGGAAGAGAGGACATAAATTGTTACTGTAGCAATAGAGGTGGTCATAATTCTTACTACAATGATGGATTTCAAAGAGATGAATGAAGATATGAGAGAATACCATTTAGAGGAACTTGTTTCAAGTGTGGAGGTGAAGGACATGGAGCATTTGAGTGTCATCAAGGAAGTACCAAAAAGACACATGAGCATACTGGAAGAACTGCTTATGTGGAGGAAGAACATGTTGGATCTCCTAATTCATGTGGAAAATTAGAGAAAGGTTTATCATTGGTGATGAGAAGAGCTTTGATGTATGAGGAAGTGATTGATAAACCACCACAAAGGAAAATTATATTCAGAACCAAATGTAAGTCCAAAAGGAAAGGTATATAAATTTATCAATGATAGTGGTAGTACTGACAATATAGCTTCAAAAGAGGTGGTAACCAAGTTGAATCTAAAGAGATTGAAACATCCAAATACTTATAGGATAGCATGAATTAAAGATGATCATATGATATTGGTGAATGAATAATGTTTGGTGAAATTTCAACTAAAATCCTAATAAAATCAATAAAAGCATTAAATTTTCTAACTACCCATCATTGGCGCACCCCAAAAATCTAAGGTGGAACTCATACGCCACCTTGGGCATATGATTCCCCATAGGTGGGACCCATACACCAAAAGTGATGTATGAGTCTCGTGTGGCCCATCTTTAGGGTTTGAGAGGGAAATTCAAGTTTCTAATTAAAATTTTTGGTTGATGTCATCTTTTGAGATTTGATAAATAGTAAATTAGGTGCAATTCCTATATAAAAAGTCTCTAATTCATTATTTTCATCTAGGAGTGATATTTCAAGGTCTAAGCATTCACAAGCACTCAATCATTCTGTCTAAGCATTCACAAGCACTCAATCATTATTTCAAAAGAGCATTCAAGAAAAAGTATCAAGAAAATTTGAAGTCTTGGAGCAACATTATAGTGTTTTTGTAGGTCTTCAAGCTCACTTTCATTCAAGATCTAGCATTTTCAAGGGTTCATTATGGTTGCCTATGGTGAATCATGATGGATTCTAGGTATGGGAGATTCAACTAGCCATCAAGCCAAGCCTAATAACTTATTTCTTGAGTGATTCCATCCTCCATCATCACTCTATTTTCAGCCTAAGGAAATTGCATGCATCATTATGACTTATTAGGGTGATTATACATCTTCCAAAGTGATTCATTCATCTTCATGTATTCATTCATGCATCTCATTCTAGCACATTAGAATAGGGTTGCATTGCATTTTAGATTTCCTAATCTTAGATACACTTAAAGTTAGGGTTTATGTTCACATTTACATTCAAGATCTATTGTTTCTATAAAGGTTTAATTATCGAACTAGGGATTTGACCAAGGAAAATTCCCATAAGCAAATTGACACTATATTTTTTTTGCAGGCCCCCTTTTATAGGTTCAGATTCAAAAATACGATTAGAAAGGAAGAGCAAAGATGAGAGAGTAGATGTTGACTTTGATATTTTGAAAAATCCAAATGGGACTAATATGTTAGAAGTGGTGTATGAGTCCCACTATAGGTAATTTTCTAGATTTCTAAAGATCCTTAATCAGTATTTCTAGATTCTTGTTCAAGTTCAGAAACTCTAGACTAGGAATGATATGCCCAACCTAGCATATGAGTCCTAGTGTTGGCTTTGAGATCTTACAAGTTTCCAAGTGAAATTATATGTTTTTCTAGTTTGTTGTTCAGTTTTATACTCTTCTATATGTCATCTAGTGAAGTTTGTATCTCATTAGGTTTTGGTCATTATTTCTTGCATACATGTTACTTGTCTTTCTAACCCCTAGCTTGGTGGTGAACCCTTCTTTAGTCATTAATTCGATCCTAGGACACCCTATTACAAGATCTCCATCTACTACTTCATCCTTGGATTGAGATCTCTAGGGTTTCCTTGAATGAGAAGTGAAGAAGATTGTTGTTCTATGTCTGAAACCATAGAAAATTATAATTTTTGTCCTTTCATTTTGGTGAGCCTGCATTTAGAACATTTCATTTTCTGATTTGGAATGCATCATAATCCTCAATCTAGTTTGCATTAACATTGCATTATATTTTGCATCAGTTAATTGACATCTAGGGTTTCTAATTCTTGCATTAGTGAAAGTGCATATAGATTGCTTTTTTGCATCTTGCATCATTGAATATCATCTGAAATCAACATTTTCACTTAGCCTAGACATCATCCAAACTAGAAAGCATAGAAATCATTCAAATTTTTCTAAAATTTATGTAAAAACCCTAGATTGGGACTCATATGCCCCTCTGGGTGATTAAGTCCCAATACATAAGATTTTTCCTAATTTCTAGGTATCTTGTGGTGACTGTTATTCACTATTTAAAGACCTAAATACCTTGATTGGGACTTGTTGGCACTTTTTATAACAACCCAAGCAGAACTCACAAGAGCTTCTATGAACTTGCCACGCTCAATTCTTAAAGCCTTAAAATCACTATGCCAATTTAACGAGAAGATAGTAGTAAAGCTACTATCTCTCCTACACTTCAGACTCTGTAAGATCTAGGAGGGTTTTCCTAAAACACATTATCGTTTATGATTGAAATGATTTGCTCGCACACGGACAAACAACAGATAAATTTCGGCTGATGTTAAAAGAGATAAACCTTCAATAAATTGGCTGCTTCTTAAAAGAGTTCGGATCTATTTAACTAGGAATCAGAATCACATCTAAGTGTATTGATATGAGTTATATGAATGAAATTTCCTAAAGCCATAACACAAAATACAAAGGACAAAAAGCATTTAGAGTTTTAGTGCCATACCCTAAAGCACGGAATCAAAAGGAAATTGAGCTACAGGGTAACTTTCATCTAAAGCACCTATGATCTATAATAATAGCATTACAATCCATATATCAATACTTGAATTTATTACTCCTTGATAAATCCTATACAACATTCGCATAAACTTAATGGATGACTAAAGTATTTAACCGGTCCTTTGAACTAGAGCTATAGTAAAACATAATCCACAATAAATAACAAATGGAGATTAATGAAAATCATCTTGGATGGATACTTCATTAATAATTCATGAAAACCATTACAATAGGAGAGAAAATAGACTCAAAACAATCACAAGTTTGACATAAGCATGCTCAAGAGCCCCATGATTTACTAAGTTCTCAAATTTGACTCAAAACTTCAAAACCTGGACATATTTTCCCTCTACACTACTTGACTCTTATCTCACGTATCTTGAGTAATTTTAACAGACCTTTCTCTCGGCCCATAATTCCCTTTTATAAAAACAAGGGAGCCAACAAGCTTTAGGCCGGAGAGTACACATGTTCATTTTTTATTGGACCACTAATCTCTAATCAGTTATTTTACATTATTTTTTGGTAAGAGAGGAAAAGCCAAAACAAAAATGATCATTAGTTTGTTGTGGAGAAAGAAAAACCTTTGCTCCAAGAGTCGCTCACCTTACACTAAATCATCTTTAACTATTTTTTGCACTTATTTCATTTGAACATCCTGTACTTGAATTTGAAGAGAGAGTGCATTTTAAAATTTAATATGAAAGGCCAGACCTGTAGTTTTCATGACCAAATTGCAATTCTCAATCAGAACATTCACAATTCAAGTTCATCAGTGAAAATCCTTTTCCATGACTCAAAATCCTCCTCAGACGGCCAATTGAAAGCTACCACATGATCCACCATGTTTCGGTAAGGTGCATACTTTATCATCAATGACGTGGCCATTTTATGAAAGTTCTCCAGGAAACTAATGATAAATGACAACATTTCCAACATGTTTTCCAACATGCGGATATCAACATTTTTGCATATCTCATGTGTTTGAGCAATCATTATATTATTAATCTACTCCTTCTACGCTTGCAAAGGCTTGACCTTATCCTGACTATGCAAAATATGAGGTAGTGAATTCAAGTCCTTTCCATCATAAATATCCTTCAATGTTTTGATTTTGGAATCCATAGGAGCAGTAGACCCCTGGAACTTTTGCTCCACCATACCCTTAACAAATTGATATGTTGTTATGAATGTAGGGTACTTGTCCCCATGCTAATTTTCCCCAATTGCCATAAATTTTAACTTCTCCATTCTAGGTCCCCATCTATTTAGCAAAGGGATAGCCAATTCTCTATCCTTTGGAAACAATTCAAGTGCTTGCAACATTAAGGCATAAATTGCATGAACACTGTTCAACTTACTCTAGACCTATTTATGTAAATACCCCAGCATAGTGTCAAAAATCTCTGAGTTATTCCTTCCTACTACATCCTGAATTTGGTTTACCATATCCTTATATTTTTTAACCTGCTGGATTAACTCTTCCCTAGAAAGATCTCCACCCGAGCCACTAGCCCTTTCAATTGCAAATGGCACTTGTCCCATATTATATGGTACAATAGCCCAAGATTGCTCCTATGTAGAAGGTTGAGGCTGCTCTACTGGTGGGTCAGAAATAGTATGGCTAGAGCTAGCGTGCCTTTGAGACCTTAATGTTTCCATCTATTGTCTCAGTAAGGCCATCTCAGTTTCCAATTTTTCCACCCTTTGCTGACTCTTATTATACTCAATAATAATGTCATTATACTGGCTCCTCAGAGTATCTCAGTTTTTAGTTAAGTCCTCCACAGTTGCCCTAGTAAATTTGGCAACATTCACAACCATGTCAACATCCTCCAATGCAGGAGTGTCAACAACTCTTTTTACAATCAAATGACCACTGAAGTCATATGTTTTTGTAACAACAAGCTTTCGGGACCTAGTGGATAATGACAATATAGCCAAAGCATCCCATTCCTCACTAAAGGCTGATACTTTAAGTGCCAATGCAACCTCCTCCTCAGTTGCAAGAAGTAGCCTATTGGCCCTTCTTACTATGTCAAACACCACAGCATCAGCAATATCCCATTCAAGGAGTAGCAATATTCCACACTTTTGAACCAGTGCCCTGCCCTATTCTAGTGTGATTTCCTTAAACCTTTCCTTCATCTGCAATCTAACCCTCAACTAAATTACTTGCTCTAGGAGCTCTCGATGTAGACTTCTCTCATGTGCAACCTTCTCAGAATATAATGAGAGATGATCTCTCCATAAAAAATCTTTAAAATCATGAGTATGAATAAAAGAGTCATCCATCATGAACTCTTTGCAAGCCTCCATCCTCAAGTCGTCATTGTTTGTAATCCCTTTGCTCTCATCCTTCCCCAATCTTAGGGTGATTGCCTCTCAACTTGTTGTAGTGTTAGATGGGTTTAGTGGCATCTCTGGATTCATTTCATCTAGAGTAACAATGATTTCCTCCTCATCATTACCCTCACGTCCAACATCCCTTCCACTTTCAGTCCTCTGCCTCTTTGGGGATGGTGGATGAATCTGTTATGAAAACCTTGGAGGAGAATCCAAGTCAATGATACCTGGAACTGATTGCCTTGGGAAAAATGGTGCACCCCTCATTGTAACCTCCTCTATCCTGCTTCCCTTTCTCCTAGAAAAAACTTTTATCTTCCCTTGAGGCTGATAAGTAGGCCTCTCTTCAATTCTTACCTCAAGATACTCCTCATTAACTTGTGATTTTCCCCTTTCTTCCACAGTCCTTTCATCCTTTAAAACCCCTACCATGCTCTCAAAATTATCAAGAGCATAAATTTCTTTACTAAGCTCATCTTTGGCACTAGGTACAAGATCAGAATCAAGCATCTCTTCCTATTTACTTCTTACCATTTTTGAATAGGAAATGAACCTTTCCTTTCTCTCATCTTGTAAGTTCAAATAAAAAATGTTCCTGATGATATCATCAGGAAAATAAAAGTTGTGGACGAAGGTCCCAGTCCAGTACTTAGCCTTCATTTGGGAGATAAAACCCCTAGGATCATGGTTCCTAGGGTGTGCAGTCCTTGGCCTATATGGCTTGAGCAATAAGCACAAATTCCTCCACCCTCCCTTTGTCATGATAAAATTGGAAAAAGCTGTATATTCAGGGAAGAAAGATCCCTTCTTTATTTCAACAGGCAAATGGAAATCTTGAGATGCTCCCAACTGCCTCATGAGTTCTATGAAACCAAGTCTAAGGGGGACCACCCTGGGTAGAACAAACGGGGTGGCATTTGTACCAAAATCCCTAAAAACTGTTGTGCCATGATTGGGGATAATATCCCCCCAGTTATGTGTTAAATTCAACTCAGGCCTCCTCTCCATAGGTCTTCGGAAATCATGAATTTCCTAGGGGAATCAAAAACCAAGGCCTTCCTTAACTTGGAATCGAAAACATTGTGAAAGGTTACATAATCAAACTCATAATCATGCATGTCCAAGACCCTAGTCCAATATTGGATAGGCATCTCAATGTCTCCTTCTCCTTTCTTTAATTCCACATCTTTCTCAAACACACTCTGATCCCTATACAAAAACATGTGGATTAGCAGAGAGAACCATTTGAATCCTACCCAATTCTTCCCCAGCTTCAAAGCTGTTAAACCAGAATGCATTTTCTCTACCAGGTAAGTGGCAAAATCATATACCACATTATAACTCGGGTGTTGGATGTTTACAGCCATATACATCACATCTATAGGAAAAGTCTTCTTCAAATCTATCCCCACGACCTGACACAATGCACAAATGGTCTTCTTAAAATGGGAGGTGAAAGAGTCCACTGAGAAAGGTTCAGGCTCATTTCTACCAATAACAACTTTTCTCTGGTTCTTCCCTCTTCCCGGCACAACCAAATGGGGTATCAAAAGGGATGTCCTGATCAAACCCTTGGTGTTTCTTTATTCCTCCCTAAAGACCTCCAAGTTGATGGGAATCATATCTTGGCTCCATTTGTGCAAACCAAAAATCTTTGTGACTTCATCCCTGGTTACTTTGATCATTTGCTTGCCAAGATGTGTTCTAACTATTTAGGCCATAGGGTTGTACCTTGCAGAAATATCCTTTAATAGTTCTACATCCTCATAGACATTGGGTACCACCAGCTTACCCAATCTCCATGGATTACACAATAGAACTGCTAAATTTCTATTCCCAAACCAGTTGGAAAACAACTGCCAGCCAGTGTATGGCTATTCAGCATCACGAATTGCACACTGATTATCCACTAATCCTTCCTAAAGCAAGGGCCCATACAACAATAGCCTTCCCTCCTGCTTCTTGCTTGTAGAGGGCTTCAAAAAATCAATGATATCTTGTGAAAAACCCCTAGGTGTAGCTTCAGAACCAGCAATTCGTGCCTTGGGTACCATTTATATCAAACGGATGCTAATTTGAGCTAGGATTTTTAAATGGAAAACAATTACACTTTTATTTCTATTGACACCACAGAAAATTCTTCTATATTCAAAATCTCTAGAAATTACCTATACAAGCACTAAAAGTAATTTTTCCTGACAATTCTTCAAGAACCGAAAGGAAAAATAGTCACCAATTGTTCAGTAAGCAATGCTAACACCTTTGAAAAACACAAGAGAAGGTATACTTACTACTTACAGTTTATCTTGCAAAGCATCAAATGCAGCAAGACTGGAGAATTGAGATAATAGCCATTTTCTTTTAGCACCAGACAATTCTTCCATAATCCAAAAATGCTACACTGAAATAGTAAGTTACTGATCTTTTGGCATTTAATTATGTAGGCCGAGTCGAACTCGACCATTACTATTCACTCACACGAGATGAAATGACTATAGTACAACACCAGTTCATTTGAGCATGAGTCATTGATCAAAAGCAATGTTGGCAAGGCGAACGGCCCAGATTAAGTCAAAACAATTTGAAAATGCCACATCTGCCTTCCAATCATCAGGAAAATAGGAAATCCACCCACTAGGCACCACATCAGCATAGAACAAGGCCCACCACATTTTTCCATCGGTAACATCGGCATCCATGCGTCAGCAAATCGTGCACCTCGTAGCATTATTAAAACTGAAGTTTTAATTGCACAAGGTCAGCAAGGGATAGCTATGATGTACCGATCAGTACACAACTGTCGTCATCAGCATCCATGTTTGGTCAGTGATCAAAACTGGTCCCACCAATAGATGCAATAGGTGGCAGCATCTCACAAGTCTCACAACATTTCTCATGACGTAAGCAAAAACCTTGCGAGGAATGCGATGAATAGTTAAGATTAGAATAATTTCATCCAATGCCCAATGTAATATGCACATGCAAAATAGTTATTCTTAAAGAAGGGGACCGACTAAGCGGACGGGGAAATAACCCACGAGGTTGAAAATATTATTCAATGGTTAAATTATAATAATTCATCGGCCGAAAACCATAGGAATAGTAAGGTCAAAATGCAAACACCGAAAGGATTGGTAAAAGGGGCTAGTAAATTCATAGCCAAAGAGGGATAAAACACCACTTAAGTGACTGATCATCACTGATAACAAGTCAACACTCAAAAGGAAAACCCCAATACCCATACCAGTTAGAGGTAACGAAAAAAAAACCCACCACAGAGGGGAAGAAAATAAAAGTGCCACCAGTGGCTCCAACTGGGGATGTATGCCCCTTGTGGGCATAGCAAGAAACAAAAATCTTTGGTTACATAGACCAGATAAAGAGAGAACCAAAGCCAGGAACAAGCTCAGACAAGGCAAGCAAAAAAAAAAAAATGACCAACCTATATACACTATTCATAGGACTGCACAACGTACATGGAAAAGAGCTATTTCAAGAGAAATAGTATTTCAAGAACTGTCCATGTACTAGCAGCTCAAGAACCTCACCCATAAGTGATTGTAGAAAATATGAATCTTCCCCATGTGTATCCATAACAATATAAGGGCCCAACCAAAGGGGATCTAACTTGCCATGTTTGCCCTTGTCTTCTGATCTAGCATTCTAGAGCAGCACCATTGTTCCAACATCAAATTTTCTCTCTACTGCCTTTCTATCATAAAGGTGCTTCACCTGAAGCTGCAACTTCTCATTTCTTTTATGTGCTTCCCTTCCAATTTCATCTAGTTCACTCAACTCTTCCATCCTATGTTGCATTTTGTCACACACATCATCATCATACTCTTGGACAAATTTATACATCTTTAGTAGGTTATTCTTAGGAATGCGTGCCTCCGTCCCATAGACTAAGTTGAATGGTGAATGACCAATTGCCTTTTTAATAGTAGTCCTATCAGCCCATAGTGCTAGCTTTAGTTTTGAATCCCACCCCCTTTTGTTATTTTCTATCATACGCTTAATAATCTTCATCAAACTCTTGTTGCTAGATTATGTCTATCCATTTCCTTGGGGATGATAAGGGAATGAATATGAAATAGTGATGTCATACTGATTGCAAAAATTTGCAAATTCTTCTGATCTAAAACACATTGCATTGTCTGATACAATCCTATTAGGCACCCCAAATCGGCTTAAAATATTATCAGTCAAAAAGTCAATAACAACTTTGCTTGTGATCCTTCTAGTTGGAATTGCTTCAATCCACTTAGTGAAATAATCCGTAGCTACCAGTATCCATGCATGTCCCCCACTGGATTTTTCAGATATCTCTCCTATAAAATATATACCCCATTGCTGAAAAGGAGCAGAAATAGACACAAGTCTTAATGGTAAATTGCTAGAGAATTTTAACCTTTCGGAAAATCTCTGACAGGCATCACATTTTTTAACATATCTGTGTGCATCCTTGAATATGGTAGGCCACCAATATCTTGCCCTTAGAATCTTATTAGCTATTGTCTTAGCCATATAATGTCCTCCACAAACCCCTTTGTGCATCTCTATTAGCAAATCCTCAACTTGATCTCCATCCACACACCTAAGTATAATGCCCTTAGGGTTTCTCCACCATAGTTCACCATCAATAATAACATATATGATTTCTCATAATTTAAGAGTTCTTTTTTTAGTAAGGGGCATGCCTTCAAGACATTGCATTGTCTGCAAGTACTCTACAGTCCTTCTATACCATCCACAAGTTTGCATGTCACAAATAGGTGCAATATTTTGTTACTCTAATTGGTTAATCTGATTAACTTCTAGATTTGCCTCAAACATTCATTTGGTTGAGCCCTGACCCCTTACAAGTTTAGCAATTTGTATGTCAATATTAAATTATTGGATTGTATTAATCCATCTGCACCTTCTTCCTGTAGTCTCTTGTTGGGTGAAGATATCTTTGACTGCGGCTGGTGGTACATAGGCAACAATAGTTGCTCCCATCAGGTAAGGTTTAAAATTTTTTACTACCTTTACCAAGGCATATGCCTGCTTCTCAGATGTATCATACTTTAATTTTGCAACTTGCAACGATTTATTGAAAAATGCAATTGGCTGCTCAAAACCATCATTGTTCTTCTGTAATAGTACACCAGCTATAGTATGAAAAGAGGCAAAAGTAGATAACTAGAATGGTTTTGAATAATCTAGGGAGTTGAGGATAGGTTCTTGCTTAATTTCATCTTTGATAGCCTGAAATGCTTCAGATGGTTCCCCTTTCCATATGATTTTTTCTCCCTTCCTCAACATCTTAGATATTGGGCAGACAATTTCAGCAAAGTTAGTGACAAACCTTCTTAAAAGAATTATTTGTCCAAAGAAAGACTGGATACCTTTTACATTTTTTGGCTTTATGATCTTGTCAATAGCAGCCACTCTTTCGAGGTCAAGTTGAATTCCATCTTTTGACACAAGGTGTCCTAGAAATTTTCCTTCTTTCACCCCAAATGTACATTTTTTGGGATTCAAGGATATCCCATATTCCAAAGCTCTAACAAAGATTTTTTCCAAATGGGTACAATGATCCTCTTCTTTCTTACTATGGGCATTAAGTTCATCCTGATAAATTGCAAGGAAAAGATTAACAAAATCTACAAAGGCCAAATCCATTGCTCTTTGAAATGTTGCACCAGCATTTATCAATCCAAAAGGCATTTTGACATACACATATGTACCCCATGGCATAGTGAAAGCAGTTTGAAATTGCTTAGTCTCCTTAACCATGACCTAATTGTAACCAAAAAAACCATCCATTAATGATAGTAACTAACAACCTGTGGCCTTATGCAACATAGCTTCCATATTAGGCAACAAATAATTGTCTTTTAAAGAGGCCATATTCAAGTTCCTAAAATCAACACATAACCTAATATTCCCATTCTTTTTTCTAACAGGTACCAAATTAGAAACCCAAGATGAATGTCTAATTGGCTTGATAATTCCTACCTCCCTTAATTTAGCAAGCTCCTCTTGCATTTTAGGTTGCAGGGTAGGATTGATAGGTCTTTGTTTTTGCCTGAAAGGCTTCATATCAAGTTTTAATAGGATCTCATGCTGAAATAAATCCTCCCTGTATGCTTTAAGATCTTCATACAACCAAGAAAAAAGATGTCTATATTTCTGAAGCAAGGTAATTAGCATGCTTCTAACATGAGGCTTCATTTTCTTTCCAATATAGACATTCTTAGGAGCACTTTTTGTTCCTAAGTTTACTTCTTCTAAATCATCCTTAAGAGATGGTGCTTGCTTGGATTTTGACATATCAGGACCATTAAACACCCTCTCAAGTGCAACCAAACCTCTAGGGATAGTGTTTGTTTTAAGTTGGATAACCTCATTTCCAAATAAGGTCTCCTTAACATCAACATCAGTTACAAATGAGCCAAAATCAATTTCCTAGCTTTCATATTGATCCACACAATGAAAAAACTTTAGAATGTCAGTGTCACCATCAAACACTTCCTAGTTGCATACATTATTAGGTACTATAGGCCTAGTTTGTACCTCTATTTGTGAGATGCCACCAAAAGTGACATCGTCAAGTTTAACAACAATATGTGCTAGTAAGTCTGCTCTAGCATTCTATCCTCTTTCAACCCATTCAATGCCAAAAGCACAAAACTCTTCAATAGTGTCCCATACTGCATTTTGATATTGTCTAAGCCTCTTATCCTTAGCTACAAAGTGGGATCTTATTTGGGAAACCACTAACTCAGAGTCCCCCAAAACCTTTAACACCTTGATACCGTGTTTTGAGGCTATCTTCATACTGAGTATGAGAGCTTCATACTCAACAACATTATTAGTACAAGAAAATTGCAATAAGAATGAATACTTGAAAGTTTTACCTTGTGCTGAAACAAAATATATTCCTACTCTTGAGCCTTCTTTGGAGCAAGCTCCTTCAAAATGCATGATCCATAAATCCCCTTCTGATAATTTCTTCGAAGCTTCTTTATCAATAGGTGTTGGTCAGATATTTTCTTCTATTCTATCTTCCTCAACATGGAAGTTCTCCAAATCAGTTTCTACAAAATTAATTCTAATAGGTTCTAATGATTCCTCCACATTTTCAATCATGTGGGGGGCTCTTTTCTCCCTATCTACCTTAACATCTTTTTGTTCAATAGAAAAAGTGGCAAAAGATAAATCACACTGTATGCTTCCACCCATTGAAGCACTCCAAGGCCGGGACAACAACATACCATAGTTTGGTGGAATATCTACCACCGTAACACTCACATGTAATTATTTTTTAGGAAAAGCTGCTAATCTATACGAAACATCATTTATGATACCTATAATAGGTACTTCCCTAGAGTCCATTGAATAGCACTTACCATATGTACTATCAACTATCAGTCCCATTGCATGCATTATTTTCACTTGCATCACATTGTCAGATGCTCCTGAATCAATCATGCAATTTCTTAGCATTTTTCCATCAATTATTAAGCTTAAGAAAAAAGGATTGACATGATTTGGGTTAGCTATAACAATAGTCCCCAAATATATTTGCGGACTCTCTGTGGTGACTTCTTCCACCATCTTTTTCTTTTTTGTATCACTCTGATCAGAGATTACTTCATCTTTTCTATTTGTGGGAATACTATTTATGAGTGCAACAATCTTGTCTTTATGCTCATCTATCCTCATCATTTCTAGGAAAGGAACAGTAACCCTAACTTTCGAAAGCACTTGGAACATATCTATTGAAGTATACTTCAGTAAATCAGGAAAGCATGTTTTTTCAGAAATTACCTTTTCTTTTCCCTTTGAAATTTCTTTGCCAAAAGACTTTTGGTTATTGTCCTTGTTGTTTTGGAGTACAACTTCACTATTTTCTTTGGCCTTGTCTACCTTTTTTTTCCCATATCCTGGGTTCTCTCATCTCCTTAGGCTTTAGATCTACATTTGTGGCCTCCAAACTTGCCTTTGGCTTAATTACCTCCTTCTCCTTTATGAACAAACTGCAAGGTTTACCAGAATCACCAGGGACAATCCTATTTCTTAGTTGTATATTATTCCTTTCCCTGGCAACTAAAGCCACCATGTATTTTTCAATTTCTTCATCAGAAGTTCTTCTCAACACCATATCATCTATCTCAAACTCATTCACAAAACAATCATCATTATCTCCTTCATTTGGAAAAACTTGCTAATGATATGTTTCATTTTGTTGCCTCAAAGCATTAATATATTGGGTACAAGGTTCATCTTCTGAGGAATAATCATCATAGGCCAAATCAACTGGACCTAGTAATACATTAGTCATTGTGTCCTAGTCTTGGGGAGGCTGGGAGTCTCCTTGATCATCCTGAGATTCCACCATTGATTGTGCTACTGCACACTGTTGTGGAGAATGTGGCATTCCACATACCTCACACCATGGTAAATTTTCTGCATTATTCACAGACTGCCTTTGCAGAGGGTTAGGTGGAACTTGGTTTTTTTTTAATTTCCTTGTAGGGTATACCATTATTCCAATTGGTATTATAAGGATAATCTTGTAACCTTGGGGTTCTTTCATTTCTTTGGAAGTGAGGCTTATCATTCTTTACTTGTTTCTGCAACAGAGTAAGGACTTGACCTATCTTATCATCAACTGCAATAAGCTTACCAACTTTATCTATTTGATTTATCATGCTTTTTAATGCTTTAGGATCCTCTCTTCTTCCCACTTTACCCAAAGCCCTTCTATTATTTTCGATGTTAATTGCCATCTTATATGCCTACCTTAAATTTTGAGGATCTTTATGCCTCAGTAAATAGAACATCTTAGCATCATAGGCATTACAGTACACAACTAAACATGCACTTTCATTAGGTCTTAAGTATGCAGGGACTCTTTTCATAGCCTTCTAGAAATGGGCATTAAACTCAGCAACCAGTTCATTGTGCCCCTTAGTAATATTTTTGAAGTCATTCAACTTAAATCTAGGATTAGGCTGATCCCCATACTGCTCCTTGAAAACTCTATAAAAGGAATCTTTGGAATCAATATTACCATTAGGTAACCCTCGATACTAGTCCCTAGCATCCTCCACCAATGATTGCATAAAATATTTCATAGCTACATCATCATCCCAGAGTTCAAAATCTTTGACAAAGCCTTGGAAAGCTTTTAAATGGTCTTCTCCACTGAAAGCATTATTACCCGTGAATTTTGGGAGATGTTTTTGTGCATTATCTGGGACTAGATTTGGATACCCCCTAATATTATCAAAGAATAACTGCCTATATCTATCAATTGGAGGTGCCCCACCTCCGCGTCCATTTCTGGAGGTACTGTGTTGCTCAAGCTCTTTCTTGTCATCCTCACCTTTTCCTCTCTCGCCACTACCTAATTGCTTAACTTTTGTAGTGCTTCCATCTCCATTCTCTGAGTATGAAATAATAATCCTATGGCCACCTCCCTAATTACCACTACAAACCTCTATATAGGCTTGCTTCTTAGACTTCTTGTTTAATGACTCATTTTCACTATTCCCTGAACTAGAAGCTTGAGGGATTTCTGAAGACATCTTAAGAAAGGCTATCTTTCGTAACACTTCAACATTGGCAGCTTCTATTTCATCTTTTCTCAGATTAGTTTGTAATTGATCATTCAATAGTTGTAACCTTAAGAGCTCAGAATTTTGTGGGAAATCTAATGATTTGAGATCAATCCCCCCCCTCCTTTTTCCTACCATACCATTTAATTCATCATTAGCATTAGCAGAACTCTTATAATTTGAAAAACCTTGAGAAGTTTTCCTAGACTGGTCAATATGGGCTTTCCCATGGTCTTGAAAGGTTATCTTCTTAGATCCCACAGATGCATCAACACCTTTGGTAGATAGAGTAGATGAAGTATATGTGGGAGAACAAAAACTCCCATCTAGATTGTTACTTTAGGTATTTCACTTGACCTCTCGACAACCGCTTTGGCCATCCTTTCCTCAAAGGCTTTTCTCTTAGTTACCTCTTCCCTCATCTTCTTAACCTTCTTCTTTTGGGCATTTCTTTCAAGTTTCTTAGCCCAACATCTCTCCAAATTTTCTTTTCTTATTATGTCTCTATTATCTTCTTCCTCTTGCAACCTCTTTTCTTCCTCAATCAGGATTTGCATATCTTTGTCTATGTCTGTCTCATTTTCAAGAATATCCCCTACCTCACTAGGAGCCGGAGTATAATAAGGTTGTTTTTCCTGATCTTCTTCTTGAATGAAGGGCATCCCCTCACTTAGAGGTGTTCCTCGAGGTTTGAAATTTTACCCAGTGAAAACAGACATGGTACCAGGTGTTGTGACTTCTGGGAACATTTTATCCTATTCCCAGAAACCCCATCACTCTTCCTCTTTAGACATATCAACTTCAATTTCTCGTGTCATTTCAAAAGGAAAACTACCATGATCCAATTTAGACATAACAGTATCTAGGAATTTTCACTTACAAAAGCACTATTCATCTTGGTATTTAAAGTAGGAGAAGTAGCAATAGGAGATGAAACAGACTTACTTGGGGTATCATTTATTCTACCCATTTCTTGTCTTGTCCTAGCTCGAGCTCTATCATTGGCTCAAGATTTTTTTTGTATAATTTTTTTTCCTCTTCATGCCCTCCAGTGTTTGAGAACCTTCCTTTGCACGTTGCTTGTAGCACTTTATGTGAAATTTGTTGTTCGAGATATCAGAGTCGCCACCCAAAATATTGGGAATGATGAAGTGTTTTCACTTCACTTTTGCACTCGTGACTTTGGACAAGATTTCAAACATCACCTGACACACTAACAAGGAACACAGGAAAACTAAACGCATGTGTTCAACATAATAAACGCAGTGATAGGGAAAAACAATTATATTATGAAAACTGACTCTGACTTAAACCAAATCTACTCTTAGAGATTGTTCATTTGTTAGCTCCCCAGTAGAGTCGCCATTCAATTGGAATTTTTTATAACAACCCAAGCAAAACTCATAAGAGCTTCTATGAACTTTCCACGCTCAATTCTTAAAGCCTTGAAAGCATTGTGCCAACTTAACGAGAAGATAGTAGTAAAGCTACTATCACTTCTACACTTCGGACTCTGTAGATCCAAGAGGTTTTTCCTAAAACATGTTGTTGTTTATGATTGAAATGATTTGATTGCACATGGACAAACAACAGATAAATTCCCGCAGATGTTTAAAGAGATAAACCTTCAATAAATTGGTCACTTCTTAAAAGAGTTCGGATCTATTTAACCAGGAATCAGAATCACATCTAAGTGTATTGATATGAGTTATATGAATGAAGCTTCCTGAAGCCATAACACAAAATACAAAGGACGAAAAGCATTCAGAGTTCTAGTGCCATATCCTAAAGCACAGAGTCAAAAGGAAACTGAACTACAAGGTAAATTTCATCTAAAGCACCTATGATCTGTAAGAATAGCATTACAATCCATATATCAATACTTGAATTTATTACTCCTTGATAAATCCTATGTGTTAATTCACATAAACTTAGTGGATAACTAAAGCATTTAACCAGTCCTTTGAATCAGAGCTATAGTCAAACATAACCCACAGTAAATAACAAATGGACATTAATTAAAATCATCTTGGATGGATACTTCATTAATAATTCATACAATAGGAGAGAAAATAGACTCAAAACAATCACAAGGTTGACATAAGCATGCTCAAGAACCCCATGATTTACTAACTTCTCAAATCTGACTCAAAAATTTAAAACCTGGACATATTTTCCCTCTACACTACTTGACTCTTATCTCATGTATCTTGAGTAATTTTAACAGACCTTTCTCTCAGCCTAGAATTCCCTTTTATAAAAACAAGGGAGCCAACAAGCTTCAAGCTAGAGAGTACACATGTTCTTTTTTTACTGGACCACTAATCTCTAATCATTTTTCTTACATCATTTGTTGGTAAGAGAAGAAAATACAAAACAAAAATGATCATTAGTTTGTTGTGGAGAAAGAAAAACCATTGCTCCAAGAGTCACTCGCCTTACACCAAAGCATCTTTAACCGTTTTTTGCACTTATTTCATTTGAACATCCTGTACTTGAATTTGAAGAGAGAGTGCATTTTAAAATATAATATCAAAGGCCAAACCTGTAGTTTTCATGACCAAATTGCAATTCTCGGTCAGGACATTCACAATTCAAGTTCATCAGTGAACACCCTTTTCCATGACTCAAAATCCTCCTTAGACGGCCAATTGAAAGCTACCACCTGATCCACCATGTTTCGATAAGGTGCATACTTTATCATCAATGACGTGGTTGTTTTATCAAAGTTCTCCAGGAAACTAATGACAAACGACAACTTTTCCAACATGTTTTCCAACATGCGGATATCAATATTTTTGCATATCCCATGTGTTTGAGCAATCATTATATTATTCATCTGCTCCTTCCATGCCTACAAAGGCTTGACATTATCTTGACTATGCAAAATATGAGGTAGTGGAGGCAAGTCCTTTCCATCATAAATATCCTTCAATATTTTGATTTTGGACTCCATAGGACCAACAGCCCCCTGGAACTTTTTCTCCACCATACCCTTAACAAATTGATATGTTGTTATTACTATAGGGTACTTGTCCCCATGTTGTTTTTCCCCAATTGCTATAAATTTTAACTTATCCATTCTAGGGCCCCATCTATTTAGCAAAGGGATAGCCAATTCTCTATCCTTTGGAAACAATTCGAGTGCTTGCAACATTAAAGCATAATTTGCATGAACACTATTTAGCTTACTCTGGACCCATTTATGTAAATACACCAGCACAGTGTCAACAATCTCTGAGTTATTCTTTCCTACTGCATCTCGAATTTGGTTTACCATTTCCTTATATTTTTTAACTTGTTGGATTAACTCTTCCCTGGAAAGATCTCCATCTGAACCACTAGCCCTTTCAATTGCAATAGGAACTTGTCCCATATTATATGGGACAATAGCCCAAGATTACTCTTGTGCAAAAGGTTGAGGCTGCTCTACTGGTGGATTAGAAATAGTATGGCTAGAGCTAGCCTGCCTTTGAGACCTCAAGGTTTCCATTGGTTGTCTCAGTAAGGCCATCTCAATTTTAAATTCTGCCACCATTTGCTGACTCTTATTATACTCAATAATAATGTCATTATACTAGCTCCTCAGAGTATCTAGGTTTTTAGTTAAGTCCCCCATAGTTGCCCTAGTAAATTTGGCAACATTCACAACCATGTCAACAGCCTCCAATGCAGGGGTGTCAGCAACTCTTTTTACAATCAAATGACCACTAAAGTCAGATGTTTTTGCAACAACAGGATTTTGGGACCCATTGGATAATGACCATATTGCCAAAGCATCCCATTCCTCACTAAATGTCGATCCTTTAAGTGCCAATGCAGCCTCCTTCTCAGTTGCAAGAAGCAGCCTATTGGCCCTTCTTATTGTGTCAAACACCACAACATCAACAATATCCCATTCAGGGAGTAGCAATATTCCACACTTTTGAACCAGTGCCCTACCTTGTTCTAGTGTGATTTCCTTAAACCTTTCCTTCATCTGCAATCTAACCCTCGACTGAATTACCTTCTCTGGGAGCTTTGGATGTAGACTTCTCTCATGTGCAACCTTTTTAGAATATAATGAGTGATGAGCTCTCCATAAAAAATATTTAAAAGCACGATTATGAATAAAAGATTCATCCATCATGAACTCTTTGCAAGCCTCCATCCTCAAGTCGTCATTGTTTGTAATCCATTTGATCTCATCCTTCCCCAATCTTAGGGTGATTTCCTTTGAACTCACTGTAGTGTTAGCTGGGTTTAGTGGCATCTCCGGATTCATTTCATTTGGAGTTACAATGATGTCCTCCTCATCATTACCCTCACAGCCAACATCCCTTACAATTTCAGTCCTCTACCTCTTTGGGGATGGTGGGTGAATCTGTTATGAAAACCTTGGAGGAGAATCCAAGTCAATGATACCTAGCACTGATTTCCTTGGGATAGATGGTGCGCCCCTCATTGTAACCTCCTTTGTCCTGCTTCCCTTCCTCCTAGAAAATACCTTTATCTTCCCTTGAGGCTGATAAGTAGGCATTTCTTCAATTCTTACCTTAGGGTACTCCTTAGTAACTTTTGATTTCCCCCTTTCTTCCACAGTCCTTTCATCCTTTAAAACCCCTACCATGCTCTCAAAATTGTCAAGAGCATAAATTTCTTTACTAAGCTCATCTTTGGCACTAGGTACAAAATCTAAATTAGGCATCTCTTCCTATTTACTTCTTACCATTTTTGAATAGGCAATGAACCTTTCCTTTCTCTCATCTTGTAAGTTCAAATCAAATATGTTCTTGATGATATCATCAGGAAAATAAAAGTTGTGGATGAAGGTCCCAGTCTAGTGCTTAGCCTTCATTTGGGAGATAAAACCCTCAAGATCATGGTTCCTAGGGCATGCAGTCCTTAGCCTATATGGCTTGAGCAATAATAGAAAATTCCTCCACCCTCCCTTTGTCATGACAGAATTGACAAAAGCTGTATATTCAGGGAAGAAAGATCCCTTCTTCTATTCAAGAGGAAAATGGAAATCCTAAGATGCTCCCAACTGCCTCATTATTTCTATGAAACCAAGTCTAAGGGGGGCCTCCTTGGGTAGAACAAACGAGGTGGCATTTGTACCAAAATCCCAAAAAACTGTTGTGCCATGATTGGGGATAATATCCCCCCAATTATGTGTTAAATTCAACTCAGGCCTCCTCTCCATAGGTCTTAGGAAATCATGAATTTCCTTTGGAATCCTGGGGGAATAAAAAACAAAGGCCTTCCTTAACTTGGAACTGAAAACATTGTGAAAGGTTACATAATCAAACTCATAATCATGCATGTCCAGGACCCTAGTCCAATACTGGACAGGCATCTCAATGTTTCCTTCTCTTTTCTTTAGTTCCATATCTTTCTCAAACACACTCTGATCCCTATACAAAAACATGTGGATTAGCAAAGAGAACCATTTGAATCCTACCCAATTCTTCCCCAGCTTCAAAGTTGTTAAACCAAAATGCATTTTCTCTGCCACGTAAGTGGAAAAATCATATACCACGTTATAACCTGAGTGTTGGATGTTTATAGCCATATACATCACATCTATAGGCAAATTCTTCTTCAAATCTATCCCCATGACCTGACACAATGCAAAAATGGTCTTCTTAAAATGGGGGGTGAAATAGTCCACTGGGAAAGGTTCAGGCCCATTCTTGCCAATAACAACTTTTCTCTGGTTCTAGCCTCTTCTTGACACAACCAAATGGGGTATCAAAGGGGATGTACTGATCAAACCCTTGGTGTTTCTTTATTCCTCCCTGAATACCTTCAAGTTTCAAGTTAATGGGAATCATATCTTGGCTCCATTCGTGCAAACCAAAAATCTTCCTGACTTCCTGCCTGGTTACTTTGATCATTTGCCTGCCAAGATGTGTTATGACTGTTTGGGCCACAGGGTTGTACCTCTTAGGAATATTCTTTAATAGGTCTACATCCTCGTAGACATTGGGTACCACTAGCTTACCCAAGTCCAATCTCCATGGATTACACAAAGGAACTACTAAATTTCTATTCCCCAACCAGTTGGAAAGCAACTGCCAGCTAGTGTATGGCAATTCGCTATTGTGAATTGCACACTGCTTATCCACTAATCCTTCCTGAAGTAGGGGCCCATAAAACAACACCCTTCCCTCCTGCTTCTTGCTTGTAGAGGGCTTCAACAAATCAATGATATCTTGTGAAAAACCCCTAGGCGTAGCTTCAAAACTAGCAATTTGTGCCTTGGGTGCCATTTATATCAAACAGATGATAATTCGAGCTAGGGTTTTTAAATGGAAAATAATTACACTTTTCTTTCTATTGCCACCATAGAAAATTCTTCTATATTCAAAATCTCTAGCAATTACCTATACAAGCTCTAAAAGCGAATTTTCTCAACAATTCTTCAAGAATCGAAAGGAAAAAGAGTCACCAATTGTTCAGTAAGCAATGCTAACACCTTATGAAAACACAAGAGAAGGCGTATGTACTACTTATGGTTTATCTTGCAGAGCGTCAAATGCAGTGAGACTGGAGAATTGTGATAATAACCATTTTCGTTTAGCATGAGACAATTCTTCCATAATTCAGAAATGCAACACTGAAATAATAATTTATTGATCTTTTGGCATTTAATTATGTAGGCCGAGTTGAACTCGACCATTACTATTCACTCGTGCAAGATGAAACGGCTATAGTATAGCACCAGTTCATTTGAACACGAATCGTTGATCAAAAGCAATGTTGGCAAGGCGAATGACCTAGATTAAGTCAAAACAATTTGAAAATACCACATCCACCTTCCAGTCATCAGGCGAACAGGAAATCCACCCACCAGGCACCACATCAACACAGAATGGGTCCCACCACGTTCGTCCATCGATAACATCGGCATCCACGCATCAACAAATCACACACCTCACAGCATTATTAAAACTGAAGTTTTAATTGTGTGAGGTCAGCAAGGGATGGTCGTGATGTACCGATAAGTACACAATTGTCGTCATCAACATCCATCTTCGGTCAGCAATCAAAACCAGTCCCACCAGTAGATACAACAGGTGGCAGCATCTTGTAAGACTTGTAGCATTTCTCATGACATAAGCAAAAACCTTGCGAGGTATGCGATGAACGGTTAAGATTAGAATAATTGCATGCAACGGCCAATGTAATTTGCACATGCAAAACAATTATTCTTAAAGAAAGGGACTGACTAAGCGGATAGGGAAATAACCCATGAGGTTGAAAATATTATTCAATGGTTAAGTTATAATAATTCATTAGCTGAAAACCATAGGAATAGTAAGGTCAAGACGCAAACACCAAAAGGACGAGTGAAAGGGGCCCATAAATTCATGGCCAAAGAGGGATAAAATGCCACTTAAGTGACTGATCACCGCCGATAACAAGTCAACACTCAAAAGGAAAACCCCAATACCTAGACTAGCTAGAGGTAACAAAAAACAAACCCACCACAAAGGGGAAGAAAATAAAAGCTCCACCAAGACTCATACGCCTCTCTAGGTGATTTAATCCCATTTCAGATTTTAAACTACATTTTCCAGAATTAAATTCTCTATTTCTATTTGCTATTATTATTCATCAATTTTAGTTTACAGAGTTTCAGTTACATTATTTTCTTTAGATTTATCTTAGTTTACATTCATTTCAATTGTAGATGGAGTTAGATTACTATACTTTCATTTTTACCTTTAGTTCATAGTTCAACTAGATTATATTACATTTGGCATTTATCAGAAAACAAAACCAAAAACACCCATAAATCGATAAACCACTTGCAAAAAGAATAGTTATTTGAGTATGTCAAATATTTTTTTCCAGGTTAACCTAACATTCAAGCCTTTTAGTAGTGATGACTTTGATATGTTAGATGAAGCTCTTGAGTATTTCATCTCATAAGGTTCATCCACTAAGGCTTATTATGACAAACCAAAACGAAGAGAAGTTAACATGATTCAACCTCAACTTATCATTTACCTACCTTCACATAAACCTCAAACTCAAAACCAACCTATTTTTACCCTTGAACCATCTAAGAACAATAACACTCAGAAAAATCCATAACCAAGAAAAAAAACTCCAACAACCTTACCCTTTAATAATCTCATCTTTCCTAGTGCTCCTTGTTTTCCTTTGCATAATGGGAAGGAGTATTACCTTTTTGAAAAACTTAAGAATACTCCTACAAATATATCTCTAAGGGGCCTAATTCAAAATTTACCAAACTATCATACCATGCTTCAAACAACCTTGCAATAAATTTTGATTCCATCTAATAAAAATCCAAGTGATGTAGTAGCTTTAATTCAAGGAATGGATGTGGTTAAGGTAAACATTAATTTTCACCAACATGAGCTACATCCCTTGGAGATGAGAAAGAAAAATGAGGTAGGTTCATGATAATAGCTAGATTCAACAGGATGGGAATAAAAAGGACCCTTGTTGATAATGGCTCTACTCTTAATGTATGTAGTGTGCATACTTTTGATAGAATTGGAGTAGATAAATCAAGAATTGAACTTGATTCCTCATCCATTTGAGGATTTGACAATGTAGGAAAACAACCACTTGGTGTGATTATTTTACCTATTATAGTTGGAAAGGACATCTTACAAACTCCTATTCATTTCATGCCTCATGACCTTTAATATAATCTTATTTTAGGAAGACCTTGGATTATGAGATGCATGTGATTCTTTCAACTCTTCATCGTATCATGAAGTGTGCCTATAACAATAAGGTATACTAGGTTGAGGTAGACCCCGAGCCTGAAAGTTTCTTACAAGTTGAAAAAGGAACGACAAATCCTCTGAATACATTAATTCCAACTTCAAACATAAAGCCTATGAAACAAGAGAAACAATAGATGGAAAAAGTGTCACAATTATTGGAAGATTATTGGGGTTCCTTAGAGTTTACATCAAAATTTATGGGAGAATAAAAAATGACATCAAAAGAAACCAAGAAACAACCAATGGTAATGTCAACACAGAACTCAAAAGAAAACTCACAAGCATCTACCTCATCTACTCTAGAAGAAGAAACAAGCTACATGAATTTTTTTGATGAGATATAGATTATCAATAGCCACCAAACCTGAAAGAAATGGAAAGACTTTATGCGAGAGGTTGTGAGCTTATGAAATAACTGGGTTATAGTGGAAAAGGAAGTGGAAAGAAAGAGCAAGGAATCTTTGTTCTTGTAAAGCCTAACACACAAGAAAAAAAAAGCGGTTTTGGATATTTCCCTTCTAAGATAACACAAGAAATGAAAAGACCTTTGCTAATCATCAACACCATTATGTACAATCCTAGAATGAATCTCACCTTGAAGCATCCAGAATTGATTGATATAGCTTGTGAAGCATCATTGGAGTTCTTTGAAGATGATGAATCCATGAAAGAAATGTTAGGAGTTTATGACAATTCATTTACTCCTCTTAAAACTAAATGGGTCACATGTGTTGTGATTAGTGCTAAACAAGGAGACAAAGAAAAGGAAAGTAATGAGATTGAAGAATACAACCTTGAATTCTCAAAAAAAAATACACTTCCTTTAGGAGATGGAATCGTTGAAAATGGGGTATTAATTTCTATCATATGGTTTAGGACATAGAACACACCCACTTTCAAGATGATTCCACTCAAGGATAACCCTAGATATCTCAATGCAAAAGAGAAAGAGATCTTGCAATAGGGATATCCTAGGATTCAAATATGATCTAATGAGGGGCTCACCACCAAGTTTAGACTTGGAAAAGGTAATGAAATGCAAGATGCAACACTAAACCCTATTTTGATGCAATGACCTACAAAATGACCTAGAAAAGTGTGTAAAATAAAAAAAAAAGTTGTGAAATAGAATGTGTGCAGCTGGAAACTTGTAGATACTTGAATGGTGATAGGAAATTCTACAAATCTTGGAATTTGGGCCTATTGGGACCCATTTTACATTCAAGGTGAATCAATCCCAATTCTAGATTTCTACACAAAAGCAGGTTTCAGGAAAATGGGTATCCAAATCTACAAAAATCTCTGAAAAAAACCTATAGTGGGACTCATTTTCTACTTGTGGTGAATGAGTTTAGTTAGGATATTTTGGAAATTCAAAGCCTAAATCTTCTCTTCTTAGTCTGCTAAATTTGTTCCTCCATGTTTTTGGATCTGAAACTCTGATTTTGGGGTTGTAGATGACCTTTTAGTAAATATTATGACCTTGAAAATGGGGAGACAACTCCAACAATATTGTAGCATAATCGTCAATGGTTTTCAAGTCTTCAAAGAACTTATATTTTCAATTACACAAAGAAAGAGATAAAAAGTGTTGATTGTTAGGGAATAGGGGGTTTGCCTTGGTCAAACCCCTTTTAAATAATTAAACGAAATGATGAAAAAATGAAACAAGGACATGAAATATGAACATAAGATATGAAAAATGATAGCTTGAATTACTTCTTGTAAATATGTCTATAAATATGCAACTCAATCATGAAATGGCCATGAAGGATGTAGATCTTGATCTTGACAATAGGAGTAGAAAAATGCTTGATCTTGGATCTTCAATGCTACATCACAACAATGGATCAAAAACATGCTTGATGCTTGATATGATTGACATGATGATGGATCTTGAATTTTTGCAACAATTGATGAAGAATTATACCCTTGAATGCCTTAGAATTGATCTTAAATTCTCTCTTGATGATCTTGTAAAATATTGGAATGATTAAATCTTACTTTCTTGGCTTGATAACATGTAGGCTTGATGAAATAATGATTTGAAATCTTGTTTATATGGACAAGCCACTCAAATGACTATTAATTGGATCCGCAAGTCCAACATAGAAGAAATTTGAACTTAAAACCTTGTTTTTTTCCACTCAAACCTTGAAAATAGCTCAAATGGGACTCATTTTCCAAAAGTGGTGAGTGGGTCCCACAAGGGCTATTTTGCCAGCTAAGATGTCAAGAAGTCAAAAAATTAAGCTTATACATTGATCTTGTCAAGTTTTTGATTAAAATATGGCTTGGGATGCATAATATGGGGTCATAGGGGCCTATTAATGATGATATAAAGGTCATAAATGTAATAGGGCTCAAAATACAATGTGAAAGTGTAAATAAATACACTTTACAAATTAAATTAAGGTAAAATTGGGTCTATTTAGCTTAGAAGAGCCCTAAATCCCATTTGAATGTGTAAAACACATTACAACACTATATTAGGTCCACCTCAATCTACAAGACCTTAATGTGCAGGTGTAAATAAATACATTTTACAACACTAAATTAAGGAAAATTTAAGTTAGTTCAGCTTAAAAAAGGGCTTAATAACTAATGTGGATGTGTAAAACACCTCACAACACTAGATTAAGGTGACATTACATCCAATTTATCATTAATTATTCCCAAATCAAGCAAGGAAAGGGTGTACTTTTTAGTGACTACATGAGATATCATGGACATACTGATGGATATTAACAATGAAGAGAAAGTGATTAAGATAACAAATTTCCTTGAGGATGAAGGACAAGAGGACCATGTAAATTTACTTCATGACTTTCCTAAACTCTTTTCTTGGACTTATTCGGATATGTCGGGAATTGACCCTAATATAGTAACACACAACATAGTCCTTGTTGAAAATGCCAAGCCCATCAGAGAAAAGATATGAAAGATGAATCCTAAGATAGCATTTCTAGTTAAGGCCAAGATTGAGAAGCTCCTCGAAGCTGGTTTTATATGTCCAATAGATTATTCTCCTTAGATCTCAAACATTGACATAGTCAGAAAAAACCAGATAATTATATTAGGATGTGTATGGAATTTCATGATTTAAATAAAGCATCTTTAAAATATGATTTCCCCCTTC
Source organism: Sequoiadendron giganteum (assembly GCA_007115665.2). NCBI lineage: Eukaryota > Viridiplantae > Streptophyta > Pinopsida > Cupressales > Cupressaceae > Sequoiadendron > Sequoiadendron giganteum. The sequence goes on from CM021102.1 coordinate 178,326,456, forward strand.
TTAATATTGAAATGATAATGGAATCGACTATAGGACATACTTTGTTATGATTCATGGATGGATTTTTTAGATATAATCAAATCTTTATCAACCCTCAAGATCAATACAAAATAGCATTTACAATAGCTTGGGGAATGTTTTTTGGGTAATAATGCCTTTTGGACTAAAGAATGTGAGTGCAACATATCAATGAGCTATGACATTGATATTTCATGATTACATACACGAGATTTTGGAAGATTATCTTGATGATATTCTAGCTAAATCTTTAATATGATAAGAAAATGTGAATATCATCTAGAAGATGTTTGAGTGAATATGAAAATATAAGATGAGATTGAATCCAAAAAGTGTGTCTTTGGTGTAGATAGTGGAAATTTCTAGGTTTTAGTCTATCTTATAGAGGAATTGAGGTAGACATGAAGAAAATTAATATTATAGTTAATATGGCACCTCCTAGAACCATTTTTCAATTGTGTACTTTACAAGGGATAATTCAGGCTATCTATCATTTTGTAGCATCCATAGCGGATCTAATGTTACTATTTACACACTTGCTTAAGAAAGTTCTGCAATTTAACTAGAATAAGGATTGCAAATATTCTTTTGAGATTTTGAAATATTATCCTATTACTCCACCCATATTGCAACCTGCTATGAAAAATAAACCATTCATCCTTTATACAACAACATCAACCCATGGTCTCACAACATTGTTGGCTCAACAAGGAAAAAATGGTAAGTAATATCTTGTTTATTATATTAGTCGCTTTGATTGATTATGAGAGATGATACACAGCAATAGAGAAACAATGTTTGGCTCTTGTATTTGCTACTAGTAAATTGATACATTACTTATTGAATGTTGAAATACATGCGATGACAAAATTTGATCCTTTAAAACATCTCTTCATTAAATATATTTATCGAGACACTTAGCTAAATGGGTTATGTTGTTAAGTGAGTTTGACCTTTTTCATTTCATAAAAAATAATTAAAGGACAAGCCTTGACTAACCACTTCACTAACGCCCCCTTTCCCTTTGCATTACCTAATATAGAATCATTTCCTAATGAGAATGTGTTGACTATTCAAAAAGATGAAGAATGTGGGAACTATACTTTGAAGGATCTATGTGTAGAGTAGGCCGACGTCAAGGCTATAATATAGTCTCGCCCATAGGTAATACTATTCCCTTATCCTCACTTAAAATTCCTATGCATAAAAAACACAATGGAATATGAAGCATGAATTGCTAGATTATGTGTTGTTTTAATTCTACGAGCTCCAGATATTAAGATATTCGATGATTCACAATTAGTCATTAAGAAAATAAACAAAACATATCAAGAAAATCATGATAAATTATCAAAATACAAGGATCTCACAATGAATTTTTTAGAGAATTTTGAGTCGTTTTCCATTGATAACAACCCACAAAGGGATAATCAACATGAGGATGCAATGGTAAGTACAACTTATCTTATATCCCTTCAAGATCCATCAAAATATTTCACATTTATTTTCCATACAACTATGAACCCATCAATATAATCTAAAGCCAAAACTATTTTATCAACTACAAAAAGCTCTAATGAATGGTATACACCGATATATAATTATTTAAAAGAAGGTACCTTTCCTAAGCCAACAACTAAGAAAACTTGAGACCGCCTTTGCAAACTCGCATCTAAATATATAATCCTCACCGACGTGCTATACCAAAGGTCCTTGGAGGGTCTTTTACTTAGATGAATTAAACAATATGAAATCCCCAAAGCACTTGAACAAGCTAATGCAGGTGCTTGTTGAGATAGTTTTGGAGGAATATTATTAATTCAAAAACATATCCGCATATGATATTATTGGAGACATATGGAAAAATATTGCTTTGAGTATGTTAAGTATATCACAAATACCAGGAATATAGCAATTTGATTCATGCTCCCCCTTCTGAGCTTCGTGCCCAAGTTCCTATTTGGCCATTCTCAATATGGGGACTTGATCTGATTGGAAAATTTTCACTTCCTTTTTTTGCTAGACATACCTCTATAATTATTGCAATAGATTATTTCACAAAATGGGTTAGAATATAGTCTCCATCATTCAATAACTACTAATGCAATATGTCATTTCATATTGGAACACATTATTTCTCGCTTTGAACTTCCTTTTGCATTGGTTTCAAACAATGGAACACCATTTAAGAATAATGGTGTAGAGAAGTTCCTCATTGGTACTATTCTTGAATAGAAAATTCATGGACTAGCTAGGATTTTAATGTTTATATTGGCCATTGGTTAAAATCTTCATGTCCAATTCTCCCCTTTTAAGATGATAAATAATGATATCTCCATATTTTTTATTTTAGGTTTTACCTAACACACTTATGTTTATTCTTAAAACTTATTTTTAGTACCTTAGATGAGGAAACATGTGTTTACATTTTTTATTAATTAAAAAGGGAGAATAGGTTCCTAAGATATTAAAAATAAAAAATAAAAAAGATTATAATTCTACAACTATATAAAATAATATCAAAACAATACATTTCTCCATTTCCATATTGACATTGGGAGGAGAATATACTTGCATCATTTGAAAATAAAACAACAATATTCAATTACAAAAACTAGAAGAGTATTGTAGATCATGGCTTATAATCTAAGAGAGTTAAAAAAATTGAGTACTTATTGAAATATATATTTCTTCAAGGGTTTGTATGTTTTAGAAGGAAAATTTAAAAGTAAATGAAAGTCACAAGATCATAGTCCTAGGGATGATCATATCATGCAAGAAGGGTCAATGTCATGATTACATAAATAAGTCATGAAAACCTTTGTTGATGTGAAGTGTGAAGAATTTTCTAAGTGGGGATAATATTTATTAAAATAATGTAAACCTTGATAGTGAGATGCATGAAAAGAAGCAATAATGAGCACTATCAACTAAGAACAAAATGATTTAGTGATAGTGAGTAATGAGGGGAATATCATTCAAAGAACTTGATAACAATTCACACCTATAAAGACACTCCATGATTTTAATAAAACATAAGCATTCTATTCATATTCACGTGTGAATCAGAAATAAGAGATATCTAAGAGATGGAGTGATATATTGTCATAATAGTGGACATTGTAATATCCACATAGTCAGAGTAATGACCAAAAGGAGAAATGATGAATAAAGGAAAACAAATGAACAATAAAGGATATAGTTGTCACTTACTCTTGGTTGTTAATAACTTTAAATGTATTTGGATGTCTTTGCTTCTAGGATGGTTCTCTATATCTAATTCTCCCTTATTGATTAATTATTGCACTATATTTTTAAGTCTCATGTAGTTATTCATCATATGCCCCTTAATCTTGTGTAACTCACATAAGTATTTTTCATTGTACCATGGTGTTTTAAAACTTGGCTCTTCATACTTCGGACATTCGTTGACCTTGATGAGGTTTTTTTGAACTAATTTTTGCATGATTGTCTCAAGTGTTTCTCCTAATTGAGAAAATTTCCTCCTTGGTTGGTTATATTATCTTTGTTTTCCTCCCTGATTTCTCTATTGGTTGTGTGATTGATTATTTTGGGGATAGTTGAGTTGGTTGTTTTGTATGTTGTTGGAGGCATAACTCATTTGTGCAACTTGGGGTTTTTTTTCAGTTCATTGGGATTTTGCACATTCCATATATCTCTAGCATCAACTACTCCATCATTGGTAAAAAATTGTTCTTGGCCCAAATCTTGGGTTTGTCATTCGAACTAGAAGTGTTTCCATTCGAACTAGAAGTGTTGTCCTTTTCCTTATTTATTTTAAGGACTCCCCAAGAGATGAGAGCTCTTTCAATGTGTATTCCTTTTTCAATAGTCTCTTTGAAGTTAGCTGGAAACAACATGGTGAGTTGGTATTTGATTTCTTCTTAGACATTGGAAACAAAGATATCCACCAATTCTTTGTCAGGAATAGGCCACTTGCATCTACTAGATTTATGTCTCTACCTTTGTAGCTAAGATGTAAAGGATTATCCTTGGCCTTGTTTAGTATTGTAGAGGTTTGTGATGGTGACATCCTATTCAATGTTGAACAAGAAGTGATTCACAAACTTGTTAGTCAACTCATCAAAACTATTAATACCTAGTGGTAGATGGGAGAACCATTCTATATCCTGACATATATCAATTAACTAATTAAAATTTAATGATTTTGGATTGTATGGACTAGATTAAGGGATTGAGGACTCATACGCCACCTTGGTCATATGGATCCCACCTAAGTTTCAGGGTCTACATCTGAATTTTGCATTAAACTAAGCATTTCTTGAAAAGTGTGTCCCAATCTTAGCCTAATGGGACTCATACATTCCAACTAGTGTATGAGTCCCACTTAGCTTAGAGCTAATTTGAATTAAAATTATTGGTACTATTTTAGTCTCCTAGATCTAATGTTGGCTTGTAGTGTTGTAATTTTAGGAAATTTGGCATAAACAAGTATAAATACAAGGTTATTTCACATATTTTATCCTAACACTTTTTGAGATCAAGCATTATAGTAATTTTTTTATTAAAATATAATTCAAGAGCATTCAAGAGTGATTATCAAGCATTTTTGAGCATTATCCAAGTAGCAATCATCATGTCAAAGTCATCATGCATCATGTTTGTTTTTGAGCTATCATTTGTGATGTAGGGCTTTATGATTCAAGCAAGAATTCGAGTCAAGATCTATATCATTCAAGCAAGATTCAAGATCCACATTCATGGTAGCCATTACATACAAGATTGTATCCTTTTGTTCCAAGGTTTTGGTGAGTTTCAACATTGTATATTTTTTTCATTCATCATTTCTTCATTCTATTTGATTTGATTTCAAGGTTTGATTACTAGAATGACGTTTGACCAAGGCAAGCACCTATCAACTAAAAAAAAAAAAATTTCCCTCTCTTTTATGTTTGATTTGAAGATCTAGATTGAAGATTAATTGAAGAGAAAGATTGGATAAATATTTTCAAAGTGTTTACCTTACTTGCAAGATCACAAAAAGTCACCTATAGAGTAGAATTCAAAGATTCAAACTTAGAGATTTGGAAGGAGAGAATCTATAGGAAGTCATTAGAGGATATTAGAGTTTCAGAGAAACCCTGATACTTGGTCTAAATCATAACTTGTGGCATATGATTCCTAGTATAAATATTTTCAATCGTTTTCTATAGGTCTTGATTCAATAGTTCCAAATTTTGGTTTTGGCTTGAAACCTTAAACTGGGACTAAATCAACCCTACTAGAGTATGATTCCTAGTGTGCATTAAAAATTAGTATTTCTAGGATTCCCTAAACTGGGACTAAATCAACCCTACTAGAGTATGATTCCTAGTGTGCATTAAAAATTAGTATTTCTAGGATTTTAGATCTTCATTCAAGCCTATTTGATCTCCAAGTGCACCTATGTTCTTTTCTAGTTCTAATTTGAAAGCATTTGTAGGTCATTTGTTTAAGTCTTTCATATCATTTGTAACACTACTTATCTTTCCAAGCCCTATTTTGGTGGTGAACCCCTATTTAATATTTTATCACACTCTAGGACACCTTATTATATATCTCTTTCCCTCATTCTATCCTTTGATTGAGATCTCTACGGTTTCCTTGAATGAAACTTGTAGAAAATCAGTGGTTGTGTGTCCTAAAATATTAAAAACAATACTTTTCAAGGTTTTATTTTGGTGAACCCAATGTGAACACCTTTTTTTCTGATTTTCAGTGCACCTTAGTCATAGATATATCTTACATTAGCTTTTCATTAGGTTTTGCATTAGTTAATTTTCTCCTAGGGTTTCCAAATATTGCATTAGTGAAAGTGCATATAGGTTGCATTTTTGCATCTTACATCATTGAATTTCATCTAAAATCTATAATTTCACTTAGTCTAGAAATCATATAAACCAAAAAATATAAATTTGAATCAAGATTTTCTGAAATTTGTGCAAAAACCCAAATCTAGGACTCACACTACCCTTTAGGCGATTTAGTCCCAGTACATGCGGTTTTGCCTGATATTTGGGTATTCTGTGTTGATTGTTTATCGACATTTGACTTCTCAAAAAACCCTTAATGGGACTCATACGCCCTTCTGGGTGATTTAGTCACATGTTAGATCTTAAACTACATTTTTTAGCATTAAATTCTATGTTTCTCTTTGTTGCTATTAGTTATTCCTTTCAAGTTTGGAGAATTTATGTTTCATTCATTCATTGCATCTAGCTTAATTCGGTCCATTTCGTGCATCATCACTTAATTTCAAAAATGCATTTAAACATTTTATTTTAGGTTATACATTGCATTTCATCATGGATATATGATTTGGTAAGCTTTGTATGTCCTTGAAGTCATTAGTGGATGTCTCAAGCTGTGCTTTTGAAAATGATCCTAATGAAATTGAAATCACTCATGCTCACTCAACTTCTAATGCATGCATTCCTCACGATGTTGAAATCATCAGAGAAGATGATGATAGCATGAACAAATTCATAAATTATTGCCTTAAGAACCTTGAGACTAATGCATCCTTTTATCCATCCATGTAACAACCGACACCTCCTACCATCCCACCACTTGAGATGTTTGGTCTTTTGCACCCTAAAATGGAAACACTTTTGAGCCTAAGTTCCCTACAATAATTGAACCTAGTTCCTCTAGTCAAGAAAACATTCAGCAATCCTATGTTAACAAATTGACCAACATTCTATCAACCTCAAAGAGAAATATGGAAAGGGATTCATGATCATAAGAAAACAAGGATGTGATACAACAAGTGAACATGAAATTCATCACCTCTTAGAAAAAATACCAACTAAAGATACCAAAGGGTTAGGATATCGAGATCCTCCTCCTGAGATAAGTGTCCTCCTTCCTAAAGAATAATCCATACCTTGTAAAGATTGTATGAATGATAGGATAGTATTACATCCTCCTCCTCAACATCTAACTCAAGAAATTGGTGAATCTAGCAAGCAAAAAGGGCCTTACAAACTAAAGAAACTAGAATTCCCTTGTTTGTTAATTGCAACTATAAGAACTTTACATATAATTCTTGTAATGATGAAAAAGGTTCCCTTGATTTTGATTTAGTGTTATAATATGCCTAACATATTCACATTAGGTCTTAGGCCCTTGTGAACTAATGGATTTAAATGGTACCTTGCTAAAGTGTTGTGAAGTTTTGTAACACACTTTCACACTTTTCTAAGGTTTCATCAAATAAATAAACCTAATAAACCTCCTTTTAATCAAAACCAACATTAATCTTTCCTTATTTGGAGTGTTGTAAAATTTTCTAACACACTTTCACATTTCTCTAGGATTTCCATTAATAATTGGGATTTCCTATGCTTTAATTGGCCCTACTTTGCATCCATGAGCCTTATTTGTTGCATATTTTCAAGGATAACCCTCACAACAATCATTAACCAATCATAATTTAGGTATTTCTAGCTTGTGTGATCCATATTTAGGGATCAATGACTCTTTCACCACCTTAGGTGAATGGATGCCACCTGGATCTTTTGATCCCAAATTGGTTTCCACACATTTCTAAGCACTTTTGGTTTTTGGTCCCATACATTATCCATGATGGGACTCATACACCACCTTGGGTGAATGAGTCCCATGTGGCCCAAAATCAAAACTAATTTAAAATTCTAGTGGGATTTTATTCTCCTAGATCTGATGTTGGCTTGTAGTGTTGTAATTTCAGTTCTTATTGCATAATTGTGTATAAATACAAGTTTCTTTCTCTCATTTTACACCTAGCAAATTGAATGGGCATTCTTATAGAAAGTTTGAGTTCAAAAGCATTTACAAGAGCATTCAAGAGCATTCAAGGGTAGATTATCAATAATTTTATAGCAGTATTATGTGTGATTTGTAGGTCTAGGTTGTAGGTTTCCTAAGGAGCGAGATTGGAGAAAAGTTGCAAATCATTCAAAGTTGTCATCAAGTCTTAGAGAACGTTGGAGAATACCTACAAGTTACAAATTGAATATTTGGATCTGAAAACCAATCAGGAAGGACATAGTAGACATAGAAGAGTAGGATTAGCTTTTGAAGTTGTAAAAATTCCCAACTGAAGTGATTCACCACTTCTGGTGATTGAGTCCTAGTTCCAGTCAAATTTCAAGTTTTTGCAGATTCTGATACCCTTTTATCAGAAACTTGTTCCTTCACAATTTTCTAGAAACTAGACTAATTTTCCTAGCTTGGAAATTGATTCCAAGTTAGTAGTAAAAGAATATTTTCCAGCATTCTAGACCTCCATCTTGTCTTCTCCATATTTCCAAGCGCACACATTCCATTTTTCAATTTTATGTTTCATTTTATTTGCTTTTCTAGGTCATTTAGTGTTAGTTTGCATTCAATTAGGTTTTTTCATTTCATCTTGCATTTCATTATCTTTTCCAAGTTTAAACTTGGTGGTGAACCCCTCATTAGATCATATTCAACCCCTAGGACAACCCTATTACAAGATTTCTTTCTCTTTTTATTGAGATCTTTAATGTTACCCTTGAATGAAATTGGAATTGTGGGTGTGCTCTATGTCCTAAAACTATATGCTAGCATCCATCCCACAAATTTATCATTTCATTTTGGTGAACCTTACTTTAGAATATTGAAATTTTGATTTGGAGTGCATCATCATCCTAGATTTGGCTTGCATTAAAATTGCATTCTAGGGTTTCAAAATTGTCATTAGTGAAAGCTCATTTTTGCATTTAATTTCATAAAAAATAATTCAAAATCTACATTTTTACTTAGGATCTATCTCATACAACATAAAAAGGAATTTTACTTTTTTGAAAATTTTGAAAAAAATCATCACTGGGACTCATTCGCTTTGCATATTTTTGCACTACATTTTCTATCATTTATAGTTTAGTTTCTAAGTTTTTGTTTGTTTTTATTGCACTTCTACTTCAATTTATAGATTTCCTATTTCATCTAATTCATTGCATTTAATTGAAAATTGCAAATAAAACATTTCATTTCACATTGTTGCATAGTGTAGAATCTAAAATTAGCATCATTGATATGTTCTTTAGTAAGTTTTGGATGTCCTTAAAGTCCTTAGTGGATGTTTCAAGTTGTGCTTTTGGAAATCACCCTAATAAAATTGAACTCACTCATGCTCAATCAACTCCTAATGTATGTCCTCCTCATGATGTTGACATCATTAGAGAAGATGATGATAACATGAATAAGTTCCTAAATGATTGTCTTAATAACCTTGAATCTAGCACATCCTTTTATCCATCCATGAAACAACCAAACCCTTGTATGATACCACCTCTTAAGATGTTTGGTTACTTACATCCTAAGACAAAAATTGATCCTAAGTTCCCTAAGATAGGTGAACCTAGTACCTCTAAACAATAAAACATTCAACCATTCTATGATAAAAAAGTAACAAGAACTCCCATAAATCTAGAAGAAACATATGGAAATGGATTCAAAATCTTGAGTAAACAAGGATGTGATGCAACAAGAAAACATGAGATCCATCAATTCTTGGAGAAAATACCAAATGATGAAAACACAATTGTGGCCTTGTTAGTAGGATCCATTTCATCAAAAATTTAAACAACCTCTTTTAGTGTATCATGTTCTATGATTGAATTGATAGTAGCCCCATGCTATAGAGGCTCATGTTTAGATGTTTCCAGAGGAGACTTCATTTTTTCTTCTTCAATTTCTTTTTCCATGAATATATCTTCTTCTTCTTCTTTTGTACTATTCTTCCCCCTCTTCAATACATAGAATTTAAATTATTCTTCTTCATCTTCCTCATCATCATCCAAATATACTAGAGTAAAATTTTACAATGTTTCTTTCTTCTTAGTTCTTGAATTCTTTCTTTCAACAATCTTGGCTTTTGTTAGAACATTAGTAGTAGCTCTTTTTCTGCAAGGATGTGATTGAGTAGGTCTAGAAGTTTTAACAGTAGTAGGGGTAGACCTTCTTGATCTTTTTGGTCCTTGGGGAATAGTGGTGGAGGATTGTGACACATCCACAAAACCCTTGTCAATGTCAATCATCCTCTTTAACTCTAATACAAATCTTTCATACTTTCTTGTTTACCTTTTCTTCTACATTCTTTTCCACTTGATTTTTGGTTATTTCATCACAAGTACTAAATCTCTCAACTGTAGTATTTTTGGGTCTTCTAAGCAATATTTCAGCATATGCAATTTATTTTTCTTCTGAAAGTTCATAGGGAAACCTTGTAACCCATGAAGTCCTTGGTTTAACCACTTCAATATAAAAATTATCTTTAGCAACCATGAAAGTGATCACATTCTTGTACCTTTCTACTACTTGAGAAGGTATTTTTTTCCTCTGCATTTCACTCTAGAAGGTTTTAAAGAAACCCCAAAATTTTGTGTTGCATTGAGTGGTGTTCAAAAATATATGTATATGATCTTTTATTTGATGTGCAATAGGAATATTCTTTTTCCAAACCACATTCTTGAAACCAGAAATTTCTTTCATGAAATAGAACACAAGGAAAATTATCAAAGTACCATACCAAAATTCATAGCATGACTCCTTGGTTTTGTGTAGATTCTCTGATAGTTGTTGCTGCAAGAGTTCATAGAGATCATAATATCAAGTCCTTCCTTTACCATTTGATGCACAATATAGATGGTGGTGGCTATAACTTAACCCTCTTTGTTTGCATAGTAAATATTGTATGCAAGACCCATCATGGCAAACTAGACTCCAGGGTTAATGATGTCATCTCTAGTTAGGGTTATTTTGTCAAATTTAGCTCTGATAAGTTGCATGAATTCTTAATTATTTATAGATTTTAGTGTTGGCACTGGTTTGGTGGAGCCCAAATTAGTCACAACCCTAATAGCTTCCTTTGTGATTAGATAGGGTTGATCAAGCCAAAATATCTCTTCATGAATTTTTCTTGAATAATTTCTAACCCATTCATCTTCGTAGAAACAATTTAGGAATACCCTTCGACACATCTAATCCTTTTAGTTTCACATTCACATATTATGGCTTTCACTAAAAATCATCACCTTGGAGATGATTGAATATGAACTCTTCCATCTTCAAATGGTTGTATCCATTCAACTTTGAATGAATATAGATGCAAACATCATTTGAATGCAGTACATTGATAGGAATGTGGGAAAATGCTCCATCCTTGTCAATTTCAATAAATTTGTATGTGCTTCTTAAATTTTTGTCTTGGCCTTTCAACAACATCAATGAAAATTGGTGTAGCCATGATATCACTAGGGTTTTTAATGTATACCAGAGAAATACCTATGAATTTAGCTTGTTAGGGTTTACACACTTTTCTAAACACCTTCTTCACTTCCTCAAATTTTGCACACACTTGATATATTTCAAATGAGATTAATTATGATCAACTTGAGATTAAATATGCTTCATACCAACCCTAATTGTTTCAAATTAAATTCCTTTCTTGGTTCTTGAAATTAGCATTTTTTTACTGTTTATGAAATCACACAGCTACATAATCTTTTAGGACACTTCCACAAAAGGTTTATTTTCTTATGAACCATGTCCAATCAAATTATTATCACTATTTACCATTATATCGAAGACTTCAACATCTCATGCATTTCAGGGGTTTGACAAGATCTCCAATTGCAACTCCCCTTGACTCAATGCTCTCTCTTTAGTTATCAAAGGACTCATCTACACCATGCTAAGGTACAGATTGATTCTTAACTTCACTTCCATCCTTATTTTTCCAAACATTGTTCATCTCCTTCTTTTCTTGACTAATCACATGCTTCTTTTGAGGAGCAAAAGATTTTACACTCTTTCCTTTGCATAATTTTACAATGTGTCTTGGTTTATTGCAATTGTAGCAGATGATACTAACTTGCAAAGAAAAATAACTTCTTCTCACATATAATCTATAATCAACAAACTTATGACAGAACTTGTTACATGTGTAGCAGTAACCATAGAAGGATTGAGAGGTCATAGAATTATTATTCTTTGTCATTTTACTTTTGCATTCATTAGCCTTGTGACTAGATATTTTGCAAGCATAACACTAACCATGATGAGATTGAATGTTCATAGTATTGTAACTTGAAGTTCTAAAAGAGTTCTAACTTACTTCCATTTTTCATTCAACGTCCTTATGAATAGACTTATTACATGCATAGCAACTACTATTGAACCTGATAAGAGTAGTTTGTTTAGGGCCAAGTTTTTTGAAATTCTTATTCTTGTTCTGGACATGAATGAATCCACCACCTTTATTAATTTCTTGATTTATCTTTTCATCTTTGGAGGATGTCTCATTAAGGTTTTTTTATGCAAGATTTATCTTCCATTATTTCAGATTTCCCTTTTTCTTTGAAGTTATCATATAGGTTTGTAGATGCACTAGATATAAGACTTTTTCCCTTTTCAAAACCAAGTCCATATTTCTCTTTGGATGGCTTTTGAGAGTTAATCAATTCACCAAGAATTTTAGAACCTCCTCTCAATTTTAGACCTTTATCAATTTTCTCTTTTACTTTTTCAAGTTCTTTTCTTAGGTATACAATTTATTCCTCAAGATTTATGTATTCAACTGATCTTGATATTTAGGAAATCCTCAGTCCTCTTGCCTTCTTCAACTTTTACTTTTAAATTTGATATCACATATTTAGCTTCTTTTTCTTTCATTTCACATCCATTGCCTTCTTTTATTTAAGCTTTGAATTTGCTAATTTCTTCTTTTGATTCTGTAGTTTTTTCCTTTAATTTATCTATTGTCTCTTTTGATTTTTCTAGAATACATGCATATTTAAAATTTTGCAACCTTGCTTCATCTAGATCTTCAAGAGTATACTAGATTTCTCCTTCAAAATCTGATTCATAATCTTCTAGATTGATGTCCCAACCTTCTGTTGATGTTAATACAGCGTCGGTCTTCACTAAGACTCATATTAAATATCAACTAGAGCATGGGCCGACCCTATTTTAAGTTATATCATTTACCTGTTGACTGGCCGACTTAAGTTATATTTATTCATTTATTATTATTTGTATAAAGGCTGACCTAAATGAAGAGGCGCCAAGAAGATATATATACAAGGTTACTTTTGGTTATTAAAGAACAATTCGAATATATCAAGAAGTTCGCATTTTATTGGCAGAGCAGAATTCGCAGTCCTAAAAGAAGTTCATACTTAATCAGCAGATCAACATCCTGTAGCAGCAGATCATCATTTTGTAGCAGCAGACCGATTTCAAGGAGAAACATATTCATTTGTATCTTTGCATCTAGGAGAGGTGCTATTATTCATTGTATCAAATTCGGCATTGTGTTGGGCCTGAGTTCAAGCAGATTTCTGCTCTTATTCCTTCAATATATAAGAGATATATTTGCTGGGTTTTTCTCCCTCAAGAGGAGGGTTTTCCCAGGGTATCTTGTTGTGTTCATTGTCTTATGTGTTGCATTTCTTTTGTTCAAATTGATTATATAATCTGATCTAAGAAACACTAACATGGTATCAGAGCGGGTGTGAAAAAGATCGTGATCAGATTTAGTTCGCAACACTTATTCTTTTTCAGTCTATCTTCCAAATTTCTCAAGATGGTGAACGGTCTGAAAATCGAGGATAGACTCGAAGGGATCTCGAACTACATATCATGGAGATTCAGGTTCATGCTAACCTTGGAAGAGAATGATTTGGCTGAGTTTGTGAAAACAAAAGTTCCCGAACCTGAGGGGGAAGAAGAGAAGCTGCAATGGAGGAAGAAAGACACTAGGGCAAAGAAAGCATTGGTTGATTCCGTCAAAGATCATATTGTACCAATTATCTTCAAGTTGGATACAGCAAGAGAGATGTTTACAACCTTGGAAGAGATGTACGAAATCAACAACACCAGTCGTGCCCTTGCTCTAAAGCAACAACTTCATCATGTGAAAATGGTGAAAGGAGAATCTGTTATTACATACTTCATGAGGATTTCAGAGATAAAAGATCAGCTCTCCACTATTGGACACATGATTGATGATAAAGAACTGACTATGCTTGCTCTCAATGGTCTTCCGCTTTCATGGGAGGCATTCATCCAAGGAATCAGTGCAAGATCCGAACTTCCCAAGTTTGATCGATTAAGGATTGATTGCATTCAAGAAGAGTCAAGACTAATAGCAAGGAGGATTGGTCAAAGCTCAAAGAATGAAGAATTACAAGTTCTTATCTCTCATTCATCAAACAAAGGAAAATGATTTAAGAAAGGATTCTTCAAAAGGAATCGAGAAGATGGAAATAATGATGCTCCTACCTTCAAAAGAAAATGAGACATGTCCAAGATTCAATGTTTTCGTTGTGATAAGTATGGTCACTTTGCGAGGGTGTGCCCTCAACGACCTAAGCTTCAAGTTGCCACTGCAGATGTTGAAGAAGTCACTCCACAAAAGGACTCCAGTGATTATCTATTTTATTCAGCCTTGTCTAGCAATGTTTCTACTGACTCTTACACTTGGTTGATTGACAGTGGTGCTTCTAGACACATCACCGGATTCAGAAGTCACCTTTCAAACTTAATGGAAAGCAACTCTAGTGATCAAGTTGTTATTGGAGATGATGCTAGATATTCTGTAAAAGGGTTTGGAAATTCCACTCTTCACTTGGATTCTGGAATTTCTTTGGAGTTGAATGATGTACTGTTCGTACCAGGGATAAAGAGGAACCTTGTTTCAATTTCAGCATTAGAAGACAAAGGTTATCAAGTTGCCTTCTCTAAAGGGAAAGTTCTTATATGGGCAAAGAACTCCAGCTTCAAAACTGCTCAAGTGATTGGAGTTAGACATGAATGTCTCTACACGCTGTGCACTCGTCCTCTTCAAGCACTTGTGCATAACAGTACCAGCATGTGTGATCTTTGGCATCGAAGATTGGCTCACATTCACTTTCGTGCTCTACCTATCATGGAGAAGATGGTCACCGGTCTTCCGAAATTCGATCAAGAACATGAAGGTACATGCAAGGGATGTGCCCTAGGCAAGAACACAAAAGGTACGTTTCATTCCAGTGAAAGTAGATCTAAATGTATTCTTGATCTCATTCATTCTGATTTGTGTGGTCCAATGACTATTGCATCATCTAGTGGTTTCTTGTATTATATTATTTTCATTGATGATTACTCTAGAAAGACTTGGATTTATTTCTTGAGATCGAAAGAATCAGAAGAAGTATTAGTAAGATTCAGAGAATTCAAAGCGCAGATTGAAAATCTGTCCGGGAAGAAGATCAAAGTATTGAGATCTGATAATGGTGGAGAATACACTTCTGGCACTTTTCGAGACTTTTGTATTGAAGCAGGGATTAAGAGGGAGTTCAGTGTTCCCTATAATCCACAACAAAATGGTATTGCTGAAAGGAAGAATAGGTCTATTGTGGAAGCAGTGAAAGCTATGATCCATGATCAAGACTTACAAATCTCTCTTTGGGCTGAAGCATCAAGAACAACCGTCTATGTTCAAAACAGGAGTCCCCACAGGATCTTAGAGAATAAAACTCCTGAAGAAGCATTCTCAGGCGTGAAGCCTGAAGTTAGTCATTTGAGGATCTTTGGCTGTCCAGTCTATGTTCATATTCCAAAGGAAAAGAGAACAAAGCTAGAACCTTCTGGGAAGAAAGGAATTCTTGTAGGCTACAGTGAGACATCAAAAGCTTATAGGATCTACATTCCAGGACAGAAGTCTATTGAGATTAGTAGAGACGTCACATTTGAGGAAGATGTTGCTTATAGAAAGTCCAAAGGCACTCCTATGGAGGTCGATGAAGAAGAACCTCCTCAAGATATGGAAGTTGACCATATCCCAGAGAATCTGAAGGAGGATACAGAACCTAAAGAAGATATTGATCCAGCTGAGCCTTTGGATCCTACTGATGGGCCTCTAGACATTGTGATTGGAAAGAAAAGACCTCTTTGGGCTCGCAGGACAATGCAGGAAGTAGAAAGGTTTGCAGCTCCAAGAGGAGCCTTCAGAGAAAGCAAGAGACCTCACAAGTTCTCTAGCTATGTTGCCTTGATGAGTCAGATTATTGAGTCAGAGCCTTCAAATGTTGAAGAAGCTTCTAGTCAACAAGTATGGAAAGATGCCATGATTGAGGAGTATCAGTCTATACTTAAGAACGATGTTTGGGATATAGTCCCTAGACCTAAAGACAAATTTGTGGTGTCTTCTAAGTGGCTCTTCAAGATCAAGCATGCAGCTGATGGGAGCATTGAGAAACACAAGGCTAGATTTGTGGCTAGAGGGTTCTCACAAAAAGAGGGAGTTGACTATGAAGAAACTTTTGCTCCTGTGGCTCGTTACACGTCTGTTAGAACCATCATTGCTATTGCCGCATCTAGAGGATGGAAGATTCACCAAATGGATGTAAAGACAGCTTTTCTGAATGGCATAATAGAGGAAGAGGTTTACATTGAGCAACCAGAAGGATTTGAGGTACATAGGAAAGAATCTCATGTCTGCAAGTTGAAGAAGGCCTTGTATGGTCTTAAACAAGCTCCTCGTGCTTGGTATGAAAGAATTGATCAGTACCTTTCAAGTTTGGGTTTCTCAAAGAATGATGCAGATTCTAACCTCTACTTCAAGGTAGTAAATGGTGAAGCATTGATTTTAGTTTTATATGTTGATGACTTGATCATTACTGGTGAAGAACATCTAATACTAAAATGCAAGAAGGAATTAGCTTCAGAGTTTGAGATGAAGAATCTAGGTCTTATGCATTACTTTCTTGGCTTAGAAGTTTGGCAAAAGCCAGATGAGATGATTCTAAGTCAAGGCAAGTATACTGTTGACATTCTCAAAAGGTTTGGTATGCTTGACTGCAAACCTATGTCTACACCCATGGAGTCTAATTTAGATAAGTTGAAAGAAGCTGCAGCTAGTTCAGAACCAGTGGATTCTACGATGTATAGACAGTTGATTGGTTCATTGATGTATCTAGTTAACACTAGACCTGATATCTGCTATGCAGTGAGTGCACTTAGCCAGTTTATGTGTGAACCAAAGCAAATACATCTTGTAGCAGCTAAACATATCCTGAGATATTTATGTGGCACAATTGGATATGGGTTGAGATATTCTTCAAATGTGGATTTGGAGCTGCATGGTTTTACTGATTCTGATTGGGCAGGATGTGTCTCAGATCGGAAGAGTACTTCTGGTTGTTGCTTCAGTTTGGGGACTGCTATGATCTCCTGGTGTAGCAGGAAACAGTCTTCAGTGGCCTTGAGTACAACTGAAGCAGAGTATATTGCAGCTTGTGTGGCAGCTCGTGAGGCAGTGTGGCTTCGTAAGCTCCTTGCAGGATTGTTTGGTCAATCAATGGAGCCTACTATCATACACTGTGATAATCAAAGCTGTGTGAAGCTTTCTGTCAATCCTGTGTTTCATGACAGAACAAAACATGTTGAGATCAAGTACCACTATATTAGAGATATGGTGCAAAGGAAAGCTATACAGTTGAGGTATATCAGCACTGAAGAGCAAACGGCAGACATTCTCACCAAGCCTCTCGCCAGGATGAAGTTTGTATACTTCCGAGAGAAACTTGGTATGGTGGAGAATGCAGCCTTGACTGAGAAAGAGTCTCAGTAATCAGTGATCCTTGATTGAGAATGCAACTCTCTGCTGAGAGAGAGTTGAGGTGCAAGCCCTTGTTAATACAATTCTCTGCTGAGAGAGAGTTGAGGTGTAAGTCCTTGATAATGCAATTCTCTGATTAGAGAGAGTTGAGGTGAAAGCCCTTGTTTCCACCCTCTGGGAGAAGCTATGGTGGATGTCATGTGTGTGACTCCATGACAACATCACGTGAGAGAATCCGTGATGAGTTTTTACCATCTATGGGAGTAGCCATAATGGTTAATATCACGTTGAGGTGATATTTTATTTTGTTTTCATTCTAACATAATGTGTCTTGTGCAGATGGAAGTTCATCCCTAGCTGAGAGGGAGTGTTGATGTTAATACAGCGTCGGTCTTCACTAAGACTCATATTAAATATCAACTAGAGCATGGGCCGACCCTATTTTGAGTTATATCATTTACTTGTTGACTGGCCGACTTAAGTTATATTTATTCATTTATTATTATTTGTATAAAGGCCGACCTAAATGAAGAGGCGCCAAGAAGATATATATACAAGGTTACTTTTGGTTATTAAAGAACAATTCGAATATATCAAGAAGTTCGCATTTTATTGGCAGAGCAGAATTCGCAGTCCTAAAAGAAGTTCATACTTAATCAGCAGATCAACATCCTGTAGCAGCAGATCATCATTTTGTAGCAGCAGACCGATTTCAAGGAGAAACATATTCATTTGTATCTTTGCATCTAGGAGAGGTGCTATTATTCATTGTATCAAATTCGGCATTGTGTTGGGCCTGAGTTCAAGCAGATTTTTGCTCTTATTCCTTCAATATATAAGAGATATATTTGTTGGGTTTTTCTCCCTCAAGAGGAGGGTTTTCCCAGGGTATCTTGTTGTGTTCATTGTCTTATGTGTTGCATTTCTTTTGTTCAAATTGATTATATAATCTGATCTAAGAAACACTAACACCTTCAAGTTCCATTGATTCTAGATCTGGTTCTAGAATAAACATATCATTGATTTCTGCAATAGACCCCATATTTTCAAGATTAGGATCAACCTTAGCTTATAAGATTCTTAAGGAACTTGGATCTGATACCAATTATTAAACATTATGATGTGCTGAGAGGGGGGTGAATTAGCACATATTAAAACTTAGCATTTCCATTTGTAGATTAACAACACATCACAATAATTGAAAAGAACAAAAGAGAACACATGCATCATATAGAGACACTAGGATTTTTACATAGAAAACCCAATGAGGGAAAAAATATGTTGAGGATTAACTCACAATATATGTAGCTCATTGCTAACAAGAATTTCAATTTTTTAAGGCTCACTACCTATGAACTTGCAAACCAAGGCATACAACCTTAGAGAAAGATACAAAGGACCTAATGAGACTCACTATCTCAGAGCAGGATACATGAAAATTAGATTGAGAAAATTGATTATGAATTACTATGAAGAAGCATCTAACACATGTTGATTTTTCAATCACTATTTCACACGATTAGTCATTTCTTTTGGAACTTCATCCTTTTCATTCTACTTAATTCATATTCTCCTTTTCTTCTACATATTTCTAAATGATTTTTCTTTCTATAAATATCCCCCACAACAACTCAACAACTCAAATAGGTTAGCTCCAACATGAATTTTTGATAAATTAAATGGTATAGCATAGGTCGGCTTCAATTATATTTATTATGAAGAGATAAAGACTTATAGCTTCAATTAATTTTATCATATGAGGGAACTCTACCTCTAAATTTAGAGGAAAATTATTCAAATAAGAAATAAATTATCCAACTATTGGTGCATTTTTTACCAAAAGAAGGATTTTCAAAGTTATTATGGAACATAATATTTTGGTAACAAAATTTGTTAACCAACAGATTTTTGGTGACTCTATTAGGGAGAGAAATATTATACCCAAGAAGAGTTAAATTTTAAGATGCATATTATTTCTATCTTAGAAGGTCATGGGTTTCCAAAGTGAAGAAGAACCTATAGTGCAACCAAGAAGAAATTGGTGGTGTGGTAAACTCCTAGATGATATTGTCTCTGAATTTTACGTTGTCTCTTGGAGAAACATAAGTCATTAGCAATACCACAAAGTAGAAATTGTGATTGTGGAAGAAGAATGTGTGGGAGAAAAATTATAGAAAGATCATAAAGACAAGACCAAAGAGGAGATAATATATTTGAGCTTGTGATTGATGGTAGAATAGAAAGATTAATACTAGCCCAATGTGAAGGAAGAATATCACCTTGAAAAGGAGCCTCATGCAAAGATTTTATTTTGAAAATGGTGTTGTAGTGTAGGTTTGGACCCATATTATAACCAAAGATCAATTGGTTGGATGTGGAACAATAAGATATCATAAAAGACTTGAGAAATTTAGCTTGGAGGTATAGAAGGATGAACGAGCAATATCGTCAGGTTAATGAAGAGTTGGATTTCAAGGAAGATTTAGGCACTGCAATAAGACAAGAAGCTAGAAGATTTGGGGACAAACATAGGAAGATTATGGTAGTCAAACACATACCCAAGAGGAATTATGTAGTCCACTTGGCCTCAAGTGGTGCATCATGATATTCATATTGTAAGGGATAATCAACCATTTTTAAAACATTAAATTCAATGCTAGAATATAGAAGATACACTGGGAGTGAACACAACAAGGGCATAACAAATCCTATTTTTGAAGAATTAAATAAATCTAACTTTTTAGATTGTCATCCCATTAGAAGGATATTTTTGTCAAAAAGTAGATGGGATCTTCACCACCTAAGGATATTTTTCAATCTCCTTTTTTCCAAGCTCTTACGTTACATGGTACTCTTCTACTTGTAGTAGTTAACATCACCCGAGATATCGGCCCAAAGACCACCAGTGCCTTAGGGATCAGCCATAGAACTCCTAGCCCTTTTGAATCAACTATATGAACTACCTAATGGGTCTAAGAAGAATCTCCAATTTTTTTGAGGTGATACCATGGAAGAATGGTTCTATCATTTTCCAAATCGTTCTATTAACTCATGGTCTGAGTCTATATGAACCAAATTTGAAGAGTGTTTTAAAAGTGTGGATGACAAACATACCTTGCTAGACAAATTAACCCAATTGAAGAAAGAGATCTATGATCCCATGAGTGAGTTTTTGGTGAAGTTCAATAAATTTGTCAATAATATTGTGGCCACAAAAGACTCACTTTAAAAAACAAAAAAAAAAACCTTTATAAATGCTCAAACATGAGATATTTGTTTTCATATAAGGAGAGAGTGGTAGACTTAGCTACTACCAAAATGATGTCTATTGAGTTAGAATATGACCTTATTAATGCTGGGAAATGGAAAAGGGAACTATAGTTAAGGAAAGACCAACCATTTTCGTAATTATATCTCATGATTCAAAGACTTACAAATGATGTTATTACCTTGAAAAGACAAATACCAAAGGTGCACCAAGTGTAGCAAACCTATCAAGATATTTTTACGAAAGGGTATCCTATGATGGGGAATAAAAAGATAGACATGTTTCATCCCCCAACCCAAAGGATTACAATTGAAGGACCACCTGTTGAGGGAAAGGGCACTATGTGTAATTTTCACCTTACCATAGATCATGATGGTTCCGAATGTTCAAAAAACAATCGGTACATTAAATTGACAACCGATAAGTAATTCATTGAAGAAGTACCAATTGAGGAAGAAATTTATAGTCCATATGGTGACTCTATGGTTAGTTTCTTTGATTATGAATGAGATTCAAAAGAGGAGCTTACGTTTATACAAATCTAGATGACTAATCATGTGTTGTTCTTAATTGAAGTCGACAAGCTACTCATCAAAAGAATGCATATAATACTCGAAAGTTCTTATTGACCATGAATGCTTCCTTTTCCAAAGGAGATCCCACAATAGATGACAAGCACAAAACACCAAGTAACTAAAAGCTTCATAATATTTGAACCATCTTTGATCACTCTTTTGATATTATCCTTTATAATATTTCTAAAATTTAAATCTCCCCTATCAAGTATTTGAGATTAAACCCTAAGGATCTTGACTGGTTAGTGTAGTATGTTAGGTCTGATAAACCCAACATCATCTCAGTTCTAAACAATAATCTAGTGAATGTAGAGAGTTCTTCTTCTAGTCTATCATCCAAAACAAATGACCATACTCCTTAAGGTAGAAATGAAAAACCTAATCTATTCTATATTTCACTATACATTGCAAGTTATATGCTAAATAACTATATAATAGATTCCAGAGCATCTGATAATGTAATGCCTACTCAAGCCACTAAAGCTTTAGGCCTATCAATAACTAAAAAATTCAGGAAGTGCTATTGGGTAAACGCACAAACTCATATCACACTTTCAACCAACTAAATAGTTTTGAACAAAATATTTTTTCCCTAAATAGTTTTAGATGAAACCCTTTTGCCTTAAACATGTTCCAATGAAACCCTTTTTCCTAACACACTAATTTTTTCCCTTTGTTGATTTAAAATCCAACTCAATTTGCATGTATGTTTTTCAATAAAAGGGTTTCAATCAAAACCCTTTCACCTGAAATTGTCTATGTGGCATCCTTATTTGCAACCACCTCATCTTTTTTAAAATTTTTTTGAAACTTTCAAATTGAACATGATATTTCTTCAATCAAATTTTTTTCAAAAAACTAAAATTACCCTTTTGTAGAGGTCAGAGTCAAGAATCCAATTTTTCTTATTTTTGATATTTTGTCTAGTTTTAATATGTTTTTTTAAATAATGGAAGTAGGTTGTTCAAATAAAAAAGAGGTTGATTATAAATTAAAAAAAAATTAAAACATATGAAAAAAAATTAAAAATATATGATGCATTAGAGGAGAGAATCCTCTCCAAAATGGTATAATTTTTTTGAAACCGATAAAAAAAATAGACAATAGTTGATGCTAAATGAAAACTATCAAATTCTAGTATGTTTGATTTTGACACGTTATTACGAGGAAAAGATACATCAAATTTTTTAATTTTTTTCTCATGCACTAGATATTGAAGTTATCTATTTAGAAAAAAAAAAATCAAGGGAAAAAAAATGTTTTCTATTTTTTCTTGATGTCAACTCAATCTCACTTTTTCCTAAAATTTTTAACAATTCAAAATCTGCTCTTAAATTTATTAAAAAAATATCAAAAAAAATTTGTAAAAATTTAAAAAATTATAGGAGTAAACTTCATCAAAAGCTATTTTATTATTTTACATCATTTTGAAATTCAAAATATAAAGACCACTTTTATGCGGTTGAATTTTTTTTTTTTTTTTGTGTTGGCCGATTCCTTTATAAAGTGTGACACAGGTTTGTAATTTTATGCTATTTTATGGAGTTCAAATAAGTTCCTTTGATTGGTCTAATTAAAGATGCTCAATTTTCTTTAGCTGATTACCCCAAAAAAAAGAATTAAGATGACTATTTTAGCTGTCAATATCCTTGCAATTTATGGTATGATTCTCAGTAGGAGTTTTTGTAAAGACTTGGGTGGTGAAATAGAAGTGGATTGGTCTCACACCTTGATTCCCCTTGGAAAATAGAAAGATAAGTTAGAATTTGATCTCAAAGCTAAGTATAATTTTCTTAAGTTAGATGACCCTAGGTCACAACTTTTGTATACAAAAGTAGAGTTTGGTTAATGCATATTATTTTTAGAAGATAGGGAGAAAAATTCTAAGCTCCTTGGTCCTAACATCTCCTCTGAGTTATGGATTATGGAGTTTTATGGAAGCTTCTCTACCTCTTGTTTTGGGGTAGATGTTGTACTAATCTCTCCAATATGAGATAAATTCCCTTTCTCTTTTAATTTTGAACTCCAGAACACAAATAGCACTACAAAATACAAAGCACTCTTACTAGGATTATTAGTGCCTAAGGAGAAAGGAATCAAAATATCAAAGGCTAAAGGGGATGGAGAGCTCATCCTTAAGAAGGCTAGGAATTTTTTTGTTAAGAATGGTAGACTAAGGACCTACAAACACAAAGTTTTGGATAGTATCAAATTTCTTGATGCTTTAATATTGAAGTTGTTCCGAGAGAGTAGAACTCTCGAGCAGACTCTTTGGTGGTATGTACATATTTTATTCTACCACACCCAAAATTCAAAGAAGAGGCATACAAAGTTGAAATTATCTACCATCCCAATGTACTAGACAATGTTGATTATTGGAAAGTATCTAAGAATGACTGTCAGATCCAAAATTTCTTGGAAAACACTAAAATTTTTACATCATCATAATTTAAAGGTAGTATTGAACTTTGCAAAGATTTTTTCCCTAATTATTAAGAATAGATAGAGAAAGAATTTTTCCAGTTGAAAGGCAACAAGATTCCTAAAGGTCTAGTCTCCCTTGAAGACTTATTTGATCGCCATGATAGAGCCATTAAAAAGAAGATAAGGGGGGAAATTAATAGTGTGGCCAAGTTTGAAAAGATCTATATTGGGACTACATATGATCCAAGAATAATCCACATAGGGATATGTTGCACTCCTATGGAAAGGGAAAAATTAATCACCCTTCTAATAAAATATAAAGATGTATTCACATGGTGCTACAATGAATTGAGAAACTTTATGAAAGGGAAAATGCAACATTATATTCCTCTTAAGCCAGCGACTTCCCCTTTTACGTAGAAAAAAACACACTTACAATCCTAAGGTGGATGATGCTATATTTCATGAGATTGATAAAATGTTGAAGGAAAGGATAATCTACACTATCTATCATTCCACTTGGGTTGTTGATATTGTCCCTATGCATAAGAAGAATGACAAGATAAGAATATGTGTTGATTTTAGGAACTTAAATCAAGTGTCCCTAAGGGATAATTACCCTTGCTAATCATGGATTATGTGTTGTAGACAGTTTCAAGTTTAAAGATGATGTTAATGTTGGATGGTTTCTCAGGTTATAATCAAATAAGTGTAGCAAAGGAAGATGAATAAAAGATAACTTTTGTCACTTGTTGGGGATAAAACTTTCAAAGATCCATGTATATTTATTTTGGAGGCCTAAAGAATAAAAATATTGTGATTTATCTAGATGAACTAATGGTTTCTCCAAAAAAAGATAACCATTTCAAGGATCTAGAAACAATTCTACAAAGATGCAGAGAATAAAGGATATCTTTGAGCCTAAAGAAATAAATTTTGGGGGTGACAGAGGGAAAAATCCTATGACATTGTTTCAAAAGAAGGTATCAAGATAAATCCAAATAGAGTAAGGGCTATTTAGCAGTTGAGCTTACCATCTACCAACATGGGAGTTAAATTTCTCTTTGATCAGGTCAATTTTTTAAGAAAGTTTGTACTAGATTTCTCAAAGATAACTTGACACATCTTATAAATGACAAGGGAAAAGTAGGGTTTCAAATGCACTAGAACAAGTAAGAAATATTTTCAATCTATATAAAGAATTCTATAAAAAAACACTCTAGTATTGATTCATCCCTACTTCCAAAAGGATTTTATCATTTATTGTTATGCATCCAAGCATACTATGTCATATGTCCTTCTACAAACTAATGAATTGGAAGTCCAAGCCTTGATTTATTTCATTAGTATTCCATTTAAATGGTATGAATTGAATCTCCCAAATTGAGAAGCATGTTTTTTCTATGGTTAAGGCAATCAAAAAATTTAGGCACTATATCTTGTATTCACACTCTATTGGTCCTATACTTCATCCTATGGTAAAAATCATGCTAACACAACAAGAAATAGGCTACAACAAAAGGGGAGCATGGATTGTGAAATTCCAAGAGTATGTTTTGGACATAAATCCTACTAATCTAGTGAGAGTGAAAGGGTAATGTTATTTGATAGATGAAAACCAACCTGACTCGGGGGAAGATATTCCTTACACGTTGTTGGTAAGCTTGCATGATGAATGATTTTCAAATATTTCTTATTTCTTAACCTATGGTGAATTTCCTGCTCTTCTCTCTAGCAAAGAAAAAATAAAATAGAGGTTAAAAGTTTCTAAATATGTTATTTGGGAAGGCAACTTGTATAAGAAGGGTGTAGATGGTACTTTTCCAAGGTTTGTGGATAGCAAGAAAAATAGAAAATTATTGGATTCATTCCACAGTCAAGCATGTAGTGGACACTTTTTAGTATCAATGAAAACTTTCAAGATCTTGAGATAGTGTTTCTATTGGTTGGGTATGTTCAAAGAAACTTATGAATTGGTTTCCAAATGTGATAAGTGTATCCATTTTTTTATAGACCTTAGTTAGTGTCTCTCCCCTTGAAGTTGGTCATTATCAATGAACCCTTCCGATAATGGGGTTTAGATATTGTGGGCCTTATTAATCCTCATTCCAATGTAGGTCATACCCATGTCTTAACTACTATGGACTATTTTACCAAATGGGTATAAGCCATACTGGTGAAACACACTACCTCTTAAGAGGTATACCACTTTATTAAAGAGAATATCATGGTTAGATTCATGGTACCTAAGAAGATGTCTATTGACAATGTTCCAAGTTTTTACTCTACAAAAATATCCCTTTTTTTTTAGGATTATGGTATCACCTTGTCTCATTCTTTTGATTACTACCCTCAAGGAAATAACCAAGCTGAATTGAGCAACAAGAACCTAGTTATTATTATTTGGAAAATGGTTGATGAAAATTAGAGAAATTGGCACAAAAATTTATATGATGCTTTTATGGTAAAATCAGATTACCTTGAAAAGAGCCATAGGTATGTCATCTTTTGAATTAGTGTGTGGGATTGAAAGTGTTATAACCATTCCTTTCGAACTCTTAGAATTGATATTACAAAATAATCTTGAAGAAACATAGCTCTAGGATGCATTAGAAAAAAATAATGTATTTACATAAGATCAAGGAACAAAGAGAAGAAGTAGCTAATATAATAGTTGAGAACCAAAGGAAAGTGAAGACATTTTTTGATAGAAGGTCAAAACATAGAAAATTTGTGGTTGGAAGTTTTGTTCTATTATGGAACACGGGGAGGGAGCCCAAGGGAGCCCATTGTAAATTCAATTCACTCTAGAAAGGTCCTTTCAAAATTAGGTTGGTAATTGGAGATAATACTTTCCTTTTGTTGTATCCAAATGAGACTCTATTACCACTTTCCTACAATGGGAAAGATTCAAAGCTATATAATTGGAAAGAAAGTTGTTCCCTGCCCACTATACATAGTAGTTAGGGGTCTATTGGTATTTTCTTTTTGGTTTTCTCTATTTTGGTTCTATTTGTAGATTTTAATTTGGATCACTCTCTAAGTGTGTTGACACTTTTTCCCAATGGATAAGTTTTTTCTTTCTACTATTGATCTAGAGTTCATTCAACATCCTTCTCAATCCTTGTCCCTGTTAGAGCTATTTATTACCTTAAGTTTTGGCATCTTAGTTCCCAAAGGGATTATTCGAGCCTTGTTGCTAATGTCATCTCTTTCATGTCTCTGCATAGACCATCATAAAAATGTCAGAATGTTTGTCAATTCTAGCCTTAGCTTTTAAAGCTTCATCAGCCTCTAAACAGGTTAGTAAGAACCTAGTTAGAAGCCAATGATGTTCTTGAAACCTCCAGCTCAACCAAGAACCAATTTTTTTCATGTATGTAAAGTAGTTATTTTGCATCCCCTTTTATTTGAAAGTCTCAAAGTTAGTGTGTTGGATTTTCATGTGGTTCACACAACCTTGTCAGAAGTTGATGAGGTTTTCAAAACCAAGAATGCTTTTGACAAGTTCACCATTTTGGGTTCTCAAGATTGTAAAGAAAATATGAATGTGGAAGTGGATATTGCATTGACATTCAAGCTAGTTCTAAAAGCTCAGTTAGAAGCTGATGAGATTTTCAAAAATAATCTCGAGTTCCAAAATAGTTCTCTTAAATATTTCTCACTCCAAGGGATGACTTCTACAAGAGGAAAAGGGTGAAATTTTTGGAAGAGGCCCCTTGAATCTTAGGTTCTTTGCATTAAGGACCTAAGATCCCATTTTTCCACTCAAGGGTTGGGAAACCACTCTCTTTAGGTTTATATACTTGTTTTATCTTTGGAGGCACAAAAGGGATCATCTTATTGTCTCTTGGTCTCTTACAGGAAATGGGTGGAGGACTTGTGTTGAATCTATTTTGGTTACTTGGAAGGGATTGTGGATCATTCATAGGTTCACCAAAATGAAAAGGTGGGAAAAGGCTGATCTTAGGTCCTTAATGTAAAGAACTTAAGATTCAAGAGGCCTCTTCCAAAATTTTCATTAGAATGATAAACAACAAGGCTAAGAGATTGAATTTCAACCTCAATTAGACCTAGGTTGGTTGATTCTTCAAGGTCTTAGGATGACTAAGTATGATTTAAAATGATTAAAATAATAAAAATAATTGAATCATATGACCTAATATTTAAAATGTATATTCTTGAAGATAAGTAGACTATAACAAAACTTTACAGGAAGATTTGTGAGATATCAAAGGGTATGTACTAAAATCTCATTTAGACATGTGTAGGAGAAATAATTCACCTCTAGGTTAATGGTTAATTCTTAGGGCTTCCAAAAATAAAATTTATAGTCATCTAGTGTTAGATCTGAGATGCTTTTTCACCTACAAATCTATCGAAATGTCGAAAATAAATTTTACAACCTAGTTTTTATGTCTTGACAACTTTGATGAAAACAAATGCAATAATGCAAAATTTCTCTCCAAGATCTCTATAATCCTTCTTCAACTTGTAACCCACACTTCAAAGGAGGATAAAATCTTGGGCCATTTTAGGGGCTTGCCTCTGTCAAAGCCCATGAATAGTGTTTCCAATTTCACAAATGGCAATACCAATTATACAAAACTCGAAACGGAAAGCAAGGAAATGATGAATGAACAATTGATGCAACTCACCACCTTTCAATATCTTCCTTGAAGGACTAAAGAAATACACATCACTTCAAGGGAATTGGATCTTGATTGCTCGATTTTCTTGAATTATTAGATGCATGGACACTTACAACACTTGTTATCCTTCACAAGGCAACATGAACACACATAAACTTTGACATGATGTTAGGATCTTGATTGCTGCTCTTGAATTCTCTTGACAATATATATTTTCTCTTGAATTAATGTTAGATTGCTTGTTAGATATAAAATGATAAAAGAATAGGTATTTAGGTGTTTATCCAATTTCCCAAAATTTAGATTTCCCACAGATGATACAATTTGAAGAATGTTAAATTACCTACAAAAACATATTTTAATTTAGGTTTTGGCTCATAAAGGGGACCCATTCGCCCATGGGTGAATGGGTCCTGGCCTATATCTCCAAGACACACATGATCCAAGGAAATTTAATTATTAAATACATTTATTTGTTATTGGTTCTCCTTTCATAAAATGGTAAGAATAAGGCTTTGGAATGCATAATTTGGGAAATTAGAAGCTTAATTAAGTCCAATAAATTAAGGGACCCAAACATAGTGTTTGATTGCAAAGGTATAAAATTTTCTACACTAAAAAAGTGACTCTCTAAAGCGGTTAAGATGTTGTACTTCTTTTTAGAGATATGTGTGGTTCTCATAACTATGTTGGGAGCTATCATAGTTTTAGAAAATATTTGAATGTCTGATGGGACAAAATTCAAGGAAGGTACAATACATGTCAAAAGGATATGAAAGCTAACACACACCAACATTTAAACAACAATTAATATAATTTTGAATCACGTGAACATTAATTGCAAGCCTATTAATTGGGATTTTGTTCCTAATTGGGCTCATTTTGTGAAATAATTACTCAAGAAAGGTGAGCGTGAGGACTTGTATTTAGAAGCATAACTGAGAGACATTGTTGAGTGTTGATTCATCCTTTTCAAAATAGTTCATGCCATCTATGGTTAAAGATACACAATTTATGAAATTCCTCGCTATGTGAAAGGTTTTCCATGATAAGTTAGAGGATTTCATGAGTATTTGTACCTTTCAAAACTATTCACTCAAAATAAAAAAATTACTAGATATAGTTAATTAAGTGTTTAGAAAATTGATTAAATTTCTCTAGAATCTCTTCTTTGATGATATGAAGTACAAATATTTAGGTTATGACCACCTCTTTGGGTTAGAGAGAACACTCTTGGAAATTGGAGATACAAAGTTAGAGCATGTGGATTTCAAAGATTTCACAGAAAGAATGGGCACAAAGAATCAACCTCCCATTACATAAAGGTTGATTGAGAGTTGATTATTATGGGCTATCATCTTCCTAGCTGTTGTGCAATGCTTAGATTTGGTGATTGAATTCATATATCATTATGACCCTCAAATGAGAGAAGTAAAGATGTAAGATAACAGGTTGATCACCAAACTCGATAGGGTTACCTTTCAATCATTGCTAAAATTACCTCAAAGAATGAGTACATGGATTTAGACATTACCATTTCATATCAAAATTTTGTTGAAAAAAAAATCATTTCCTTAATAAAATAGCGAAAAAATGGTCGATAGCTCCAAAGAAAGGGAAATCCCAATTGCCCAAGAATTTGCAAAATCCCACTTCATGAATGAATTCGGTGACACAATCATGTTATTACACAGACTAATTGGTAATGAAGATGCACACAAATTTGAGTTTTGGATGTATTTATTTATTGTTATAATTTCTCATGGACACAAGTACATTGACTAGGCCCATGTCATTAGTGATGATCTCCATAGACAAATAATGCACTTCAAAGCCAATAAAAATTTCTACATGTCATCATATTTGTTTAGTGCTATTGCAAGTATGAGGGCTGGCCAAGATTGAGAATTTAGGGGGAAATAGGTAAGGATAGCCCGATTTATGATTACTACTCTCAAATTCATCTGGAAAATAGTTACAAACACTTCAGGAGGGTAAAGGATGCATTTATAATACTAGTCGTTAGGGAATTGTAAGGTGACTTGAGCATGATAATCATCTTAGAAGACACCTAGTTGTTTAATGTATATGAGATATTTTTCATCCAATTTAAGAGGTTCACACATATTAGAATTGGTAGATATGATGGTTTCCCATGTAAGTTGCCAAAGTATGTTAGATAGAATTGTGTTGATTGACAGGTGCCAACAAATAAGAGAATTGAAAAAAGGTGTAAGGAGAGGAAGAAAGTTGGTATTCCTTTTCATATTGGGATTTAATTTTACTGATGTAGGTCTTAATTAGATTCCCTAAGTATAGAAAAGGATATGGTCAAATGTAAGCTACAATTCTTTGACCTTTGTTTCCCTTTGATAGTAAATATTTGGTAAGAAATAATTTGCATCTAGGCCTAAATTTTTTCATGTGCTTGAGCTAAAAGATTATTGGATTGATTGTGATAATGAATTTGAAGTAATAAGATAGTGAATATGTGTAAGAATGAGACATGTTAGGATGTATAATCTGAATTGGAGCATCGTTAACATCGATGATGACGAGTTTGATCCAATAGATCAAGTTTACCTTGATCACATACAAACAATGCCAATATTTCCACTCAATTGGAACAATATAGAGATTATAAACATAGAGGAGAGAACAACAATGGTGTTAAGAAGAACCAAGCATTGGATAATCAAGAAGACTACCAAACTTGCCAATCCACAAACCTCAACATAAAAAATAGATGTAGAGAAAGGAGAATCTAGTCAAGTAAATTCTTTTCCCATTCATATTAATTTTAATGCAAGAATATCTCACAAAACCAAGGGAGGGGACACAGATGAACCACCTAAAGGGGAGCCACAAAAGACTTGTGGGGAATCAGTTAGGGAGAAATTTGGAAAGAAAAGGAAACACTTGAAGCGGAGTAGAGGAGACTATGGAAGTATCATCCTTTGATTCTGAAGAGGATATTTTCCCATCACCTCCTTAGTCTACTCATGATCAATCTCCTCCCTTGTCCCAAGAAGAAACAAATTTTGACACCCCTTCACCTAGTAGATCACTATAGTTCACCCCTCCTACAACCCCAGTGATCTGGTTGCAACATACATTGTCTAAGAAAAGAAAGGTTATTGAATTGAATATTCTAGATGATGATATTGTTTCAAGTTTGTTGTAAAGGATTCCTCAACTTAAGAAATTGAAAACTACTTCAAGGTTGATGATTGATTCTACCTTCAGTGGTTTGTATGTTGAGATTGCTCATCCTTCTACCTAGAAGAGAACCAATGAAGAACCAATGTAGGAATTCAATATCAACAAAGTAAATTTGGGGCAATCTTCTTGAGAAGGTGATGTAAACAATTTCTAGGTATCAATAGCAAGGCTGGTAGAAATAACTGAGAACAAAAAGTCAAAGGTGGAACTTAAACATTAGGTGAAACTTTTGAATTCTTGTTTGAAATCTATTGTCGATAATTCTATTCAGCCAATAGGATAAATTGATTCATCATTCGACTCAAGATCAATTAATGGGAATATTGTTATAAAAAAGGTTAGAAAACACAAGTGTTACAAGAAAAACTTAGAAGACTAGTTTGGGAATATTTTAAACAAGGATGTTATTTTTTTTTAAGAAGCTAACAACTTAATAAACAACTTAGAAGATAGAAATAGGAAGATTAATGATGATATCATAGCATCAAAATCTCAAGAAGTTAATTGGTTGAAGGCGGACAAAAATTTGAAAGAAATGATAGATTTGGGAGTAGATAAATTAACAGTCAAGAAAATTATAGCTCATGCTAATGATAATAGGTATATTGTATGGAAGAAGAGCATTGAATGGAAGATTATCGCTCTAAGGAAAAATTTCCCAGAACAAACCAAGTTGTTAAGGGAATGCGAGTAGATTGAGACCAAAGTTTTAAATGAATTTTTGACCATTAACTTGAGAGGTTAGTTGAACTCGTAAGTTACAGAGGCTCAAGCTTGCATTGATAAATTTAAGGATAAAATCAAGGAGCTTCTCAACCTGTTATCCTTCTATGTTAGCAATATGGAGAAACTAAGTGTTATTAATACAATTTTCATGCAAGGATTGGGTCATTTGCCCACAAGACCAAGCCGAAGCAGATAGGGGGTAATAAATCCTTATAGACATTAAGGACTAATAACATGCCATTATTCCTAGGCATAATTGTTAGAGTAAAGGTCTTAACTTAATTATGTTGATTAAGTTACCTTTATTCCCTTCTTAAGATTTCATGTTAGTTTGCATAAAGTGACATTTAATAATTATATTAATTATTAAATGTTATCCTATTAGGGTTTTATTAGGGTTTGCATGATCTCCTTTTTATAAGGATTGATCCCATTGTATTTCATTTCAATTCATTCTCTCATTCTCTCTGATATATACATTTCAGTTTTCAAAGAACCCTTGCTTGTTTGTCTCCATCTCTTCTTTTGTGATAGGTTATTTGCATGCAGGTGATCTTCGGGGTTTGTGAAGTTGTATTTTCTCAACTCCTACATGGTATTAGAGCTTTACTTCTACATGGTATCAGAGCTCCACACCTGTTGCTTCCTATTCTTGTTTTGAAGATTTTTGGAGCTTCAAGGGTTTGGGGCTTGTTTTCTTGATCCAGGACATACCTATAATTTTGAAGCATTTTTAGCTCAAACGGACCTCGCCATTGCGTCCGCAGCGGTCCAAAACCCCTAAATTGACTGTTTATTCATCCATTTTGGACAAAGTCAAAATTTGAGGCAAATTTTTTTTAGAGTACGGTCATCGTCTACGCGCGGATCCATATAAAAATCTTGGTAATTTTATTTTTTCGTAAAAAAAAATTTCGCAGTTTTTCATTGTCAAAATTTATTTTTTAATTAAAAATATATAAAAAAAAGGCAAATTAAAAAGCCTTTTTATGGCTTGCTTAGGCCGCACCACATGTAGGTGGGTACCCTGCGTAGGGTACTGCATAGGCCTACACCCTCATATTAAAAAAAAATAAAAATTGTAATATTTATTTATTTTTATTTTTATTTTAAAAAAACATTTTTTTTCTGTATAAGCTCTATTGCACTTTTATGGTGACGGTTGTTTGGCCATCAAATTTAAGCCAGTTTTTTTGCTGCGATGGCCGTATGACTGTCAAATTTAACCCAGCGCTGGTTTTTTTCCCTCTTTGGAGCTATTTTTTTCTAGAGGCCGTAACTTGGGCATACGATATTATTTTTTAGCAAATGAGATATCGTCGAAAAGTTGGTTTTCTCATCTTTCCAGTGGTGTGGGTCTCATCACATCTTTTTTTTGTTGGTGCATTCTACATCCAGTTGAAGACAAAGGGGCTATTTTCAGTCTCAAGCTCATAACTTTTGATCAATTTCTCCGTTTTTTGCAATCTCAGCGGCATTGGAACCATATTTCAGAGCTCTTCAGTTTCATCTATGCAATTTTTCCAGATTTCGCTCCAAGTATATTTAATTCAGTTATTTGTGTTTTCACACTCTGGTGGATTACCTAGACATATTTGCTCTTGGAAACTTTTTGTTTGCACGGGATGCTTTGTTTTTGGCTGTTCTTCATGTATTTCCAGCATTTTGTCTTTTTTGGACATTAAGCAATCTTTTATGTAAACGCACTGAGATAAAGTGCCACACTATTGTACATGCATCTTTTAGGGATTTTGCATATAAGGCTGTGCCATATTTTGTACTCGCACTGTTATTATAAAATGCCATGAGGGGTTGTTTAGTTTGCCTTTGTTTTGCCATCACATCTTTGTCCGGTGAGTGTCCCTCCACGATGACAGTGAATCCATACCATGGGGGGTTGTGTAGTTTGTCTTTGTTTGCCATCACACCTTTGTCCAGTGAGTGTCCCTCCACGACGACCATGGATCCATATGATTCCAGCCTCATGCATGTGTTCTTTGTTTTGCACACCACTTTTTCAGTTGCAGGTGCTATCTTGTGCACTTTCAGATGTTGTTTCTTCTTCCTCATGTACTACAGGGTGTTTCACATCATTTCAGTGGATCTGTCAGGCTCTCCTAGTTCAGCATTATGGGGGGGTATTATACTGTTCGTGCTAATTCTTCCTTGGTTTCACCTTGAAAGGGATCTTCCATTCTCTGTTGATCAGTGTTTCAGACTATTGGTTCTTGTGCCATCTGTATCTTCGTTCCAGGTGTTTTCCTTTGTTTTCCATCTAATTCGAGTAGTGTCATATGGGCACTTATGCAGATTGTTGTCTTCTTGTTCCTGATCATCCTATCTTCAGCGGAGGTTCTTCTGCACCATAGCAATCATCTTTCGGTAGTTGTTTACAGCTTCTTCTGCTTTAGTGATGTTTCTTCTTGACTTTCTACATCTCTTTTTGGAGTAGAGATTTTTCCCATGAGGTTTTCTCTATTTCTCCATTTTATAGAGATTTGGTTGTATTTGGGTACCTGATCTGGCCTAGTTGACGGGACCCATGTTTGCCTTCTTGCATTGTAGTTACATTTGTTTGTAGCTGCACTATTGCTCATCTTAAGGGGGGGGTGTTAGAGTAAAGGTCTTAACTTAATTATGTTGATTAAGTTACCTTTATTCCCTTCTAAGATTTCACGTTAGTTTGCATAAAGTGACATTTAATAATTATATTAATTATTAAATGTTATCCTATTAGGGCTTCTATTAGGGTTTTATTAGGGTTTGCATGGTCTCCTTTTTATAAAGATTGATCCCATTGTATTTTATATCAATTCATTCTCTTTGATATATACATTTTCAATTTTTAGAGAACCCTTGCTTGTTTGTCTCCATCTCTTCTTTTGTGACAGGTTATTTGCATGCAGGTGATCTTTGGGGTTTGTGAAGTTGTATTTTCTCAACTTCTACAATAATGAGCTAGGCCCAAATGTCAAAACATTTCAGACATGTTTAAGTCCAAGAGTTCCACTATAACACCCCAAACTCCTCACAAAGACAAAGACACCACATATGTAGATGACATGTCATCCTAGCCCAATTTCTAGCATTTCTTTCTTTTTATATATGTAATTTAAGTTTTTTGAGAATGATAAAATCTCTTGGTATTCTAAGAAACAATTCGGTTACATTTTTTTGGATATATAAGTTATGAAAGGACATTTTTAGAGAGGACAAGAATAGTTGTAAGCTGGTGAGCTTTGTGATTTCAGATATTCTGAATAAAGAATCTTAGAAGTTTGTGTTGCTATAGATTTGCATTGTCATTTCCTTTTTGAATGGTAACTATTAAGATTTTGGTGTTCTCGTGGTAGTAATTATTAATCTTGAAACACTGGTGATTTTGGTTCTAAAATAGTAAATTACTAGATGTGCTATTAGCTACTTCTAAAATGAATCTCTAGCGATATATGTTATTTTTGTTTACCTTTCTTACTTTCTAGTTAAAAGTATATCATCTTTTTAAATTAGAAATTTATCATATGAGGGAGTTGTAACTATAAAATTCAAAGGAAATTTATTTAGAAAAGAAATAACTTATCCAACTATTGACATATTTGTTTTTAAAAGGAGGGTTTGCAGATTTATTATGAAACATAATATTTTAGTAACAAAATATGTTAACCAACAAACTGTTTTTATCAATTATTTTGTTGATTGACATGTTTTGCTTTATATTAAATCTAGATGATATGTTCCATTTTATTGTAGATTCAAGTGCAAGCAAACAAATTTGCACTTGAGGTGACCCACTTATAGATGCTTCTTGACCATTGGGACAATACCTTTTCTGTAATGGCAAGACTTCTTATGTCCCCCTCTTCCTCTAGGGGTTGCTCACCTTCTCATGGGCGTCATTATGGACATAATATTTCTACTTGAGGTACTTGGGAGACTTGTTCCCAAGCTTCTCCCCCGATTGCAAGAAGGGATCATACATAATAGGGCTAGTCATGGCCTACTCTTTGGCACTTCACCTCCTCACCTCCCATGGGAGGAACCTCTAGCTGACCTACTGGTGGTTCTTCCAATTGTTTTGATTCTAGCAAGTTCCCTTGATTAACTCTTACTCTTTCATCAATCCATGCAATAGAAGAAGAAGAAGAAAAGGAGAAAGATAAAGATGTTGATGGGCAGGACGACCCCCCTCCTAACACCTCAGACCTTGTTGAAGTATGGAGCAAATTGGGCAACCAAGATCCTCCTCCTACCCCCTTTACTATTGCTTTAGCTGCCTAACGACCTTGTATTTGTTTGTTTTATGCTTTAAGATTTAACCTTGCATAGACTCTAGGGATATGACCTTTTCCTTTTTCCACCCACCCATTTTTTGAATATATCTAATATTATTTTACAAATGATAATCTGAACACTTTTTCATTAAACAACAATCTAAAAATAATATAAAATCTTCCATCATATATATAACATATCTGTTAAATTTGTTCTTATTCCACATGGCTGAGCTTCAATCCATATATATATATATAATCTCATATTCATTATGGCATATGACAAAAGCCCGAGACAATGCATCTCTTTCAATTACTTATTGTTAAGTTTGTTCTTGTTCCACATGGCGTGAGCTTCAATCCCAACATAACACATTGATTCTAAAATAATATTGCAATATGGAACTAAGGTCAACCATTCCTGCTTCCTCCATACACATACGAATCAATTAAGAATAGCACAATTACAGGATAGTTTCTGCATATGCTGGGCCACTTACGTGTTTGAATATGTTAAGTACCATGAATTAAGCCTGGATTTTATATATTTTTTTAATAAATCTGGAGATTAATTGGCTGTGCATTGAAACACCCCATCTATCGATATCAATTCCACATATTATAAAACTCCAACTATCTGCTGCGTAACAGCCAATAGACATTAGAATTCTTAATTGATGTTATGCGTCAGACCCACATGAGAATGGCGACTTCAAACAGAAGTTTGAAATGTTCGTTTACGATTGAATGAACACATGTTTTCATCCAATGCAGATTATGTCAACATTATGAGACTTTTAAAATGTAGTCTGCTACAAACTCAAAACCAGGCTTATCCAGAAAGCAACAAATAAAATGAAATATGTTCTTTAGATTGAGAAAGCAATAAATTATGTAATATGATGTATCAATCAAATATGACTTAATGCATATAACTTTTGCTTAAAGGTCTTTTGTAACACCTAAAAGAAAATGATAATGTTGAGTCACATTTGATGATATGGACCTAAACCTTTGGCTTAAGCAATAAACTTGTCAAATAAGTTGCTATAAAAAATTGAGCTGTATGGAATTTCCATCAATGATTTTAAGAGGCATGAAGTTTGGGTGCAAAACTACTAGGTCCTCCACCTACATTTGTGTCATGTCCCCTTTCTAAAACAAGATTTTAGTAAGCCCGGAATAGTACGTCTTGATCGGAGGATGAAGCGGGAAATCTAATTTTTTAAATTCAAATAAATTATTTATCATTTTGGGAGATAAATTTATAAATATTCATAAATATTATTTTGGGACCAAGTTGGACGTGGGTTTCTAGTGGTTCATGTTAATGGTCTAATTTGGTGATTCTCCTCTTGGTAGTGGGAGTTACAATCTTTATGGTGACCTATTCTTCTCAACGAGAGTTACAATCTTTTAAAATTCAATATTCCCTCCCTTGGGTGTGGGATTTGGATGGCCAAATTGGTGTTGGTAGTGGTTTGGTATGTTATTGCTTTTGTCTTCCAAGTTGGAATTCATTCTATGTTGTTTCTCTCATAGGTTGTGTAATTCTTCAAAGGTTGGTAAATCGATGAAGGATGAATCTCCAGGGCTGATAAACTATGGGGATTGAGGCTCAAAGGTAGTGGTTCCAAGGGTCTCTAGGAGCAATTTCATTGAGGGATTGCCAAGTTGCTTAAAGCTCTCCGTTTGGTGTTCTTGTTCTATTTTGTTTGAAGGATTTTGGTGTAGTTTGTTGTGCTTAGTTCAGTTTTGGGTTGCAAATTATAATTTATATTGTTAACAACATATTTATTGTCATTGAAGTATTCTAATATGTAATTTGTTGTTCCTGAACTTTTGTGTGAAGTTGGGTGTGTTTATGTAGAGTTTGCATTAGTTTCAGTGTGAGTTTTGGCTTCTAGTTTAAGAGATTTGGTGATGTATTTTGTTGCAGCTGTTCGCTGATATATATGACAGTAAAAATATGTATTTCCATGATAATATCTGAAATAAATCATTATATTTCAGTTGATCAATATCTAGTTTCAATTCAATGTAATTTGATGTTCATTTTAGTATACCCAATTTTCTCTAATTTAAGTTTGATTGAAAAAGAGATTTGAAGATTTGAAGATAATATTTTAATTAAGGGATACTACAATTTATTTCTTGTTTAACATTATGGCCCTTTCATGAATCAATTGCTCTAAGGCCCATTCAATTGAATACCCCTACTATGATTATTTTTGATAGGGGAACATTATATTAACCCCTATTAAGTTAGAGGGGCATTAGAGAGAGGAAATCATTATAATATATTATATGTTACATGAAATTGTGAAATTATATGACACCTATGATGATTGAATGTATCCAATTCGCTCTTGTTGATGCTTATTTTGTTGTACCAATCAAATGAATGATTTTTTCCCTTTTGAAAAGGTGCTGCTTTCTCCAAATTTATATACGTTTATTTAATTTTGTAGTATGCGATGTAACTTAAAGGTTGTGTGAATTGTTTTGCTCAAGGGGCTTTGTAGGTACTTCGTAGGAATTTTCAAATTCTCAATATATATATATATATATATATATATATAGTTTAATACACAAGATATGGTAATGATTTACCATTTACACTCAAAGCAAGCTCAAATAATTTATCATTGAATTTTATAAAAATATAAATCTTATTTACTCAACTCCAATTATTCTAAACTATTTCTAATAACAAGAATGATTTTAGATAATAGAAAAAGGATTAGAGTTAAAGAGAAAATAAATGAATCTCCCTTTTCAATATTATACTACAATTTCCCACCTTAAAATGAAATTATCTTAAGATAACAAAACCAGTTAAGATTCCCTATGTAATATGCTACTAATGCAAGATAGTTGAGAGTTGTTTATTCATACATTTCATTGATGTCATGAATGTACACAAACCATAGAATATTTTATAACATTCCTCAAAATATTCCTAACATACATTCAAAACAATCCCCAAACATATTATATGCATATAAATTAGAATAAGCGAATAAAGCATTAAAAATAAAATTAAAATGGCAATTCTAACTCACTCAAAACTTTCTTTGAGTGTCAAATGTGGATGTGCTCAAGATTGCAATGATACATGGATGCTCCTTTTCATCAGCATAAAAATAGTATT
Organism: Sequoiadendron giganteum; assembly: GCA_007115665.2. Taxonomy (NCBI): domain Eukaryota; kingdom Viridiplantae; phylum Streptophyta; class Pinopsida; order Cupressales; family Cupressaceae; genus Sequoiadendron; species Sequoiadendron giganteum. The sequence goes on from CM021102.1 coordinate 178,366,398, forward strand.
TGATTGGATTATTAAATTGATAGCATGAGTTTGTATTAGAGATTGATTGAAGAAAATGGCGAATGAAGGAAAATTTATAGATTTTTGGGAGATTGAATAGATTTTCTAGATGTAATCATTGATCATGAGTTAGCTCAATTGATTTTGCAGTTGATGAGGAGAGGTGGACTAGTTAATTGAATTTGATGAGGAGTTAACTGTTTGCATGAAATTGTTAGTTTATTTGATTGATTAGTGGACTGAATTGATTAGGGAGTTAAATCATAGGGTGATGATTATCATGGATTCTATTAATTTATTTAATGAATAATGAGATTAATAATTATAATTTTTTATGGATAATGTGTGTATACACCTAAAAATGGTCTGGATAAATCTGATTAATTAAATACAATGATTTGATTAATTAAAATTTAATTCATCTACTTATAAAAAAATATAAATATTTATTTATATAGTTCATATTCTATTTTCGTCTATCTTAATTAAATAAACAAATTCAATAGTTTGTTTTATTTAAAATATCCAATTCTTCCATCTTAATTAAATAAACTAAAATCACATAGTTTATTTAATTATCATCTCTCTTTTATTAAATAAACAAATCTCAAAATGTTTTATTTAATAATATATCTTCCCTCCAAAATTGAATAAATCAAATATTCAATTGAGCACATGTCTACAACTTTTCTCTCAACAAAGTTGAAAGCTTCAAGTTGTATTAAATTGCACTTTTCCAATTAAGCACATGTTTACAACTTTTCTCTCAATAAAATTGAAAACTTTAACTTTCATTCAATTTCACTTTATCTTTCCAGCCAATTTTGAAACAAACTTTTATAGTTGGAAATAGTTGGCTTCAAGGATCCACAATTTCTTCCTAATCATTTACCACAATGTTTTTCTTAGGGAAAGCATTTCCCATTCTTCCTCACCAAATTCTTCATCTTCTACCATTGATTTATCTAGATCAAATTTGAACTATTGCTTGCTGCCACATCAGGAATTGTCTTTGAAAATCTATAAAGCACCCTGTTGCTAGAGGAAATGGATCCCACTTATATACAATTTCACTCTGCAGGAATCATACTAGATCATTTAGCATACAACATTAAGCAGTTATCACATAGAATCATTTTAACAATCATATTAGAAAGCATTAGCACCAACAGTAGAAACCCCCTATAATACAGAGAGGGAGAGCATAGATGGGTCCACTATAATTGGGTGTCACCAAGAAGTGCATGAAGGACAATAAAGAACATTTGAACATGCAACTAAAAGTATCTACAAATAAAAAGGGTGTCCAAACAAATCTCACACACGAGGCAAGAATCCTTAGGATTTGATTTTTTATGGAAAGAACACTCACTTGACAAAGGTATGATAAAAAAACAAAGTCACTCACAACCCACCCAAGGTACTTTATATCATAGTGTGAGTACAAAAGGTACAACATGATGTATGAAATCCTCAAAAAATATACACTAGAATGACACTTTATCTTAATGTGTCTACAAAAAATAAATTGCATGCAAAAGATTATGGAATGACCCAATCAGACAAAATGTTGTAAATACATATAAAATGATAAAAAGAAGTCATCTCATGCAAACAAATTTTTTCCAAGAGCTAAAATTTCCATGTAATTCACTAAAATGTGAAAACACAAAAAATTGAATAAAATTTACCTAGAGAAAAATATGGAAAAACTATATGGATGGCTATGAAGCTCTCTGAAATAGCATCCCAATGCCACTAGAATCACAAAAAAATGAAGAAACAAGTCAAAATTTGTGAGCTCAGGAGTGAAAATAGCATATCTAACTTTGACAGTCAACAAAATGTACCAACAAATAAATCTAAGAAGAAAACTAGCACCATTGGATAGCTCTCAGAACATACTTTCCAACAATATCTCATTTTCCCAATTTTAGTAACTAAGCAAAAATTTATCGTGTTTTCCCAATATTGCTAAAATTGCAAAAAAAAAAAAAATAGCCCACTGGGGTTGGGCACTAGTTGCCCATGTGACCTCGAGGCAGCTAACTTTCTTTTTATGTTTTTTTTGTAAAGCTTTTAAGCAAGAAAATTAATGAAGATTTCAAATTTCCTCTTATAACCCTAGTTGAGAAAAAAACTCAAAAATCAAGAAGGGGTTCATTGAATCCATGCTTTGATACATGTTAGAATTGTGAATAAACATGACACAAGATCAAACAACAAACAAAAGCACCTTCCACACAAAGAGAATTTCAAATAATTAAATTTGTTATATCCTCAACAAGAAAATAGATACAAAATGAACCTCAAGAATCTTCAAGGAGATCGAGAGATAATATGATGAGGGAGAGTGCTTTATAGGAGAAACCCTAAATGATAAATGAATTAGATTGAATGAAAAACATCAACATCCTATGCGATGAGACAAAATGATCTAATAAAAGCTCACTTTAGTTAGCAAAAAAAACACTCTTGATTTTAGCTTAAGTGCATGAAATGAATTAGACTAATAATCAATTAGAGATTAATTAATTATTAGCTAATGCATGAATACTCTATCAGACTCTACCATCCTCAACCATTTCATAAAAATAATTAATGTTGAACATTTATTTTCTTCATACAGATATGGCACATCAAATTCTTCAACAAACAAATAGCACATTGACTATTACATTTTATCTTGACTTTCCTAAGGTCAGTTTTGTTTTGGAGTGATCTATCTATCTAGTTCCTATTCCTATGTGCTAGGTAGATGTAGTGGCTGGTTACCCATGAATTTTGATGAGATGGAGCATTTACCATATGGACACTCTTTGATTCCTATTTCTGGAGGTGATCTTCCATTCTCACTTGATCAATGTTCTTCAAACTATTAGTACTTGTGTCACTTATATCTTTGACTTCCAAATTTTTTCCTTTGTTTTCCATCTAATTCAAGTAGTGTCATTGGAGGAAATCATGTAGATTATTGTCTTCTTGATACTGATCATCATCTATTTCAATGAATTTTGTTCATTTCAACACTATACCATTCATTATTCAATAGCTTTCTACGACTTCTTTGTGCTTGTGCATCGTTCTTTGTGTTCGTATTCTTTTTGGTACATTGTTTTGGAGGCTTTTAAGTCTTTCATTCATCTTTCTCTTATGGAGAGGATTTTTTCCCATGAGGTTTTCTCCTTTTTCCTCTATTTGTGAGAGATTATATTCTTTGTACATGAGCATCTCATTAGGCCTTGTTTTTCGAGACCCATCACACATTCTTTGCTTTTTAAGCATTCTCCTTTTAGAGTTTTTAGCTACTCCCTAAGATTTCACTTAAGGGGGGCATTAGAGTATTCATGTATTAGCTAATAATTAATTAATCTTTAATTAATTATTAGCCTAATTCATTTAATGCACTTAAACTAAAATTAGGAGTTCTTTTTTCCGCTAATTGAAGTGAGATTTTATTAGATCATTTTGTCTCATGGCATAGGATGTTGACACTTTTCATGATCTAATCTATTTATCATTTAGGGTTGCTCCTATCAGCCACTCACCCTCATTGTATTATCTCTCAATATTTTGACTTGGAATATATCCATGATTGACACAAGTTAAAGTTGACACAAATGAAACTTAAGGGACATGGAACCATTTGGTGGAGAGAGTAGCAAAGATAAAGATTCATAAATGGTGAGGTGAGGATAACCCAATGAAATAAAATTGTGGCCAAGTTGAAGATAAATTTTATTCTCAAAGATTATGAACTTGAGTTACTCAAAATGATTCAAACTTTGAAATAGGACATGAGTGTAAGAGATTACACAAAATAATTTTACAAGATGGTAATAAGATCTAGGCATCTTGAAGTGGATAGAGAGAAGGTAGCCAAAGACATAAATGGGTTAATATTGAATGTCTAGGATGAGATGAGTATGTTGAGAATTATCATAGTTAAAGAGGCCTGTAGTGTCCCTCTGTTTTGGCCTTACTTGTCATTTAGGTAAGTCGTTTAATTGTGATGTAATGTGATTTTGTTGTTTATTGTGTTATTGTATTTGTGGTGAATTTAAAATTTTAATGACCTTGTGTAATCAGCTAATTAAATTAAAATTTGAATTACAAGGCAATTTAAATGAAGTGGAAATTTAAAATAATAAAATTAAATAAATTAATGTTATGAAATATAAAATATATGGTTATTAATAAATAATTAAATTATTTCTTTTTGTTTTTGAAAAGTTAAGCAGCATTTTTAGGGCATTGTACCCTTCACAACGAGCCACTAGGGCCAAAAAGGAACTAGATTAGATAGCAAACATAAAGGAAAAAAAACACAGAAACAACCCAAAGGCAACACAACAACCGCAGAGCAACAACCGATAGACAGGCACAAGGAGCAACTAACTAGCGTTGTCCTAGTTTTTAATCAAGAGGTCTACCGCCTCATCACCCACACATTCTCTGTTATCCTAGCAGTTGTTCCCCTCTAGCTCCTCCTTTATAGCATTAGACAGGGTGCTCGTGACAAAGTGACCCAACTTCATGGTGAAGCGGGTTAACCCCCGAAACCTTTTGTCAAGAGTGTCCATTCTCTTCACCACATCGCACGATTCCACCCCAACATCCATAGTCCCATGAACCTCTCCAGGCTCATCCACCAAGGGATGGAGAGAATGAGAGACAGAGCCATCAATAGAAGCTTGTTGTCCACCGGAGTAAACTGGGGCCTCTCCACATTTCTTTCTTCCTCATTTTTAGATTCTTCTTCCTTGTAACCTTTGTTGTCAGACTGCTCCTCTTTAGAGTCTTCAATAATAAGAGTTTTCTTGTTGTTCTTGGCCAACCTCTTGGACCTCCTCCTTTTATTTTCCCCTCCAATCATCTCCATGGTCCCCATAACCGTATCCCCTCTTGAATCTTTCCTAACAGTATTCCTACCCTTTCCATCCTTAGCAGTCAGGGCCAACATGCATTTCTCCTTACCTTTTTTAGTTGAAGTGGCCTTGTAGGCCGAGTCAGCCTGAGTGGCTTTTAGTTCACAGAGTCCTTCTATCATGCTGGCATGGGCCTTGCCTAGCCCACCCTTAAGTTTTTTGGTGGCAAATTTAGCTTTAGGATTCCCCACAATGCCCGAATTAGACTTCTGAGGAGGGCTCTCGGACTCGGCTGGGAAAATATGCACCTTTGAAAGGGGTTCAATGTTCTCAATGCAGACCTCCGTGATGGATTTAGGCAGACAAAGGGCAAGATGAAAGTGATGTAGTCTCAGGATAAGCCCCTGATGGAGCGGGAGCGACGAGAGGTCACACGGGTTACAGTTGGCCGAATCTTTGCACTTGTCAACAGAGCTTTGAAGGTCCATTAAAAGAAAAAATGGGAAACTGAGCAACATCTTATGTCTAAGGTGATTTAACATAGAGAAATGGTAAAAGAAACAGGTTTTAAATCTACCTTCCAAAGTAACATACTTCATCAGCACCATGCACACCTGGTCCCAGGGCTTCGGGAGCGCATCCCTCTCAAACCCCACCTGGTTCCGCACTGGGGCCTCCTCACCTCTAAAAAAGGCTTTTAAGCTTTCATGGTATTATTTCTTGGTGTGTTTGGGGTATTTTCCCATAACACAACAAACTCGTAGCTTGCGCTATAACTTCCTCGCTGATTTCAAACGATATACCACCAATGGAGACCCGTTTGTCCTTCCACAAATTGGCAAACTGACCCGATAAGATAGGATCATGGAAGACCAAGCACTCCATAAGTGGAGCAATGCCACCCTCCACACAAATGTGCCAGACCAAAGGTTTGTTTTGAAACTCCTCACAGTTTTCAGGTTCAGTCCTAACCCGCTCACCACCCATACTACCAACTTGCACAGGAAACTAAAAAAAAAGCAAAAAATACCAATTGCAGTAGCCACGAATGATAATCACAAAGTGATGGTTAAAGCAAGGAATATAGTGGAGGATAATAAAACCCATGTACAGGTCGCACGTGCGGAGGGGAAAATCACCACAGGGTGATTTGACACAAAAATTAATGAATTTATGATTATTGCCAAGAAGATAGGAATTGGCAGACATGTAGGGAAGGCACAAAAAACATGCAGAAAGACCGAATAACTAAAATTAGCAATCATCCAAATAGAGCCAAAATATTCCCTCACTAAACTAACTAGCCCGAAGCCCCTAGAAGGAGGCCATCTCCCATCATAAATAGTCAAATCATTATTAATACATTCACACCCCCAAATGCAAGGAGGATATAAAACAAGATATCCAACAATCCCCAAGGGAATAGATCGCAGAATACAGCTCCTCAGAAATAACAAAGTCACGTCCTTCCTCCTATCCATCATCAAGCTAGCACAATTATACCTGTAACCATCTTTTAAGTCCCAACCTCGCCACCTCACCTTAACCTTAGAACCCAACCCCATCCACCATGTCCAAAGGACAGACATGTGGATCCTCCTTTCCATGCCCCACACACACAGATATTTTCCAGGAAACCTCCACCTATACTTCATACCAATCTTGACACTCATCCACCAGATCCCCAAAAATATCTAGTCGACCCCCCATTCAGCTCTCGTCATCCAAAAATTAAAAATCATTGCAAACCATGGTAGCCTTGTTCCCGCATGATTAACGCTTGAATATTTGGCAAAAGCCTTTCTTTTTTCCTCCAGCATTTAGTCGAATCCCAACCCGAGCCAAGATTATCCAATGCATCTACCACATGGTTGCCTTCTCTAAAGATATGAGTTACCTTTTTATCCTTGAATTTGGATAAAAGGAAGCTAACATCCAACAAGATATCCTTTGTATTCCAACCAATTAATCTGTTTTTGTTCACAACATCTATAACCGACTTGGAATCTCCTTCAATGTGGAGATAAAAAATCCCCAGAGAAACAACAATTTTGATGCCCATTAACAGTGCACGAGCCTCCACCACTAAAGCTGTCTAAACTCCAATACCTCTAGCAAATCCAACCACCAAAGATCCCATAGAATCTTTGATAACTCCACCAATACTTTCTCTACCTGGGTTGCCCTTAGCAACCCCATCAAAATTAAGTTTAAACCATCCTCTATCCAGAGGCTCCCTTTTAGTATTTTTTCTAGCTAAAAGTTTCGAATTATCAAAGGAGTTAGCCTTTAAGTCCTAGTGTGATTCCTTAGCCATTTTTATTTTGTAATCCATTGGCCCCATCTCCAAGAGTTTCCCATTAAAGAGAGATATATTCTCCTCAATGAGCCTAACTCCAATGCCAAACACCTCCTTGGGACTCCTCTCAATATTCTTGAAAAACCCTGTTATTCCTCTCCTTCCATAAACACCAACCAAAGGCAGGGGGACCTGCTTCCATATTTCACTCAACAGAGGGTGGAAAAACAGGCCATACCAACCCAGAATAAATGATAAAAGGTCCTTGCTCATAACCCAATGGACATCAAGTTTTTCAAATGCTAGCCCCCAAACTTCAGCAGCATACGGGCAATGTAATAAAAGGTGGTTGATAGTCTCCTCCCCATTCTTGCAAAGGAAACATCTATTGGGAAAACAAAAACCTCGAATCCTCAGGTTGTCCTAGGTTAGAATCCTATTATAATAGGCCGTCCACCAGAAAAAATTAATTTTAGGGACCATGTGACTATTCCAAAGCTTCTTCCATGGATCCACAGCAAAAATTTCGTTAGTCAGTAGACTGTAAGTTGACCACACACAGAGATCCCCCTATTTATCTAAAGTCCAAAAAAACTCATCCTCCCTATCATAGGAAGGAAACCTAATGCTGGAGAGAATCACCTGAAGGGATCGAGCAAGACAACAAAGGTCATGAGAATGGGGGCAACAAAGGGTAAGATCCTTCCAAATCCTAGCTCCGAGAGGTCCAAAAACATAGTCACTAATATGTATGCCAAAGTATGTCTGAGCCACTACCAACAACACCCCGAAGTCAAAGAAAGCTAGAGAGGATTCAATTAGCCAAGTATCTTCCCAGAACCTGATTTTAATCCCATTTCCCATTTTCCATTTAATCCCTTTCTTTAGCAGACCTTGTATGCTACATATGCTCCTCCAGACAACAAAGCCCTAAGGGTGAGGTTCTGAGAGACAATCAATCAAGGGCCTATTCTGGAGATACTTGGCATTTAGAATTTTACACCAGTCCTTAGTGTTCCTTAACTGGTTCCAACCAACCTTAGCCATCAGAGCCCTGTTAGAGTTGAAAATATTCCTTATTCGAAGCCCACCAAAACTTTTTGCTTGGCAAACCCTTTCCTATTTCACCAAAGCGAGTTTCTTTTTTTCCTCAATGCCAGACCATAGAAAATTCCTTTGAATTCTTTCAAATTTATCAGCAATGTACTTAGGAATCTTAAAAATGGATAGAAAGTAAGTGGGGATACCTTGGATAGCCGCAATGAGTAGTTGGAGTTTTCCAGCATGGCTTAGCAAAGATCCCTTCCACCCAACCAACTTCCTTTGAATCCTTTCTAGAACCGAATTTCAGAACTCCATGGGTACCTCCTTAATCATGAGGGGGAGCCCAAGGTACACCGATGAGAGAGAATCACCAACACATCCTAGAACCGTAGTCACCCTATTTTCCAAATTAGGCATGCAATTAAAGAAATAAATCTTGTTTTTATTGTAATTGATGTTTTGACTAGAGAAAGAGGCATTGTTGTTAAGGAAAGCTTTCCATTTCCTGGCTTCCACCACAGAGGCCTTCCCAAATAGAAAGGTTTCATCCACAAATTTCTACACAACAATCGGATTTAGAGAGGAGGCCGCTTTGACACCCGAAATGGAGCCCTCTGACAGCAGACCCGTGAAATTCCTACTGAGCAAATCAACAATCATAATGAAGAGATGGGGGGACAAAGGGTCTCCTTGTCTGAGCCTTCTACTAGCAGAGAAGAATCCACAGGGGGATCCATTAATTATAATTGAGAACTTGACAATACTAACACATTCCATAATGAGTTTGATGACCAAACTGTTAAAGCCAAACTTAGCCAAGACCTTTCGGATAAAGTCCCACAACACTTTATCATAAGCTTTGGAAATGTCAAGCTTGAGAGCCATCCTCACATTGTTACATCTATCCATTGAGTTGAGTAGTTCATGGGTAGTCAAAGAGGCATCAAGAATGTGTCGGCCAGGGACAAACCCCTTCTTAGTGTGACTAATGATTTTTTCCAGGAGAGGTTTGATGTAGTTAACAAGGATCTTAGAAAGGATCTTATAAAAGGTGTTACAAAGACTAATAGGTCAGAAGTTAGTCATAGAAAGAGGCTCACTAATCTTGGGGATGAGAGCGATGAAAGTGTGATTCAGTTGTTTGAGAATCCTATCGGATTTGAAGAAGTCCCTGGCCACAAGCACAAGGTCCTTGCCCACAGTATCCCATAAAATCTGAAAAAAATCAAGTGGAAAACCGTCAGGTCCCAGGACTTTGAAAACCTCCATGCTAAAGGTAGCCAGCCAAAATTCTTCCATGGAAATAGTCCTGAGGATTCCCAAATTATCTTCCTGAGAGATGGAGGCAGGGAGGTGTTGGAGAATTGCATAGTCCAAAGCTAGGATGGGCGCCTCAACTGGGGCCGAAAAAGCCTCCTGGAAATAGTTAACCGCACAGGTCCCAATTTGAGCTTGATTTGAAATCACCTCCCTAGTGGCATTTGTCAATTTGTCAATTTGATTCCTTTTCTTGTGCTTGATGGTATAAACATAAAAAAAGGAGGTGTTCCTATCTCCTTCCTTTAGCCATTGGACCCTAGATTTTTGTTTCCAGAAGACCTCCTCATTTTTTAGGACCCTTTCCCAATCCATTCTAGCTTTTTGTTCCTAGTTGTGAGTCTACTGACTGTCATCACCCTCATCCATATTTTTCTGTAAGGTCCTCAACTTTCCTTCAAGCAGTTTTTTCTTTTCAAACACATCCCCAAACACATTCTTGTTCCATCCTTTTACCATCAGTTTAATATGTTTAAATTTAAAGCAGATCCTAAACATAGGGGATCCTTGTACATGAATATTCCACCATTCAATGATTTTATTTTTGAAATCGGGATGAGCATTCCACATTATTTCAAAGCGAAAAGGATAGGGACCAACAATAAGACGAATATTAGTGGTCGGCAGAAGAGGATTATGGTCAGAGACCATCCTGGGCAAGGTTATTAGGTTGACACCTAAGAAATTAGTCCAATGAGGAGAGCAGAGGAAGCGGTCAAGCCAGACCTGAATTAGGTCACACCAGCCCACCTATTAGACCAAGTGTAATTTTGGCCCAGGAGCTCAATATCATCTAAACCTGAAGAATTCAAAAAATTAGCCAGATCTGACATGCTATCAGTGTAATCCAGAAGGCCACCACTTTTGTCAGATAGATACAGGGGAGAGTTAAAATCTCCAGCAACAAGCCAACGACCTCCCTTATTCAGATTAATCTTAGCCACCATGTTATTCCACAAAATACTCCTCAAGTTCCTCTGATTAGGAGCATATATATTAACTATAGACCAAGCTTCTTCAAGCTAAGAGAACGAAACCCCTATACTATTTTTACAATGAAATATTTCAGAACCTTGTAGACAAGATGGGTTCCAAAGCACAACCAAACCCCCCGAAGCTCCCTTGGCATCACTATAGACATAGGAAGCATTAGGCCATAAAAAGTTAGCAATTTTATCAAAATTAACCATTAACATTTAAAGTATTGTTTAAATGATATTTAATAATAATTGATAATTCATTATCATGAAAAGATAATCATTTAAATATCTAGAAAAATAATGTTTTAAATTATATTTTATAATGATTGATAATTTTATTATCAAATGAGTTAATTATTTAAATGTGGGAAAGTATTTTAATTTTGAAATAAATAAGAAAGATATTATTTTCGAATTGTGGATGAAAGATAAATTTAATTAGAAAAAAACGAGAGGTGTGCACATTCACGGCTTGAAACTAGTTTTCAAATCGAAAACTTGCCCTTATTGGATTTTTGGAAGTTAGTCTTTGATTTTCAAAAAAAAGGAGAACCTTGGTCTACAAAAGAATAATTCTAGAAAAGAAAATTATATTTTATTTTAGGGGTTTTGATATTGTTTCAAGTGAACTTATCTTTGATATTGATCAAGATCAAAGGAGGAGTTGGTAGTTGCAAAATAGAGATCTTCAATTCATCCTCTCTATTCTCAAGCGTAGGACATTAGGTAGAATTTGTTCAATATTCTTGATGTATATGTCTTTGTTTGGAATTTTGAATCTTTCCATGTTGCTGTGAAACTCAGTTCCTCTCCTGTGATTTGCATTTTTTTTGAAGCTATTAAGTTTTTCTTCTTCCTATAGTGAAGTTTATCATCTTCCTATAGCGAAAATCATTATTTTCCTATAGTGAAATTTATCATCTTCTCGTAGAGAAAATCGTCATTTTCCTGTAGAAAAATTTATCATCTTCCTGTAGTGAAAATCCTCATTTTCTTGTAAAAAAAATTATCATCTTCCTATAGCGAAAAATCATTATTTTCTTGTAGAGAAATTTTTCATCTTTTTGTAGTGAAAATCATCATTTTTCTATAGCAAAATTTATCATCTTCCTATAGCAAAAATCATCATTTTTCTATACCAAAATTTATCATCTTCCTGTAGTAGAAATCATCATCTTCCTGTAGCAAAATTTATCATCTTCTTGTATCAAAAATTATTATTTTCCTGTAGCGAAATTTATCATCTTCCTGTAGCAAAAATCATTTTCCTGTAGTGAAATTTATCATCTTCCTGTAGCAAAAATCATCATCTTCTTGTACCAAAATTCATCATCTTCCTATAGAGAATCTTTGGTTGTTCCTCCTTAAAGGTTGTAGATTTTTTCATATATGCAACCTATCGACTTAGGTAATTTACTGTTTGGTTAAGTATTCGATTTTATTATTTTCTTGCTGCCAAGATTTTGGTATGTACCTACTCTTAGGCCGCCTAGTAACTTTAGATGGTGCAGTCTATTTAAGAGTTTTATTTGACTTAATTCACAACAATATGTGTGGCTTAACTAATCTTTGAGATTTCTTTTGGATGCGCCCATGAGTTTTTTAGTAGGTATATATATATATACATACTAGGCTTTACCATGCTGTATTTATTATGTTTCCTTTTTCTGTTAAAAGACAACAAGTTAAATATGTTTATCAATGTTATTAACAACATGATTTTAGATTAAATATGTTTATATATATTATGTGTTATAATAAAGAGAAAATTGTTGTGTAAAAAGTGTATTTATATGTTTGTAGAAAATGATTATATAGTCTCCTTATTTATTTAAATACTTTCCTAATGGATATATAATAAGATGTAAATGATGATTTAAATTTTTCTTAAGTTGTCACATCAAATGTGTTAGAGAAATGGAATGATGATTTAAATCTTCTTGAAGAATTATTAATCTTGATGTCTCAGTGAAACTTAAAGGATGATTTAAATGGTGACATGTTGTTTTGTTTCCATCTCGAGTTGTTTTCTTTGCCTTGAGGAGATTATTAATGTTGAGAGTTGTGTTGGTACCTGTTATGCTTGATTTACCTTCATCTGTGAGTTCAGGGGAAGTCGATTTTAGGCTTTTGGAGGTGGGGAAGAATGTTTCTTTATAATTGTTTTATCTTGTTGGTCCTTGTGAATTGTGATCTTACACTTGACTATGTGGGTTTTAGTCTTGCACTGTGGAGATTGTTTCATTATGGAATTTTTTATGTGAGATGAGGCACACCTCACTATATGTGATTTTTCATATGTTTCTTTTTATGTTGTGAAAGTTGGCTTACCTAGTTAGTGGACTAAGGGTCTTTTGTCATTAGTAGGGGGAGTGGCTCTCAGTGGGGGCTGACGCACAAAGTGGCTTATGAGTAACTCATTGAGAGTTTCTTTAATCAGTGATAACCTAAAATTAAATTAAAGGGGTTTGGGTTGTTCTCACCTTAATAAAAGATAATAGTACACCTCAATCATGGCTCAAGTGTTCATTTAGGATTGAGATGAGTGGGAAGACCTAGAATGACAAGATCAACTGCCATGTCTTCATGAAAGGTATGTTGATTCCACATGAGTAAGAATGGGGGCCAGGGATCGGTTGAGGTTTCTAGGGTTTAACCAGGGAGGGGGCAGGTAACCTAGGAAGATCTGCATTGGGTAACCCATATCGAGCTTATGTGATGATACTCTTCCATTTAGTAACCTTGTATGTTTGTTGTTTCTCCCTTGTTGTTCTTGTACCTCTAGAATTAGATGTTCTTTGTGTTTGTTGTGGAGTCTTGTTGGCCATTGTTCACTTGATTATTTTATGTTTTGGGTCCTTCTTGTCATCTCCTACCATGGGGGGTGGGCGTTAGGGTCCACATGGTCAGGTGGAACATGCTATACACCCCATTGGGTTCCCAACCAAAGATCGTGGTGTGCAGAATTGTACCATTTATGGTGACTCCAAAGATTTTCCCAAGTTGGAACTAGTATTGATACTATGTATACATTAATTTCAGCTGTATCACTATATGTTATTGATGTATTATTCCCGTTCTTGTTGGGAAGCACTATTGTATTATTGTAATCTTGGAACGATGTAGATTCCTATGATAAATGTAATTATAGAATTCTTGGTACTATTATGTGGTTATTGGTTCATAATATATGATCTATAATGATGTATTTGTGGAAATATTTAGTATTAAATTCATATGTGTGAAGGATGTTTTGTAATGGATGTTGTCTATGCATACTTATTCTATATAATAGTTTTGAAATGTAATCTTGGGATTTGTTAATCATCATTATGGAATGGGATTGTGTTATGTAATGCAGTCGTGTGCACTCTAGAGGACATAGTTAGATAATTTATATGTATAATTTCTTTACATGTGTTGTATGTTAACTTGTATTTCATATTAGTTTTACTTTAAAAAAATAAAAAAAATTATGCTATAAATTGTTGCTTTTAGTTGTCCTCTGGGGTTTGTGTGGCGGGGCATTATAGGCCTACCAATATGCCCTAAAGGTTAAAGACAAGATATAAATGAGGTATAAGAGTAGCTAAATAGGTAGAGGAAGAATGAAAATAAAAAGAGGAAAAATAAATATTGGTAAAGAAAAATAGGTTGAAGTGAAAGGAGGCTCCAAAGGAAAAGTTGAATCAAGTCAAGGGAAAAGAGGAAGAGGATAATTGACAAGAATATATGGTAGAAATAAGTAGAGGGTGATTTGGAAAGTATTTCTAGTGTGGAGAATTTAGTTATAGGGCCTTTGAGTGTCCACAATTACATCAGGAAACTAGCAAGATGGACATAGCTAGAAATCACCTAGCATAAGAAGAGAAAGAAGTGTAGCATCACCAAAATAAGAAAAAAAACTAGAAGAAGGAGAATCTCTCATGTTTAGGAGAGTATTGGTGAAGCCAAATGGAGAAGAGGATGAACCATATCAAAGAAGAATCAATTTTGAAACTCTTTACAAATATAGAGGTAAGTGTTGTAAAGTTATTGTTGATAGTGGTATTATTGATAACTTGGTTTATGGAGAGATGGTCAAGAAACTAGGATTGAAGAAAAGTAAGCATCCAAATCTATATAATTTTTCTTGGGTACAAAAAGAACATGAATTAGTAGTGGTGAATGAATAATTTATCGTTGGTATTCAAACTAGGTCATATAAGGATGAAGTATTGTGTGATGTTATGCCAATGAATACATATGTTTTGTTGGGAAGGCCATGAAAGTTTGACAAGGAATCCATATGTGATGGTAGAAGTAATTTGTACACCATTGTGAAATCTAGGAAGGATAACAATCCCATAATTTATTATAGTTTATAAAATAGATTATGAAGGTGACAAGAGAGGTTAAGAATAGTTCAATGGAGGTTCCTATGAAGAAAAATGCAATTGAGAATAAAGGATATGGTACCGTTTTTTTTCCATAGTAGCATAAAGATAGGGAGAAAATCATGAAGACTTTAGGTGATCATTGGGGAAGTGAAGATTAAAAGAGGAAACAACATAAATTATAGTTGGGATATTTAATATTTTCTCATGAAAGTCGTAAATCAGATTCACAAATCAAAAGTAGTAGTGGTAGTCTAGGCATTGAAGATGGAGGGAAAGAGAGAAAAATATGAAAGGGAGGAGATCAAATGAATAAAGAAGTTTGGATAAAGAACAAGCATGATATTACCATCCCAAGCACCTAAAATATGTCATGATTTTCTAACTCATGGAATATTTTACTTACCTACCATATTTGATCTAGGAGCATCTAGGCCCATAAGAAATCTTTCATTACCAAAAAATATTTGTTTATTTTTTGTTTTAGTTCAGTTTTTGTGGTGTTTCATTTCCTTTTTTGTTAGTCTTTGGTTTATCTCTTTAGGAGGTTATTTTAGTTTCAATTTGGTAAAAATAATGTCTTAACCTTGCAATTACATAAGGTTTACTGTTGATAGGTAAGTGTGGGGGTTGTAAGGGGGGTACCCCCCTACGAGGGGTCTAAGGGGATCTGTTGGAGAAATTAGGATAATCACTTGATAATTAACTATTCATTAATTAATTAATTCCCTTATTACTTAGTTCACTTAAGCTAAACTTAGGAGTACTTTTTTCTTATTAGATTGGGCTAATTATAGGTATAGTTGCCTCATTGCATGAGATTAAGACACTTGTCAAATCTAATGCGATCTTCATCTAGGGATTTCTTTTGTATGCTTTCATAAGCATGCACTTTTATTGTAATCATTCAATTCAAAACCATTCAAGTTAATACATTGCACATATCGGTGCTCTTTTGGATTCAATATTTTCTCTCTTGGTTGCATATCAAATCAGTTGCTTTGATCTTTCTATTGTGATAGGATAATTGCTTGTAGCTTATTTTTGGGTGCTGTGGAGTTTAGTCATCAACTCCAACATGGTATCAAAGCTCTAGATATGTAGCCTCCTATCTGCACTTTGAGAGAGCCTATCTTGAGAAAAATCTTCTAATTTTTTAATTTTCTTTTCCAAAAAAATTTAAAAAATCATCATCATCAATTTTTCTTTTTGTTCTTTGTTTTTTTTAATTTTAATTTTGCAAAAAAAGACAAAAAGCACAAAAAAAAAAAAGCACAAAAAAGCACAAAAAAGAAAAAAAAAGAAAAATAAAGTAAAAAAAAGATTTTAAAATAATTTTGCCACCCACTAGCCACCAGCTAAGGTTTTTTGCCTTTTTTTGACCTATTTTCATAAATTAGTCATCACTTGGGTTTACATAGTTGAAATTGAAAGAAAAAGTGACATCATCAAAAAGATGATTTCAATATCTTTCTAGTGGTGCAAGTCTCATTGTTAGATTTTTCTACTAGCTCTTGCTATTCTCAATCAAAGTAAGATCTTCATTTTATGCTTTCAAGCTCAACTTTTTTCCTATATCTTCAATTTTCACAATTCAAGTGGCATTGGAAAGGTATTTTAGAGCTCTTTAGATCTATTCATGCTCTTTTTACAGAATCTACCCTAGGTATATTTTATATAGTGTTTTGTGTTTTTACATTCTACTCAATTACTTAGATGTCTTGCTAGTTGAAAATGATCTATTTGTGTGAGATGACATTATTTAATCTACTTTATTAGTACTAGAGTTGTTTTTCTCTAATTTTTTACTTGAGTATCATGGGTTTTTCTATTCATCCTTTTGTGATCAACTTGGACAAGGATAATTATGAGCCTTGGTGAAATGGAATCCTGACACATCTTAGGTGGCTTGATATTTTCCTTATTTGTATGGAATCATACCTACACTACACACACTAGGGAGTTTATTAGCATGGGGTATCATTAGAGATCATATTGTAGGGGTTATATGTTCTAGTGTTGATCTTGACACTATGTGTGCAGTATCAAACATTGAATGTCCCCACACACTTTGGACTCGACTTTGGGAGATCCATGGGGACCCTCATATCTCTCCATACCTAGAGGATTCTACTGTAGATTGCCTCATCCCTCTTGTTGAGGTAGATTCCATACCATTTGATGATAATACTTTAGAGGAGCTTGAGTATATCACAGGTCTTGCATGTTCACACTCTTCAGATTGAGGCTACATCATCATCTCCTATTTTTCTTGGTCAGTTTGAAATTACTACATCTTTGGTCCCTATTGGTTTAGTGCAATAGGACATCATACATCTTTTAGACAAAACTACTTGGGATTCATATCTTGCATACATATCATCCTTATTTTTAGAGTCTCAGATTGAAGACTTGGAGGATTACTTTGAGGACATTCATCTCCTCTTTGTTCATAGCCACATCAATGCTATTCACCCACCATCTTCATCATCTTTGTAGCTTGTTCTACATTAGTCTTCACAAGATCTTGGATCAACATCATCGATTTTCGACATGTGGATATGTGAGAAATTTTTAGAGGCATACATCATTTGGATTTGGATTCCCGATTCACCCATTCTTTTGGATTGGCTTGTCCAATCACCAATGGATCTTGTTCTTCCTAAGGGGAGAAATTTTCTTTGCAAGTAATGAATCATATTTTGGATTAGGCATTCATCATTGACACAAAAGCT
This sequence comes from Sequoiadendron giganteum, assembly GCA_007115665.2. NCBI lineage: Eukaryota > Viridiplantae > Streptophyta > Pinopsida > Cupressales > Cupressaceae > Sequoiadendron > Sequoiadendron giganteum. The sequence continues at coordinate 178,384,017 of CM021102.1, forward strand.
CTTTCTTTATGAGGGGATTAATATCCTCATATTATCTCTCCTATTGGGGGGAAATCCATTATACTTTCATGATATAAGTAGTCCTTGGGTGCTAACATTGAGTTCTCCTTCTATCCTTCTTTCACTAGTACAATCATTTCTTTTTCTCTCTTTTGGAGAGGAGTTTTTCCCATGTGGTTTTCTCCTTTTTGCTAATTATGAGAGATATCATTTATTTGTATATGGGTACCTCATCAGGACTTATATCTAGGACCCATCCATCCATCCATCACTACATTCTACATCAAGTTTTTATATCTTCCCCCTAAGTTGATCTTAAGGGGGGTGTTGGAGTAATCACTTGATAATTAATTATTAAGTCCCTTATTACTTTAGTTCACTTAATCTAGGAGTTCTTTTTTATTATTAGATTGGGCTAATTATAGGTATAGTTGTCTCATTGCATGAGATTAAGACACTTGCCACAATGTAATGCAATCCTCATCTAGGGTTTTCTTTTGCATACTTTTATAAGCATGCACCTTTATTTTAATAATTCAATTCAGAACCATTTAGGTTAATACATTGCACATATTAGTGCTCTTATGGATTCAATCTTTCTCTCTTAGTTGCAAAGAAAATCAGTTGCTTTGATCTTTATTTTGTGATAGGATAATTGATTGTAGGTGATTTCTAGGTGATGTGGAGTTCAATAATCAAATTCAATAAGAACTTCCACCAATAGGGGGTTCGGGGGTCACACACCTTGGTAGGGGCTTGGGGGAAGTTCCCCTAAAAGCCAAATTTTATGTGTATTTAATTATTGTAAATCTAGAACATTCATCATTAGGTCTTAGATCTCACGGTCGATATTTTATTGGATTGACTTGCCCTTGAAGGATACCCTATTTTATGAGGGTGTTGTATTATGGTTTTGTATTGTGATGTATTTTGAGAGTTTAATAGCGGTCATGTTGCCTCTGGATCTCTGGTTGGTGATACTCTTGTGAGAAGCTTTCTCTACAAGTATATTGTAATCTTCATGATTTTTGAATAATATATTGGGTGGATTTTGGAGTGTGGGTTTTTTCTCCTAAAAGGGTTTCCCCCAAGTAAATCATAATGTTGTGGTATGCATGATATTTATGTTTATTTCTATTTAAGTTTCTATAACTGTTGTAAAGATCTATAAATTTTTACATTATCCTCCTCTCAAGATTAGTGTAGGAAGTTATTCTTATACCTTAGCTTCATTACAAGTGGTACTAGAGCTTGACCACCTTTAGTTTTAGTTGTGGGTTGTTGGGTTTTTTGAGCTAATCCAGATTTGAGTGGGAGCTTGTGAAGAAGGTACTTTGTGATCTTGTTTCAAAAAGTTTTAGATGCCAAGTTCATTAGGGAGAATATAGGTGGATAAATTTTCTAGAAATAATTTTGAGATGTGGAAGCTAAATATGGAGGATCTATTGATAGATTGAGATTTGTGGGATGTTGGTGATGAGAATGTTTCAAGGCCTATAGATCCTACTTTGGTTGCTCAATATGATGTTATGGAACATAAAGACAAGGTTTAATCAAATTATGCTTGAAAAACTTTGTTTTAATCGATTTCCATGAAGAGACCTCTGCATAAAAATATGGAAGAAACTTGGCGAGATGTATCAAGCCAAATATTTAGTGAAAAAGATTTCTTGAGGAAGAAATTGCATTCCTTTAGAATGGAAGAAGGTGGATGAATTAAAGACCACCTAGAAGCATTCAATATTTTTTCGGCTCAATTGGCATTAGTTGGTGTCAAAATGGATGATGAGGAAAAATGTTAGATCTTTCTCTTTTTTTTGCCTGATTTATGAGAATCTCTTGTTATGGGTATTGAGAATATTGTTATATTGAAGACTAAATATGTGGTGGGTTCTTTTCTTTCTAAAGAGATAAAGAGTAAGGTATCCATTAGTGCCAAGGAGGCCTTAAATTTTTGTGGAAGACCTAAGGAAAAAGTAAAGAAGAATGGGAAGCATGATAAATCCAAGTCCAAGGGGAGATCCAAATCTCATGGAAAGTCCAAAGTTATTTGTTAGAACTATGGTAAACTTGGACATATTTTTAAGGACTACAAAGAAGAAAAGAAGAAGAAAATGAAGATACTTCATTCTAATTTTGAGTCTGAGAAGGAAGATGGTAGCTTTGGAAACTCATGTAGGTAATGATGCATGCTTAATTGAATTAGGCGCATCTTTCCATATGAACTTTAATAGAGTTTGGTTTTCTAAATATGAAGAATTTGATGGAGGTAAGGTGTAATTGGGTGATGATTCTTATTTAAATATTGTTGTCCATGGTAAATTTAGAATCAGGTTTCCTAATGGTAGAATAAAAAGGATTAATGGTGTGTTGCATATCCTTGGATTAGCATGAAATCCGTTATCTATTTGAAAAATAATAGATGTAGATGTGCAAGTAGTATTTTATAATGTAGGATACAAGATGGTTAGAGGTTCTATGGTGATTGATAGAGGTGTTAGATATGACTCATTATATAAGCTTGATGCATGCAATGCTGAGTGCAATATTACTTCTATGAAAATAAATTTTGTGGAAGAGGTGAGGGTTTCATCTTCAACAAATAGTCATGGCTTCTGGGTACCCAAGGGTTGTCTGATTTTAATCTTGAATTTGATTGGGTTTTTTGGCTTGAATTACCTTAGAATTAAACCCTATTTTATGAGGGCATTGTATTATGGTTGTGTATTGTGATGTATTTTGAGATTCTGACAGTGGTCATGTTGCCTCTGGATCTCTGGTTGATGATGCTCCTATGATAAGCTTTCTCTACAATTATATTGTAATCTTCCTAATTTTTGAATAATATTGGGTGGCTTTTGGAGTGTGGGGTTTTCTCCCAAAAGGGTTTTCCCTACTTAAATCACTATGTTGTGGTATGCATGCTATTCATGTTTATTTTTGTTTTTTTCTATAACTGTTGTAAAGATCTATAAAGTTTTACTTTATCCTCATCTCAAAATTAGTGTAGGAAGTTATTCTGCTAACTTAGATTTAGTACGGTCATCTTGTTGATGAGCCTAATGGGTATTTGTAGATCAAATTTGGTGAGAATTGGAAAAAAAATGGCTAAGTTATGCTCATGTAGGTTTTTTGGCCTGTTATCGGCCTTGTTGGTTTTTGTTCTGATACTAGATATTGTAGAGTTACTATTGAACTGACCCATTTTAAACTAGTTCCTATGTATTTTCATCACAATCAGTATTGATTGGTTTTTCTATACTTGTGAGAACTTCAAGGTCATCTAGATTTATGTGAATTCCTTGTCCATCTTCCTATTTTGGGAGTTCCATATCCAACTAAAGTTTGTAGGTTTCTCATGGCCATTGAGACTTCCATGTAAACTCATTTTGTTTGAACATTTATAATTTTAATCAACTACTGTAGATGAATAGTTTCAAAAATGATGTCAACAGGGACACAAATTACTTTCCAAAAGATACTAGAATCATGATGTAATGATGTCATCATTTGACACATATTGTGGACTTTTGTTGGCCAACTATATCTATAGACTTTCAACTTGCTACTGCATTTGTAGACTTTCAACTTACTACTACATTTATGGTTTTCATCTTGTTACTCCATTTGTAGATTGTCAACCAACTACTGCACACATCATTTTTGCAATGATTTAGTTGCTATAACAACTAAGATCTAATTTAATCCAACTTCCTAGACATTAATGGATAAAAGGGAGATTGATACACACATGGAGGGGTCTTTCAAACTCCTATATTGAATTTATACTACAAATAAAATCTGATTTAATCCAACTTACTAGCCACTAATGGATAAAAGGGAGATTGATACACACATGGAGGGGTCTTTCAAACTCCTATATTGAATTTATACTACAACTAAGATCTGATTTAATCCAAATTACTAGCCACTAATGGATAAAAGGGAGATTAATACACACATGGAGGGGCCTTTCAAACTCCTCTATTGAATTTATACTACTTGAAGATAACAATAATTGGAAATTATTTGTTGTTGAACATTATATTGGTTGTGTGTTGGGTTATCTAATAAGGTTCCATGATATCAATTTCATAAAAATGCAATAATCACCCACCTATAGAATTTAACATTGGAAAATTTGTCTTCATTATATTTTATGAAATAATCTATAATGTATAACTCAAATTGGACATATACATGTTTGACCCAAACAAATTTGACTAAACTTGGTTCGGTTGAACCTTATAAGTATCAAAGATGAAATTTGTGTTTTATAATAAAGGGGGTTTCAAATGAACTTGGTTGGGAAGGATTAGTTTGAACTAAAAAAATATGGTTTGAACTTCTATTTTTCATATATGATGATATGATGTATGGTGCACTTTCTCCCTATAAGGCACTGCCTTGAGTGCAACTAATATTTAACCCTAATCTATAAGAGGCAATACACTAATAGCTATAAAGATAGAATGAAATTGTTAAAAGAAGTAACCATGATTGTTAGGATGAGATATCATGGGCTATATAGGTAAACCCTACATGAATTATCCATCTTGATCTAATCACTGATAAATGAATATTTTCAAGTAGTGAAGGAGTTTAATAATATTTTAGGGAATCATAATAATAGGAGATTGATAAATCTTATATCGTAGTGCATGTTTTATAAACCAATATGGTAACCTAGCCTAAAGGATTGTTTGAAGCACCCGTAAACTATATGAGTTTATCTCGTAAATCTTAGATGAACTAAGTGTGCATTATTGTCAACAAAATATTAAATACATAATTAGCTAATGAATATTATCATCATGATTGAAATGGATTGTGATTCATAAAGAACTAGTAAAGACTAATATGGGATAGACCTAACAATGACATTAGTTAAACCTAGGAAACTTGATACTTTAGGATTCTTTGTATGATTAAGGTAATTAAAAAAGTTGGAATAGTAAAAAAAAATGATGATGATTATAGGATCAATACAATTATGTGTGTCTAAGAGTGAAATAGACAAGGTGACATTAGATGAATTTATAATGGTTAATTAGGGATAATTGATATTGTTCTACTTTATGAGGAAATTTATGATCTTAGATATTTTTCTTAATTATGAAGGTTGATATATATGGCTATTAGTAGATTTCCATTTGGGTTATATAATATGACAGTTAGATATGCTTCGTCATTTTATGTTTGAACAATTTTCTATGCAAAAGGTAAAATTGAGAATGCAATGTTAGATAAAGTAGAATGAAATGACAATCTAGAATAATTAGATAATTACATGGAATGAAATAATGTTGCTTGTATTCATCTTATATGAATAAAATGAAATATTGTGTAATCAAGAATCCATGAATCTTAAAAATTATGTTTAATTGGAAATTAGATAGATTGATGGAAGGTAATATTGTGAATAGTCTAAAATTAGAATTGAATTATGAATATACATATATATGGGTGATCCCACAATAGTGGTTTACAATTTTTGGTCAAACTAGACACTGAAATTATTATTTTTAACTAAATATTCACATTCAGGCACCTAAAGCTGCTAAACCATGAGGAATTTGAAGATGATGTAAAATAGAGTCATCACATTTTGTCTATAGATTCTAAAAATATTTTTTTCAAAATTTTTGGAATAAGATTGCACTTCTTTTTCCATCTCCCACGAAAACTGGTTTTTTTCATAAAACAACATTTTTAAAAGTGACGCTCACCGTATACAACATAACTATTTTTGTATGAAGGATAAAATTCTAATTTTTTCAAATTTATATTTTTAACTATGATATCTAGCACTTTAATTTGGTCTCATAGTTTTTTATTGAATATTTTTTCCTTAATAGAGTTTCAAAGTCAAACTAATTGCAATTCAAACATAGGTGGACTGTATACAACATAACTTTTTTCTGTATGTATCAAAATTCATTTTTTTTTTTTAATGGATCAAAGACATCAATACCCGGCACGAACATACTTTTAAAAAAAATATTTTGATAATTTTCTATTTTTCCACATGTGCAAAACAAAGAGCTTGATTTTCGGTGAAAAACCTATGTTTAATAAAACTAAAAAAACACATACATAATAAAAAAAAAAATATGAAAATTATATTCATGGGATAGCTCATTTCGAGGACTACCATAATCATTTGAATTAAATTTTAAATGAATTCATTTGATGCCCCAAAAGGTAAATCAAAAGTGATTTGTTATCAACATTTTGTTAGGTGTAAAGGAGACTCATTTATAGATATGGTTTAAAACTAGTCAAGTTCTATCCAAGGGGGTTTGATCTAAGGTGGTTTGACCAAACCCTCTTCAATTGGAATCCGTAAAATGGAATTTTTAAAGGCTTAAATCATTATATTTTTTAAAAATATGTGATTTCAGCAAAAATCAGTTCCTCTCAGAAATTGTAAACCAGCTTTGTGGGATCACCCATATGGTTGTTTTATTATTTTGTTTCAGTTATGATGATTTTTGAACATATTGACATGTGGCATTGAGTGTTCATGTATAATTCCATGGCTTATGGAATCAGAGATCTCTTAGAAACCCTATGTGATTAAACCGTGAAATCAAGACCATTGTCCATATAGAGGGAATAGAGTACCATTCATGATTTTTTTAATTTGTGATGTTAATCATGAATATGTTTGTGATTTATTTATCATGTAAAGATAATTATGAATGTTAGTTTTTGATTTTATTTAGTTTCATGTGATCCTAGGGTGTGAGTTAGAATTCTAGGTGGGGAATTTTGGATGCCTTCTTTTATGCAGATTTTGAGGGCCTTTAAAATCTTATTTTTATTTGTTTTCTTAGTTTTTGGTACCCTAGGGTAAGTACCAATGGACCTATGGGGTTCTTTTACACCCCGAAATTAGTCAAGGACCTTGATTTGACCCCTCTTAATGGCCCATTAAGAGGAGTGATGAAAATTAGGTCTTGGAATGAGAAATATATGACTTGTCTTGTCTCATCCTCATTACACTTAGTTCATTTATGAATTTGGGGAAGCACACAAAAGGACTCACATGTGTGAGCTTCCTTTGTAAGAGACCATGGGAAGAGTGTCCAAGTCCACTCCCCATCTCCCAAAAAGGTCTCACACATGCGTGAGAACTTGTGGGAGAGTGTGCTTGAGAGAGGAATGAGAGAGTGACAAGTGTCACTCCCTCAGTCACAAAACTCAAATTAGGGTTTTCTAGTTTAATCTCATTTGAGAATGAAAAAGGGGATTATTTTATTTTCTTCTTGTTTTTGGGTTTTGAGAAGAAGTTTATTATTGGATTTTGAAGATTTTTTGGCTTGGTTTTGGGAAAATATTTGAAAGAAGTTGGAGTTGAAGATGATTTCAACCCATTCTATCTATTTTTGAAGAATCTCAAGGAGGTAGGCCTTTTTGGCTTCTTAATTTATTTTTGTAAGGTATGTGAATGAGGTTTAAAAATTTATGGGTAATGTTTCCTTCTTGAAATTTATGTGTTTATTTTTGGTTTATGTTGTGAATGTGGGAAGGGATGCTAGGGATAAAATCACCCTTAAATGAAAAGAGCATCCCTAGTTTATGTGTATGATAAATAAGGAATTTTGGGTGTTATGTGGATGGAAAGATGGGTTAAAAGTTAAATATGATATTTACTTCTATTTTGGATATTATTTATTATGTTTGCATTTAATGTTGTATGAAATTGTGTGTAACTTAGTTCTTAGAGATGTCTCCTAGATTGGGGTTGAACTATGAGTAGGTCAATGGTTGGGAGGTGATCTCTTCATAGCCATGGAAAAATATATTTTGATATGTAGGTGTGGAAGATTTTGGAGAAGCAAATCAAGTTTTCAATATGACTACTTTTAGTTCATTATTGTAACGTGTTGTAATATATGAGTAAAAAATAACCTTTCAAAAAGGAGTTCATGTATCTATGGCATGTGAGTGTAAGAGTCTTGCATGTATTCTAATGAAATATTTAACTTAGTATCATTTTTTTCATATGAATTTAACTAAATGAATAAATATTAGTATGCTACTTCTCTATTTTAGAGAATATAATGTAATAGGAGAATAAGATTATTTAAATTTAAACTAACTAGTTAAAGCTCATCTCTATTAATCTTTTTAATGTTTCAAAGAAAAACATTTAAATTATTTATTTACATTTGAATATTGAGAGTTTAAAATTAGTCAATGAGGTATAAAATGAGAGGCTCCATAGTATAGTGGATAAAGGTTCAGTTCCCAAGCATTGGACAACTTGACAATATAAACATTAATATAAATTTAATGGTGCAAGAAAATAATAAATAGGCTTAGGAAATAAATAAATATATTCAATGTCATTAATTATAGTTTTAAGATTATAAAATTTATCCTTTTATGTCGCTTTATATATATATTTAAAATGGAGTTTTAAAACATCATAGGTACATAAAATGAGAATAAAAATATAAAGGTATATAAACTATTATTTAAAACAAATCATAAAAGAAATAAAAATGAAAGCATGGGGAATTTATTGTTGGAGTATAAGACCACTGAGAGAGCGGGGGGGTGAATCAATAGTCTAATGAGAAATCAAATTTCAAAACATAACTTTCTTATATTATACAAAGAGACCCATTGAAAGCACTTCAAACATTATAGGTATTGAATGTTGAGGGAGTCACAATGATATGTGAATCAAACATAATACTTGAACAAAGAAGACCAATGAAGAACAATGTGGAAAACCACCAAGAGCAGACATAACACAATTTTTATGAGTGGAAAACCCTAAAAGGGTGAAAAAACACTCTAAAAATAAGTTTCATTAAGCCTCATTTGCCAAAACCTCACTGGTTACAAATTATATGCTTCACTGGCAAGACAACATGCCTCACTGGCTAAACAACATGCCTCACTGGTAACCCAATATGCCTCAATGGAAAACCATCATGCCTCATTGGCTAAACAACATTCCTTATTAACAAATCAACATGCCTCACTAGCAAAAAACCATGCCTCACTAGAAAAATACTATTCCTCATTGGAAAACATACATCACTTCAAAAGAATTAAACAAAGCTCAGAGGGTTACTTCATTTCTAGGTAATTCACTGCTCTATATTTACATCAACAATTCAACAAACACCATCTTCCTTATTCTGAAACAAACTCCAAACATCTGTGATCTTGTTTAGATCATATTGATTTTTCCAAAGGAAAACATACTTCATGAACACTATAATCCTTATACATATTGTTATTCCAGTCTTCCTCTCTATGCATAAATTTTCCAAAACCATAGTAACTAGATCTTCAATTCACTCACATAGAACCCTAAATTTAATTGCATTCCGGATAAAAAAATTACATTCAAATTACTCTACACTATACAGAGAAAATATATTTCATGAAAATACAGTCTTACCAAACCACATAACTCTTTCATTTTTTGTTATGCAAGTCTTTGTCATTATGCATAGTCTTGACAAAAGCATGGTATCATAGTTTTTGACACCCTCACACTAAGTACAAACCACACCAACAATATTCTCAAAGCTTTGATAGTCCTCAATAATCCATTGTTCCTTCAAAAATAGTTACAAGACTATGTATATTTGAAAACAAATGCAATGACATCCAAAAGCCTTTCAAAGTGGAAACCCCAAGAAGTTTAATCATTATCAGTTTTAAATAAGATCCTTTTATTCTTCAACACCTACCAAAATATAATTGAATGATGATCATTAATCATAATTTGAGTGGTGAAATATAAGTCTTAAGCCTGTTTGATCGATAAACCTAAGAAAAGAAGCTAGTTGCTCAACGAGTTAGAACCCTTTAATTGTCACATAAGAGAATTTTGACCTTGTAGTGCCAATCAACAAAGAAATATAACACAAGAATAACTTTGCATTGACGGCCCCTAAAAAGCATAAACCTTGGGTCTTTAGAGTTCTTAGGCTAGGGTTTTAGAAATTTCTTAGTGTTCTAGGTTATAGAGTATAAAGAACTCATCAAACCCTAAAGAGAGTTTACCATCATGCTACTTTGTCCTCTTCAATACTCTAAAACTGATAATGAGTAGTGGAAGCAATGCCAACTTCTTGAAAGGTAGTAAACTTTAAAAATATTGATGCTCATAAGAAATTTTCTTAACTATATAATCGACTTTATCAAACATGCTTTTATGTAAAGTCTCTTCCACTGAATAAACAACAATTTGTATAGTAATGAACAACTCTTTGACATGAAGATCTATAATAATTATGTCATTAAGATCATGAAATAAATGAACAAGAACTCTATCAAATCACCATATTATATACCTTTGAATGCCATCCCAATAACCTTTGAATGGTTTCTTTGTAAGATTCTTTGACATCAAACTCTCAAACTAAGAAGCAACCCTATGCTACTTTTCCACCAACACCGACTCATTGAATGATTAAGCATTGAGATACCAAGTGCAACTCACTTTGCATATAGTTGGCATCAAAATACTTTTCATTAATTAAAGATATCAAGTTTCCACAATCCATAATGCTAATTTTCTTTGATTTCTAGATTCGATTGTGTAATAATTTTTTCATCAACTTTTTGGATCACACTCCATGATCCATCATCAAGATAAAGCAAAGAGCTCAAGGAAAAATGTGATCACGAAGTGTGATCCAAAACATTGATGAAAAAATTATTACACAATTGAATCCAAAAATCAAAGAAAATTAACCTTTTCATTATATCAATGACAAATTAATCATGAATGAACAAGCTACTTTTGCATCAACACCAATGATAGATCAAACTTTGAAATCAATGACAAACACTAACAAATATTGGGTGTAATGTGTCATACTTAAATAACACCAATAAATCAATTATGCCATTATGAATATTAAATTAAAGACAAAAATCAAATAGCTATTTTCCATCATAGCACAAAATGTCCAAAATAATAACTTATATTCATTTCCAAATGTCAAATTGTCAAATAACATTGCTTGACCTGGCTAACATTGCCACATAGTCAACTCAAGTTTTACATCTTATAGTACAAGTACAATAATCAAAAGATGGAATTCCATGTAATTCCTCTTCAATGCTCACCACATCTGGTGGATGAGAACATGGTTTGGGAACTTTTCCACCCAACCATGAAGCTACGCTTCCCCAAAATTCTTCCTAACTGAAAAAATACCTGACCTTGTACAAAATACTTAGCAAGAGAAAATGATATGAAAGGTGGAATTTGGTGCATGCCTAACATAAGTACAAGCATTTCTAAATAAAATCAAAACATGTAAGATCAATGTTAGGAAATGACAAAGTTACATCATAAAAATTAGTCCATTCAATGTTATGGGCTACCAACCTTGGCCAAGCATAAGCTATATATAGTTACAAATGATATATTTTGGAAAAGAAAAATCTATACTCTCTGTTAATCCACTTTCAACACCTGTCCTGAAAGGTAAATTTCTACATACAAAAGGAAACACCCTTCCCTTCTATTCATCAAGTTTTCAAATATACAATCTAATTTGTAATAGTTATTTTAACTAACCTTCTTATGATATTAAATCAATTTTTTTTTCAACTTAATCTACATATGTTTCACTTGGACTATCTCCGATTCAATAGATTGTTGCAAAGTAAACTAACCAGATTTACTACTTTTGTGCATTATACATCAAAAAATCAGTCATTGTAACATGTTTTGCATTTATCAATTGAAATATACTTTTATGCATATTTCTTCACTCATGCATCAACATAGAGATTACAAATATTTGCTTGCTTTTTCCCACACAAAATAGACTAATATTTATTTAAGGAAAATAAATAAACTATTTAAAGAAGGTATGTTGCATGTATGTGTATATTCATGATTGGTTTATGGATATACACATATATGGCCTTCATAACAGTAATAAGTATGCATATACATTATTTTAAAACAAGAATAGAAATCCATTTCATTTGCAAACAGACCATTACAAATCCCATTATCTTGCAAGTACAAAAAATAAGCAATATCTTTTACTAGAAAATCCTTTTTTCTACAAGCATTTAAATTGAACATATAATTTTATGAATTTCACTCTAGTATTCTATTCCAAAAGTACTAAAAGGATTATCATAAAAGTTCACACAAAAATTTCATTAGACTGATTGGAAAAATTCTACATTAGTTGTGTTTCAAAACTTCAATGCGAATGAAGTGTTTATTCAAAGAGGCCTGTCATGGGTTTTCTAACTCTTGAAAATAAATAAATTTAATGACATGAAGTCGGCTTCACAAAACTAAAGAAAACAAGTTTCACTTACAAATAATTGAGCTTCACTTAAATTTTAGACCTTTCATAAGCAATGAATTCGATGCCATAGAACCAATGGGTTTGGTCTTCCCATAAGCATCAACAAAATTATAACATTATGCCAAGAATTGGGTTCAAATTAATAGTGATACAATTTAATGTCTCACAATGTGACTAGGTTTCACATTAATAGAAAAATAATATCTTATCTCAATGGACCAGGTTTCACATTTATAGAAAAATAATATCTTATCTCAATGGACCAAGTTTCACATTATTAGTGAAACAATGGCATATCACAATGAAGTCAGGTCTTCACATAATAGTGAGACGATAACATAATATTATGATATCGGGTTTCAATTTAACAATGAAAGGATATCATAATATTATGTAATCGGGTTTCACAACCACGGTGAAATGATAACATAGTACAATGAGAACGAGTTCACATTTTTGTGAACAATGATATAACATAGTGAAAATCAGGTTCATATTATGAGATAATCAGTAAAATAATAGATTGAGTTGAGTTCATACTAACAATGGCATGAATCATATTTCAATGATCAATTTCAGATTAACAGTGAAACTCTAATTAATATTGATTTGGGTTTTTCACTATCAATGGAAAAAAATAACATAATAAAATGAATCGATTTCACCATGATAGTGAACCGATAACTTACCATATTGAAATATCAATCTCATACACTTCTAGTTGTGTTAAATTGGTAAACGTTTTTCATTTGTGGTTGCATACATTTGAAAAATCATTTCAATATGGTAAGCTATCAGTTCACTTTCATGGTGAAATTGATTCATTTTATTATGTTAAATTATTTCACCATATTGAACGGCTAGTAGAATTGTACATGGTGGGGGACAATGTCAATAGAACCCTTAACTTTAACTTGTATCTTAAAGTCACTCTAATAGTAATTAGGCGTGCACTATGAAACTTTTTAAATAAATTAATGTCACTTTTATAATATTTAAGGACGAACTTTGGAATTTGATAAACTAAATAAAGTCATTCTATGAGTCATTTAAATAAGAGCTATTTACTCTGTAAAGTATTAAAGAGAATTTAATTGTTGTGATTGAAATTCAATGATAATATACCCTTGGGATGTTAAGATATTAAACATTCATTAAAATTGTATAAATTATTCCTCCTTAGGATAACCAAGAGTAAATAGTTCATATAAACTAAAGTTGTTTTTGAGTTAAATCAACTTCATAAATAAAGGTGTGGGAAATGAACATGATGCCATACTTTGAAAATTATGTCATGGTGAATCTATTAAATTAATGTTAAAATTATTTTTTTATGAATAAAATTGGATTTAAGGGTTTAATTCCATTAGAATTTTAAATGATGATTAAAATTATACAAAACCCTAAGGTATTAAAGTTGGCTAATAATCATTAAAGGGAAGAATTAATTTATTGCTTGAACATACATAGGTTCCAATTAATTGTCCTACTTGAGGAATTAAGATTTAAAGTTTTGGTATGTCATATAAGTTAATAATTTTATGGGAGGTATTAGTGCCCTAACCTTCTCAATGGGGGAATGTGTTAATAGCTAGCTACATTATATTAAATAACCCAAATCAAGTTTAATTTTGGGATTATAATTGACTTTCTAGCTCAAAATTTATCCAACCCATGTTTGAATCGATTAAACCTAAGGGTGCTCTTAATGCAATTGTTAAATGAGTAACCCTTAGACTTAGGTGTTAGCCTATAGAAAAACTTTGGTTAATTGAAATCTAATTACTAATGTCAATCCTAGGGGGTTACAAGAAAAAGTGCATGCAAGTAAACACTAAACATATTTGTATGGTGAATCTCTTAGAGTTATCTTTCACACTTAACTTAGGATGTTGTGGCATCTAGTGTTTGGTTCAAATCATGTCTAGGTTACCCATACAAGTTAATGCACATACCTTGGGTGACAATAAGTACTTAATTAATGATTAAAAAAAATTAGTTAGTTTTCTTGGAAAAAATTATGGCCATTACACTCCTATGTTTAGTAGTATACTTATTAGTTTGGGATTACCTAGATCCATGATGATTTTCCTAGTGATGAGCTTTATGATGATTACAGATCTTCTATCACCAACGATATTTATTTTTTTCCTTCACATGAGGTCATTAACTCCCATTTATTTCAAGGTGATCCCTCTTCTCTATCTTTTCACTCATGGTCTATTTATGATATTTTTAATGATGAAAACAGTGACACTTCTTAATCTCATTATGATGTGGTTTATGAAGCACATTCTTTTAACAAACTTAGGATTGAGTTAGTTAGTATTAAAATGAAGATACAAATTTACATATTAGATCATTCTTATTTGCATACTATGCTTATATAAATGATTATTATACTTTCATACATGTCTTTGGTGATACTTTGATTGATCAAACGGGTGATCCCACAATAGTGGTTTACAATTTTTGGTCAAACTGGACACTGAAGTTATTATTTTTAACTAAATATTCACATTCAGACACCTATAGCGACTAAACCATGAGGAATTTGAAGATGATGCAAAATAGAGTCTCATCACATTTTGTCTGTAGATTCTAAAAATATTTTTTTCAATTTTTTTGGAATCAGATTGCACTTCTTTTTCCATCTCCCATGAAAACTAGTTTTTTTCATAAAACAACATTTTTAAAAAGTGATGCACACTATATAACGCATAATTTTTTTTCCATGAAGGATAAAATTCTAATTATTTCAAATTTAGATTTGTAACTCTGATATCTAGTGCTTCCACTTGGTTAGATAGTTTTATATTGAATTTTTTTTTCTGAATCATATTTCAAAGTCAAACCAATTATAATTCAGACATAGTGTGACCGTATAACGCGTAACTTTTTTTCTATATATCGAAATTCAATTTTTTTTGTTGTTGTTGGATCAAGGACTTCAATATCTGGTGCATTCATATATATATATATATATATTTGATAATCTGCTATTTTTTCGCATGTGTAAAACAAAACCTTCATTTTCGATGAAAAACCTATGTTTAATAAAACTAAAAAAACAAATACATAATAAAACCAAAACATATTAAAATTATATTTGTTAGATAGCTCATTCTGAGGACTACCATAATCATTTGAAATAAATTTTAAATGAATTCAGTTGATCCCCCAAAAAGTAAATCAAAAGTGATTTTTTATCAGCATTTTGATAGGTGTAAAGGATACTCATTTATAGGTATGGTTTAAAACTAGTGAGGTTCTATCTAAGGGGGTTTGATATAAGGTGGTTTGATCAAACCCTCTTGGATTGGAATCCTTAAAATGGAACTTTTTAAGGCTTAAATCATTATATTTTCTAAAAATATTTGATTTCAACAAAAAACAGTTCCTTTCAAAAATTGTAAACCAACTTTGTGGGATCACCCAAACTAAAGAATAGTTCAATTCATGTCATGATTATTAATCATCCTTCCATGATTTGTCATGTGATTTCAAAGAGTACTTTATTATTGACCCTAGACCATGTTTTATTCATAATTTTCATTATTCTCCTTCTAGTGTCCCTTTCTTAGTGGACCCCATCAATTTATTTATGCATCATGATGATATTTAAATTTTTGATAGATGCCCTCTTTTGGATCTATTAATTCTTTCACATGACATATTTTTGAGTACATGTGGAGTGCATACATCCATCTTGCACATGGCTTTGGTGCATTGTATTTTGATATTTCTCACATGAAGTAAATTTGTGGCACCTTATTTCACAAAATATGATGACAAAACTGATTGATATGACATTTACAATACTTCCAACTTATGCATCTCCCTTGTTTTCGTGAGGTTTAATTGCTTGGTAAGGTGTTCCATCAAATTTAAGTAATCATACCCTTACATGATTTTATTAACTACAACATACATATAACACATCCTTTCACTACTTTTGAAAATCCGACTAATACAGTTTTTATGAAACATTTTCATTATAATATCAAATCTAAGACATATACCCTTGACCTACAAACAATAAAAAAGACTTAAACCGTATAAAAATTTCATATGTCAGTTTCAAACATTAACTATTAATATGAATTATATTTAAACAACTAAGAACATATGGTTTACTCTAATATTTAAGAATGAAGTCTATTATAAAGAACACATCATTCATTTTCAGATTTGTAGACTACCATATGTGAACATACTTTATTATTATAAAGACCACATCATTAATTTTCAGATTTGTATACTACTATATGTGAACATACTTTATTAACCCCCAAAAAAATCTCACTTCACTGTCACAAGAACCTGACACAAATGCATCTCTTTCAATTACGCATTCTGAAGTTTATTCCTGATCCACATGGCTTAAGCTTCAATCCCAACATATCACACATTGATTATAGAATAATACTGCAATTTGTAACCAAAGTCAACCATTCATGTAATCAATTAATACTAATGTGGCGCAGATAGGATAGTTCTCAAGTACCATCTGGACTTGATAAAAAAACCCTGTAAGAAAATGCTTATACTTTGTTAAGGAGTGGACAGATGGAATCCCATATGGGTTTTTTATATATATTCTCGAATACAAAATGCGATCAGATCTGGTTTATGGAGTTAGTGAGACTCGAACTAGTGACATGCAAAGGAACGTAAACGACAGAGCATGGATTCAAACCTCTTGCTAATCTGGGGATACATTTGAAAAACTCCAAATAATCAGTAATCAGTAATATTGGGTAACATCCAAAATACATTACTATTCTTAATTGATCTTATGCGTCAGCATCACATCACGAGCTCACTAAAAGTTTGGAATTATCGTTTCCCATTGAATGAACAAATGTATTGTTCCTATGCAGATTATGTCAGCAACATCTGATACGTTTCACAGGTGTCGCCAGGAAGGATTCATTTCTAATATCCATAGACTTCTAAAATGTCGTCTGCAACAATGTCAAAACCAGGCTCATCACTTGCAATATAATGGTTTCTGAGCCACATAATTTACATGTATTGACAGCAAATATAAATAATAGAAAATGTATGATCAATATATCCTGCTACGCATCCACATGTTCTGCTATACAAGTGTGAAGTTGATGGGAGATAGGGGTCTCCTGTTTTCTTCTTCAGATTCTACATGTGAATAAGCTTGCTAAGGAGGTGAACCGGAGGAGTCAATCTTATTCAAGCTATCTTGGGCAAGAAATGAGTTGATTATAGGGAGGCGATTGTAGTTTTGATAGCTGGGGATAATATTTGTAAATTTAGTACTAATTAGGATATTATAAGTTATTATTAATTATTATTAATAATTATATAAAATGTGTTTATTAGATTTTAAACCTAATAAATCAATGGTGTTATTGGTATAGTATGATAGTTAAATTGTGGTGTTGTGGTTCTTGATACTAAGGTTTAAATTTCATTGAGACATTATTGCTGAGCATTTATGATGGGGATGAAGTCTCCCATTTGTGACTTCATTGGTTCATAGCTGAGTCAAAGTGTTTACCATTCTCCAAAAAAAGGTGTACATCAACAAAATATGATTTAATATATAATTATAGGTCTAATGTTTGTGTTTTGGGATCTTTTATGACACCTCAATCGATAAGTATAGGTCCAACATTTTTTTTGGGTCTCTTGTGACACCTCAATGTATAATTATAGGTCCAACCTTTTTTTGTGTATTTTACTATGCATCAACAAAAGTATGTTGATGTTTGGTCATATTTGATGATGTGGACCTAACACCTTAGGCTTAAGCCATGAACATTCCAAGTAAGTTGCTACAAAAAATTGAGACATACAAAACACCATGTATGATTTTGAGATGCATGAAGTTAGCAGACAAATTTAATGGATCCTCTCCCTTATTATTGTTGCTTGTTTAACATTGGATCCTTTACATTGATCAAGTGCCCTAAGGGCTTTTTGACCAAATGCTCCTACTATGATTGGATTGGTTAGGGGGCATATTTTTATGGGATCTCAACCCATCCTAGTTCAATCCCTATTAAATTAGAGGGGGATTAGAAGGAGGTGAATGTTGATGTGGATGATTGTTTTATCTGTTATTATGTTATTATATTATATTTCCAATGAAATTGTGATTGTATCATACATACAATGGTAAGATGTGTGTGGGTGATCCCACAATATTGGTTTATAATTTTTGGGCAAACTAGACACTAAACTGATTTTTTAAAACTAAATCTTCACTTTCGGGCTCCTACAGCGGCTAAACCGTGAGGAATTTGAAGATGATGCAAACTAGTGATTTGTGATGTTTTGTCTATAGATTCTAAATATATATTTTTTCAAAAAATTTGGAATTAGATTGCACTTTTTTTTCCATCTCTTTTGAAAACTAGTTTTTTTTTTTTTAAAACAACATTTTTTAAGGAGTGACGCTCATCATATACAACATATTTTTTTTTGTATGAAGGATAAAATTTTATTTTTTTCAAATTTAGATTTGTAACTATGATATCTAGCACTTTCATTTGGTTTCATATTGTTTTATTAAATATTTTTTCCTTAATCAAGTTTCAAAGTCAAACCAATTACAATTCAAATATAGGCGGACCGTATACAACATAACTTTTTCTGTATGTATCCAAATTCATTTTTTTTTAACAGATCAAAGACATCAATACCCAACATGAACATATTTTTAATTCTTTTCTTTTTATAATCTGCTATTTTTCCACATGTGCAAAACAAAGAGCTTGATTTTCAGTGAAAAACCTATGTTTAATAAAATTAAAAAAATAAATACATAATAAAACCAAAACATATTAAAATTATATTCATTAAATAGCTCATTTTGTGGACTACCATCTTCCAGTTGGGTTTGTGAAATCTCCTCCATTTTCATCCTCAACCCAAGCTTCAAAGGGCAAAAATTTGGAGTTTTTTTGTGTCAGAGGGTGGAAAGGTGGGAAAAGGGGGGTTTGCTCGAACCTAAGGGGTTTGAGTGAACCCCCTCTCCATGATGGGAAATGGCGGGTTCCCACATTTAATGGGTTCGTTCAAACCTAGAGTTCGTTCGAATCCCCCAAAATGATTTTTTTTTGTTTGAGGTCATTTTTTGGAAGTTTACCTTCCTCACTCAAATTGTAAACCACTTATGTGGCTTCACCCATGTACATACAAAATAGAAGCACACAAAAATAATTTAAACTAAGTTAACCTATTCTACTCACAATAAATGCAACACTTTGATCAAGCATATGAATTGGTTAAAAAAATTAATGAAAACCATTGAAGATATTCTTACCAATACCAACCCTTGTTGCACTAAGCTATGGTAGTTATGCTCCATGATAGCAATATGTGAATGCCCTTACCAATAGGATAATATAAATTTCATGGAAAAGATATGCAAATGGTACGAGTTTCATCCAATTTAAAGATTTTTGGACGAACAATCAAGGATAGATGGGATTCTTTTGAAAGATCAAGGGCTCTCACTACTTCAGAGGCTTGGGATGATGAGAAGAGGCCAAGTGTCTTTCATGAGGTTGGTGAATGGGGAGGGGTCTAATATTAAAGGGAAATTAATGGTTGAGTATTCCCTTGGAAGAAGTGGATGGAAAAGAGTGAAAGGGAAATTCATAGCACATTGGGGGTATTGAAAAATCTTTGATCCATGTGATGTGTACCATGACACATGTCATATGTACAAAAACTCATACCTTGTGTACAAAGACACATGCATGTGTACAATTCTAGAGGATGCACATGATTAAAGAGTACTAATGAGGGTTAGGAATGTTTAAGTGGAGGACTATTGGGTTAGTTAGTTTTAGCTCATCTAATAAAAAGTGATGTTATAGAAAAATTAAATAGATAATTATATATATTTAAGTTTTGGGGTAAGCATTGGGGGCTTCAATAAATAAATATTTGGATTTATTTATCTAATGTTGGGTTATAGAAGATGGTTGATTAATTTCTTAAGGCTAGGAATAAGGTTGGTTGAATAGTGGTGAATAATAGATGAATAGTGATTTTATTTAATTAAATAATAATGATTAATAATGGAGTGATAAATAGGTAATTAATTAAATAAATATGGATTTGTTGAATCAATTATAGAGAAAATTTCTTACGTGATTGGTTGAAATGATTTGATATGTTGATTTTAGGTGTATATATTTTGTCCCTCTTTGAGATGGTGTTATGAAGTAGCATTGTTTTTGTTGGTGCACAAAGTTGTAAATTCCCAAATCCCTAAGGTTGGATAATTTCCTAGGTGTTAAGGGTGTCAAACCTAGGAAGAATACCACAAGACTTATATTTAGGTTGGACAACTAAGGACCAATTATTTAGGTGAGTAAGACCTCTAATTCTAGTTTTTCAAGGCTAAGGGGGTTTCCCTAAGGTGCTCAATTAAATTATATTACAAGGACTAAAAAAAAATCTTTCTACAAACCATACCCACTACATAGTGTATTCCAATTAATTTAGTTTCCACAATATACCTATCTATTGGCTTGAACATACAAATCTATGCACCTTTATATAGTAAAAAGGCTTACTAGAGAAATTGTATTACAATATGGCTATAACAATCCTTACTAATACTATGCACTTATACATAGAAGTTGTGAGACTCCACCTTTGTGATCATGTTGGGTCTATTCATTTTGACGCTTATTGTCCAATATTCCTTGTGCCTCCATGTTGGATGTTATACTTGAGATATGAGTGATGGTCGTTCCTATACATCATGAAGGTTATTATGCTTGACTGATTTTGGATAAGGTTAACCAAGAAATTACTCAAATAAATATTTTCTTATTGCATTCAATCAACTTGAGACAAATACATAAATTATTCAAAACATCATGGATTGAAATATGCACAATAGGCTTTTCTTGTAGCTTCATTTCACTACTCCAAAAAATCTTCATACTTGCCTTCCAAATATCTACACCTTTAGATCTTGAACTCTATGCTAATCTCTGTACGTTTTACTCCACTCTTTCTTCCATATGCGTTGCTGATTTTCTAATATTCTAAAACTTGTCACACTCTATCTATCTTTGCTCCCTCATTTTTCTGAATCTTCTAAAATAGTTTCTAGGTTTGGTGCGCCTCATTCCTAGCTTTCCAAATCATTTTGAAAATCATAATTTCAATGAGACTGGATCTCATAATCATGACCCATACAATCTTTTCTCTTTCCCCAAAAAATAATAATATTCTAGTCAAACCTCCATAATGCTCATTACTCCTTCCTAGCATGGATTTCCTCTTATTGGCATGTGCATTCAATGTGCAATTGAAATTATTGTTTGTACTCTCCAACCCACTATCTCCACTCTCCCTCAACACCTTGCCCATCTTGCAATAAAATACAAATTCAAATTTCAATGTGGAATTACAAAGCATATTAAATGCCCACTCCAAGCTTGGGTGTGAGATTTTTCTTTTGTAAAATTAGCATCTTTTAAAACAATTTAAAATTGAATCAATTAAAAAGTTAATTTTCCCACAATTCTAATATGCTAGAGGAGTTGGGACTTTCAATAATTCAAGCCTGCAACCAAAAATCAAAACAAAACACAAGCACACAACTATAAAATATTTTTGGTTGTACATGATTGCTTGGTACCGCTAGATGCTCCTGTATCATTTGTGGAAAACTATTTTGTTAGATATGTGTTTGTGTACTTGGGAATGGATTAATATGATAGTCTTTTGTGTATACATGCGAAGAATTTTTGTGTTAAACTGTGTTGTGTTTTATGTTGAGTTTCTCCATGTGGCTATGCACATTCACCATGCTTGGGGGTGGGTTGTTTCACAACCCTACAAATGGGTGGAGAGCCCATTGGAATATTGTGGTTTTCCTCTTGTTTCCTTTTCAGGTTTTGGATGGAGTTTTGGAAAATGTGCTTTATATTTGTTCAAGTTTATGAATTGAAAAATCAATATGGCCTTGAAATTTTCATGATAGACCTATTTGATGTATATTGTGGGTCAAATATTAAGAGCTAAAATTGTTCAAGAATTCAATTATGAATAAATAAAATAGAAGTTATTTCAATGTACAAGCATATGTATTGGTTTATATTATTGAATGAAAAAGTATTGTTGATTAATGAAAGAATTATTTCTTTTACTTGATTTTTACATAGCTAAAAATAAACTTGCATTGCTTTTGGTTTTAATCAATCAATGTAACCAAAACTGAAATAAAGAGAAGGATACCTTGTAATCTACTTTAAATTACCAAGGAAAAAATTGTGATTATTTTCTAAATTATTTTACATTCCTAAGGTTGGAAATATGCTTCTTGAGATTTCTTTATGATTCAATGGAGAAGAAATAAAAAATAAAATTTAGGTTTTGTAGAAAACTTAGTTATGCATTAAGGTTCCATATTTTTTGAAGTATGGAGATAGTAAGGAAAGAATGATCGCGGATTCTTGATATTTAATGAGCTTAGTTTTTAGTTTTGTATGGGAACAAATTGTTGCAAATTAGAATTAAAAAAATAATTATTCTCTTAGTCCAATAATGCTTGAAATTTGGCCAGACAAAATAATTTTGAATGCATCAATTTATTTGTAATTTTGGAAATATTAATTTTCTACCCAAGTAATAAGTAGGTTTGTGCATAAAAAAACACAAATACTATTACATTTAAAAATCTAAATAGTCTAAAAGTAAATTTCGAAAAAAGGGGCAAACAAATGATTCCAACAATAATTATTGATATACCTATTCATGATAAATTATTAATACACTATTATAAGAAGATTTAAATTAAAAGTTAAATAAATTCCATCAATAATCATTAAATTAATAAAATATTTACATTGGAAACCTTAAATGAAAAAATCAAATATTAATATTTCTTTTAAGAGAAACTTTAATTCATAAATCTAATATTTAAGAAAGATGCAAAATAGATAGTTATATTATTAATTATATTATCTAACCTATTAATAATAAACATTATAAGCCTGCAAATAGAAAAATAAAATAAATTAGACATTATAATGATTAAGGATTTTGCAATAAATAATAATAATTATTCAACTAAGAATTGGAATAGAAAAGGTATCAAAAGCTTCTCAGACATCTTGAATGGTGGAGAGTTAAAAGAATGGACCCAGCTGAAAAATGAATCCCATATCCTTGATACTCAATGGAGGACTTACTCCATCATAAGAGAGTCATGCAGTGGTATAACCTAGCCGGTAAGTACTAGATTCAATATAGAGAAATACAATGAATTCCAGTGGATAAATGGAACCAATATCAACAAGTTAAATGTAAAAACAATTTATAGCACTCTCACTAAACACCAAAGGACTTTTGATTACTTGAACAATAAGTGGAGCTTTAATCTAGACAATGGTGAATGGACCAAAATCCTCTCAAACAAATGGGTCAAAACAATTAAACCAAAGAATGCTTGCTTCAAATGGTTGTTGATCTTTCACAAGTTGCCTTTGAAAATAAGTTCAATTGACATTGAAATCTATAGAATGTGAAGGGTTCCAAAGACAATTTATCACATTTTTAAAATTGTTTATATGCAAAAGAAACATGGAATTTTTCTTTGTAATAAAATAGATATATGGACCAAGGATGGTCAATTAAGATTAGATAGAGTTCTTTTGTTCATAAGCAGTAAGTTTGGCAAAGAACAATATTTGTTTTGGTTTTGTGTATCTACTCAAATTTTGTGGCATATCTAGAAAGCTCGAAATGATGAAATATTTAATAGGAAAATGAGGGCACTTACCGAGTCTTCAAGAAGAATCACCCTATATAATATTTCCTTGCAGGTTATAATGATAGTGAAAGTATCAAAATCCAAGTTCCTCAAGCTACTAGAGGATGGCATCATATAGATCAAGCTATAGGAAGTCAAGCTGGGACACACATGGAAAACATGGTAGCCAAGTACAAATATATTTTTATAGGCATTGGAGATTTTTCAAAAAGATTTCAATGAGAAAGTAACCAAGGAATCATAGAGGGAGGATCCTCCACCCCTCCTTAGACCCAAGGACTTCGCCAGAGAGGAGATAGAGGTGGCTGAGACACTCCTTGGGATGAAATTGTACAGGAGCGAATATGCACCCCTTGCACATAAATTCCCCTCTCACATACCCTCACCTTAGAAAATCAAACCCGAAGGCGAAATTTCACATCACCCTCCTAGAATGCATCCACTTGGTGCATGTTTTGTGTGTCAGTGGGGGAATTTTCGTCAGGGACGTGAGTGCGACACACAAATATCTATGTAGCAAGCTTTCGTCCTTGACAGATTCCTGCATCTAGAGTCCACAGGGACATTACACACCCGATTAGGGTCGAATTGTAACACCTCTGCACGACCAACCGACCCAAAAAATGGCTCCTCTCTTCCATTTTGACCTTCAAATCCATTCTATTCACTATCACTTCATCTTTTCACAACTTCTTAAAATTATCAAGAATTTCCACTTCAACTCTTCCATTCACAACATTATAGCACCACTCAGTTTGAGCATTGCAACATCTTGACACTCCATCAACTCCACATTGCACGTTTGAGGGAGCCATAGAACTTGTGAGCTTGTAGTCTTGTAAGACCTTCCTTCACCACGGTTGTGGTGGTGGTGACTTTGCCAAGTTTTTTGCTTGCATTCTCCCTTCATTGGCCTTGAGAGCCTTTGGGTGGAGGTGGTAATGGTTCATTCCTCTTCTTTTTGATTTGATAGAGTAGCATTTGTCTTTTGTGGTGTTCATTGAACTTCTCTCATCTTCTTTTTCATACTTTTTTACTTCATTTATTTCTGGCTATCTATGGAGATGGAAACACTAAAGCGAGGGTTTGACTAATGCAAACCCCTATACAGCCCCAACAATTTTTCCTTTCTTTCTTGTGTGTAGGTGAACATGTGTGGGGAGCTTGCTAGTGAACTAGTGCTTCAATGAGTTGGTTTTCACCACCTTAGTCATTATCTACTTATTTTATTATTTTCGCATTTACTTTCTATACTTTATCATTCTATCTTTTTCATTAAAATCATTTAGCTAGAATTTTAAGTAGGTTTCTGGATTTTGTTGTTGTACTTTAAATTTTATGGTTGTATGGACACCAATGTGCTAGAGAGATGCCAACACGTCGTGCTATCATCCTAGACCCGCACTGTCATCCTCAGATAGAGAGCCATTTGAGGTAAAGTTCAGACACTAGAAACCAACTTGTCTAGCCCCAAGTAGAATTTTGGATTTTTAGAGTGACAAAAGTACTTCATAGTGCTCTTCATTAGTGATCCTCATCCCTTTAGAGTGAGGTAAGTTAGATCATCCCTCCACTCTCGGATCTTTGTGACCTAGAGCCTAGATGTGGTTGGTCCCCCTCTCTTACATTTCTGGTGAACTTGACGTGAACCATTTTGGTTTCGTTTAGCAGTGCTAAAAGGTCCTTTCATTGTGTCCTAGGAGCATTGTAGGTGTGAGTGTTGTGAGGCATTCTACCTTGCAACCAAACCTGCAACCCCTAGTAGGCATAGTTGGAAGGTTCCATAAGTGTTGTAGAACGAAGCCTTAATTGTGTCACTATCCAAGTCGCAAACCTTTGGAGGGATTTGTGAGAGTATTGTTTAGTGTATACGATGACTTCCTTTTTGCATCTACCTATCCCATCCACATAGCTTGTGTTTAGTGCTCTTGGGATAAATTTCACCTCATAGGATTTTTCGATGGGCTATAATAGGGTGCCATCTCCTCTTTATATCCCTACATGAATCAACAAAAACATTGTAGTAGGTGTCCTTGTTGACCCGACGTGCTAGGTGAATATTATAACCGAGGAGATCATGTTAATAAAATTCTTGCATAAAGATGGGTATGACACACCTGATAGCACCATTCGTACACATAACAAAATTTCCATACCCCCCCTTGGTAGCATCACCTTGTTAGTCTTGGTTGGACCTAAGTCAGTGAAAATGCACTTTGACATAATCCCAAGGTCCGAAATCTTTAGATTGAAGTTGAGTATCCATTGGTTAGTAGCTATGAATGCAGTTCCCTTAGTCTTACATAAATTTTTGAATTTTATTCATGAGGGTTCAGTGCATGTGATCCATGACAGTGGATATAAACCACCAACTGCATGTCGTAGTTATTCCCTAGACCACTTTCAGCCCTCACCCGTTGGTCTACTTGTAGCTAGGATGAACCTCTTGTATCAAACTCATGAGAATTACAAGAAAGTGTACTTAACGCCTAAAGTGAGGTACCCTCAATCTCCCTATACTATCTCACATAGGGCTTGTTTGAAAGATGACAATGATGCCACCATGGTGTATAGGAGGGAAGAAGAGAAGTGCTCTTGAGGATCCTCTTCCTCCTCTTCTGCTATTCAACCTAACTCTTCCTCTCACCCTATTGCAACATCATTAGATCCTACTTTATGTTTGTGGGAGAATCCTATGGTCCCCATGGTGAATCCTCTATCTCTTGACCTCTGTAGCCTCCTACCACTCTTGCTCCTAAAGAAGTGAATGGGAAGAGATCCACCACTGAGGCATTGGAGCTGACTCCCCCTATTGTCTCTCGATCTCTTCCTCCTGCTCCTATTCAAGAGTTTGTCCCTTCATCGGAGATAACTATGATGGACACCCCTATGGTTGAGCAAGAGCCTTCTGTCCCTGCATAGCTCCCGAGCTCTAGCTCCAAGAGTCACAGAAACTTCCTTGCATGTGAGCGCAAGCATTGAAAAAAGGCTTTGGTGGCTGAGCAGGCTGCTTTGTAGAGGAAAGAAGGAGAGTCAACTACCCTTGTCTCAAGGCCTCTTCTTGTGTCCTCCTCTCCCATCCCTTCTACTTCCGTTCAATCGAATCCAATCCTACTTTTGGCTCTTTTTGCAAGTGTGAGTGCCTTTGAACCTAAAAGGGTGCATGTGTTTATTGCTCCTTTGGTTAAACCACCTCTTTGGATGTCCCTTCCAAAGATCTCGCCATTTCCAAAACCTGTGGACATTTAGAAAACTTCGGTGGTGTCCACCGTAGTTTTCTCCTACTCCTCCACATCTCTCACCTCATCTGTGCGAAGTTCAAAACCTTCGACAAAGTCAAAAATGGAGGTTGGACCTTTTAGCAAAGGAGGGCATAAGAGGAGTCCACCCTCTTCAAAGGGTGGTCCTACACTAGCTTGTGTCGTCCTAGTGATAGAGCAAGTTTCAGCTTCCCTTGAGTTTGTCACTCGATGAGCCTAGCAGTCAATCTTAGGCACAACCTCCCTCGCTGATTGAGGTAACACATGACACTCCCATGAAGTGCATGTTTAACTCTTTGGATGAGGTCCTGAATTTTTCAGCGATATTCACAAAATTTTTGACCATTTTTCCACAAGAGCTGAACAGGGAAGACCTTGTGGGGATTTCTTCCTTGGCCCTTGTTGTGGGAGGGTCAGAAGCGTCTCTCCTTAATATTCCACCTCTGTAGACTTGTTTTCCTTCCCCATATAATGATCTAGATTGGGAAGCAGATGACCTCTTGGTTGACAAGTGTTAGGAGGGGGCCTCTTCTTTACCTTTAGATTAGGTGTGTGTTTGTTGTGATGTGTTCCCCCGTGATTGTGTTATGCATTCTTGGATGACCCTTTTCACCCTTGTAGGTGCTTGGATATAGAAGTGATTATGTTTCATAAACTTCCTCTATTTGTATCATCATTCTTCCTATGTTATGTGTTTTGATTCTCAAAAAATTAGGGACAATGCAAAGTGTTGGGGGTATTTAGGCTTCCCTTCCATGTTGACCCAATTTTTTGTTTTTACTCTATCTTCTTGTGCATTCTTCATAAGGTATGATATAGTAGGGGGTTGATGATAGTTCATCTATATACTATTATTATACTTATATATACATATTTATGAGAAACTCTGACCCTGATTTATTAGATCATCCTTGTGCGCTTTTGTGATGTCTTTGTATATTTTTACATCTTTCTCTCTTCTTTACTTGAGTTGTGATGTTGTGGTGCCTATGTTTTGTCCCTCATGAGTCTGACAAAATCACCATGGTGACATCTCTCCATATCCTATGGGCCACAACATCAAATTTTCATTCTTGCTTTTCTCTCCTGAGGTTTTCTATGCCTCTATGTCCAACACGCACTACCCTAGGGAGGAGGCTACTATGACAACTTCAATTTTTAGAAAATTCATTTGTTTCCAATGAATATTTTCTCAAAAATATTTTCAAACCTTGTCAAAAACTGCATTTTCAATGTGGACCCCTAACAGAACATGTTTCCTTCATCATGGGTTCGCAAAGAAAGAACTTGAAGAATTTTCTTTGAGGGAGTAACTTTTACTGTGGGAGAAGCCTCGACCTTGCCCTTGCAAGGGGGAATTTTCTTCCTTTCAAATTCCTTGATGAAGTGAACATATTTTGAAAGGATTCCTTTATGTTGAATTGATTTCTGAAATATTCTTATAGTTTCAAACAATGTGTTCTTTGAGTGGACCCCTCTTCTTTTGAAAGGGTTTCCAAGGGACCCCTTTGAAAACCTTTTTGATTTCTTGACTATTTGTGTGATTGTCTACTCATTTTCCTGTGTGGCTTCTTTTTTCTTTCTGACATGTTTTATTTGTGAGTTAACATGTTTCTTTATAGGTGCACCTGTGAAGTTGCTTTCCAGTTTGAATCTACGAATTCCCTCTTCTAGTGGGCTTCCTTCATGAGAGAGTACTTGGGCGAATTCCTTCTTGCAAGTCTATAGGCCTGTGAGATGATTACATCCTACAAGATTTTTCCATCATTGTTCTAAGGGCCTTCGATGTACTTTTTACAACTTCATAGTCCTGCGGAGCTATGGAATCCTTTTGTTCAAAACTCCTTAGGAGAGTACCCTATGGAGTCCTTTCCTTGCCCTATGCTTTCAAGCTCACTAGATCACAGTTTGCTTCCTCGATGGTTTAGGTATACATCTCTATCTCTTCAATCTACTTTATCAAATGCTCATTGATATTCATGCTCGCTAAAGTGGGGGTAAAATGTATAGGAGAAAATTTTCACCCTTGTGTAAATTCCCCTCTCACATACCCTCACCTTAAAAAATTGAATCCAAAGGTGAAATTCCACATCAACCTTCCAGAATGTATCCACTTGGCCTGTGTTTTGTGTGTCGGTGGGGGAATTTTTGTCAGGGATGTGAGCACGATGTGTGGAAATCTATGCGGCACACTACCATCCTTGACAGATTCCTGTCTCCAGAGTCTATAGGGAAATTACACACCCGATTGGGGTTGAATTGTAATGCCTTTGCACAACCAACTGACCAAAAAAATGACTCCTCTTTTCCATTTTGTCCTTCAAATCCATTCTATTCACTACCACTTCATCTTTTCAAAATTTCTTGATATTCTCAAGAATTTCTACTTCATTCTTCCATTCACAACATTCTAGCACCACTCAACTTGAGCATTGCAGAAACTTAACACTCCATCAACTCCACATTGCATGTTTGAAGCAACCATAGAAGTTGCAAGCTTGGAGTCTTCTGAGACCTCCCTTCACCATGGTTGCAGTGGTGGTGACTTTGCCAAGTTTTTTGCTTGCATTCTCCCTTCATTGGCCTGTAGAGCCTTTGGGTGGAGTTGGTAACACTTCATTCCTCTCCTTTGTGATTTGATAGAGTAGAATTTGTCTTTGTAGTGTTCATTGCACTTCTTTCATCTTCTTTATCATAGTTTTCTACTTCGTTTCTTTTTGGTTGTCCATGGAGGTGGAAACACCAAAGCGTGGGTTTGACTGAGGCAAACTCCTATACAACCCCAACAATTTTCCCCTTCTTGCTTTTGTTTAGGTGAACATGTGTGTGGATCTTGCTGGTGAACTAGCACTTTAGTGAGTTGGTTTTCATCACCTTAGTCTTTATAAATTTATTTTATTATTTCCACATTTAATTTTTGTGCTTTATCATTCTATCTTTTTCATTAAAATCATTTAGCTAGAATGTTAAGTAGGTTTTTATCTTTTTCTGCTATACTTTACATTTTTTGGTTGTACGAACGCCAACACACCAGAGAGACGTTGATGCATCACACTTTAATCCTTGACCTGTGTTGTTGTCCTTAGATAGAGAGCTATCTAAGGTAAAGTTCAGACTCTAGAAACCAGCTCGTCTAGCCCCAAGTAGAATTTTGGAGCTATAGAGTGACAAAATTACTTCATAGTTCTCTTCATTCTCAATCCTCATCCCTTTAGAGTGAGGTAAGTTAGGGCAACCCTTCACTCTCATCTCTCCATGATCTGGAGCCTTGACGTGGTTGGTCCCCCTCTCTTATAAAAACACCCAGCTGGAAGTGAGGAATCAACCACTTGATAGGGTGCTTGAGCTAATAGGGTTTTGGGCAACATGAAACAACATGGTTTCTGGATAGCGAGTACCTTTTTGGATAGAAGATGGAATGGTATTTGTGGATGGAATCTTGGAGTGGTATGAGTGAATATCAAATTGGATCTATTTTGATAAAGATATTAGATAACAACATTTTGGGACTATTTTTGTTATGTAACAGGGCATTTACTTCAAGTCTACAAACTGTAAATGCCTAGCAGAATCCTCCATTACTGAAAGATAGTGCTTGAATATGATATTTTAGTTATATGTTGATGAAATCTGTTGAACAATGTATGGGAAAGTAGTATTGCTACTCCTCATAGATAACTTGTTGTTCTCTCTATATATAATACAAAAATACAAAATAATAAATTTTTAAACAAACTTTATTAAATTGAAATGTTTAAAATTATTTAAAAAATTATTTGAGTGGACCTGTAGTGGTCGATGCAAAAACCCTAAGATTGACTACCAAATCGCCGAATTATGTGTTGGGAGCTTTTGAGGCAATTTTTTTTGCTAAGAAGTTCGTATGACCTCCCCAACACGTAGATCGAGGTGATTTAAAAAAATATATAATTTTTTTCCTACACAATTTCTTCAAAAAATATACATCAAATGAAAAAATTAAAAAAGAGGGCGTAGTTTTTTTATTTGTAAAAATTATATTTAAAAAAATGGGGGGGTACCCGAGGTACTACCTATTGTGCAATTTTTGCACACACACCCCACTGGAGGTGGGGACCCTCCTTTTTCATTTGCATCTCCACATCTTGGCTTGGTCAAACTTTTAATTTTTCTCTTCTTGGGAGGTTATTTTGGGATTAAGTCCAAACTTGATGTGATGAAGGCAATAATTAAGGCATCTTGAGGATTTTGGAGAAATCCACCTACCTCAGCTTTTCGATATAGGGATTTTGAAGTGAATTTTCAATGTCATGTATAAATATTTTTTGCACCCATCGATAGAGAGCAAAAAATTAGGCAGGGTTTCTTTTTGAATTTTTTGAAAATTCCTTCTAAAAAAAAAGTTATGGGGTTTAGGGGATTTTGACCTATCATGGATTTAGGGAAATCCAAGGTAGCTCAAATTTTTGATGGTTGAATTCTCATGGAAAATTTGAGGTAGCTTGTATTTTCCAGGGTTGAATTCTCATGGGAAATCCGAGGTAGCTTGGATTTTCCACGGTTGAATTATCATGGAAAATCCTAGGTAGCATGGATTTTCCCAAGTTGAATTCTCATGGAAAATCCAAGGTAGCTTGGATTTTCCCAGGTTGAATTCTCATGGAAAATCCAAGGTAGCTTGGATTTTCCGAAATCCACACTAGATCAAAATTCCTGAAGTTTCCATTTTTCGGAAAATCCAATGTCCATCAAAAATGGATTTTTTTTTCCCGAAATGCATTTTGTTCCCCGAAACGGAAAATGGAAATTTTTCTTGAAATTTTAAAATGTCCCCAAAATGAAAAAAAAGGCCAAAATTTATTCAAGTTTAATTTGGATATTTTATGGATTGGATTTTTAACATGTGAGCTACTAATGATGATATATGTTTTTTGGGATTAAATAAATCAAAAGGAGACTTGCATATGGATTTGTGCCAAAAAGAAAATTTGGAAGAGTTCAACTCAAATATTAAATGTGGGGCCTGCATAAGAATTGTGCCATAGTTGTACCAGCTAGGGAAGATGTCTGGAAGGTTCATAATCACATGTGAAGCTATTTTATTTCCCCAATTAAATTTTTTATCAAGATCGAGGTGACATTTATTTTTTCTCATTGCTCCATAATGTAACTGCTTGAATGTAATTGGATGATGATGCACCACATTTGTAAAACTAATGTAACTTCTTGATGCTTCTAGAGGATTGATCTTGTCAGTGTTTTTCATGTAAACCAGGTTTGTCTCCTATTCTACCTATGGAATTGCCAATTCCAATCAAGGGTAGCTTAGAGGATCTGGACCAACTGACGAGGATTTTTACAATAACCTCCTACACTTTGGGCTTTGCAAGACCCGAGAGGATGATCCCTATAATGAGTTTACAACTTCTACAACAAAAATCATAAACAATCATTAACTTCAAAAACACATAATCTCACTTAATAGCTCAACAAAATGGGATAAGACTAAAATGAATTGGCTGTTCATCAGTAATATCAACCACTTGGAGCATCAGATGGTTATAACACAGTTTCATGGTGAAGGATAATCATTATGTTTAAAATTTGTGGTAGCAAGCCCCGGGTGAACACAACCAAAACACTGCATCACAAAGAGCAGATGCAAATCAAACTAGTACCATATCCATTGGAGGAGTCAAATTCATCAACACCTAATGGTTCATAGAGATTTTAACACATAGCATGTAATATCTCTGATCATACTTCCTTACAGTATCACCAATGTGTACCTTAGCTCAATACTTCTTACCCAATCCTTGTACATAACACATCAATCTGCAATCTCATTTAAGCAGTTTAATTAATTCCTTGAATCAAAGCTAAAACTAGAATAGCACACACCACAACAGTGAGAAGAACAGAATAACCCTTGATTACTTCATTCAAAATTTGAATATATTTGCACATAGGAGAGACATGAGCCTAGATTTATCATTTAAACTTAAATGCCAGCACTGTTATGAAACACTAAATCCCAATAAACTCAAATCCTACAACAAAATGACACAAAACCCAACTTGCATTGCCTCTGTAACTACAGATTTTACAATTTGAAATGCAGCTCCACACCAGAATTTCGACTAGCTTACTTTCTAACCTAACTTGCTAACTTGCCAACCTTTTGCAATGAGAAGAGAAAAGAATAAGAGGAGGAGAAGAGATTCTAGAAGAAACCCTAAATCCGAATAGAAACAACCATCTGGAAGCATCTCCACCATTGAACAGTGATTTGCAAAATATGTTCTCCATTTTCTTGTAACAAACTTGATTCTGTTCTCAAAACAACATGTGCTTAATTCATTTTTCAAAAGAAAAATGCCATGTGTCCACTCCACTCATTTCAATAAACAAATTCTGTAGCTGAAAGAAAAACTCTCTCCCCATGAAATTCCATTTACCTCTATTTCTGTTGCTGCAGATTAAACTCTCATATTCACTTTGAAAATTTAATCCTCTTGCTAAAATTCATCCAACAAATAGAACAAAAGTGAATATTTTATTCACTTTCTCCCTGTGGAAAACATTTATCTCCGTCCTTTTTTACTTCTGTTGTTGCATATTCAACATTCACCTTCCATCCAAGAGGAAACTCAAATTTTAAGAGAAGGGCCACTTAAAAACAAAATATTTTGCATCGGGCAAAATATTTTACTAGAGCCTCACCCTAGATTTTTGAAAAAATAAAATCACTGGAAGCATTCATTTATTTAAAGTCATTGTTGCATAATACTTTATCTGGCCCCATATATTTCTCATTTTCAGTTGAAAAAATGCCTGTACATGTGCACCCCTATTTCAAATATTCACCAACGTGCCAATAAACAAAATATTCACCTTACCTTATGCCCCAACACTTTATTTTATTTGACAATTTTAGAAAAAATTTACCCACATTACACTTTCCTTGGGCCCACCACTCATTTTCTACGCACCAAATATTTTAACGTAGGAAAATCATGGGCAAATTGCTCCATCCATTAAATTTTAATGAAAACCCACATTGATATTTCATCGGAAAAAATTAATTCCCTCCAAAAAAGATAAGTAAAACTTTAGAGAATCCCTAGGCCCACCATAGCCACGTGTCACCCTCTCGCCATCCCGCAATCATTATCGAACGGGAAAATTTCGATCACGACATCGTGGGGAAAGGTCCAAATTTGGCTACATTTCATCAGACCTTCCCACCATTAATCTTCATTCATCCTGTTTCCTGCCCTAATCCTATTTGCTCGTTCACTCGAATTCTACTTCAATGGCGACAAGTTTTGTATGTTTTCCTCCATTCTCATTGCTCTGATAAATGTCCTCTCTTCACACTATGTGCCTCCATTTGCATTCACTTGGTCGTGGGCTCCCTCATGCCTCTGCAAAAATGAGCCATTCATTTGATTTGCCCAAACTGTTTGCTGGTTGCACCCCTGCTTATGTTTGGCCAAACTGGTCACACCCTGCACCGTAAGCATGGATTCCTCCTACTGCCTATTATTCAGGCTTCCATTGACTTGGTACGGGTTTCCCTTCTTCTGCAATTCGCACCACTGCTCCGCTATGCATGGTGATCTCCTCCTCTACACCTAGCGCGTGAGCCTACTGGAACCTACTACAGGCCGCACCTGGCTCCCCTCACACTGTCCACTTGCTGCTTGTTGCGCAGGTCCCTTCCTCAACATCATACGGGTTGTGCCTTCACTATTAGCCACACCATCATACATTCTCCTCTGGCCCCTATTTTCTTGAGCATACTCCTTCCATTTTTAGCGTGAGCCTCTCAACATGCTGGTCGCGACCCTGTTCATTTCATTTACTAATGCTTTTGATGGAAGGTTGCGCCCAGTATTCCCCACATTTGCACAGTGGTCTCAACTCATCTCCCATGCTTGGCATGGGTTTTCTTCTAGTGGTCACGTACACCCTGTTCCTGTGTTCTCCCTCTTGCAGGTCACACCCATCAAACAACACACGGGCCCATCACTAATTGGTCATGCCTTTCACTGTTGTTGTTGCATTTGCATAAAAGTTTCTAAAGACTTTTCAAATCATACACTTTGTCGTTCGCCATCGCTAACTACCTTTCTTATCTTTCCTATCAGTACAAAATGACAACACGAACTTTAATTTCAAAAATGAAAACTTAACACAAGAGTCCTTCGTATCCAACCACTGTGTGCAACATTTAGATTGACCATGCAGCTACCATATATGATCTTATTTGCAATCCAACTGGATGAGAAGGTTGAGTTTGTCTCATCAATGACATCTAAGAGGTGCCAAAAATACCATGGGATGCTTGTATAATTGATTTGTCTTTTCAATATCATGTGACTCCTCAAACAACATAAAAATTCAAATAATGTAGTGACTTGATCCTTGTAATTGAAAATAAATCATCACCTCTTCATCAATTGGTGCTTCACAACTTTAATACCCTCCGGGGTCACTCAACCAATTCAAGATATTTTCCATGTGGAAGCATATGAAATTATAAATCACTACAAATGGATTTCTATCCACATTCGTAAGATTATATTATTGGCAACATTATAATAGTGTGAAGCATGTTGGGCCCCATGTGGCCCGACTAATTTTCTTTTCCTTTTCAAACAAGTTTTGCCCTCGAATTGACCTGAGACAACCTTTGAATGCATTTGAAGTGAAATGATAAACTAGGTTACCATTAAAATATGCTTTCTGGCACATTTAGAAAATGGGAAAAACTGACCCAGTGGGCTTTGGAATCGTCCTGGGAAACCGGTCAAATAACCTCATGAAGCAATGAGAACTTGCAGACATGTAGAAGTTCATTCCATGAATATAGTGCAAAAAATGGCTCGGAAAAACAAATCATGAGGAGAAAAATATTAATCAGCAAAGTTGCTCAGCTGAACTTTTCTGAAACAACAGCTGTTCTAAAACAATTAGAACACACCTGACTGCCAATTTGTAAAAATAGTGAAACAACTCCTGGAGAGCTGCCATTAGACACATGAGTTCATTAAGATACCTTTTACACATGTGCAAAAAGAATTTCCATGAAACATCTTTGATCGAAAGATATTAACGATCAAAGTTGACCATTTAGAAGGGTTGTCGGGAATGCAAATGTGAAACTGAACAAACAACATTTGGTTTCGATCTGCTAAAAATAGAAAATCAAATAATGAAGTTCTGCAAACTGACATTTGAGATAATTTAGGTAAGGAGAACACAAAACAACATTCATTTTGACATAACAGTCAACTGGTTGCGAAATCCAAGCTCAAACAGGAGGCTATTTCACAAACTGCCAAATTTGCAAACTACAGAACAGTGCAAAAACCCTCCAACTTCACTTTTCAAAACCGTAATAGAACCTATCGTGGGAAGCTAAAAATTGACACACAAGCTCACATATGCCAATGAAATACGTCTGCAAATGGGTTTTTCTTGGAAATCAACATGCCTCAAGTTCTAATTCTCCAAAGTGGGTCATTCAAACTGACCCCTCAGGTGCACTTCTGAAAGTGAAGGGGCAAAATTCTTGAAATGGGCACCTCAAATTTGCAAAATTTGAGAGTGTCAATAGATCATAGCCCTTGGATTGATTTAATCCTGGCCTTTCATCCTAAAATGTTAAATCTATTAAAGGCCTTTGCCTTCTCATTTGTAAGGGGCTAGAATTTTGAGTTAAGGTAGTTAAAGAGCCAAAATTGGCCAGGTTAGGAGTTAGATTTTGCAAGCCAGTAGTTGAAGGAGATGAGAGAGCAAGAATACTATTATGTAAATGCTAGAGAAGATAATACAAATGGGTTGTTGATTTGGAAAACATTGTGTTATATTTCAAAAACATTATGGTTTCTTGTTCTTGATTCTCAGTGTTAGATGTTAGATTTCAGTTCTTTTACAATGATGGTGAGATGTGAATGATGTTTGATCGATCTGTGGTCCATAAATTTAGAATTTTTTTGATTGTAAGTTGCTGTGTAAAGTTAGTTTGGGCCCTATTTTGTGCTAAGTTCAGCTGTGAATGCTTGTTTACATTGTGTCAGTTATTGGATATGTAGATGAATGTTCATAGTCTGAAAATCTTCAAATTTACTTAGAAGATTGTACCATTTATGTGTAGTTGTAGGCTTGTCCTTGATCAAGCAGAGATTGGTTTTATTGGGGTTCTGTCTATTTGAAGCATTCATCATTTTTGTGATTGATCTTAGGTTTTAGATTTAAAATATCTCTAAAATCTTATCTTTTGATCTTTCTTTAAATCTAGGCTAGTTTTAGGATTGAAAGCATCACCATATTGTTACATATGATGAACGTATACTTCTAGCATTGTTCATTTGTAAGGATACCAACATTTTCACATTTATCATTGAGTTGTTTTATTGCATTGTCAAGACCTGACATTAGAGACCTTGGGATTATCTCTTGAGGCTTGCTAATAGAGATTTACCTTTCAAGAGAGATAGGATATTATATTATGTCTAAGTTGTTGCTGTGTAGAAAACACCATCATTAGATTGGCGCTAGAAGGAGGGATTGAACGTAGGTGACACTGTTGGAAGTTAAGTGAGCATTCATGTTGAAAATCTGAGATATGATAGATATCTAAATCTGCAAGTACAAATTCTGAGTCATGATGGAAAAGTAGTCTTATGTTTTTCATGATGTGAACAATCATCAGATTGATTTTCTACAACTTTGTGAGTCTCTGAATAAGAGATTGGATCTTTGGAACAATAAGGGTTTCCATCGCTATGTGTTATCAGACAAGTGTAGAATCCATAATACCTGTAGGCACAATGAATTTGAATGCTTGGAATTTTAAAGTAGAATTGAGATGGTTTTGCAAAGGGACATTTTCTTTTAAAACCTGGTTGAACCACTAGCCTCCACATATTTAGAGTTTATTGATGTTGCGGTTGAGGCATTCACAAAAAAAGTTCAACTTGGTGGTGGTAAGTTTTTGCAAGATTTCATCTCATCTAAATGGTGCAGAGTTCATAATGCATCTCATTCAGAATTCACTTGCCATTCATGTGTGGACATTATCACTAAAGTTGGGAGATATATGGAATGGAAAAAATAGTCAGTCAAGGAATGTACTACGAAGAAGACAAATTCTAGATCTGGAGGAGAATGTGCAATAGGTGTTGAGCCATCCATAAACCAAGCAACATCCCATAAGGAAGATTCTGAAATTTCCAAGGCAACAAAGGTAGTTGATGACCATTTAAGTGAAGAGATGCCAGTAAAGATCAAGGAGGATGTTCCTACATAAGCTAACCAAGAGTCT
Organism: Sequoiadendron giganteum; assembly: GCA_007115665.2. Taxonomy (NCBI): domain Eukaryota; kingdom Viridiplantae; phylum Streptophyta; class Pinopsida; order Cupressales; family Cupressaceae; genus Sequoiadendron; species Sequoiadendron giganteum. The sequence goes on from CM021102.1 coordinate 178,422,699, forward strand.
AAAATGGAAAATATAGTTGAGGATGAACCACAAGAAGAAAAAGTGATGCATTATATTTCCTCTGTTCATGATGAAGATTCAATATAGCCTCAATATGAAGAGTTTGTTGCCAAATTTATGAAAGACTGGGCGAGGTTGATATATAGAGTCCATATAGAAGAATTATTGCGACCAACTTGGTGTAGGATACATGAAGAGGAGAATTTTGAATTCACACGTTTCCAATGCCAGACAACAATTGAGGTGGAAGAAAGAGTGCAAGTGTTGAGCCATACTGAGGATGCACAAAAAAACTACATCAAATGAATATTCAATCAAGGAACTTCAACAAATTGCTGATGAATATCTCATGGAGCATGCTGAAGGAGTTGATGTTATTGATAAATAAGTTGATGTTCTTGATGGCTACAGTCAAAAATATGAACCAATACCGATAGAAGATGAATTTAGGGAGTTCTCTCATTTATCAAATTCTATTTTCCCTCTATCTATTGGTGAATTGAGCATTGAAAATTTACAAACATTCTGCATTAATGATGAGATAGCTAATGTGGTTCATATTGATGTGCATGAAAACTTGAATGATGCTAAAAACAATAATATTACAGTCATAATTCATGTGTTTAATCACACAGTTGTAGGTGAAAATGTACTTGAGGATCAATCTATGATGTCTCCTAATGACCATCCTATTGAGGAAGTTGTACATGACGATGCCCCTGCATTCTCATCATTGATCGCTCATGACAAAATACAAATAGGTGAAAAGTTTTGACATGATGTTAATTATGAATTTATTCAATTTGATGTTTATCCTGAATTGCTTATTGATGATTCAACTACTCTTTTGCATGTTCTAAATGTGAAAGGGATACTACACCATCAGTGGAGACCTCTTGATGACTTGGATATCAAATCTTCACTATTGGAAGCCAACAAGCACCACATGCTACTTGAACAAGGGTTACACCAGGTTGTTTCTTTCCTCGATGTGAATTCTGAAGCTTATGAATTTGATTATGGAGGTTTAGGAAAGACAACTTGCATATGGATTGATCATGGTTTCAATGAGTTGCCTCAGTTTCTGATTATTCCTGTTGATGAGGTTGAGTTTGAATGTTGCATTATTGAGCTTTATTTTGCTGAACATAAAGATGAATTTGCATTCTTGAGGACTGTTACCATCACCTTATTGCTTTTCCATGCATTGATGAACCATATGGGGCTAGGACTCAGTTTTCCCTATCTAATCATGATTTGTTTTGAGTCTTCTTGTATATAATTTTATTTGAATAAATGCAACTTGCCTTGTTATTCTTTTGCTTTAGTCTGCTTTTTGTTTTCTTTAGGATAGATGACTTTAGTTTAGATTTATTTTCTTTTCCTTTGGTTTGCTTCTGTTTTGGTTAGTT
>CM021102.1:178424210-178472334 GCA_007115665.2 Sequoiadendron giganteum
CTCCACATCTCTCACCTCATCTGTGCGAAGTTCAAAACCTTCGACAAAGTCAAAAATGGAGGTTGGACCTTTTAGCAAAGGAGGGCATAAGAGGAGTCCACCCTCTTCAAAGGGTGGTCCTACACTAGCTTGTGTCGTCCTAGTGATAGAGCAAGTTTCAGCTTCCCTTGAGTTTGTCACTCGATGAGCCTAGCAGTCAATCTTAGGCACAACCTCCCTCGCTGATTGAGGTAACACATGACACTCCCATGAAGTGCATGTTTAACTCTTTGGATGAGGTCCTGAATTTTTCAGCGATATTCACAAAATTTTTGACCATTTTTCCACAAGAGCTGAACAGGGAAGACCTTGTGGGGATTTCTTCCTTGGCCCTTGTTGTGGGAGGGTCAGAAGCGTCTCTCCTTAATATTCCACCTCTGTAGACTTGTTTTCCTTCCCCATATAATGATCTAGATTGGGAAGCAGATGACCTCTTGGTTGACAAGTGTTAGGAGGGGGCCTCTTCTTTACCTTTAGATTAGGTGTGTGTTTGTTGTGATGTGTTCCCCCGTGATTGTGTTATGCATTCTTGGATGACCCTTTTCACCCTTGTAGGTGCTTGGATATAGAAGTGATTATGTTTCATAAACTTCCTCTATTTGTATCATCATTCTTCCTATGTTATGTGTTTTGATTCTCAAAAAATTAGGGACAATGCAAAGTGTTGGGGGTATTTAGGCTTCCCTTCCATGTTGACCCAATTTTTTGTTTTTACTCTATCTTCTTGTGCATTCTTCATAAGGTATGATATAGTAGGGGGTTGATGATAGTTCATCTATATACTATTATTATACTTATATATACATATTTATGAGAAACTCTGACCCTGATTTATTAGATCATCCTTGTGCGCTTTTGTGATGTCTTTGTATATTTTTACATCTTTCTCTCTTCTTTACTTGAGTTGTGATGTTGTGGTGCCTATGTTTTGTCCCTCATGAGTCTGACAAAATCACCATGGTGACATCTCTCCATATCCTATGGGCCACAACATCAAATTTTCATTCTTGCTTTTCTCTCCTGAGGTTTTCTATGCCTCTATGTCCAACACGCACTACCCTAGGGAGGAGGCTACTATGACAACTTCAATTTTTAGAAAATTCATTTGTTTCCAATGAATATTTTCTCAAAAATATTTTCAAACCTTGTCAAAAACTGCATTTTCAATGTGGACCCCTAACAGAACATGTTTCCTTCATCATGGGTTCGCAAAGAAAGAACTTGAAGAATTTTCTTTGAGGGAGTAACTTTTACTGTGGGAGAAGCCTCGACCTTGCCCTTGCAAGGGGGAATTTTCTTCCTTTCAAATTCCTTGATGAAGTGAACATATTTTGAAAGGATTCCTTTATGTTGAATTGATTTCTGAAATATTCTTATAGTTTCAAACAATGTGTTCTTTGAGTGGACCCCTCTTCTTTTGAAAGGGTTTCCAAGGGACCCCTTTGAAAACCTTTTTGATTTCTTGACTATTTGTGTGATTGTCTACTCATTTTCCTGTGTGGCTTCTTTTTTCTTTCTGACATGTTTTATTTGTGAGTTAACATGTTTCTTTATAGGTGCACCTGTGAAGTTGCTTTCCAGTTTGAATCTACGAATTCCCTCTTCTAGTGGGCTTCCTTCATGAGAGAGTACTTGGGCGAATTCCTTCTTGCAAGTCTATAGGCCTGTGAGATGATTACATCCTACAAGATTTTTCCATCATTGTTCTAAGGGCCTTCGATGTACTTTTTACAACTTCATAGTCCTGCGGAGCTATGGAATCCTTTTGTTCAAAACTCCTTAGGAGAGTACCCTATGGAGTCCTTTCCTTGCCCTATGCTTTCAAGCTCACTAGATCACAGTTTGCTTCCTCGATGGTTTAGGTATACATCTCTATCTCTTCAATCTACTTTATCAAATGCTCATTGATATTCATGCTCGCTAAAGTGGGGGTAAAATGTATAGGAGAAAATTTTCACCCTTGTGTAAATTCCCCTCTCACATACCCTCACCTTAAAAAATTGAATCCAAAGGTGAAATTCCACATCAACCTTCCAGAATGTATCCACTTGGCCTGTGTTTTGTGTGTCGGTGGGGGAATTTTTGTCAGGGATGTGAGCACGATGTGTGGAAATCTATGCGGCACACTACCATCCTTGACAGATTCCTGTCTCCAGAGTCTATAGGGAAATTACACACCCGATTGGGGTTGAATTGTAATGCCTTTGCACAACCAACTGACCAAAAAAATGACTCCTCTTTTCCATTTTGTCCTTCAAATCCATTCTATTCACTACCACTTCATCTTTTCAAAATTTCTTGATATTCTCAAGAATTTCTACTTCATTCTTCCATTCACAACATTCTAGCACCACTCAACTTGAGCATTGCAGAAACTTAACACTCCATCAACTCCACATTGCATGTTTGAAGCAACCATAGAAGTTGCAAGCTTGGAGTCTTCTGAGACCTCCCTTCACCATGGTTGCAGTGGTGGTGACTTTGCCAAGTTTTTTGCTTGCATTCTCCCTTCATTGGCCTGTAGAGCCTTTGGGTGGAGTTGGTAACACTTCATTCCTCTCCTTTGTGATTTGATAGAGTAGAATTTGTCTTTGTAGTGTTCATTGCACTTCTTTCATCTTCTTTATCATAGTTTTCTACTTCGTTTCTTTTTGGTTGTCCATGGAGGTGGAAACACCAAAGCGTGGGTTTGACTGAGGCAAACTCCTATACAACCCCAACAATTTTCCCCTTCTTGCTTTTGTTTAGGTGAACATGTGTGTGGATCTTGCTGGTGAACTAGCACTTTAGTGAGTTGGTTTTCATCACCTTAGTCTTTATAAATTTATTTTATTATTTCCACATTTAATTTTTGTGCTTTATCATTCTATCTTTTTCATTAAAATCATTTAGCTAGAATGTTAAGTAGGTTTTTATCTTTTTCTGCTATACTTTACATTTTTTGGTTGTACGAACGCCAACACACCAGAGAGACGTTGATGCATCACACTTTAATCCTTGACCTGTGTTGTTGTCCTTAGATAGAGAGCTATCTAAGGTAAAGTTCAGACTCTAGAAACCAGCTCGTCTAGCCCCAAGTAGAATTTTGGAGCTATAGAGTGACAAAATTACTTCATAGTTCTCTTCATTCTCAATCCTCATCCCTTTAGAGTGAGGTAAGTTAGGGCAACCCTTCACTCTCATCTCTCCATGATCTGGAGCCTTGACGTGGTTGGTCCCCCTCTCTTATAAAAACACCCAGCTGGAAGTGAGGAATCAACCACTTGATAGGGTGCTTGAGCTAATAGGGTTTTGGGCAACATGAAACAACATGGTTTCTGGATAGCGAGTACCTTTTTGGATAGAAGATGGAATGGTATTTGTGGATGGAATCTTGGAGTGGTATGAGTGAATATCAAATTGGATCTATTTTGATAAAGATATTAGATAACAACATTTTGGGACTATTTTTGTTATGTAACAGGGCATTTACTTCAAGTCTACAAACTGTAAATGCCTAGCAGAATCCTCCATTACTGAAAGATAGTGCTTGAATATGATATTTTAGTTATATGTTGATGAAATCTGTTGAACAATGTATGGGAAAGTAGTATTGCTACTCCTCATAGATAACTTGTTGTTCTCTCTATATATAATACAAAAATACAAAATAATAAATTTTTAAACAAACTTTATTAAATTGAAATGTTTAAAATTATTTAAAAAATTATTTGAGTGGACCTGTAGTGGTCGATGCAAAAACCCTAAGATTGACTACCAAATCGCCGAATTATGTGTTGGGAGCTTTTGAGGCAATTTTTTTTGCTAAGAAGTTCGTATGACCTCCCCAACACGTAGATCGAGGTGATTTAAAAAAATATATAATTTTTTTCCTACACAATTTCTTCAAAAAATATACATCAAATGAAAAAATTAAAAAAGAGGGCGTAGTTTTTTTATTTGTAAAAATTATATTTAAAAAAATGGGGGGGTACCCGAGGTACTACCTATTGTGCAATTTTTGCACACACACCCCACTGGAGGTGGGGACCCTCCTTTTTCATTTGCATCTCCACATCTTGGCTTGGTCAAACTTTTAATTTTTCTCTTCTTGGGAGGTTATTTTGGGATTAAGTCCAAACTTGATGTGATGAAGGCAATAATTAAGGCATCTTGAGGATTTTGGAGAAATCCACCTACCTCAGCTTTTCGATATAGGGATTTTGAAGTGAATTTTCAATGTCATGTATAAATATTTTTTGCACCCATCGATAGAGAGCAAAAAATTAGGCAGGGTTTCTTTTTGAATTTTTTGAAAATTCCTTCTAAAAAAAAAGTTATGGGGTTTAGGGGATTTTGACCTATCATGGATTTAGGGAAATCCAAGGTAGCTCAAATTTTTGATGGTTGAATTCTCATGGAAAATTTGAGGTAGCTTGTATTTTCCAGGGTTGAATTCTCATGGGAAATCCGAGGTAGCTTGGATTTTCCACGGTTGAATTATCATGGAAAATCCTAGGTAGCATGGATTTTCCCAAGTTGAATTCTCATGGAAAATCCAAGGTAGCTTGGATTTTCCCAGGTTGAATTCTCATGGAAAATCCAAGGTAGCTTGGATTTTCCGAAATCCACACTAGATCAAAATTCCTGAAGTTTCCATTTTTCGGAAAATCCAATGTCCATCAAAAATGGATTTTTTTTTCCCGAAATGCATTTTGTTCCCCGAAACGGAAAATGGAAATTTTTCTTGAAATTTTAAAATTTCCCCGAAAATGAAAAATTCCAAAAATGGAATTTTTTTCTTAAAAGGCCAAAATTTTATTCAAGTTTAATTTGGATATTTTATGGATTGGATTTTTAACATGTGAGTTGCTAATGATGATATATGTTTTTCAAAATTAAATAAAAAAAGAGACTCGCATATGGATTTGTGCCAAAAAGAAAATGTGGAAGAGTTCAACTCAAATATTAAATGTGGGGCCTGCATAAGAATCTGTGCCACAACAGTGCCAGCTAGGGAAGATGTCTGGAAGGTTCCTCATCACATGTGAAGCTATTTAATTTCCCCAATTTAATTTTTTATTAAGATCGAGGTGACAAATTTATTTTTTCTCATTGCTCCATAATGTAACTGCTTGAATGTAATTGGATGATGATGTACCACATTTGTAAAACCCTAATGTAACTTCTTGATGCTTCTAGAGGATTGATCTTGTTGGTGTTTTTTCATGTAAACTAGGTTTGTCTCCTAATCTACCTATGGAATTGCCAATTCCAATCAAGGGCAACTCAGAGGATCTGGACCAACTAATGAGGATTTTTACAATAACCTCCTACAATTTGGACTCTGCAAGACCTGGGAGGGTGATCCCTATAATGAGCTTACAACTTCTACAACAAAAATCATAAACAATCATTAACTTCAAAAACACATAATCTCACTTAATAGCTCAACAGAATCGGATAAGATTGAAATGAATTGGCTGTTCATCAGTAATATCAACCACTTGGAGCATGAGATGGTTATAACACAGTTTCATGGTGAAGGATAATCATTATGTTTAAAATTTGCGGTAGCAAGCCCCAGGTGAACACAAACAAAACACTACATCACAAAGAGCAGATACAAATCAGACCAGTGCCATATCCATTGGAGGAGTCAAATTCATCAACACCTAATGGTTCATAGCAGATTTTAACACATAGCATGTAATATCTCTGATCATACTGCCTTACACTATCACCAATTTGTACCTTAGCTCAATACTTCTTACCCAATCCTTGTACAAAACACATCAATCTGCAATCTCATTTAAGCAGTTTAATTAATTCCTTGAATCAAAGCTAAAACTAGAATAGCACACACCACAACAGTGAGAAGAACAAAATAACCCTTGATTACTTCATTCAAAATTTGAATATATTTGCACATAGGAGAGACATGAGCCTAGATTTATCATTTAAACTCAAATGCCAACACTCTTATGAAACACTAAATCCCAATAAACTCAAATCCTACAACAAAATGACACAAAACCCAACTTGCATTGCCTTTGTAACTACAGATTTTACAATTTGAAATGCAGCTCCACACCAAAATTTCGACTAGCTTACTTGCTCACCTAACTTGCTAACTTGCCAAACTTTTACAATGAGAAGAGAAAATAATAAGAAGAGGAGAAGAGATTCCAGAAGAAACCCTAAATCCAAACAGAAACAACCATTTGGAAGCATCTCCACCATTGAACAGTGATTTGCAAAATATGTTCTCCATTTTCCTATAAAAAACGTGATTCTATTCTCAAAACAACATGTGCTTAATTCATATTTCAACGGAAAAATGCCATGTGTCCACTCCACTCATTTCAATAAACAGATTCTACAGCTGAAAGAAAAACTCTCTCCCCATGAAAGTCCATTTACCTCTATTTCTGTTGCTGAAGATTAAACTCTGCATATTCACTTTGAAAATTTAATCCTCTTGCTAAAATTCATCAAACAAATAGAACAAAAGTGGATATTTTATTCACTTTCTCCCTGTGGAAAACATTATCTCCATCCTTTTTTACTTATGTTGTTGCATATTCAACATTCACCTTCCAGCCAAAAGGAAACTCAAATTTTAAGAGAAGGGCCACTTAAAAAGAAAATATTTTGCATCAGGCAAAATATTTTACTAGGGCCTCACCCCAGATTTTTGAAAAAATAAAATCATTGGAAGCATTGATTTATTTAAAATCACTGCTGCATAATACTTTATCCGGCCCCATGTATTTCTCATTTTTAGTTGAAAAAATGCCTGTACACGTGCACCCCTATTTCAAATTTGCACCAACGTGCCAATAAACAAAATATTCACCTTACCTTATGCCCCAACACTTTATTTTATTTGAAAATTTTAGAAAAACTTTACCCACATTACACTTTCCTTGGGCCCACCACTCATTTTCTACGCACCAAATATTTTAACGTAAGAAAATCATGGGCGAATTGCTCCGTCCATTAAATTTTAATGAAAACCCACATTGATATTTCATCGGGAAAAATTAATTCCCTCCAAAAAAGATAAGTAAAACTTTAGAGAATCCCTAGGCCCACCATAGCCACGTGTCACCCTCTCGCCATCCCGCAATCATTATCAAACGGGCAAATTCCAATCATGACATGGCGGGGAACGGTCCAGATCTGGCTGCATTTCATTGGACCTTCCCACCATTAATCTTCATTCATCCTGTTTCCTGCCCTAATCCTATTTGCTTGTTCACTCGAATTCTACTTCAATGGCGACAAGTTTTGTATGTTTTCCTCCATTCTCATTGCTCTGATAAATGTCCTCTCTTCACAATGTGTGCCTCCATTTGCATTCACCTGGCCGAGGGCTCCCTCATGCATCTGTAAAACTGAGCCATTCATTTGATTCACCCAAACTATTTCCTGGTTGCACCCCTACTTATGTTTGGCCAAATTGGTCGCACCCTGCACCGTAAGCATGGCTTCCTCCTACTGCTTGTTGCGCAGGCTTCCATTGACTTGGTACGAGTTTCCCTTCTTCTACAATTTGCACCACTACTCCTCTATGCGTGGTGATCTCCTCCTCTACACCTGGCACGTGAGCCTACCAAAACCTGCTGCAGGTTGTGCCTAGCTTCCCTCACATCGTCCGCTTGCTGCTTGTTGCACAGGTCCCTTCCTCAACATCATACGGGCTCTACCTTCACTGTTAGCCATGCCATCATACATTCTCCTCTCGCCCCTGTTTGCTTGAGCCTACTCCTTCTTCCATTTTTAGCATGAGCCTCACCACATGTTGGCCGCAACCCTATTCATTTCATTTACTAATGCTTTTGATGGAAGGTTGCGCCCATTATTCCCCACATTTGCATAGTGGTCTCAACTCATCTCCCATGCTTGGCATGGGTTTTCTTCTAGTGGTCGTGTACACCCTATTCCTGTGTTCTCCCTCCATTACCTTCCTCTTGCAGGTCACACCCATCAAACAACACACGGGCCCATCACTAAATGGTCACACCTTTCACTATTGTTGCATTTGCATAAATGTTTCTAAAGACTTTTCAAATCATACATTTTTCCATTCGCCACTGCTAGCTGCCTTTCTTATCTTTCCTATCAGTGTAAAATGACAACACGAACTTTAATTTCAAAATGAAAACTTAAAACAAGAGTCCTTCGTATCCAACCACTGTGTGCAACATTTAGATTGACCATGCAACTACCAAATATGATCTTATTTGCAATCCAATTGGATAAGAAGGTTGAGCTTGTCTCATCAATGAAATCTAAGAGGTGCCAAAAATACCATGGGATGCTTGTATAATTGATTTGTATTTTTAGTATCATGTGACTCCTCAAACAACATAAAAATTCAAATAATGTAGTGACTTGATCCCTGTAATTGAAAATAAATCATCACCTCTTCATCAATTGATGCTTCACAACTTTAATACCCTTCGGGGTCACTCAACCAATTCAAGATATTTTCCATGTGGAAGCATATGAATTTCTAAATCACTACAAATGGATTTCTGTCCACATTCGTAAGATTATAATATTGGCAACATTATAATAGTGTGAAGCATGTTGGGCCCCATGTGGCCTGACTAATTTTTTTTTCCTTTTCAAACAAGTTTTGCCCTCGAATTGACCTGAGACAACCTTTGGATGCATTTGAAGTGAAATGGTAAACTGGGTTACCATTAAAATATGCTTTTTGGCACATTTAGAAAATGGGCAAAACTGACCCAGTGGGCTCTGGAATTGTCCTAGGAAACTAGTCAAATAACCTCATGAAGCAATGAGAACTTGCAAACATGTAGAAATTCATTCCAAGAATAAAGTGCAACAAACGGATCAGAAAAACAAATCATGAGGAGAAAAATATTAATCGGCAAAGTTGCTTAGCTGAACTTTTCTGAAACAATAGCTGTTCTGAAACAATTAGAACACACCCGACTGCCAATTTGTAAAAATAGTGAAACAACTCCTGGAGAGCTGCCATCAGACACATGAGTTCATTAAGATACCCTTTGCACGTGTGCAAAAAGAATTTCCATGAAACATCTTTGATCGAAAGATATTAACGATCAAAGTTGACCATTTAGAAGGGTTGTCAGGAATACAGATGTGAAACTGAACAAACAACATTTGGTTTCTATCTGCTAAAAATAGAAAATCAAATCATGAAGTTCTGCAAAATGACATCTGAGATCATTTAGGTATGGAGAACACAAGACAACATTCATTTTGACATAACAGTCAACTGGTTGTGATATCCAAGCTCAAATAGGAGGCTATTTCACAAACTGCCAAATCTGCAAACAACAGAACAATGCAAAAACCCTCCAACTTTACTTTTCAAAACCTTGACAGAACTATCGTGGGAAGCTGAAAATTGACACACACACTCACATATGCGAACGAAATACGTCTACAAATGGGTTTTGCTTGGAAATCAACACGCCTCAAGTTCTGATTCTCCAAAGTGGGTCATTCAAGCTGACCCCTCAGGTACACTTCTGAAAGTGAAGGGGCAAAACTCTCAAAATGGGCAGCTCAAATTTGCAAAATTTGAGAGTGCCAACAGTGGCTCCGTCTAGGGATGTATGCCCCCTGTGGGCATAGCAAGATTCTAGATTCTCTAGGGAGAGTAGACCAAATTCTGATGCTATCAAGTGCCTTGAAACTGCTCCCCAATTCAAATTTTATTTTCAACTTCATCAAATGACCCCAGGTCACCATATGAAAAATAGGAGTCAACATTTACCTCTGTCAAATGCAATTTTGTAAAAAGAGTTGATCCCCCTTAACTCATGTTTGCACTTATCAAACCATAAGAACACAAACAATTACAACCTTGCAAACACAAGTGTCAGACTGCCATTGGGCAAGTAGAAACTTGCTCTCTATTTAACTTCATTATATGGCCACCAAATCAAATAAGTCATATCACTTCCACATTCTTCCTTTCTTGATTTTTCATGAAGTGGCATGATTTGAAAATAGGGATCAAGACCATATGAAAGCCTTATCTGATCACAACCATATTCCTGAGTAAACATGCTAGTACCTCCTAACAGGAAATCATTCACAACATTATCAACATGTTCACAATCACTATGCATTTGACAGTCAGGCATACCTTCAAAATATTGATTATCATGTGGCAACAACCTATCACATTCATCACATGGATCATTCTCAAGCTGAAAACAACTTGCCTCCATATCTTGCACATTGCCACATTCTATGAAAATTCCTTCCAGCTGACAAAAATAGCACTCACACTCTACTATATGGCTGGAACTATTAGGCTCAATTTCATCATCAATTTGCAAATCCAAATCAAGTTGCAAATCAAACTGAAAACTCTCATAAACAATTTGGTGTGTTCCTTGCAAATCATCTTGGCACACGTGAAATATAAAAGATGCACATTCATGAGTATCCTTGTATTGATCACTACAACCTAGGCCCATCTTTTGACACTTCGGTTCAAGTACATCAGAACACATCTTGGTAACATGGAAATGGGAATCACATGCATCACTATTATCTGAGGAATGAGTAAATACATTCATCTCAAGTTTGAGACAATGTTCTAATATATTTTTCACATCATCATTCCTTTCAAAACCAAATACCTCCAGTGAAGGCTCAAACAAATCACTATCAACAAGGAAATGAGGACAACAACCCTATGAACTAGTAACCTCATAATCCCCCATGACATTCATGAAATTTTGTAGATGCTTAGAGGCTAATTCTGAACTTTTCCTTGTGAATATGGGCAAATTCTTTCTAACATCTTTAGGGATTAGGTTCAGGAAACCTTCAATACCACTGAAAACCAATGGCATATACCTTTTAATAGAAAAATCCCTTTGAGGGCTTGGGATTACTTCTTTTCCCTGCATAATTTTACTTTGCATTTCATAGGGAAGCCCTCTTGTATACAAATTCAATCACTATCAAATTCATACATGGTTATCGATTACATCATTTACAAAATCAACCATGATTCTAAAACATTGATTGAATACCTATGTCTTAAGATTTCTCAAAGACATAACTCAAAACACACATACTTCTCTACTCATGTTACATATTACATTTCAGAAGTATGGAAAGAAATGCTGCTATTGTTCCCTTTCATAATGCAGATTCATCAAATAGGGAACCAAATTTTTCCTAAACCGTTCACATATGGCTTCAATACACAATTTCTTGAAAACCAAGAGTGACAAATACCTGGAGCTGTTGCAGCAGCTGCAAATGGTTCTTTTGATTGGAAATATTTGTAGATCTTGAACCGTATTCACATCTTCATGAGGTTCTTTGGTAGAGTCGCCACCTCTTTCCAGAGGACAAAAATTTGAATAGCTGGAAATTCTTCACAGGTCAAATTCATTAAAAACCAACATAAGTACTGCAACACCTTCATATCCAACAATATGACATCATATGGATTCCTTCCACAACTTGTCAATGTACTTCAACACAAGAGCTCGAATCTGCTTCATCTCTACTGCAAATCTTTTGGGTTCTTTCCTAGTTGTTCTCAAATAATGCACACAAGTGCATAGATCTAGGAGTCGCCACTCACAACTTGTGAGGTATCGTGAAATAAGCATGAAGTATGGACAAATCTTGACAGAATTACATTGAAAGATGAATTACAATAGACTCTTTAGCAACATTCATGAGAATTGACTCAGCCGACAAGGATAATGGACTTATCAAGCTCATGACTCTAAAAGCCAGAAATAATTTTCAGCAATGGTTACAAAAATAATTCAACACTTTAATGACTTTGTAACAACACCATCTGCAACTGGAGATTCAGAACCTTCCCCAGCAGAGTTGCCATTTTGTTGGTGTTTTTTCATGTAAACCAGGTTTGTCTCCTAATCTACCTATGGAATTGCCAAATCCAATCAAGGGTAGCTTAGAGGATCTGGACCAACTGACGAGGATTTTTACAATAACCTCCTACACATTGGGCTTTGCAAGACCCGAGAGGGTGATCCCTGTAATGAGTTTACAACTTCTACAACAAAAATCATAAACAATCATTAACTTCAAAAACACATAATCTCACTTAATAGCTCAACAAAATGGGATAAGACTAAAATGAATTGGTTGTTCATCAGTAATATCAACCACTTGCAGCATGAGATGGTTATAACAAAGTTTCATGGTGAAGGATAATCATTATGTTTAAAATTTGTGGTAGCAAGTCCCAGGTGAACACAAACAAAACACTGCATCACAAAGAGCAGATGCAAATCAGACCAGTGCCATATCCATTGGAGGAGTCAAATTCATCAACACCTAATGGTTCATAGCAGATTTTAACACATAGCATGTAATATCTCTGATCATACTGCCTTACAGTATCACCAATCTGTACCTTAGCTCAATACTTCTTACCCAATCCTTGTACATAACACATCAATCTGCAATCTCATTTAAGCAGTTTAATTAATTCCTTGAATCAAAGCTAAAACTAGAATAGCACACACCACAACAGTGAGAAGAACAGAATAACCCTTGATTACTTCATTCAAAATTTGAATATATTTGCACATAGGAGAGACATGAGCCTAGATTTATCATTTAAACTTAAATGCCAGCACTGTTATGAAACACTAAATCCCAATAAACTCAAATCCTACAACAAAATGACACAAAACCCAACTTGCATTACCTCTGTAACTACAGATTTTACAATTTGAAATGCAGCTCCACACCAGAATTTCGACTAGCTTACTTTCTAACCTAACTTGCTAACTTGCCAACCTTTTACAATGAGAAGAGAAAAGAATAAGAGGAGGAGAAGAGATTCCAGAAGAAACCCTAAATCCGAATAGAAACAACCATCTGGAAGCATCTCCACCGTTGAACAGTGATTTGGAAAATATGTTCTCCATTTTCCTGTAAAAAACTTGATTCTGTTCTCAAAACAACATGTGCTTAATTCATTTTTCAATAGAAAAATTCCATGTGTCCACTCCACTCATTTCACTAAACAGATTTTGCAGCTGAAAGAAAAACTCTCTGCCCATGAAAGTCCATTTACCTCTATTTCTGTTGATGTAGATTAAACTCTGTAATTCACTTTGAAAATTTAATCCTCTTGCTAAAATTTGTCAAACAAATAGAACAAAAGTGAATATTTTATTCACTTTCTCCCCGCGGAAAACATTTATCTCCGTCCTTTTTTACTTCTATTGTTGCATATTCAACATTCACCTTCCAGCCAAAAGGAAACTCAAATTTTAAGAGAAGGGCAACTTAAAAAGAAAATATTTTGCATCAGGCAAAATATTTTACTAGAGCCTCACCCTAGATTTTTGAAAAAATAAAATCACTGGAAGCATTGATTTATTTAAAATCACTATTGCATAATACTTTATCTAGCCCCATGTATTTCTCATTTTCAGTTGAAAAAATGCCTATACACATGCACCCCTATTTCAAATTTGCACCAACGTGCCAATAAACAAAATATTCACCTTACCTTATGCCCCAACACTTTATTTTATTTGAAAATTTTAGAAAACATTTACCTACATTACACTTTCCTTGGGCCCACCACTCATTTTCTATGCACCAAATATTTTAACGTAGGAAAATCATGGGCAAATTGCTCCATCCATTAAATTTTAATGAAAACCCACATTGATATTTCATTAGGAAAAATTAATTCCCTCCAAAAAAGATAAGTAAAACTTTAGAGAATCCCCAGGCCCACCATAGCCACGTGTCACCCTCTCGCCATCCCGCAATCATTATCGAATGGGAAAATTCTGATCATGACATGGCAGGGAACGGTCCAGATTTGGCTACATTTCATTGGACCTTCCCACCATTAATCTTCATTCATCCTATTTCCCACCCTAATCCTATTTGCTCATTCACTCGAATTCTACTTCAATGGTGGCAAGTTTTGTATGTTTTCTTCCATTCTCATTGCTCTGATAAATGTCCTCTCTTCACACTATGTGCCTCCATTTGCATTCACCTAGCCGTGGGCTCCCTCATGCCTCTGCAAAACTGAGCCATTCATTTGATTCGCCCAAACTGTTTGCTGGTTGCACCCCTGCTTATGGTTGGCCAAACTGGTTGAACCCTGCACCATAAGCATGGCTTCCACCTATTTCCTGTTGCACAGGCTTCCATTGACTTGGTACGGGTTTCCCCTCTTCTGCAATTCGTGCCATTGCTCCTCTATGTGTGGTGATCTCCTCCTGTACACCTAGCACTTGAGCCTACTGGAACCTGCTGTAGGTCGCGCGTGGCTCCCCTCACACCGTCTGCTTACTGCTTGCTACTTGCTGCGCGGGTCCCTTCCTCAACATCATATGGGCTTTGCCTTCACTGTTAGCCATGCCATCATACATTCTCCTCTCGCCCCTATTTTCTCGAGCATACTCCTTCTTCCATTTTTAGCGTGAGCCTCTCCACATGCTGGCCGCGACCCTATTCATTTCATTTACTAATGCTTTTGATGGAAGGTTGCGCCCACTATTCCCCACATTTGCACAATGGTCTCAACTCATCTCCCATGCTTGGCGTGGGTTTTCTTCTAGTGGTCGTGTACACCCTATTCCTGTGTTCTCCCTCTATTAACTTCCTCTTTCAGGTAGCACCCATCAAACAACACACGGGCCCATCACTAAATGGTCACGCCTTTCACTGTTGTTGTTGAATTTGCATAAAAGTTTCTAAAGACTTTTCCAATCATACATTTGCCTTTCATCACCACTAGCTTCCTTTCTTATCTTTCCTATCAGTGCAAAACGACAACACGGACTTTAATTTCAAAATAAAATCTTAACACAAGAGTCCTTTGTATCCAACCACTGTGTGCAATGTTTAGATTGACCATGCATCTACCAAATATGATTTTATTTGCAATCCAACTGGATGAGAAGGTTGAGCTTTTCTCATCAATGACATCTAAGAGGTGCCAAAAATACCATGGGATGATTGTATAATTGATTTGTCTTTTCTGTATCATGCGACTCCTCAAACAACATAAAAATTCACATAATGTAGTGACTTGATCCCTGTAATTGAAAATAAATCATCACCTCTTCATCAATTGGTGCTTCACAACTTTAATACCCTCCGGGGTCACTGAACCAATTCAAGTTATTTTCCATGTGGAAGCATATGAAACTCTAAATCACTACAAATGGATTTCTATCCACATTCGTAAGATTATAATATTCGTAACATTATAATAGTGTGAAGCATGTTGGGCCCCATGTGGCCCGACTAATTTTTTTTCCTTTTCAAACAAGTTTTTCGCTCGAATTGACCTGAGACAACCTCTAGATGCATTTGAAGTGAAATGGTAAACTGGGTTACCATTAATATATGCTTTCTTGCACATTTAGAAAATGGGCAAAACTGACCCAGTGGGCTTTGGAATCATCCTGGGAAACTAGTCAAATAACCTCATGAAGCAATGAGAACTTGCAGACATGTAGAAATTAATTCCAGGAATATAGTGCAACAAACGGCTCAAAAAAAAAAATCATGAGGAGAAAATTATTAATCGACAAAGTTGCTCAGCTGAACTTTTCTGAAACAACAGCTGTTCTGAAACAATTAGAACACACCCGATTGCCAATTTGTAAAAATAGTGAAATAACTCCTAGAGAGCTGCCATCAGACACATGAGTTCATTAAGATACCTTTTGCACGTGTGCAAAAAGAATTTACATGAAACATCTTTGATCGAAAGATATTAATGATCAAATTTGACCATTTAGAAGGGCTGTCAAGAATGCAGATGTGAAACTGAACAAACAACATTTGGTTTCGATCTGCTAAAAATAGAAAATCAAATCATGAAGTTCTGAAAACTGAAATATGAGATCATTTAGGTATGGAGAATACAAAACAACATTCATTTTGGCATAACATTCAACTGGTTGCGAAATCCAAGCTCAAACAAGAGGCTATTTCACAAACTACCAAATCTGCAAACAACAGAACAATGCAAAAACCTTCCAACTTCACTTTTCAAAACCCCGACCGAACTTATCGTGGGAAGCTGAAAATTGACACAAACCCTCACATAAGCCAATGAAATACGTCTACAAATGGGTTTTTCTTGGAAATCAAGACGCCTCAAGTTTTGATTCTCTAAAGTGGGTCATTCAAATTGACCCCTCAGGTGCACTTCTGAAAGTGAAGGGGCAAAATTCTCGAAATGGGCACCTCAAATTTGCAAATTTTGAGAGTTCCAATAGTGGCTCTGTCTGGGGATGTATGCCCCCTATGGGCATAGCAAGATTCCAGATTCTCTGGGGAGAGTAGACCAAATTCTGATGCTATCAAGTGCCTTCAAACTGCTCCCCAATTCAACTTTTATTTTTAGCTTCATCTGATGACCCCAGGTCACCAAATGAAAAATGGGAGTCAACATTTATCTCTGTCAAATACAATTTTGTAAAAAGAGTTGATTCCCCTTAACTCATGTTTGCACTTATCAACCATAACAACACAAACAATTACAACCTTGCAAACACAAGTGTCAGACTGCCATTGGGCAAGTAGAAACTTGCTCTCTGTTTAACTTCAGTATATTGCCACCAAATCAGATAAGTCATATCACTGCCACATTATTCATTTTCTAACTTTTCATGAAGTGGCATGATTTGAAAATAGGGATCAAGACCATATGAAAGCCTGGTCTGATCACAACCATATTCCTGAGTAAACATGCTAGTACCTACAGGCAATCATTCACAACATTATCAACATGTTCACAATCACTATGCATCTGAAAGTCAACCATACCTTCAAAATACTGATTATCATGTGGCAACAACCTATCACATTCATCACATGGATCATTCTCAAGCTGTAAACAACTTGCCTCCATATCTTGCACATTGCCACATTCTATGCAAATTCCTTCCAGCCGACAAAAATAGCACTCACACTTTGCTGTATGGCTGGAACTATTAGGCTCAATTTGATAATCAATTTGTAGATCCAAATCAAGTTGCAAATCAAACTGAAAAACTCTCATAAACAATTTGGTGTGTTCCTTGCAAATCATCTTGGCACACGTGAAAGATAAAAGATGCACATTCATGAGTATCCTTGTATTGATCACTGTAACCTAGGCCCATCTTTTGACACTTCGGTTCAAGTACATCAGAACACATCTTGGTAACATGGAAATGGGAATCACATGCATCATTATTATCCAAGGAATGAGTAAATGCATTCATCTCAGGTTTGAGACAATGTTCTAATACATTTTTCACATCATCATTCCTTTCAAAACCAAATACCTCCAGTGAAGGCTCAAACAAATCACTATCAACAAAGAAATGAGGACAACAACCTTGTGAACTAGTAACCTCATAATCCCCCATCACATTCATGGATTTTTGTAGATGCTTAGAGGCTGGTTCTGAACTTTTCCCTATGAATATGGGCAAATTATTTCTAACATCTTTAGGGATTAGGTTCGGGAAACCTTCAATACCATTGAAAACCAATGGCATATACCTTTTAATAGAAAAATCCCTTTGAGGGCTTGGGATAACTTGTTTCCCCTACATACTTTTACTTTCCATTTCACAAGGAAACCCTCTTGTATACAAATTCAATCACTATCAACTTCATACATGGTTATCGATTACATCATTTACAAAATCAACCATGATTCTAAAACATTGATTGAATACCTATGCCTTAAGATTTCTCAAAGACATAACTCAAAACACACATACTTCTCTACTCATGTTACATATTACATTTCAGAAGTATGGAAAGAAATGCTACTATTGTTCCCTTGCATAATGCAGATTCATCAAATAGGGAACCAAACTTTTCCTAAACCATTCACATATGGTTTCAATACACAATTTCTTGAAAACCAAGAGTGAAAAATACCTGGAGCTGTTGCAGCAACTGCAAATGGTTCTTTTGATTGGAAATATTTGTAGATCTTGAACCATATTCACATCTTCATGAGGTTCTTTGGTAGAGTCGCCACCTCTTTGCAAAGGACAAAAATTTGAACAGCTGGAAATTCTTCATAGGTCAAATTCATTAAAAACCAACATAAGTACTGCAACACCTTCATATCCAACAATATGACATCATATGGATTCCTTCCACAACTTGTCAATGTACTTCAACACAAGAGCTCGAATCTGCTTCATCTCTACTGCAAATCTTTTGGGTTCTTTCCTAGTTATTCTCAAATAATGCACATAAGTGCATAGATCTCGGAGTCACCACTCACAACTTGTGAGGTATCATGAAATAAGCATGAAGTACGGAAAAATCTTGATAGAATGACATTGAAAGATGAATTACAACAGACTCTCTGGCAACATTCATGAGAATTGAATCAGCCGACAAGGATAATGGACTTATCAAGCTCATGACTCTAAAAGGCAAAAATAATTCAACACTTTAATGACTTTGTAACAACACCGTCTGCAATTGGAGATTCAGAACCTTCCCCAGTAGAGTCACCATTTTGTTGGTGTTTTTTCATGTAAACCAGGTTTGTCTCCTATTCTACCTATGGAATTGCCAATTCCAATCAAGGGTAGCTTAGAGGATCTGGACCAACTGACGAGGATTTTTACAATAACCTCCTACACTTTGGGCTTTGCAAGACCCGAGAGGATGATCCCTATAATGAGTTTACAACTTCTACAACAAAAATCATAAACAATCATTAACTTCAAAAACACATAATCTCACTTAATAGCTCAACAAAATGGGATAAGACTAAAATGAATTGGCTGTTCATCAGTAATATCAACCACTTGGAGCATCAGATGGTTATAACACAGTTTCATGGTGAAGGATAATCATTATGTTTAAAATTTGTGGTAGCAAGCCCCGGGTGAACACAACCAAAACACTGCATCACAAAGAGCAGATGCAAATCAAACTAGTACCATATCCATTGGAGGAGTCAAATTCATCAACACCTAATGGTTCATAGAGATTTTAACACATAGCATGTAATATCTCTGATCATACTTCCTTACAGTATCACCAATGTGTACCTTAGCTCAATACTTCTTACCCAATCCTTGTACATAACACATCAATCTGCAATCTCATTTAAGCAGTTTAATTAATTCCTTGAATCAAAGCTAAAACTAGAATAGCACACACCACAACAGTGAGAAGAACAGAATAACCCTTGATTACTTCATTCAAAATTTGAATATATTTGCACATAGGAGAGACATGAGCCTAGATTTATCATTTAAACTTAAATGCCAGCACTGTTATGAAACACTAAATCCCAATAAACTCAAATCCTACAACAAAATGACACAAAACCCAACTTGCATTGCCTCTGTAACTACAGATTTTACAATTTGAAATGCAGCTCCACACCAGAATTTCGACTAGCTTACTTTCTAACCTAACTTGCTAACTTGCCAACCTTTTGCAATGAGAAGAGAAAAGAATAAGAGGAGGAGAAGAGATTCTAGAAGAAACCCTAAATCCGAATAGAAACAACCATCTGGAAGCATCTCCACCATTGAACAGTGATTTGCAAAATATGTTCTCCATTTTCTTGTAACAAACTTGATTCTGTTCTCAAAACAACATGTGCTTAATTCATTTTTCAAAAGAAAAATGCCATGTGTCCACTCCACTCATTTCAATAAACAAATTCTGTAGCTGAAAGAAAAACTCTCTCCCCATGAAATTCCATTTACCTCTATTTCTGTTGCTGCAGATTAAACTCTCATATTCACTTTGAAAATTTAATCCTCTTGCTAAAATTCATCCAACAAATAGAACAAAAGTGAATATTTTATTCACTTTCTCCCTGTGGAAAACATTTATCTCCGTCCTTTTTTACTTCTGTTGTTGCATATTCAACATTCACCTTCCATCCAAGAGGAAACTCAAATTTTAAGAGAAGGGCCACTTAAAAACAAAATATTTTGCATCGGGCAAAATATTTTACTAGAGCCTCACCCTAGATTTTTGAAAAAATAAAATCACTGGAAGCATTCATTTATTTAAAGTCATTGTTGCATAATACTTTATCTGGCCCCATATATTTCTCATTTTCAGTTGAAAAAATGCCTGTACATGTGCACCCCTATTTCAAATATTCACCAACGTGCCAATAAACAAAATATTCACCTTACCTTATGCCCCAACACTTTATTTTATTTGACAATTTTAGAAAAAATTTACCCACATTACACTTTCCTTGGGCCCACCACTCATTTTCTACGCACCAAATATTTTAACGTAGGAAAATCATGGGCAAATTGCTCCATCCATTAAATTTTAATGAAAACCCACATTGATATTTCATCGGAAAAAATTAATTCCCTCCAAAAAAGATAAGTAAAACTTTAGAGAATCCCTAGGCCCACCATAGCCACGTGTCACCCTCTCGCCATCCCGCAATCATTATCGAACGGGAAAATTTCGATCACGACATCGTGGGGAAAGGTCCAAATTTGGCTACATTTCATCAGACCTTCCCACCATTAATCTTCATTCATCCTGTTTCCTGCCCTAATCCTATTTGCTCGTTCACTCGAATTCTACTTCAATGGCGACAAGTTTTGTATGTTTTCCTCCATTCTCATTGCTCTGATAAATGTCCTCTCTTCACACTATGTGCCTCCATTTGCATTCACTTGGTCGTGGGCTCCCTCATGCCTCTGCAAAAATGAGCCATTCATTTGATTTGCCCAAACTGTTTGCTGGTTGCACCCCTGCTTATGTTTGGCCAAACTGGTCACACCCTGCACCGTAAGCATGGATTCCTCCTACTGCCTATTATTCAGGCTTCCATTGACTTGGTACGGGTTTCCCTTCTTCTGCAATTCGCACCACTGCTCCGCTATGCATGGTGATCTCCTCCTCTACACCTAGCGCGTGAGCCTACTGGAACCTACTACAGGCCGCACCTGGCTCCCCTCACACTGTCCACTTGCTGCTTGTTGCGCAGGTCCCTTCCTCAACATCATACGGGTTGTGCCTTCACTATTAGCCACACCATCATACATTCTCCTCTGGCCCCTATTTTCTTGAGCATACTCCTTCCATTTTTAGCGTGAGCCTCTCAACATGCTGGTCGCGACCCTGTTCATTTCATTTACTAATGCTTTTGATGGAAGGTTGCGCCCAGTATTCCCCACATTTGCACAGTGGTCTCAACTCATCTCCCATGCTTGGCATGGGTTTTCTTCTAGTGGTCACGTACACCCTGTTCCTGTGTTCTCCCTCTTGCAGGTCACACCCATCAAACAACACACGGGCCCATCACTAATTGGTCATGCCTTTCACTGTTGTTGTTGCATTTGCATAAAAGTTTCTAAAGACTTTTCAAATCATACACTTTGTCGTTCGCCATCGCTAACTACCTTTCTTATCTTTCCTATCAGTACAAAATGACAACACGAACTTTAATTTCAAAAATGAAAACTTAACACAAGAGTCCTTCGTATCCAACCACTGTGTGCAACATTTAGATTGACCATGCAGCTACCATATATGATCTTATTTGCAATCCAACTGGATGAGAAGGTTGAGTTTGTCTCATCAATGACATCTAAGAGGTGCCAAAAATACCATGGGATGCTTGTATAATTGATTTGTCTTTTCAATATCATGTGACTCCTCAAACAACATAAAAATTCAAATAATGTAGTGACTTGATCCTTGTAATTGAAAATAAATCATCACCTCTTCATCAATTGGTGCTTCACAACTTTAATACCCTCCGGGGTCACTCAACCAATTCAAGATATTTTCCATGTGGAAGCATATGAAATTATAAATCACTACAAATGGATTTCTATCCACATTCGTAAGATTATATTATTGGCAACATTATAATAGTGTGAAGCATGTTGGGCCCCATGTGGCCCGACTAATTTTCTTTTCCTTTTCAAACAAGTTTTGCCCTCGAATTGACCTGAGACAACCTTTGAATGCATTTGAAGTGAAATGATAAACTAGGTTACCATTAAAATATGCTTTCTGGCACATTTAGAAAATGGGAAAAACTGACCCAGTGGGCTTTGGAATCGTCCTGGGAAACCGGTCAAATAACCTCATGAAGCAATGAGAACTTGCAGACATGTAGAAGTTCATTCCATGAATATAGTGCAAAAAATGGCTCGGAAAAACAAATCATGAGGAGAAAAATATTAATCAGCAAAGTTGCTCAGCTGAACTTTTCTGAAACAACAGCTGTTCTAAAACAATTAGAACACACCTGACTGCCAATTTGTAAAAATAGTGAAACAACTCCTGGAGAGCTGCCATTAGACACATGAGTTCATTAAGATACCTTTTACACATGTGCAAAAAGAATTTCCATGAAACATCTTTGATCGAAAGATATTAACGATCAAAGTTGACCATTTAGAAGGGTTGTCGGGAATGCAAATGTGAAACTGAACAAACAACATTTGGTTTCGATCTGCTAAAAATAGAAAATCAAATAATGAAGTTCTGCAAACTGACATTTGAGATAATTTAGGTAAGGAGAACACAAAACAACATTCATTTTGACATAACAGTCAACTGGTTGCGAAATCCAAGCTCAAACAGGAGGCTATTTCACAAACTGCCAAATTTGCAAACTACAGAACAGTGCAAAAACCCTCCAACTTCACTTTTCAAAACCGTAATAGAACCTATCGTGGGAAGCTAAAAATTGACACACAAGCTCACATATGCCAATGAAATACGTCTGCAAATGGGTTTTTCTTGGAAATCAACATGCCTCAAGTTCTAATTCTCCAAAGTGGGTCATTCAAACTGACCCCTCAGGTGCACTTCTGAAAGTGAAGGGGCAAAATTCTTGAAATGGGCACCTCAAATTTGCAAAATTTGAGAGTGTCAATAGATCATAGCCCTTGGATTGATTTAATCCTGGCCTTTCATCCTAAAATGTTAAATCTATTAAAGGCCTTTGCCTTCTCATTTGTAAGGGGCTAGAATTTTGAGTTAAGGTAGTTAAAGAGCCAAAATTGGCCAGGTTAGGAGTTAGATTTTGCAAGCCAGTAGTTGAAGGAGATGAGAGAGCAAGAATACTATTATGTAAATGCTAGAGAAGATAATACAAATGGGTTGTTGATTTGGAAAACATTGTGTTATATTTCAAAAACATTATGGTTTCTTGTTCTTGATTCTCAGTGTTAGATGTTAGATTTCAGTTCTTTTACAATGATGGTGAGATGTGAATGATGTTTGATCGATCTGTGGTCCATAAATTTAGAATTTTTTTGATTGTAAGTTGCTGTGTAAAGTTAGTTTGGGCCCTATTTTGTGCTAAGTTCAGCTGTGAATGCTTGTTTACATTGTGTCAGTTATTG
Organism: Sequoiadendron giganteum; assembly: GCA_007115665.2. Taxonomy (NCBI): domain Eukaryota; kingdom Viridiplantae; phylum Streptophyta; class Pinopsida; order Cupressales; family Cupressaceae; genus Sequoiadendron; species Sequoiadendron giganteum. The sequence goes on from CM021102.1 coordinate 178,447,613, forward strand.
GATATGTAGATGAATGTTCATAGTCTGAAAATCTTCAAATTTACTTAGAAGATTGTACCATTTATGTGTAGTTGTAGGCTTGTCCTTGATCAAGCAGAGATTGGTTTTATTGGGGTTCTGTCTATTTGAAGCATTCATCATTTTTGTGATTGATCTTAGGTTTTAGATTTAAAATATCTCTAAAATCTTATCTTTTGATCTTTCTTTAAATCTAGGCTAGTTTTAGGATTGAAAGCATCACCATATTGTTACATATGATGAACGTATACTTCTAGCATTGTTCATTTGTAAGGATACCAACATTTTCACATTTATCATTGAGTTGTTTTATTGCATTGTCAAGACCTGACATTAGAGACCTTGGGATTATCTCTTGAGGCTTGCTAATAGAGATTTACCTTTCAAGAGAGATAGGATATTATATTATGTCTAAGTTGTTGCTGTGTAGAAAACACCATCATTAGATTGGCGCTAGAAGGAGGGATTGAACGTAGGTGACACTGTTGGAAGTTAAGTGAGCATTCATGTTGAAAATCTGAGATATGATAGATATCTAAATCTGCAAGTACAAATTCTGAGTCATGATGGAAAAGTAGTCTTATGTTTTTCATGATGTGAACAATCATCAGATTGATTTTCTACAACTTTGTGAGTCTCTGAATAAGAGATTGGATCTTTGGAACAATAAGGGTTTCCATCGCTATGTGTTATCAGACAAGTGTAGAATCCATAATACCTGTAGGCACAATGAATTTGAATGCTTGGAATTTTAAAGTAGAATTGAGATGGTTTTGCAAAGGGACATTTTCTTTTAAAACCTGGTTGAACCACTAGCCTCCACATATTTAGAGTTTATTGATGTTGCGGTTGAGGCATTCACAAAAAAAGTTCAACTTGGTGGTGGTAAGTTTTTGCAAGATTTCATCTCATCTAAATGGTGCAGAGTTCATAATGCATCTCATTCAGAATTCACTTGCCATTCATGTGTGGACATTATCACTAAAGTTGGGAGATATATGGAATGGAAAAAATAGTCAGTCAAGGAATGTACTACGAAGAAGACAAATTCTAGATCTGGAGAATGTGCAATAGGTGTTGAGCCATCCATAAACCAAGCAACATCCCATAAGGAAGATTCTGAAATTTCCAAGGCAACAAAGGTAGTTGATGACCATTTAAGTGAAGAGATGCCAGTAAAGATCAAGGAGGATGTTCCTACATAAGCTAACCAAGAGTCTAAAATGGAAAATATAGTTGAGGATGAACCACAAGAAGAAAAAGTGATGCATTATATTTCCTCTGTTCATGATGAAGATTCAATATAGCCTCAATATGAAGAGTTTGTTGCCAAATTTATGAAAGACTGGGCGAGGTTGATATATAGAGTCCATATAGAAGAATTATTGCGACCAACTTGGTGTAGGATACATGAAGAGGAGAATTTTGAATTCACACGTTTCCAATGCCAGACAACAATTGAGGTGGAAGAAAGAGTGCAAGTGTTGAGCCATACTGAGGATGCACAAAAAAACTACATCAAATGAATATTCAATCAAGGAACTTCAACAAATTGCTGATGAATATCTCATGGAGCATGCTGAAGGAGTTGATGTTATTGATAAATAAGTTGATGTTCTTGATGGCTACAGTCAAAAATATGAACCAATACCGATAGAAGATGAATTTAGGGAGTTCTCTCATTTATCAAATTCTATTTTCCCTCTATCTATTGGTGAATTGAGCATTGAAAATTTACAAACATTCTGCATTAATGATGAGATAGCTAATGTGGTTCATATTGATGTGCATGAAAACTTGAATGATGCTAAAAACAATAATATTACAGTCATAATTCATGTGTTTAATCACACAGTTGTAGGTGAAAATGTACTTGAGGATCAATCTATGATGTCTCCTAATGACCATCCTATTGAGGAAGTTGTACATGACGATGCCCCTGCATTCTCATCATTGATCGCTCATGACAAAATACAAATAGGTGAAAAGTTTTGACATGATGTTAATTATGAATTTATTCAATTTGATGTTTATCCTGAATTGCTTATTGATGATTCAACTACTCTTTTGCATGTTCTAAATGTGAAAGGGATACTACACCATCAGTGGAGACCTCTTGATGACTTGGATATCAAATCTTCACTATTGGAAGCCAACAAGCACCACATGCTACTTGAACAAGGGTTACACCAGGTTGTTTCTTTCCTCGATGTGAATTCTGAAGCTTATGAATTTGATTATGGAGGTTTAGGAAAGACAACTTGCATATGGATTGATCATGGTTTCAATGAGTTGCCTCAGTTTCTGATTATTCCTGTTGATGAGGTTGAGTTTGAATGTTGCATTATTGAGCTTTATTTTGCTGAACATAAAGATGAATTTGCATTCTTGAGGACTGTTACCATCACCTTATTGCTTTTCCATGCATTGATGAACCATATGGGGCTAGGACTCAGTTTTCCCTATCTAATCATGATTTGTTTTGAGTCTTCTTGTATATAATTTTATTTGAATAAATGCAACTTGCCTTGTTATTCTTTTGCTTTAGTCTGCTTTTTGTTTTCTTTAGGATAGATGACTTTAGTTTAGATTTATTTTCTTTTCCTTTGGTTTGCTTCTGTTTTGGTTAGTTTATGTTTTCTTTGGGTTTCGGTTTGGTTGTTTCTTTTCTTCTCTGGCTTGGGTTCCCTTGTTTTCTATTGGGAGTGTCTTATTCGCACAACAACAATTATTTTATCTGGGGTTGTTCTAAGTATTTCCTTTAAAAAATTTAATTATCCTTCCAGGATATGTTGGTGGAAGTCTTCTATTCAATGCCATATGTGCTAAATATTTAAAGTAGAGAAGTCAATGGATTGAGTTAGCTCCTGAATGTGCTCAAATCTTATATTTCTTACATACATCTTAAGACTCTTGAGGTTGTTGTTTGGTTCCTTGCGAGGTCTAGTTAAGTGAAAAATCTTATATTCTGCTTTAGTGCCACTGTGATTCTTAGCCTTGAGTGTGAGGTTCATTGCTTACGGGTTGAAATGAAAAAGAAGCAAAAATAAATATCAAAAAAGAAAGAAAGAAAAGAAAAGAAAATATTGAATTTCAAAAGAAAGTGAATTGAACTTTTCAGGAGGATTTGAATATCTCTACCAAGGCTATGGATGCTTGGCTCGCAGTAGAGCTATGTTCGGGAGAATCACAATGATAACCTCATCGGAGCTATGGACGCCTGAATCCAGGTTGCTTTTGAAGTTAGAATCTGTATGTAGCTTAAATTGACTGAATTTGGTTCTTGCAGTAGCTTAATGAGGGAAATATTTACACTTGCACACACTTGGGTTTCTAGCATAGGAAGGGCTAGCTTGTTCATTGATTTCAAGCCTTTAATTTATGGGTGACCTGATGTAGGGATCAAAACCAAAGATTTTGGGTTCTTGATTCTAGTTTGTCATCGAAATGCTTTGAAATATTTTCCTAATAGGAGTCACCATTTGTTGTGCAATTTTTGCACACATGCCCCACTGGAGGTGAGGACCCTCTTTTTATTTTGCATCTCCGCATCTTGATTTGGTCAAACTTTCAATTTTTATCTTCTTGGGAGGTTATTTTGGGAATAAGTCCAAACTTGATTTGATGAAGGCAATATTTTGAGGCATCTTGAGGGTCTAGGCGAAATCCACCTACCTCGAATTTTGGAAATAGGGATTTTGAAGTAAATTTTCAATGTCATGTATAAATCGTTTTTGCGCACATGGATAGAGGACAAAAAATTAGGTGGGGTTGTTTTTTGAATTTTTTGAAAATTCCTTCTAGAAAAAAAGTTATGGGGTTTAGGGGATTTTGACTTGTCATGGATTTAGGGAAATCCAAGGTAGCTTGGATTTTCCATGGTTGAATTCTCATGGAAAATTTGAGGTAGCTTGGATTTTCCCAAGTTGAATTCTCATGGAAAATCTGAGTTAGCTTGGATTTTCCTAGGTTGGATTCTCATGGAAAATCCGAGGTAGCTTGAATTTTCCAAAATCCACACTAGATCAAAATTTCCGAAGTTTCTATTTTCAGAAAATCCAAGGTCCATCAAAAATCTTGAAATTTTCCAAAAATGGATTTTTTTTTTCCCGAAATGCATTTTTTTCCTCAAAACGAAAATTTTCCAAAATGGAATTTTTCTTGAAAATTTAATATTTTCGAAAATGAAAAATTCTTGAAATGGAAAAAAAAAAATCCAAAAATATTTTTTTTTCTTAAAAGGCCAAAGTTTTATTCAAGTTTAATTTGGATATTTTATGGATTGGATTTTAAACATGTGAATTACTAATGATGATATCTATTTTTCAAGATTAAATAAATGAAAAGGGGACTTGCATATGGCTTTGTGCCAAAAATAAAATTTGCAAGAGTTCAACTCAAATATTAAATGTGGGGCCTGTATAAGAATTTGTGCCACAACTATGCTAGCTAGTGAAGATGTCTGGAAAGTTCACGATCACATGTGAAGCTATTTTATTTCTCCAATTAATTTTTTTATCAAGATCGAGGTGACAAATTTCTTTTTTCTCATTGCTCCATAATGTAATTGATTGAATGTAATTGGATGATGATGTACCACATTTATAAAACCCTAATGTAACTTCGTGATGCTTCTGGAGGACTGATCTCAACCCTTGGATTGATTTAATCCTGGCCTTTCATCCTAAAAAGTTAAATCTATAAAAGGCCTTTTCCTTCTCATTTGTAAGGGGTTAGAATTCTAAGTTAAGGTAGGTAAAGAGCCAAAATTGACCAAGTTAGGAGTTAGATTCTACAAATCAGTAGCTATAGGAGAGGAGAGAGCAAGAAGACTGATATGTAAATGCTAGAGAAGATAATGCAAATGGGTTGTTGATTTGGAAAACATTGTGTTATGTTTCAAAAATTTTATGGTTTCTTGTTCTTGATTCTTAGTGTTAGATGTTAGATTTCAGTTCTTTTGCAATGATGATGTGAATCATGTTTGATCAATCTCTGGTCCATACTTTTAGCAATTTGTTGATTGTAAGTTGTTGTGTAAAGTTAGTTTGGGCCCTATTTTGTGCTAAGTTTAGCTGTGAATGCTTGTTTACATTGTGTTAGTTATTGGATATGTAGATGAATGTTCATAGTCTGAAAACATTCCAATTTCCTTAGAAGATTGTACCATTTCTCTATAGTTGTAGGCTTTTCCTTGATCAAGCAGAGATTGGTTTTATTGGAGATCTGTCCATTTGAAGCATTCATCATTTTTGTGATTGATCTTAGGTGTTAGATTTAAAATATCTTTAAAAACTTATCTTTTGATTTTTCTTTAAATTTGGGTTAGTTTTAGGATTGAAAGCATCACCATATTGTTACATCTGATGAAATTATACTTCTAGCATTGTTCATTTGTAAGGCCCATTGGGATTACCAACATTTTCACATTTATCACTGAGTTGTTTTATTGCATTGTCAAGACCTAACATTAGAGACCTTGGGGTTATATCTTGAGGCTTGCTGATAGAGATTTACCTTTCAAGAGAGATGATATTATATTTTGTCTGAGTTGTTGCTGTGCAGAAAACACCATCAACACTGTCCCCGCCACATTGGCAGGGAGGTACCATGGTCTCCCTACCCTACGTGGGGAGGTACCGTGGGGGTACCGCCCCTGCCAAAGGCAGAAAATGACCCCTCGACCGCCCTGCTAGGGTGCAGGAATGGGGTTGGCTTTGCCATCCCCGCTGACCCATTTCAAAGGTTTTTTTTTTATTAATTGTTTTTTTCAAAAAGAATTATTAAATGTACATTTTTTAATTATTTTTTTTTTAAATGTTTTTTTGTAAAATAAGCCAAATTGGGAAAATAAGATGACAACCATTTGGCCATGAATTTTAATGTTGTATTTTTCCTGTGATGAGCATTTGGCCATCAATTTTAATGTCGTATTTCTACTGTGATGGTCATATGGCCATCAATTGTTTTTCCAACAAACTGTGTCATTGCCCTTTAAGGTTAGTTTTCTTCTGGAGGCCATAACTTTTGCCTACGGTGTCGAAATCGGGAAAACGATATATCGTCGAAAAGAGGAATCAAAGCAATTTCTAGTGGTATAGGATTTTTTTGAATATGTTTTCTCAAGTCCCTATTATTTCCAGTCAAATTCAGATCTTCTTTTTTTGAGTTGCCTTCAATTATTTCAGCATAACTTTTGCATATGATGCCGAAAATGGGAAAATAAGATATCATTGGAAAACTGGTTCCAAGATCTTTACAGTGGTGTAGGTAGTTTCTAGATTTAATTTTTTTATTTTTCCAAAAATATCTCTTCTCAGATGTAGTCTTTTTTGGACCTAATGGGCTCACATTGCATGTATTTATAATCCATAAACACATTGAAATAAAGTGCCTTAGCTTTGTATGTGTTTTATTAGGATTCTTGCGCATCATATTGTGCCATTATTGTACTTGCACTATTCTATAAAGTGCCATGGAGGGTTGATATTTTCCTTTTTTTTTATCATACCTTTGTCTAGTGAGTGTTCCTTCTGTGAAAATGGTGAATCACATTGTCTCTTGAATCATTCATGTGTGCGTTTGTTTGCACACCCTTTATACTTTGCTAGTACTTTCATGTTTTCACATTCAGATATTCTTGGCTCTTCTTCATGCACTTGTTTTTGGCATTTAGTTTCAGTGTACCTGTTATGACTCTCCCTTGTCAACATTATGGGGAGGATTCTACTATTGGTGATATTGCTTCCTTGTTTTCGTTGGAGTGAGCTATGTATTAAGTATTTGTTCCTATGTACTTTTAGATACAACATACATCAGTGGTTGGTTAATTTTATTTTGTTGAGATGGATCACTTACCATATGGGAACTCTTGCATTCAGAAGGTGACCTTCCATTTTCACTTGATTAGTTCTTCAGACTATTGGTACTTGTGCCATCTGTAACTTTGATTTCTTGATGTTTGCCTTGGTTTTCCATCAAATTAAAGTAATGTCGTTGGGGGCACTCATATAAATTCTTATATTCTTGATCTTGATCATCATATTTTTTAGTGAAGGTTCTTCTTTTAGCATTTTAGTAGTCATTCTATGACAATGTTTGTAGCTTCTTCATGCTTCAATGGTGTTTTTCACGTTCAACTTTTGTTCCTATCTTTTGGAACAATTTCTTCTTGGTTGGAGGCTTCTTCATCCTTCCCTCTTGTTGGAGGCTTCTTCAGTCCTTCAATCTTAGTTGGAGGCTTCTTTAGTCCTTCACTTGTTCCTATTCCTTATGGAACATTCTCGTTTGGGGGCTTCTTACTCCTTCACATGTATTTCTCCTTTTTGGAGAGGAGTTTTTCCCATGAGATTTTGTCTTTTTCTCTTGTTGTGAGAGATCTTTTACATTTGTACATGGGTACCTCATCAGGCCTAGTTGTTGGGACCCATCTTTTCTTTCATGCATTATATCCTTAGTTTTTAGCTTCTCCCTAAGCTCATCTTAAGGGGGGGTGTTGGAGTAATAAGGTTAATTACTTAATTAATTCAATCGTATTGATTAATTAATTAAGTCACCTTTTGCTTTATTTTCGCTGAAGCTAAACTTAGGCCCTTTAATAATTACTTTATTAAATCCTAGGGTTCACTTTAGGGTTTTGATCTCCTTTCATAAGGATTGATCTCTTTGTGATTATTAATTCTTGTTTATGCAATTTTACTATCTTGGTTTGTAGAGAAATATCTTTGTGTTGTTCAAGTCTCTTCTACATGATAGGTTATTTTGCTTGCAGATGATCACTGGGTTCTGTGAGGTTGGCTTTTACAACTTCAACAAATATAAATAATTCAATTGAATTTATTTATTTTAAAAAACATTAAAACAAAGAATTCCTCAATGTAAATTCATGAAAGGAGAAAGAAATCAAAAGACACATAATAAAGGTTACATTAGTTATTTGTTTAAAAGAAATCAGTTTTTAGTTAATTTGAAACTTATTAAGAGTGTCGAGTAATAACATTTGGTACATAAACAATACAATTTATAAACAAAACCAGAAATAAAAACTAAATTTTAACTTATAAATTAACTTAAATTATTTTCTCATGAATTATTTTGGATTTAATAATCAATAGATTTTATTTTCTTTGGTTTTATTGGCTAAGCATAAAATAAAGCCTTTACAAGTTATTAAAAGTATAAGTGTTAAATGAGAATATATATATATATATATATATATATATATATATATATATATATATATATATATATATATATATATATATATGTATGAATTATTAGTACTAATAGAGATTTGGTAAATGTGCATAATTTTTCACAATGAACTTATAGATCTCTTAAAATTTGTATAACTTAGAATACAGTAGTGAAATTAAATATTCAATTATAAATTAAAATCATTTAACTTGGTGAATATTTGATTAGGTTTAATGAATTATAGGGAAAGAGTGGGGGTGCTATCAAGATGAATTGATCAAAGTGATAGACCAAATTTTTTCACCATTAAACATGATGATATGACTTTAAATTGCTGCAATAAAATCTTGATAATATGCCTTTGAATGCCCTTGAAATTCTCTCAAATTTCTCTATATTGATCTTGTGAAGTATTAGGATGCTCTCTTGAAAATATTAGATTGCTTAGATGAAACTATGTGAATTAACCCCATATTTATACTAAATCTAGAGATTAACCTTAAAATTCAAATAATTCACGTCGACATTAGATCTAGGATTGAAATTCATTAGGATCCCGCCACAATTAAATTTGAAAAGGGGTTTCCTATGTGAGGAGAACCCATTTGCCACTAAAGGTGAATGGGTCCTAGCACAAATTTCTAGGACCATGCTTCACAGGGATGAAATAAAATAAAAAAACCATGTCAAAAATTCCAAGAAAGGGGTGTCCTATGTGTAGAGGACCCATTCACCTTACCCATTCACAACTAAAGGTGAAAGGGTCCTAGCACTATTTTCTAGGACCTCAATTTTTTCAAATTAAATGTCATGCAATATCATTGTTGGGTGTTAGGATAGATCCTTTAGAAGGTGTAATTAGGAGGGCTTGAATTTGAATTAAAGGGCCAATTAAGCTCTAATTAACCACAATTAATTAATGAAACCCTAGATAAGTGTGAAAGTGTAATACAACACTTTACAACACCCTAAATAAGGCAATGTTAAGTACATTTTTTTTAAAAGGGCCCTAGATTCAATGTGAATGTGTACAACACATTACAACACTGAATCAAGGCATTAATAGGTTAATTCTATATCACTTACTCCCAAATTAAGTGTGAAAAGGGTTAATTTTTTCTATAGTACAATTATTTTAGAGGTAACTATAATAGATATTAGTTATATTTGGAAATAGTTCCAAATTTCTTGTTTTAATTTAATTATTGGTGGTAAGAAAAAAATGATTGATGTGATGAATCACTTACATAGTTTTGTTCCAATTTGAGAAAGTATTGTAAGGGAAAGTTTTAGAAGTTAATTATTCATCCCTTCTTATGAGATAGTTTAGAAGATAGGACTGCACTATATGGTTAATTCATTGAGTAAGGAAACTCATGAAAAGAGTAGTGGATAAACAAAATAAATTTTAAATAATGATACCACTATATTCAACAATAGACCTCAATCATTCCAAATAGAATTTAGCTAGACGGACAAACCTTGGTATGATATCAGTGCTTAATCAAGGAACTCTCAAAACAACTAAAAATATCTATGTTAAGATTGTGTAGTTGTATGAACCAAATAGGTTGCCATTAGGACTTGGATATAAGTTAGAGTTTTCATGTTATTTTTGGTGACAAATATTTCCTTGCAAAACTCAAAATGGCATCGTAAAAATAATATTATCTATTGTGCAAGGGTGACACAATAATGAGGATTTGATTCATGCTATTTTGTGTCTTATAATATACCTTGAAAGTGTGAAGTGATGTGATTGAATCATAAACTTGATGTTATCAATTGTGAAATTATTTATTCGAAAATCTAAACTTGTCCAAAGTAGAACTAGAAAAAGAAAAAAAGTGATAGTATGTATGTGGTTTAAGTTTGGAAAATTTAGGGAATCATAGAAGTTGGAAGGAAAAAAAAACTAAAATGTACATAGAGTTTGATTTGGTTAAGATTTTTTAAGGTGATAGGATAAGGATCACATTACAAACTGGTGCCTATATCCAATTGGGCATAGAGTATGGGGTTTATGTAAAAGTTGCGGTAACCAAAACTAGATAGGATACCTTAATCAAGGAATACCTGAAGACTATATCCATTCAAATGCACACATAAACTATGTTCTACAAATTAAAATGAATAAAAAAATAAATTATAGAACTTTATAAGTATATTTAAGAATCCATAAATAAACCTATGTATTTAGATTTATTGATCTTTAAGGAGATGGAATAAAAAAATTGGATTGATTTGACAACCTTCTATCTAACCAACTGATCAAGAACCCATTAAGACAATACACATAAAAATCCTTGAGAAAATCAAGCAATGTAGATTCTACTATTTACACTTGTTCTTCAAGGTTATGAAAAGGAAAGGATAGGTCCTTTTATAGGCCATGATACCAGGCGATCTATTTTTACACTATATGGGACTCCTCGTACTCCCAATATGAGGGAGGAACCTAACTCGTGCTCCACAATACGAGGTGTAAATACCTTACCCCATGCAGGATTTGAACTTGTGACCTCTCTTTCAAGAGTACAAGTTCTCCACCATTAGGCCAACATGATGATTTATATATACTATACAAACCCACATCAATACAATCTCAAAATGATCCTATCTAGAACTAGAAAATAAAACCCTAAGGTTTCTTTCAATATTTTCTACTTTCTAAATTTCCAATTGCAACTATCCAACACTCAAAATGAAACTCAAAACATCTTTTATCTAACTTGATTCTTGACCTAGAAATAACATAATAGTAGATTAAAATCAATGATGTAGGTGAATTCTTCCTCAAAATGGATAGCCATGATGAAATCTATTTGAAAAAATTAATGATGATAGATGGAGGAATATTAAAATGAATATAAAGTAGGTGGAGAAAGTGGAGGAGATAAGCTCTATTATAATTTAGTGCCTATAACTTGAATAAATACTCAAATATCGCCCCTTTGAAATTATTGGGCTCCATTGGGAAATTACAACCTTTGAAATAATTTCATTTATTTTATTGGTCCCTTGAAGTATTTAGAAATTAAAATTACCACACCTCTAATAAGGACTATGATTTACTCCTAAGACTATTGGAATTTTAGGGATTATTGGGTTTGCCATCAAATTTTGAACTTAGAATGGAGTGTGTTCCTCTTTGAAAGCCCAACGAATACACCATCTATTATTATATGTATTAGGCTTCTAAATAGTTATTAGAATTGGAACCCATTTTAGGAACCATAGGTGGTTCTAAAACCACCTTGAACAAGTCTACCAAAGTGAAATAACCCTTTATCATTGGTTAGAGGTAGATCAGGAACTCAAAAAATTGGTGGAGGATCTTGGTTCTAGGCTTCATAGGATTGTTTGATAACTCCCTGTTTCCCATATTACCTCTTCTTAGAATTTATTCTTGGTTGTAAACTTGATTTTATTCCCTATTGGAACTCCTTTGTTTTGGTGTTCATGGTTTTGTTGAAAAATGGTGTTATTGAGAACCATGTTGAATATATGCCATCTATGTAACTCTTAGTTCCTATTAGGAATAAAATGCTCATGAAGAACTAGAAACTTATCAAGAAGTTAATGAAATTCAAAAATCACCACAAATTTTTGACACACAAAATTCCTTATTCCAAGACCTTTTCTTTATTGAGGTTTTAGGTAATCAAGATAACATGGGTAATGTGGAAGTGATGCTATAGGGAAGGTGGGATAAGGAAGACCAAAAGGGAAGATCAAAATGATAACTCAAATAAAGAAGAGGATTGTGGAATGTTAGGATCAAGGAGCTGAATAGGGCATGACTTGGTATCTAGGGATGATAATGGTTGAAATTCCAAATTTGATAAGTAGCATGGAGGAGATCACTAGAGTTTCAAATTTTAGGGCTTAATGGAAAGTGACACTTGATTAAGGGTAAGGCCAAAAGTCTGATACTAAAAAACTCACATAATTTTCTTGAAAATAATGGTTAGAAATTGGGGAGAGAAGATGAATGAAAATTAGTACCAAGGGGTAAATGGATGAGGAAGTTTGAAAGTCCAAAAAAGGGGAAAGGACTTAAAATATTAGTGAGAATTTTGTACTTCGAGGCTTAGGAAGGTAAAGGGAATTTTATCAAGAAATGGGAAACTCTGATACTCCAATGAAACAACACTTAGAAAAATTTAGCAATATCTTAAGCAGGGTATTGAGATTGGTCGGGAGGGCATGCAAGTATGGATGAGCCAAAAAATTTGAAACTTTGATAACACACAAAGTACTAAGTAAAATATTAGAGAGAGCCCAAAATGTGTGTGTATACATTGAAAAATTTCTTGGTCCGCGAGTGTCATTTTTCCATTGTCTTGGACTTCTTCCTTGCGTAATTAAATAATTTTAATTATTTCATTATTTCATTTGATCACATTCCTCTATTAATTAAATAATGTTAATTATTTAATTCATTCATTCTCTTGGTATTAATTCTACTGTGATCAATTAAATAAATTTAATTGTGTTGCTAACATTCTTTCCTTCAATGATTAAATAATTTATCATTTATTAATTACTCTTCATTATTCGCCTATAGTTAAATAATTATTGAAATTTTTATTTTTTTCATTTCTCCACTATTAAATAATTGATCTAAATTAGTTATTTAATCCTCCTTTTCTATCTCCTCTTATTTAATTAAATTGGTTACACGATCATTTTAATGAAATACCCACTTTCTTCTTCCTCCACATAAATAATTTAAAATATCTATTCCTCCACTTGGTCAAAGATTCTCCTCCCATGAATTAAATAAATTTATTATTTAATTCCTCCAAGTTATCTCCTTCCACTGTCTCATTTTTGAATATCAACCATTGATTATCTCTAGTCTCTTCTCGATCTTCGCCATCCATTTCATAGTCATCCCTAGCCCACTACTATGTGGTGCATGAATCCTCAACTGTTGATTTGAGAATATTTCTAGAACTTCAATCTCGTCCATCCATTCAAATGGATTTCTATAAAAGAAGGTCTTCTCCTCCTTTTTTAATTTAACAACCACATATCTCCAATATTCATGCTTATTGTTTGTAGGTGCTTGCAAACAACAAGTTGAGGGAAACGTGCAAAGCTATTTGAGGAGAGACAAGGAAGGTTATGCAACTTCAAACATGGGGAGTTTGTTATTTCATTTCTCTTATTTTTCTCTACTTGTTTGATTGTTCTTCCTTGCTTAGATTTAGATTTTAGCTTAGATTTATTGTTGTGGTTGTCACTTGTCTTTGCAATTTGATTCCCTATCCTACATTGGTGAACCCAACATGAAATGGATAAAATTTGTAGAAAAAACTATCTTTTTTTTTTGTTTTTACTATGTAACAGGTTTCTGAGCTACAACTGTGAAGCACATTGATGCAATTGAAGGAGGGCTCCTAAAATTAAAAAAAATGATGCAACTGTGATGGGAAACGATGCAACTGAAGGCAAGATTTCAAATTTGAAATTAAAATACAACTACAAGCTCTTGAGCTGCATTTTATATGATGCAACTGACCTAGATTGAGCCACATTTATCGTATGATGAATCATAATCGTGACCTCTTATAGAGCCGCAACTGTCAGCTTGAATGACGTAACAACCTGTTAAGATTTTTTTTTTCAATTTTCAATTTTGTTTGAGTTTTCTTTAGGATAGGGTTTTTTGGTTTGCTAATCTTCTATTTTTAGCATGTGGCATTGGTCTTGAGGATTTTAAAATTGTTTCTTTAGAAAAAATTTAGCTTAACATCCTTTTCTTTAAAGTTACCAATTTTGTTTTACTTGTTTACAACAACAAATTTGCATTACACTCATAGGGGTTTAAAACAAACATGCATTGTCATTCATGAAAGGCTAAAATGAACAACATGCATATTTTCACTCATGAGGTTTAAAATTAACTTGCATCACATTTCATTAGTCTAAAAAGAACCTAAGTGTGTTCTTGACACCACAAGTGGTATTAAAATTAATGAGTGTTTGCATTATCGTGTGGTTTGAATTTTCCCTTTGGATGTGTATGCTCTTCTCTCATGCCATTTTGCGATATTGAGAATCAAAAGAATCCTTTAGAACTTGTATAACCACCTAAAAATTTGGTTTTTGGATTTTTATTTTTAAAATGAACCCCATGCGAGTGTGAGGAAAAGGTGTTGTGTATACTTTCTTCTTGTGCTTCGCGCAATCTTGGAGATAAAAAGAAACATACTTGTCTCGCTTTTGTTTACTCTTAGAGGGGCCTGCTTAAGAGACACATCGAAAAGGAGAAATCGAAGGTGACTCCAAATAGTTTTTCCGTTGGGTCGGTATATAAATGGATAAGACTAAACTGTCAAGTTCTCATGGTATGTAGGCCTTAGTCATATAGTGTCATTCAAAATGAGGTACTGCCCTAAAATGTATAAGAGACCCTAGTAGGAGTGATTAAATCCTTAAGTGGATTTTTGGATGCTTGCAAGGTGCCATCTCCCCAAGAAAAAAATAAGAACCAATTGTTGTAGAGGCCAAAAAAACCTTTTACTTGTTGGTGTAGGAGGTCGGACCTTTGAAGCTGCCCTACATTCCACTATTCATTGTAGAGTCATGAAATCCTTTGCTTCACAAGATCTTAGGATATTTGAGGGTAAGAGATTTTTGTGTGCCTATGCCATGTAAGGGGGATCTAGTGTCACCAAGATCTCTAGTTGTTCGCTTTGTCTAAGTGTTTGGAGCAATCCAAGTAGGGGTCCTCAGTAGGTAGTATCTTTTCTAGCCTAGGTTGTGCATTGTCTATGAGTGTCTTTATATACATATGAATTTTCACACTCAAATAAGACAAAAAAGTGTTTGTTGACTATTTTTTGTGTTTTCTAGAGTTCATTTCACAGAATCACATCAAAATTAGTCAAAAACCAATTAGAAAAACTAGTTTAAACCATCAATTTTCCAAAAAAACTCTCTGTTAACCGCAACTACTTGAAACAGGCCCACAACTTCTTTCTAAGTCACAAATGTTCACCAAAAAAAATGCAATTGAAATCCTACACCACATTTGATAGAAATAGGCTCGCAAGTGCTTTAATTCTCTACAACCACTCACCAAAAACCCACATCTGAAAATGATGTATTTGATAGAAACACAACTGCAATTGCCTGATCACCAAAATTTTAAAAAATCCTTGTCCAAATCTGATCCAATTCATCTTGATAGTGATATTATCATCTAAACCTTAGACTTGCAGAGTCTTACCAATCTGTTCCATCATCTTCATTTAGGATTTCATTGCATTTTAGGTTACATTATTCATCTTTACCTTGCATGGTTAATCCTAGGTTTTAGGTTGCACATACCTTCTATATTTTAGACATAGGAAATTTATCAAGCCTTTGGATAGTCCATGGTTACTTATGCAACTTTCCATTGACCTTCATCTCTTAGTTTATCAATCTTTTTCATTGTCGTCTTGGTCAAAATTTGAGTCTCAAACTTGTGTCCTAGTTTAGATTCACCTTGTAAAATCCATCATCTTGGTCATCACAAAGGTTAATGATAATTGGGTTTGTTATCTTAGACCTACAATAACTTGGTTATCATCATTCCTCTTAAATCTTAAGGTCTATATCCTTAGTGTCATTTTGCTAATATCATTTCACTTCATACCATATCCTTTGATCATAACATCATTATCATCCTCTCAATCCTTAATCTTGAACTTAGATTGCATTATCTTGCACCATTATATGTCCCAAAACCAATAAATAATAGCTTAACCTCATCTTATACTTAGTTGCATCATTACCTTTGGTCATTGATTTAGCATTATCAAGAGTACATATCATTATCTTTGATCATTGATTAGTCTCCCTTTGGTATTGGATTTGGCATCCATTGGTTTTGTGAACATAAATTTTCCCAAGCTCCCTTCGAGTGATTTTTATTTTTGCTAAAGTACCAACCCGCGCCCCATCCATTTGAACATCATCGGGCTCCTTTTGCAATAGCTTCATCCGACTACTGCCACATGTCCACCGGGCTCTCTTCAAAGGGATTTCTTCCTTCTCTCTTCTAAACAGATTTTCCATGCTTCCACATGTCAAAAATTCACACCCGTTTGGTTTACTTCTCTTCGCTTTCCTATCGGGCCCCATCCGAGTGCCACGTATCATCAGTTCGTTGTTCACTTTTAGCGATCCCCATCATTGGTGCCGTTTGTAAAGTATTCCTCCATGTGTCTTGACCGTGCAAGTTTTCATCGCAAGGAGGGAGGAATAAACCACAGGCTCCGACCTATCACCGTGTATCTTTTTTGGACTTCATCGAGAAGAAGTAAGGATCAAGTAACAACCTCACCAAGATTGCCATGTATTCTATCTGCTGTCATGAATGAGTGAAACATGTCAGTACTATGTTCTTCTGGGAACACCACCATCATTCACAAGGGATGCATTTGGTCAGAAGGAAACCATGTCCATGCTCGAATCCTTTTCTATTGCAATGACCTAAGGGAAATCATTGCTTTGGGTATCATTGTGCATGATGAAGGAATATTTTATGTTATTAGCCTGCCAGGCGGTGGGTTTTCTCTCTATAAATATACTGCTTCTTCTTTCGAAGAAAGGGTTCAAAAATTATAGATAAATTTGTGGAAAGACACCAGGCCTCTTGTATTGTTTTAGCTTATTTTATAAGATTCATAGACTATGCCATTATTTATCCTTTCTATTTCTTGACTATTTGATAAAGCTTTATATTGTGCCATCTTTGTATTGAGTAATTTGTTCACAAACTTCTATAATTTTAATATAAGCTTATTGATTCAGACCATGTCTTTGACTCACCTTTTCAATAAATGTATGGAAGTTATTTTATGTCATTGATTGAGTTATTCAGGTTTCCATTTTTATTTCTGTGATTCTGGGACATAGAAGATTGTTGAATGACCCTTAAATCATATCTAACAAATAGGTTTATCGTGCCCACATCTACATCTTGGCACATCACCTTAGATTAGATTTAATTTTACTTTCATTTCCTTCTACCCTTTTAAACCCCCTAATTATAGAATAACCTGACTTCTTTTAAAACCCAGAGGTCACTCAGTTTAACACAATAGGTCCCCCCTTTAACTGAGTTTCCCATAAAGGTTGTTACCTTACCAATTTTTGGCATCAAAATTTTATTTTTTCTGGCACACCCGATGGGACCGCTTAAATGTACCTAAATCAAAAGAGGGTGTATGAGCCATCGACCTATTACTAGGTCTCAAATAGCGATTAACCCTGGCTTGTTAGTGCCTCCACTAGTAACAACATGAACCCGAACTTGTCCATTGAATGTTCTGTTCCATCCACTAGCCATGTTGCATGTCGTAAATAGAAATTATGTGGCATGGCATACCAAAATTCCCCTTGTAGCATTAGTTGTACCCACCGTTTGGGCCCCCATCCTAGTCTTTTCTCTAAATTAAGCTATACCTAATTTTATCAGAGATGGCTCAAGAACACCATCTGAACATCTACAAGATGTGGTAGGCATGTGTTCGGTGCATGGAGTTACAGATAAAAATATAGTGCTAAGGTTGCTCGCAACCTCTTTCAGGGGTAAGTGTTAGACTGCTACCTCACTTTTCTAGCTAACACCATCGATAGATGGGATCAACTCAGAGACCCTTTCTATGAGAGATTTTTAAATGATGGAGATTGGTCCTCACTATACCATCAGTTGGTGACTATAAAGAGGGCTCCTCATGAAACCATGACTAAATTCAATGCCGGTTTCACAAAACTGGGCAAAGAATTCAGGCTGCTATCTGATTGCCGACCGAGTTGGCATTCATGTTCTACCTAAACTCCATCAATGCCAACATCTCTATGATGATCCAGTCTCTTGGCATAGCCACTCTACCAGATGCATACCATGTAGAAGTTAAGGTGAAGAATAATCTAATCGACATTGGGAAGTTGCCACCTTGGCCCATCATGCCTAAATTTCCTAAGGTATCACTCCCCACTCAGGAGATTCCATCTACCAGTGTAACCGCACCTCCTCAATCCATGTACATATATCTGAGCGCACCAAAAAATATTCCTTCTACATTTGGATCTACAAACAATGAGATGGGCGACATAAAAAAATTATTGTAGAACTTAGCAAATGAAGTAACTAATGTCAAGCACAACCAGTCTGCTCCTCCAAGACCAGCCCACCAAAATTATCAAAGTGGAAGACCCTCCTACCAACAAAACTAGTATCAAGGAGGCGCGTGCATAAATATGCAGGATCAGAAGACCAACCAAATAATGCTAAGACCTAATCCAATGGGATAAATTCAGCCAAGTACGAGTAGAGAGCTGATCGTAGGGAAGAACAACCTCATTGAAGATATCAATCCTTGGTGCTTCCCCTACATCAATGCGCACATGCCCCAAAATTGTTCGTGCAAAAATTGACAATATAAGGTTGTAGAACAGTGCAACCAAGGTGTGGCGTCAAGTTCAAGAGGTTATACATATGCCTCTCCACAAATGGAAAATGTGGTACTCACTGCTCAAATGCAAGGAATATCCATTGAACAATAAAATGACATAGTTGTTGATCACATGCTCTTCTCATGGATGGAAGGAGAGGAAGTAGTGTTCACCTACAAGGCATCCACATCGAAGACCCTATAGGTACAGTCTGACTACAATACTTGTTCAAAGAGGAAATTGATGGGCAAACCGATCGCTCTGTAGCCTAGAAGCATCCCCAACCAATCCCCTGGTCCTTCCACAATTGCTCCGCAACTGCAACTGCGTAAGGAGATTGTTCTAACCAAGGCTAAAGAAAAAAAGCCTTAAAATCTGCCACCATTCAACATGGTGGAATAATTAAAAAAATATTCTGCTAACATATCCCTTTGGGATATATTAGCTATTCTGAAGTAGAAGTCATTATTGCAGAAGGCCCTTCGGGAAGATGCAATTATTGAATCTACAGAGCAATCACTTAAAGAAAAGACCATGGTCCCATCACCTCTGGCTAAAGTTCTTGCAAATAGTGTAGAAGAGACCTCTATCGAGGTTAAAGAGAAGCCAAAACCAAAGCCCTTTTTCTCAACTCTTATTATGGGGAATAAATTATTGCATAATTCCATGATTGAATCTAGCACTAGCACCACATTAATGCCCAAGCAAATAGTTGAAGCCTTAGAAATCAGCTATGAACCTTTGAGAAGGGGGGTTATGTAGCTCAATGGGAATAAATTTGCATAGGTGTCATTAAATACCTCCCCTTGACCTTATTCACTTTCCTAAGCATCACAGTCTCGCAAGATACTGTGATCATAGATGTTCCTCCCATGTTCTGCCTTTGCCTATCCAAGGAATTGACTTCAAAGATAGGTGGATACCTTTCTTTGGATTGGTCACACCTGATCCTCAAGACCAAGTGTGGAGCTAAAATGAAAATAGTGTCTGAATATTTGTATTCAGAACATGTGCCCGATGAAGCCATGGTCAACTTTGAGGCTGCCCACACCTCTTTCACTAAAGACAAAACATACGGTACTGAGCTACTGGAGGATGAGGACGTGACTAGAGACTCGACCGATCAAGAAAAGGTCCTCTTGAGTGAATACATAGATGCTGATCCTTTCAAAAACTATCACGCTACCGGGCTAGGCACCTATGCCATCTATGATGAAGATCAAGAGATTTCAAAGGTTATGAAGGACCCTGTAGTTGATCAAGCCTCAGAGCTATGGACATTGCACTTTGATGGTACAAGGTGCAAAGTTGGTGTTGGTGTAGGGATAGGTTTAACATCTCCAACCAATAAGGAAATTATCAGGTCTTTCCGCTTCCAGTTTGCTTGTTCGAACAATGAAGTCGAATATGAGGGCCTTGTGCAAGGTCTAAGCCTCGTAGAGCGAATGGGTGTCAAGAAAATAATGGTGTTCAGAGACTTCGAACTGATAATTAATAAAGTCTGAAACACCTCTGCGGAAAAGAATTTCCCCATGCGGTCTTATAGACAAAGAGGTTGGGACCTCATTGAAGGTTTCAAGGCTTTTAACATCTAGGCAATGCCTAGGGAGCAAAATTCAATTGCAGATCGCATGGAAACAATAGGATCCCAGTTTAATCCTATCTCTAACTTGATTAAGAAAATACACTCTATATGTGTGATTTTCCGACCCTCTATTCCAGATAATGATCAGAGCTGGAAAGTGTTCAAAATTGATGAACACATCGCTTCATTCATCCAACAATCGGGAGAATTTTCCGATCAGCTTCAACCAAAGATTAAAGAAGCATATGAAGAGAAAATCATTCAACTAAGGTCTAACAAGCTTTTGAAGGGCCTAGTCACTCTCAAAAATTTGTTCAACTGTGACGATGCAAGGAATGATAGAAGAAATTTTGTGGCAAACCAAGCGGACTACGCCAATCTCGAGGTCTGAGATGGAAGAAAACTAAAAGTCAAAAAATAAGTTTTATAGCATGAAAAGGACAGACTCATGCACTTGTTTAAAAAATATGAAGGAGTAGTGGCCTGGTCTTATGATGACATCAGGGGATATGATCCCAAAATCATCCAGCACACTATTGAGCTAATGGAAGGTACTAAACCTGTCCACCAAAAGTAGAGGCCAATGAATTTGAAGATTGAAGCCCTAATGGCACAGGAGCTAAGAAAGTTGATCTAGCCTAAGATTGTGTTTCTAATCAAGCATAGTACATGGGTGTCTAACCTTTTTTTGGTCTAAAATAATAATGGAGAAATTCATCTTTGTGTTGATTTCTATGACCTAAATCAGGCATCGCTAAAAGATCACTACCCACTGCCTTCCATGGAATCGATCTTGCAAACTGTGGCTGGTTTAGAGACGTTTTCTCTGTTAGATGGATTTTTGGGTTACAATCAGATCCAAGTCAAAGAAGAGGACCAACAAAAAACAATGTTTACTACCAAGTGGGGAACATTTTCATATGCTAAAATTCCTTTTGGGCTCTCAAATATGGGAGCCACTTTCCAACAGGCAATGGATATTGCTTTCAACAAATTGATCAACACGATTATCCTAATCTATTTAGATGATCTGACTGTATTATCCAAATCTAAAGGTGACCATTTTGATCATCTAGAGGTGGTTTTCATAAAATTCCAAGAGTTCGAGGTATCCCTGAATCTGAAAAAATGTGTCTTCGGAGTACCTCTAGGTAAATTATTGGGACATGTAGTGTCCAAAGAAGGAATCACAATTGATCCTAAAAAATGATCAATTATTTAAATGGGAAAAAGAAGCTAGAGAAGCCTTCAAGAAGATTAAGAATGCTATTTATTTAGCTCCTATACTGGTAAATAAAGACCTATCAAAGGACTTCATAATGTATGTATTTAGTAGCAAGACAAGCATCACTACTGTTCTAACTCAAAAGGACAATGAAGGAAAGGGAGAACATCTACTAGCATTTCACTCCTAGACCTTAAGGGAATATGAGATGAACTACAACTTTGTCAAGAGGAAAGCATTCACAATTGTAAAGGGACTCAATAAGTTTCGATATCTTATATCTTGAAATAAGGTGATTGTTTATGTCATGCATTCCAATGTGTGTTAATACATCATGGAAGGAGAAATCATTGAAAAAAGGGCCATTTGGATCACCAAGATCCTTGAATACAAAATTGAGGTCAGGCCTACAAAGACAATTTGAGGAAGAGGGCTATGCGAATATTTGGCACATGATGAGGAAATGGTGGCTAAAGAAGAGAAATCGGAGCTGGTTCTAATAAATGAGTCTAAGCCCAAAGGCTACTGGCTAGCAGATAGAGTGAGATTCATGCACACTGGAAAATATCCATCGGGACTTCCTTCTCAGAAGAGAATAATTCTACCAGCTGCGAAATAGTGGATACTCAATTATTGAAGGGGTCCTCTTCTAGAGGAATTTCAATGGTGTTTTACTATGGTGTGTCACCATCAAGCAAGCAAAGATAATTCTTGGTACCTTCCACAATAGTCGTACAGGTGGAAAATTATTTGTGAAAACCACCGCCATCAAAATTTTGTGCATTGGGTACTTTTAGCCTACACTATTCAATGACTCATAAAATATGATAAAAGCCTGTAAAGAATGCAAATTATTTGTAGGAAGAAGAAAAAATTAAGCAATGCCTCTCAATCCGATAGTAGCAGATGAGCGATTTATGCAATGAGGGCTAGATTTCATAAGAATGATTAATCCTGCCTCTAGTGCAGGCCACAAGTGGATTCTCACCGCCACATACTACTTCACCAGATGGACTGAAGCCATGCCCCTAAAAAATGCGACGAAGGTAGATATTGTGGAATTTCTCGAGGGGCTAATAATGAGATTTGACCCACTAAATAACATCATTTCAGACAATGCCAAGGATTTCCTAGGCTCTAAGGTATGCCAATTCACACTCGTACGCGACATATTCTTGAATAATTCTTCAAATTACTACCTGTAGGGAAACGGCCTGGCCGAGTCAACAAATAAGAATTTAGTCTGACTCATCAAAAGGATCAGGTCAAACCATGAGAAGGAGTGGCATAAGAACCTTCAGGCAATGATCTAGGAAAACCACATAACCCCCAAGCAGACCCTCAAAACTTCATCATACTAATTGGTATATGGGAAGGAGGCCTTGTTGCCCATCTCTATGTAAATCCCAATGTTACAGCTGCTCAAGTCCCTTGAAATTGGAGAAAATGGAGCTATGGAGGTTCGGTTGGCTGAGTTGCTGCAGGTGCAAGAAGAAAGGATAAAATTATTGATAACCATGTCCAACCACCAACATGTGGTTAAGAGATGGTTCAACAAGAAAGTTTCAGACCAAGGTCTAAAGTGTGGGAACCTAGTATTAAAATTTAACGAAAGGGCTGCGAAGCCTTGCCAACATGGAAAATTTGATAGTCTATGGGAGGGCCCTTTCAAAATAATTCAGTGCAAACAACACAATGCATTTGAATTAGAAAAAATGGAACAAGAAGTGTTGGGTATTCTAGTTAATGAAATTTGCCTAAAATTATTTAATTAAGCTTCAGTTATTTCTCCTGTGTAAATATGTAAAGTATTGCAATTATTTTTTTTTGTGTTTTATCGGTCGATCTTTCAATAAATTCCATAGTGAAAAAGTAGAGAAAAGTGAATGCTACCCATAATACAGAGAAATAAACTCATGTGCAAAGAATGGAAATGAACCCATATTGCAAAACCACATGAAAAAGAGATAGGAAGTTTAGTAAGAAAGTATATTTGTTATATATATATGCTTTGGTAAATACATTTTCAAAATAGCTCTAAGACCATACGTTCAAAATTATATCTATATATTATCAAACTTATCTATATATATGTACAAGAAATCCTTTTCCAGGCATATATATACAAAAAGAAAAAAAAGTGCTTGAAAATTTAATTGGCTGGAGGAGCAAGAGAATTATCATTAGTAGAAAGATTGTTGTCACTAGTAGGAAGGTTGTCATCAGCAACAATGGGGCCAGGAGCAACAACATCGTTTACAACACCAAGAACAAGCAGCAAAGGGAACACAACGTTCTTGAAATACGTGTACTGGTCCATGTCATAAAATAACACCACATTATAGTAGCACAATAGGAAGTGACATGCATGGGTGGCCCTCTCACGGTGCTCAATTTGTGAAATCAGCCAAAACCCACTCAGAAATGGAACCCATGGAACCCATGGTACCACGATATCCTCTTCAATGTGCTTCCATAGGTCGCTTGCCATCGGAAGGCCCATGCCGTATACAACATTAGTCACCACCTCTCTAAGGCCACTGAGGTATTTCTTCAAGAAATTTTGAAGTGTCAGATGCAAGACCATACCCTTGGGCACCTTGATGTTGAGAAAAGAAGCAACGAAGTGGAAGTAGATTTCTGTGTTCACTCTATACTTATCTTTGTATTCAATACAATCTCTCCCCATAACCCATTTCATGGCTATGATAGCTAGAGAATGCTTATTCTTAGTCATCCTTTTCAGTCGCCTATCATAAATCTCCCCTAAAAACACTATTTGGGACTTGTCACAAACTAGCCTAATGAGAGTATTCATGGTACCAAGCTTTTCTCATCTGCTTAAGTCTACCTCTATGCAAGCACTAATCCTACTCAACTGCCTAACACTAATCCTTTCCAATCACCTAATACCAATTCTTGCTAAACGCTAAGTGTAATTTTGCTACTATTATAATGCCTATTTATAGAAATATCCAAGGTAGTTGTGTGCCATAAGAATGATGCTAATCAAGTGTTAACTCGATAATCCCACCAAAGGCCAACTCAAAATTCCCACTTAGTTGCGTATCCAGGTATGAATTTCTATGTGTAGGATTAAGGAGTGGTAATTAATTAACGCAAGTTGCGGGAAGTCCCAAGTGATTTCTTCTATAGATGGGCACTGAGGTGTCACGCTACAAGAAATTTCAAGCTCCAAGGTAATATGCAATTTTTTTTCTTTGGCTTAATTATTCC
>CM021102.1:178474230-178492643 GCA_007115665.2 Sequoiadendron giganteum
GACGATGATTATGGCCAAGAAACAGACACATGAACTGCTAGAAGCAAATCTGGCTCATCTGGGTTTTGTATGGATTTGTGATAAATGGAATTACAACCCCGACAATGACTTACCCAATGAATATGTCAAGGTAATGCACAACCTCTGACCTTACTAGGAGAAGTGATGGAATCCAATGGAGGATGCAGATGATTTCCTGGTGGACCTAGTCCATATTCCAATCAGAGATAGTTAGCCACCATGTCTCAATTTCTATTTCCGGTCAGGGAAATATGATAAAAAAAATAGATTGGGGCTACTCTTCACAATAACTTGATAAGAAATTTCAACTGGAGTGAAGAAAATATTAAGGATTTATGGATTTACTAACAAGAAATCCAACACCCTGATACCCCTTATCAAAGCATATAGATGGATGAAAAATTTGATAAATTGTGGAATAACAAGCATCCTAATTCGGACATAAGAAATGATGAAGATTCTGACCAGAAGGAGGAGTGAAGGAAATGGAGGTCCAAACGGCCCCAATGCAATAGAAAGAGAAGGAGATAAAGCACCCTAACAAGGTTTCTTCAAATGTGCGAGTGAACATATCATGTGCGAGGGCTTTGCTGACTTGCACTTGGACCATAAAGAGGTCCAAAACAACCCAACAACAATAGTTAAAGACCGTAGTGGTGGAAGACTCGCCACCTATTAAATGACAATGCATTGAAGCATCTTCTAGAGAGTGTTCACAGGAGTGTTGTGCAAGCCAAGAGCCCACAACGAGCTAAGGATCACAATCATCTACATCCCAGGTATCTTTTGTCCTCTCTTCTCTTACTTCACAATCTTTAGTAACTCTTGTTGCTTTCGAGGCACCCCTCACTCCAAGCACTGACCCTTCCTTTTCTGATTCTACCAAAATGGTTGTGGAGAGTTTCACACAATTCTCCCAAGCTACATCATTTTACTTTACTCCTCCATGGACATTTACACCTTTCACCTCAGCTCATTCCACATCTGCTAGTGCTTCACATTTTTCCTCCATCGCTGCCATTGATACCTCTCTTGCTACTACTATGTCAACACAATTCCAGTCTACCCAACTAATGGAATCCCCCATGACTCTCCTTCAACCACCACTTCCCTTAAGTCCTCTCACTAGTTCATAAATCAGGCTTTGGCATGTCCCTCCTTTGTCCTCATAAAAATTGAGTCTTTAGAGAAAGAAATCACCCAGAGCTACCACCCTCTTGTCCCCCTTTGCCCTTCCTCTCAGTGCACCTTTCGCAGGCAGGCTCATCTGGTCAGTGATAGAATTTTTGTTAGAAGGTGACAAAATGAAGTAGGCATAGGCTATCAGGGTCCAAAAACAAAGATCCAAGGATGCTAAGAAGTCGACGGAGCCAAGGTACAAACTATTTTCAATGAGGCGCAACAATCGCTGCATTTCACGACCATGTACCCGACTACCATCAAACCACAAAGAGAGATGCAACCCGACGATTACAATATGTATGCCATGGGACTTGATCTGAGCATAGCCCAACCACAAGACAAAATTGACCTCATGGAGGAGATGCAATGAGTGGTGACCATCGACTTCCTCAAATCTAGTCGCCAACTGAAGAAGAGGGAAGAAGAGCTGAGAATTGTGAAGAAGAGGGTCAATGTCTCACTGGTGAAGGAAAAGGTGAGGGATGCTAAATTTGAGTGCCTAGCACAACAAGTAGAGATAGAGCAAGCTAAATTTTGAGAGGAAATTGTGAAGTTCCAATTCTATGACCCAAACCTGGTTGTCTAGCTGCAATAAGAATCAAGAATATTAGAACCAGTGGACATGGGTGGAGCAGGAAATGCAAGAAAAAATGAGGAGTTTCACCGCCAATGTGCCCAATTGGAGTAAAAAATTTAGCAAAAAGATATAAAATTTGAGGCTCGATGGAATCAACTAGAAAATGAGGTCCAAGAAATGAACTCTTCCCTTGAGAGAGAAGCAACAAACAAAGAATGAGATGAAGCAACCTGGCTTGTAGAATCAAGAGCCCTGTGGGGACAACTTTTGGAAACAAATAAAAGGGTTGTAGAGCTCGCATGGGAGGTTTCTTCAAAGGATGCAAAGATTGGTGCTATTAAGAATCTTTCCCAACCCCCTGCTATCTAATCAGACCTCCTTCAAGTAGCCCATCGGCTTTATGTTTCATATTGGGAAAGGGTTAAATTCTTCTACCTAAATCTCCAACTAACACTCCAATTCATGGCAAAGGCAACAAGTTTAGGCAATGAGTTTTGTGGAGAGATTGAGCAATTCCCTGAATCCATCGCAGAGACAGTTCCTAAGGA
This sequence comes from Sequoiadendron giganteum, assembly GCA_007115665.2. Taxonomy (NCBI): domain Eukaryota; kingdom Viridiplantae; phylum Streptophyta; class Pinopsida; order Cupressales; family Cupressaceae; genus Sequoiadendron; species Sequoiadendron giganteum. Next base: position 178,476,559 of record CM021102.1, read on the forward strand.
ATTTTTTTTTTGGATAAGCTATACATGGTCTGGGATGAATAATTAGAAAATGTAGGAATCAGTGACCAGAAAGCCATTTCCAAAACAATAAACAGGTTTATCCACTGTCACACAACCATCCTCCACGCTAGTGAGTGTGCTGCCATATTGGGCCAAACCATGAATAACATGTGGGCAAGGTTCTCCCACCTAATTGAGATGGGCTTACCATCCCCATTTCTTTCAAATGAATCGGTGGCCACTTCAAAGCAGATTGCAGTGAAGATTGAAGAGAAGCAACAAGATGCATCTACTTTTCAGAGCTTCAGTTAGCCCCTTACTACAGAGGATATTGAGGGTATCACCCATCCAATAATGCAACTAATTTTCTAACTTGAGTCCCGGGATGGTATATCGACGATGTTGCCTTATAAATAAATGATTGATCTACATGAAGCGCAAGAGAATCTGTACAACATATCGACACCATCCAAGGTCGGCTAGCTTCCTTTGTAGTCCACTCTCTCCAAGCTTTGATTGTGTCATCTAATGGATAAGGCTCTGGTCTATGAACCAGAAAGTTTTGGCTTCTTGTTCTGCAGGAAAAACACCCTTGATAGTTGCTAAAATCTATGAACATAAATTTTCCCAAGCTCCCTTCAGGTGATTTTTATTTTTGCTAAAGTACTAGCCCGCACCCCATCCATTTGAAAATCACAGGGCTCATTTTTCAACGGCTTCATCTAACTACTATCACGTGTTTGTCAGGTTGTCTTTGAATGGATTTATTCCATCACTCTTCTAAATGGCTTCACTATGCTTCCATGTGTCAGAAATTTACACCCTTTTGGATTGCTTCTCTTCACTTTCCTATCGGGCCCCATCCGAGTGCCACATATCATTGGTCCACATTCACTTTTAGTGGGTCCCATTGATGGCACCATTCATAAAGTATGCCTCCATGTGTCTTCACCATGAAATTTTTCATCGTGAGGGAGGAATGAACCACGAGCTCCAACTTGTCATCGTGTATCTCTTCTAGACTTCATCAAGAAGAAGTAAGGAGTAAGTAACAACCTCACCAAGATTGCCACATATTCTAACTACCGTCATGGGTGAGTGACACATGCTGGCTCTATGTTCTGCTAGGACCACCACCATCATTCATAGGAATGCATCTAGTTGGAAGGTGACCATGTTCATGCTCGAATCTTGTTTTGTTGCTATAGCCTAGGGGAAATCATTACTCTAGGTATCAATGTGCATGATGAAGGAATATTTTTTTATTATCGGCCCACCAAGCAGTGGGTTTTCTCTCTATAAATACTGCTTCTTCTTTCGAAGAAAGGGTTTGGAACTTACAAAGAAATTTGTTGAAAGAAACCAAGCCTGTTGTATTGTTTTAGCTTATTGTATAAGATTCACAGATTGTGCCATTCTTTGGCCTTTTTGTTTCTTGACTATTTGATAAAGCTTTATAATGTGCCATATTTGTATTGAGTAATTTGTTCAAAGAATTCTATAATTTCAATATAAGATTATTTCTTTACACCATGTCTTTGACTCTTCTTTTATATAAATGTATGGAAATTATTTAGTGTCATTGATTCAGTTATTCAGGTTTCCATTTTGATTTTTGTGATTCTGGGACATAGCAAATTACTAATTGACCCTTAAATCATATCTAACAAATAGGTTTATCGTGCCCATATCTACTTCTTGGTGTATCCCCTTATATTATATTTAATTTTACATTCATTTATTTCTACCATTTTCAACCCCCAAATTATAGAAGAAGTCAACTTCTTTAAAAATTCAGAGGTCACCCAGTTTAGCTCAATAGGTCACCCTTTAACTGAGTTTCCCATAAAGGATGTTACCTTGCCAATTTTTGGCATCAAAAAGTTTCATGTAGCTTCATCCTTTGGTCTTAAGGTCATTACGTTTGCATGGTCACTTTGCATCCTTATATATCCTAAAAATCACAAGACATAGCTTCGTTTGATATCATCTTGCATTATCATATCCTGCAACTTGCAAGTCTTACATGGTTGAAAAAAGATCACAGACTAAAATAAAGGAAATGGATTCTTCAAGTGACCCCTTTTCTAGTCGAAATCATGATACCAACCTTGGATCAAATTCAAATCAATCTAAACCACAAAGAGAAACACCACAAGGAGGGACAATCAACACATTTGACAGTCTAGGCTTAAAATATTTCAACAAGAAATTGATTCTTGAAGAGGTTGAAAGAGCTTATCAAGATCCAATGATTTTATGCATTATTGATGAGCTCGTTAGTGTTGATCCTAATAGATAATTTTATGCACTAGCCCAAAAGTGTGCTAAAATTCATCAAGAACTTGATGTCTCCACAATTGTGGAAGGAACTACTCAAGCACTAGACCAAGGACTTAATGAAAACCCATTCGCATTGGGGATGCCATCTTCACAAAAAATGTCTACCACATTACCACTTGGGACAAAAATACACATTGCAACAACTACCACACATATTCCTAATATTACCACATTTGGAAACAAGACAACTCATGCAACAACACAAAGATAAAACTTTACGTTTAGTAGCTCATTGGCTTCATCAAGTTCAATGGGTAGGAATTTTAAAAATCCTTTATTTCAAAACACAAAACAACATCCTATATCTCAAAGTCCCACACGTATATCTCAAAATGCAAATCAAGGTCCTACATTTCAATTTCAAAAAACTACCCAATCAAGTCAAAATCAACCAAAACAAATCTAGGAGAATTCATATTGTCCCACAAAGACTACCAAACCAAAACAATAATCAAGGACCTACACCAATCAAGGACCTACACCATATTTCTAAAACACCAATCAAGGACCTACATTTCAAACACAAATATAGAATCTACCTTTTCAAACACCAATCAGGGACCTACACCATCTTTCCAAAACACAAATCAAGGTCCTACACCGCATACCAACCAAGGTCCTACATTTGAAAGTAAAAGTCAAGGGCTTACACCATAATTTCAAAATGTCATACCTTTTGGGAAAAATCTAAATACCAATCTGACTCCAAACCGAACCAACACCAATGCAAAATTTACACATAAATATCAACAAGGTAACCGAGGTCCCATGCCACAAAATACCAATCCAAATCCAAACCCAACATTTGACCTCAACACCAACACCATGAAACAAACCAACACAACACCATCTCTTGTAAACACCTTGATGCAATAGATATAAGCCATCCAAAAACAAATGACAAACATGCAATTGGGGACAAACAAGAAAAAATATTCTGGGTGGAGGAATTGTGACCCTATCCATTTGACAGAAGTCTATACATGCCATCCTTTTTCCCTCACTTCACAACAACAATTTTTTCCAAGTACAAAGGGAAGGGAGATACAATGGAACACATACAAGAATTTAATGTGGAATGTATGGAAATAACATATGATCCTACTTATTTTATGAGACTATTCCCATGAAGTCTCATAGGGCCAACTCTATATTGGTTCGCACACCTTCCTCTAGGGATTAGGACATGGGTTTATTTGGATGATAAATTCATTAATCACTTTTCCTTTAACATTGAAAGTGATGGGACCCTCGCCAAACTATGCACAACTAAACAAAAAGAATGGGAGTCACATACCTCATTTTACCAAATATGGCGAGGTATGTTTGGCAAGTGTCCTTGCCACATCCCCGAGAAACAACTAGTCCCCATGTTTGTGGAAAAGCTTAATGCAAAATTGATGATTGGTCTCCAAATCCAATGTTGCAGAAATTTTGAAGAAATCATGGAGAAAGGTGTCTTTATTGAAAAGTCTCTTGTGGCAAAGGTACTAGTCAAAGTACATAAAGAAACCCCAAAGCCTAATAATGATGAAGGTAAATTTTTGGTCCCGAAATAATAATGTCACTAACAATGGAGTTGTTGATGATAAAGTGATAAACAAAGGTCCTACCATTCACCTCAAAGGTCCTTCCACATCAAACAAATTAAACATATCAAATTCTCAAACACAAGGTCAAGATCAAATATTGAATGCAATCCAAAATAACCAACAACACAGAGGACCTTTACACACTAAGAGAACATATACCCCATTAGGGGAACCAATTGAATTAGTCCTAAATACACTTTTACAATCCAATTTCATCTAAATTCTAGACATCAAGAACTATGAATCCTCATTGACCAAACCTAGCTAGTGGAAGGAAAATGAATACTACAAATATCATCATGGAAAAGGACATAAAACATCTTCATACTTGACACTCAAAAATATCATTCAAGATCTCATTGAACAAGAAATAATTTCAGTAGACAATTCACAAGGGAAGACAAATGATGATCATACCATATTTAAAAATCCCTTTCAAGATCATGGTAAAGGAAAAGTCTCTAGTTCAGGGAATAATAATAATTCCAATTATACTCATGTCACACATGATTACAACACTATTATCCACTACAGATGAGCCTTTAATGATCATGTTACCACCATTACTGTAAATAAGAAAAGTTTAGAGTGTGTTGTCACCACTTCCAGAGCCAAGGTAACTCTACCAAGGGTTCCTTCCAATCCACAACCGAAAATTTAGTACAATATCCTAGAGAAACTAGGGAAGACTCTTGCAAAAATTTCTATTTTGGAAATATTCTGCATATCTCCTCAACATAGAGCTATTCTTGATAAATTCTTTCAAGAAGAATCCATACCCACTGACCTAGATGTCAATGAATTTTAGGCCATGGTTGGTGTTATCAGAGGGATTTTCACCCGCATCCAAAGCTATAAAGATCTGTAATCCCATGTAACATTGGACTAATTTCAAGTTGTGGGAATCCTATTGTGAAATTAGACCTCTGGATTCTAGGCCAACTTCCTATTTGATCTTCTGGTTAATGGTTGAAATTGGATGGAAAATGGAGAAAATGATAAAATAATGCATAAAAATTGAAACTAAATCTAGGTGATGCACCTAATTGATACTTGATGAGCACAGATTGATCCATAACTGATTCTTTATGAAGTTTATTTTCACAACTTAGATCGGGAAATTTAATTGCATTAGTGATTCACAAGAAGTCCTGGTAGTTTATTCTTTATGAAGAAAAATGGTATTTTCACAACTTAAAGATGAGGATAAACTAAAAGAAAAACTTATGACCTGAAACTAAGATTTTTTCATGTACATTCATTCATGAATGTGACAAAAACTTAAAGGATTTGATATCAAACACAATAAATTTGCATCCAAAACATTCATAAAAGCAAAACACTTGAATTTGATAAGGCTAATATATAACTTGTAATGATAAAAGAAGGGATACTCTACAATTGATACTCTAAGATAACCTATAAAACCTACTAAATATTATAAACTATGAAAACTGAGCTACATGAAGTCTCTTTGCTGAAGGAAAAGGTAGAAAACAAGAACTAACTAAAAAATGACTAAGTCATTTCACTATATACAATAAGCCTCTCAAAGGCATGTAGGTGAAACTGAAAGTCAACTCTGAGTGCCAAAATGATAACTCCAAAGTGAAATCTGAGTAGAAGCAAAAATATTGAAAAGAAGAGCTCAAACTCGAGAAAAAATGTGTGGAATCAGGCTCAAACTCGAGGTCAACTCGTAGCTGACTCATGGGGCACCAAAATTGAACTAAAAAATCAGAACACATGAGCTAAGCCATCAAAGAACTACCTTGTATTTATCAACTCGCCCATGCATGATCAAAGTTCAATTCATATCTATGTTTTCATTTAAAATAGTCTAATTAATTAAATGATTTATAGATTATCATTTAATTAATTAGCTTTACAAAAATATCATGCAATACACAATTTGGATGTTAATTAAAATTATAAATCTCATACCCTAACACCTAAAATCATGCAAATGGAAAATATTAAAGTGATCACCTTAATATATGACTCTTTGAGGAACTCCAAATTCTCACTTTACATTTAATGAGTTTTTTAGAAGACTAGAAGTCTTCAAAGGGCCCCTCCATGTAATTTGATCGGCCAATTGACTTCATAAGTCAAGATCATGGTAAAAATTCAAAATGATTTATTTTTTAAAAACATAGTTGAAAAATGACACCCTACTCGAATTAGGGTAAAAGCATGAAAACCTACCTTTATCTTTCACTTTTCACTCTACTTTTGCTAGAGTAGCGCCATCATGGTTGAAGTAGGGTTTGGAATGTGTTTTCTTGAAGTCTACTATGAGATATGGATCTTAGATCTGGAGCCTTTCATGCAAAAAATATGCTCGAACTACGTGGTAAGTTGCCCATTTTGAATATCTTGTTTTATTTCAGCCAATAATATGCTCGGTTTGAGCTCATTTTTTATTTTCTTCATGCGTCTTTAGTTTTTGAAGCTCCCTTTTTCATGAGAGCTATCTGTATTTTTCTTGGTCGTGCCTTCCTTTCTCATGGTCGATAAAACAATGAGTATCTTTATCCCTTTAGGTTGATAATAGATAAGCACTATATTGTTGAATCTTTGCATTCATCACTCACTTTCTATTGCAAGAAGCTCAATTCAAGCTTAGTATATATAAAAATGATGGAACTTCTACATTTCTTTATGCATATCTTAATGGGGTTCCTTTTTCTTCAAAAAATGTAGTATTTTGTATTCCCCAACTCACTCTTTTAACCATTTAAAGAGACCCTTTGTGCTCTTACTAGCCGTGGGTTTTCATCTAGTTATACATCTGGGTATTTATTTTCCTGAACAATCTCTTGGGATCCCTTTATTTTTGAAACACTCCTTGGCTTCTATAGCCATGGCCTATCATATTTTCTAGGTATTTTCCATTAAGAATCTGCCTGAGGGCTTCTTGATAGGAATATAAAGAATGACCCATAACAAAAGGCCGTGGCTATTTTATTTTCTAGGTATTTTATTTTCCATAATAAAAAGGAGCATTTCATGTATTATGAAGATGTAAACAATTGATAATGTACCATTTTCTTTATTTGTTGTTTACAACCCTCCATTCCTCATACTCTATAAAGATGCACGAAAACTGAACATTGAGCTTTTATTTATTTAGGAATGGTGTTTTTTTTAAGCAAAAATAATTGTTTCTCTTAGAGTTCTGCACATTGATTTGTATTTACCTCCATATGTGTGGGCTATCCTTTACATCTGCAAATATTGATGAAGATTTTCCCCTCTATTCTATCTTTATCAAATTCTTCCCCCTGTATAGTTGTTCTCATTCTCTCCCATCTTGAAATTGTCTTTATTGACTTCCTGTACCATTGAAAGCTCTGTTTGATGTACTTTACCATGGTTGTCATTCTCTTTGTTTTCTTCACCAAGATAATAATCCAAATTTCTCAAAATTGAAACATGGGAACAATTTAGACGATTCCTTAGAAATTATAGAACCACAACAAATTAATAGTTCACAAAAAATATTCTTCATCCAGATCCATTTACTATTGGAATTTGTGCTATGTGAGAGGCCTACAATTGCCTCGGTTGTACACTATCATATGCATGTGACTTTATAAAAAGAAAGCTACCTGCTATACCCTTACTGTGATAATACTTTTTCTCAATACTATCATCTTGTAGGCAACAACCAATATTCTTTGTCTCATTGTCAAGGAGTCTTTTATTTTTTCCCTCTGAAAGTTCATGGATCGACCTATTAAGGAATAACAATATAATATAAAGGGATTAATTGTATGAATATGTTCTGGTATTCTATGTGAATAGCTTTGTCCTTTATAGATTCTCTTCACAGGTTTATCAAAATGTAGGAAAGTTAACACCTGATGGAGACCTCTTTTGAATAAATTTTTTAAAACACCAAGCAGTTTCTAATGTTTTTATTGATCAATAAGAAATACCTAAACTTGCTTGAATTCCTTTGTCTTTCCCTTTTTGATTTACATGATATAACTCCTATAGATGGACTATTTGATTTCATGACTTGCAATATACCCCCATGGCTTCATAATGCATACTTGTAGCTTTTCATGAGGGTATTGGAGACCTTATCTTGAAACCGGTGGTGTCTTTATTGCAAATATTTTCTGTTTGACCATTTTCCTACAACAATATATACCAATTTACTATAGCATTAATGTCTACATGCTTGACAATCGAATGATGTTGATGAAAGGACAATCTTCATTGTTTCACATATGCTTGTTTCATTTTATTTAAAAACTAAATTGGATCTGCACAGGTAACTCCCCCTTATAATTATTTCTCATTTGTGATGCAAAAATACATTGAATTCAAGGTGTATGCAATTTGGAACTCTATCAATGCCCTCGTGTCAATGTGATATTTCTCTTAACATTGCTCTCCTTAAATTTTAGAGTGTCTGATTATGAAATTCAAATTATGAAACTCATAAAAATTAAGGGAGGCAATGTTAAGGGAAATAGAATGTTGAGGTGGTAAAAACACATTGGTGACAAGAATTGGCCCCTCCAAAACAACATGTTGGGCTCAACCCTTGTGAGAGCCACATTTTACTCCACATGGTGATATAAAAAACCTGCAAGAAATTGATGAAATCTATGACCTGTACATAAACCAAACAAGCTAGCAAAATAATTGAAGCTAGATACTTCCATTGGAATTTGTGCCTTCTGATCATATGCCTCTTTGTTGATTTAGTCTTTTGATGAATGCCTAATTGAATGTATATTAAATCTCTATTGGTAATGTAGGCTTGAGGTAGGACATGATTCATCATTTATTTAACACCACCTTTTTTCAATCTTGTAGATGTAATCAGAGCTCGGAGCTGCTGGAACTTGGAGACACGAAAAATGAAGACTTTGAATGTGACAACGATTTGTCATTCTAGGCAATGACGAATCACCTTCTCTCTTATACCTATATTATCTTCAGTTGTGTTGTGCACATTTATTTTTTCGTATTCATTATTTGATTATGAAAATCAAATTAAGCTACTCCCATAGCTTGTGTGGGACTTTGGTTTGTACAATATGAATAAAACAACAAACATTATGCAATTTCATGATTTTTCTGTCACAATTAGTTGCATAATAATACTGAAAATTCAAGATTAATCAATTTTTTTCAGCAATGAATACTTAGTAGAAAATTTTGTAACCACTTGTGTACCTTTAATGATGAATGCAATTAAGCTCTACTTGTTTTGAGTTGTAGCCAAAAAATAGGTAACAATTTGGCGACCTCTACGGAGTGTTTTCTTGCTAAACACCATAGACCAGTTGTCTTGTATATCCATTGGGCATGGAGTCCATTTTTTCTTTGTTTTGATTCTAAAAACTTTGTAACTCAGTTGCAAACCACACAAACTGAAAGAAACTACTAAAACTCTGCTTAAGACAGAGTTAGGAAAACCCATGTAGCAACTGCACTTTATTGAAAGAAAAACAATACTAAAATGAAATGTGCCATGGGGAACTTATTGAAAGCAAAACTGAAATTGAAACTGAAACTACACTACTATGTACAATTATAAAATTTGATGCTTAATAGCACTATTTGAGATGAATCTCATTGACAGGGATTGGCAAAACCTCTCCATCCAACCTTGAGAGTTGGAAAGTGTTATGTTCTTTCTTTTCTATGATAATGTAGGGGCCATCCCACATGGCATCAAACTTGGTATGTTTGTTGGGTTTTCTCATTAAATCATCCCATTTGAAGAGTAAGTTAATCTCATTGAAGACTCTTTCTATTGATTGCCCGTCAAACATTTTCTTCATCTAAGAATGATGGATTTGGAGCTTCTTGAAAGCTTCTTTTCTGGTTTCTTCCAACTCTACTAATTGAGCAAGCCTGACTTGCATTGGCTTCTCCTCAAGTAACTCATGTTCTTTTATGTAGCTCAAAGTTGGTAACTCTATTGAAATATGAAACTTGGCCTCTATCCTGTAAACCAAAACATATGGTGAAAATCCTATTGATCATTTTGGTGTAACTCTATCAGCCCAAAGGGCTAATTTAAGTTTGTCATGATATGACCTCTGATTATCCTCAATAGTCTTTTTTAGGGTCTTAATCAGATTCTTATTTGTTGATTCAGCCTATGCATTACCCTAGGGGTAATAATTAGATGAAGTATTTAGATAAATGTTTTTCTTTATTGACCAATCTAAAACTCTCAAACCAATAAAGGGTAATACATTATTAGAAATAATTGAATCAAGTGTACCAAACCTAGAAACTAAGTCCTGATAAAAATTCAAAATAGATGTCTCATTTGCATCTTTCAAAGAAACTACTTAAGTCCACTTTGTAAAGTAATCTGTTGTTGTAACGATCCATTTGTGACCTGCACTTGACGGTGGGTTAATCAGATAGATGAAGTCGATTCCCCACTTCCCAAATGGCTATTCAACCTGAATTGGATTCAGGGGTAGGGCTGCAAGCTTCTATTTTCTTGCAAACAATGAACATTTACTACACTTTCTCACATAAGCATGAGCATCCTTGAACAGATCTGGCCAATAATATCCTACTCTCATTATTTTTAGAGTTGTACTACATGGTGCAAAGTGACCTCTAGCTGCTCCATCATGGAATTCCTCGATAATTCTTTCAATCTGATTTGGGTAAACACATATGGGGAATACTCCATTGAAGTCCTTTTTATAAAGAACACCATCTATTTCAGCATATGGAATTGCTTGTAATCTATAATATCTTTGTTTTGATTTGTCCATACATTCTAAAATATCTCCAGTATGCAAGTAATGAATCATTTGATGGATCCAATTAGCTAAAGTAGCTGTAACAATAGGTTCTTCTTCAAAATTTAGAACTGTAGTGACTTCTTCACTGCTATTCTCTTTATTTTTTGCAGGTTTCTCACACAGACCCTTACCTCTAACAAGCTTGGTAACCTTTATGTTGATGTCTATTCCATGACTTTGGTTATCCAACCCGCTCTCTTATCATTAATATCCTTACTTAGTAGAAATTCTTTGACTATTGGGTGTGCTACCAAGAAATGTATTTTATTATTAGACTACATATGTCTGAATTTATTAAGACTCCTAACTACAACAAGCACATGTTTCTCAACAAATGAATACCTAGTTTCATAATCATGTAAGATTTGAATATAAAACAAAATTGGTTGTTCAAGTCCCTCATCATTTTGTTGACACAACATAGCAGAAATTGTATCAACACTACCAAACACATACAATATAAAATATGTATTAAAGTTTGGATTAATGAGTGTTGGGGTTGCTGCAAGTGCCTCTTTAATCTGCTCAAAACCATTTTTACCCTCTTTTGACCAACTATTTTCTTTAACATTGTTGTGAGAGGTTGCAACAACACTGCAATGTTAGGAATAAATCTCCTAATGAAGTTTATTCTACCTAAAAAACTCTGTAAACCTTTTTTGTGAGTAGGGAGTGGCAATGCCAGAATGGCTACAATATGTTCTGGATCAATATAAATTCCATTTTTCAAAATAATATAACCCATAAGTTTACCTTTGTGAACAAGAAAAACTCTTTTCTTTGGATTCAAAGAAACTCCATACTCTTTGCATCTTTCAAAAATTTGTCTGAGATTATCAAAGTGTTTATTAGCATTTTGTGAGAAAATAGTGATATCATCTAAATAAACAAGAACAAACTTGTTTATCAAACCTTGGAGAGCCATATCCATTGCTCTTTGAAAGGTTTCTCCCACATTTGAAAATCCAAATGACATATTTCTATAAGCCATAGTACCCACTTGGTGGTAAAGGCTATATTATATTGGTCTTCCTCTTTAACCAATATTTGGTTATAACCTGAATATCCATCCAACAATGAGAACCTTTTTGATCCCGAAACAACCTACAATATTTGCTCCATTGAAGGTAGCGGATAGTGATATTTGAGTGAAGCTCTATTTAGATCACGAAAATCAATGCACAACCTTATCTCTCCGTTCTTCTTTCTGATGGGCACTGGGTTTGAAACCCAAGAAGTGTGCTTGATTGGAAAAATGATACTACCTTCAATCAACTTGTTCAATTTTGTCTTCATAAAATGTTCTAACTTTGGATTTAGGGGCCTCAACTTCTGTCTTACTGGTTTCGCGTTGGGTTCCAACTCAATGGTATGTTGAGCTAACTCAGAGCTGAAACCCTTTAGATCTCCATATTCCCAAGTGAGAATGTCACTAAATTCTTGGAAAAGAAAGACAAAGGCTTGTTGTTCTTCCTTTGTACATATTTTTCCAAGCTTAAGGAGCTTGTCTTTGGATATCTCAATTAGTTTGTAATGCTCCTACTTCACTGTGATACTAGAGTTATCTCTTCTAAAAGATAGATTCAAGGGTAACTAGACCCTTAGGTAGTTTATTAGACTTCAACTAGAGAATCTGGTCACCACATTGTTGTTCAAGTTTTTGCTGATTATTTGCAGAAAACTCTGCTTCCTCGATCAGAAAACTGATGATTTGTTGATCGTTGTCAAAAATTTGCCAACTAATAATATTATCAGGTATAGAAGGCCTCACTACTACCTTGACATATTGTTGTACCTCAATGTTATGTATATCAGTAGGAATGTCATACTGTGAAGCTATGTCAACTAATCTATCTGCTTCCTTATTCTGATTTATGGGAATTGATAGTAGATTAAAAGCACTAAAATCTTCAATTAAGTCCTAGGTTTTGTGTTTGTACAACTTAAGAAAGTCATTTTTAGTTGTATTCACATTTCTTACTTGATTTGTGACCAATCCCGAGTCACCAAATACTTGCAAACAACTAATACCTCTTTTCCTGGCCCATTGTAAACCATGAATTAATGCTTCATACTCTGCTACATTGTTTGAACAACTAAAAGAAAAGTGAAAATCTAAAAAATACCTTTCTCCATCTGGTGAAATTAACATAGCTCCTCCACCAACACCTATTTTACTTCTTGAAACATCAAAATAAAGCTTCCAAAGCTAATTATTCTATTGTTCAGGTTGTTTATCATCCTTAACAAATCTGGAATAACTATGTCAGGTTCCTGAATCATATAGATCCCTAAACCTACCTCATCCGTGTAACAAAAGGGGTTGGTTTTGTGATCCTCAGCTTCCCACTCATCAAGATTTATGACAGGTATTCCTCCAATGGGCATACCGGAGTCTAGGGTCATGGACTAATCATTTTGTTCATGAATGGCTAGGTTTGCATTTATAACACTAGGCACATATGGTTGAATATGATTCTTAGCTTGTGGTTCCAATTTGATAGTGACTCTAGTACCATATCTAGTTCTTAAAAACATGTGTGACCAATCGAATGATAGGTACCCACTCAACTTTGTAGTAAAGTCTCTAGAAAGACAAATGGAAAAGAGAGGTGGAAGATCTATTATGAATATATCTTGTGAAATTGAGAAATTTGGGCAAGCATGCAAGGTAAGGGACAAATTTCTACTAACACCGACATATTTAATAGATGTACCATCCAATTGGACAACTCCTTTTGACAACGGTTCATATGCGAGTCCCAACCTGTCCACTAATTGCTTTTGCATAATGGAACTACGGGCTCTTGAATCAATCATGTAATTATGTACTAAATTACCACCAATAATTAGACTTACATAGAATGGAGGTGGCTTTACTGCTTGAGTTGATTGCTCTATTTTAGTTTCAACACTAATTACAAGAAAACTACCCTTGATTGGTCCTTGTTATTCTCATCTAAAATTGATATTTTAGCTAGGGATTCTTGCAACAAGTATTTTTGCCCAGGAATGTGTAAGGTATCCAACATTGACATGCTAACAGTAGCTTTTTTCATATGATCTACAATATTGAAAGAAGTACTACTTACTTTTTGCTGAAATTTCAGAACAGTATCTTTTTTTGGTACTTGAGTTGACTGTAATTGAGCTTTTGGTCGATCCTTAGCAGTTGTATTTGGTTGTCTTCATAAAAAATATACATTATGTGGTATTGAAGGTTGATTTTGATCTCTTTTCGATTGTTGTTGGTATTTTTTAGCTTGTTGTTCATTGGAAACAACTTGCTGCCTTAAATCAACTACCCTTTTTTTTTACCTTGTATTAGTTGCAATTGAATCTTGAAGCTGATTAACCCCACAAAAGTCACTTCCTTGCCAATTTGGTAGGGAAACATCAAGATCTCCTTGATCATTTTGAGAACTCTACTGTTTGTTGGTATATTTTACCACATTCTCTATAGAAGAATAATTGTTTTGAACCATAAGAGCCTTGTTAATCACTCCATTTACACACGTGGCCTGATCATGTGGGTGATTACATGGATAAAACCATACATAATCTTGTGCCAAATTATTCTGCATAGGTAAAAGCTCTTTTGAAGAGTTGGCATCATTCTAGTTGTATGGTGGCCTAGGAATAAAATTCCTTCGATGTCCCTAGATATCTGCCTGGTAAGGTGGTTTGTTAGACTAGAATGGTGCTTGATAAGGCCTGAAATTCTGACCTCGTTGCCTCTTCAGAGTTACTAAGTCATTACTGACTGTCTGTAATAGCTTTGACATCTCTTGTTGAGTACCCCTAAGCTCTTGAAAATCTGATTATGCTGGAAAAGCATTATTTTGAAAAACTGGTTGATAGCCTAAGGCTGGTTCAACTGGAAGTGGGGCAATAGGAGGTATATGAATAGACATCAAATGATGCATATTTGGAAAAATTGGCATAGGAGGCCTTGGTGCAATTTTATCAGCCTGTATAAGGCTATTTTTCTCTCTAATAGCAATTCCATATGTTGTTGGTAATGTTAATCCACCTATTGATTGGGTATGTGCAGGATCATCATGGAAAAAATAGGTCCTTAAGTGGCAATGAAAATTCAGAAAATTAGAGTTGGGCAACTTGACATAAAAATTTGAATAAGTTATCTATATTATTTCAAAAATATGTAAGAATAGAATCTATGGTAAATTGAATGCAGTTTCTAAACTACTAGGTTAATTTTTGAAAAAAAAAAAATCTATTTGGTGAAAATTTGAAATTTCAATGCAATAGTACTAAAATTTCAGGGAAAAAATAAAAAGTAGGTGTTTGTCAGGCCACCCTAACCATAATAAAATCATAATATTTTTTTATAAAAGTTTAGATAAAAGTAGAGGACTCATCTCCCGATGTGATGCATATTTTTTTGTTTTTTTTTTCCAAGTAAATAATTAATTATAAAATTTTTATTATAACTTTTAAAAAATATAAAAACTCGTATGTCTGACCACCTTAACTTGGTCAAAACTTCATGAAATTCATTTTTTTTTCTTAATACAATAGTATGCGAAGCATGTTTTGGATTCAAAAAATATTATACGGTTTGAAAGATATATATTTTTTTCAATCAGCCCATCAATCAGGACGTTAGTCGTAATTCAAACAAAAAATGAATAATAATTATTTATTAAATTCAAAATAAAGAATAATTTATATTGGTAGAAATCTGAGAATCTCCTTTAAAAACCCTTTTCGTTTCATCAATTTAGGGTAAAAAAGAAGTCGTCAGCCACATGGGCGAAGTCTAGAAAAACAAGGTAAGCTGTTAAACACGTTTTTTTTGATGACTTCTCAGGATTGGCATGTCCTAGCCAAATTGTGAAGCAAAACCGAGGCTAATCCCTAGGTAGTAGGTTTTGTGTCAAACATATCGGATATATGATTTTTTTTATATTTAATTTTAAAAGATCTAATATAGTTTTTAATAAATGATTTAAAAAATTTAAATTTTCAAATCAGATATCTGATTTATTTTATATATAATTTAAAAAAATATAATATAGTTTTAATATATAATTTAAAAAATTACAATAAATAATTTATAGTTTATTTTAATATATCTAGTTGATAATATACAATATAGTTTAGAATTCAATATATAATTTATAATTTATGATAATCTCTTACGGAATTATGTACAATATATAACATATTATACTATTATGTATAATATTTATATATTCCAGTTAATGTATAAATATTTATATATATATATTAAGTTAATATAAAAAATATTATATAACTAATTAATATTACTAATATATTAAATATTTAAATATTATATCCCTCTCTCTCTCTCTCTCCCTCCCTC
>CM021102.1:178492743-178669513 GCA_007115665.2 Sequoiadendron giganteum
CTCTCTCTCTCACTCTCTCTCTCTCTCTCTCCTTCTTCCCCTCTTCCCATCTCCCTTCCCCTTCCTTCTTCTCCCTCCCTCTCTCTCTCTCTATCTCTTTTCCACCCTACACCTCCTAATTACTCTTGGGTCTATGTGTGTTTGAAATCAGATATCCGTTTGAAATCTGTTATCTGTTTGAAATCAGATATTAGATTTTTGAAACCAAAATTTTACCGCCACAATACATTTTTAAATGTTTTCAAATATCAGATATCCGATTTTTTTTACTTTTAAAAAATGGATATCTAATTTAAAATGGATATCTGATTTGTAAAACTTAGGCTTGCGCATTGCTATGGAGTAATGTACTGACACCCAACCCAAAATAAAAGTTAACTCAAAATTTCTGCATTTTTTGGCGAGTGAAAAATGCTACTTTTTTCTATTGCAACTTTTTCGCCCATCATGATCCTGCACATGCCCGATTGTATCATTAAAGAAATATCACTATTTAAGGTTCTGAGATAATAAAGAAAAGCATGATCATGTGTCAGCCTTACCATTGCTGGAATTCTATTCCAGGTCTTTTGTAACCTAAAATTAAAGTTAGACATCTATTCTTGCGAGGCTCTTTTGATAGTCATCATTTGCTCCACCAAAGAGAGATTATTTGATTTGTCTAAAAAATGCTTACTTAACTTATCTCCCATATCATCCCATGTTGCAACAAAATTCACTAGTAAGCCACAAAACCACTGAACACTTTTCCTTTGAATGAAGCCACTAATAGCCTTAATGCCACATTCTCTTGAGTCATGTGATGAACTCCACAAAGTGAAGCTATGTCTCTGATATATTCGATTGGCATAATCTTCTCTTCACCAGTAAAAATAGGTAGAATTTTGAGTGTAGCAACTGGTATATCATCATGTTGAGCCAAATTCAATGGGATACCCCCATTAAATGGTACAAACATGTGCGCTCTGGCCATTGGAGCTGTTTGGATTCTGATATTCACGACTTGCGAAATCGGTATAGGACATATTGAAAACATTGGAACTAAAAGTGTAGCGAAACTCGGTGAACCTCTTGAAGGCAAAACTAATATTTTGAAACTTGTTGAAGCTGAATGTGAACCTGGCTACCTTTTTGATGGTTTGTATCTCCTTCTTGGTGAAGGTACTAATGATTCTGCTCTAAAATAGGAGAAACTAATTTTTTTGTCAAAGGCCTACTAGGTGTTCTCTTGGTTTTTCTTCCTCTTCTCTTTGGTAAAGACAACTGTATTATTCAAACGAAGAAATTATTCTTGTCTGAACATTTCTCATAAGCTAATCACACTTGATCTGCTCGAATATTGAGAAAAGAGTCACCAAGTATATGAAACTTTAACCTTTGAAAGGATGAAATACTGTTGTATATACCAAAACAACAACTTGAAACTGTTGAATTATTACTCTGAATTGTGATTCAGAGTCCCATCAAGTGTGCCAAAAACTGTTATCACAAGGATTTTCACCCGCATGCAAAGTTTTGAAGCTCTCTAATCCCGTGTAACATTGGACTAATTTCAGGTTGTGGGTATCCTATTGTGAAATTAGACCTCTGGATTCTAGGTTGGCTTCCTATTTGATCTTCTGGTTAATGGTTGCAATTGGATGGAAAAGGGAGAAAATGACAAAACAATGCATAAAAACTGAAAGTAAATCTGGGTAATGCACCTAATTGATAGTTGATGAGCACAGATTGATCCACAACTGATTCTTTATGAAGTTTATTTTCAAAACTTAGATCGGGCAATTTAATCGCATCAGTGATTCACAAGAAGGCCTGGTATTTTATTTTTTATGAAGGAAAATGGTATTTTCACAACTTAAAGATGAGGATAAACTAAAACCATAACTTATGATCTCCAACTAATATTTTTTTTTTCGTGTACATGCATTCACGAATGTGACAAAAACTTAAAGGCTTTGATATCAAACAAATTAAATTTGCATCCAAAACATTCGTAAAAGAAAAAAACCTGAATCTGAGAAGGCTAATATCTAACTTGCAACAATGATAAAATAAGGGACACTTTACAATTAATACTCTAAGATAACCTATAAAACCTGCTAAATATCATAAACTGTGAAAACTGAGTTACATGATGTCTCTTTGTTGAAGGCAAAGGCAAAAAACAAGAACTAACTAAGTCATTTCACTATATACAATAAGCCTCTCAAAGGCATGTAGGTGAAACTAAAAGTCAACTCTAAGTGCCAAAATGATAAATCCAAAGTGAAATCCGAGTAGAAGCAAAAATATTGAAAAAAAGAGCTCAAACTCAAGAAAAAATGTGTGGAATCAGGCTCAAACTCGAGGTCAAATCATAGTTGACTCATGGGGCACCCGAACTGAACTGAAAAATCCGAACGCATGAGCTAAACCACCAGAGAACTGCCTTGTTTTTATCAAATCGCCCATGCATGATCAAAGTTCAATTCATATTTGTGTTTGCATTTAAAATAGTCTAATTAATTAAATGATTCACAAATTATCATTTAATGAATTTTCTTTACAAAAATATCATGCAATACACAATTTGGATGTTAATAAAAATTATAACTCTCATACCCTAACACCTAACATCATGCAAATGGAAAATATTAAAGTGATCACCTTAATATATGACTCTTTGAAAAACTCCAAATTCTCACTTTACATTTAATGATGTTTTTTAGAAAACTAGAAGTATTCGAAGGGCCCCTCCATGCAATTTGATCGGCCAATTGACTTAAGTCGAGATCATGGTAAAAATTTGAGATGATTTGTTTTAAAAAAAAAACGTAGTTGAAAAATGACACCCTGCTCGAATTAGGGTAAAAGCATGAAAACCTAAGTTTATCATTCACTTTTCACTCTACTTTTGCTAGAGTAGTGCCACCATGGTTGAAGTATAGTTTGGACTGTATTTTCTTGAAGTCTACTACGAGATATGGAGCTTGGATCTAGAGCCTTTCATGCAAAAAAAATGCTCGAACTACGTGGTAAGTTGCCCATTTTGAATATCTTGCTTTATTTCAGCCAATAATATGCTTGATTTGAGCTCATTTTTCATTTCCTTCATGCATGTTTAGTTTTTGAAGCTCCTTTTTTTATGAGAGTTTTTTGTATTTTTCTTGGCTACGCCTTCCTTTCTCATGGCCGATAAAACAATGAGTATCTTTTTCCCTTCAAGCCGAAAATAGATAAGCACTATATTGCTGAATCTCTACATTCATCACTTGTTTTCTATTGTAAGAAGCTCAAGTCAAGCTCAATATATGCAAAAATGATGAAACTTCTACATTTCTTTATGTAAATCTTAATGGGTTTCTTTCCTTTTTTCAAAAAATGTAGTATTTTGTATTCCCCAACTCACTCTTTTAACCATTTAAAGAGAATCTTTGTGATCTTACTAGCTACAGGATTGCATCTGGTTATACATCTGGGTATTTATTTTCCCGAACAATCTTTTGGGATCCCTTTATTTCTAAAACACTCCTTGGCTTCTACAACCATGGCCTAACATATTTTCTAGGTATTCACCATTTAGAATCCGCTTGAGGGCTTCTTGATACAAATACAAAGAATAACCCATAACAAAATGCCATGACTATTTTATTTTCTAGGTATTTTCTTTTCCATACTGAAAAGGAGCGGGTATGTGTAGGATCACCATGGAAAAAACAGGTCCTTAAGTGTTAATGAAAATTCAGAAAATTAGAGCTGGGCAACTTGACATAAAAATTTGAATAAGTTATCTATATTATTTCAAAAATATGTAAGAATAGAATATGTGGAAAATTGAATGTAGTTTCTAACTACTAGGTTAATTTTTGTAAAAAAAAAATCTATTTGGTGAAAATTTGAAATTTCAATGCTACGTACTAAAATTTCAGGGAAAAAATAAAAAATAGGTGTCTGTCTGACCACCCTAACCATAATAAAATCATAATATTTTTTTTCAAAATTTTAGATATAAGTAGAGGACTCATGTCTGGATGTGATGCATATTTTTTTTTAATTTTTTTTAAATAAATAATTAATTATGAATTTTTTATTAGAACTTTTTAAAAATATAAAAACTCGTATGTCTGACCTCCTTAACCTGGTCAAAACTTAATGGAATTCATTTTTATTTGTTTTAATCCTATAGTATGCGAAGCATAGAATGTGACGCATGTTTTGGATTCAAAAAATGTGATACCGTTTGAAAGCTATATATGTTTTTCTATCAGACTATCAATCAAGACTTTAGTCGTAATTCTAATAAAAAATAAATAATAATAATTTATTAGATTATAAAGAAAAAATAATTTATTTTGGTAGAAATCTAAGAAGCTCCTTTACAAACCCTTTTCATTTTATCAATTTTAGGTAAAATAAAAGTCGCCAGCCACATGGGCGAAGTCTGGAAAAACAAGGTAAGTTGTTAAACATGTTTTACATGTTGACTTTTAGGATTGGCAGAACCAAATCCCAAGCCTAATATCGAGCCTAATACCAAGGCATTAAATTTTGTGTCAAAATTCGGATATCCGATTCAAATCGGATATCCAATTTAGATCGAATATCCGATTTGAATCGGATATCGGATTTGAATTCAATATATGATATCTTTTAGATCAGTTTTAAAACAATTGATACAATCTTTAATATATTATTTAAAAATGCAATTAAGTTTATAATTTAATATATATAATATTCAATAAAGTTTATAATGTAATATATTTAATATACAATTGATGGTAATCTCTTGCTGAATTATGTATTTAATATATAATATATTATTAAATTTATAATATTTAAATATTATTTAAATATTTTAGTTAATCTATAAATATTTGAATATATTATTTCAATATTTTAGTTAATCCATAAATAATTAAATATATACATTACCAATTTATAAAATATTTAAATATTATCTCTTTCCCTCTCGCTCTCTCCACCTCTATCTCTCTCAAGTCTCTCACTCAATCACTCCTCTCTCCCTCTCTCACTCAATCTCTCTCTCCCTCTCACTCACTCTCCCCTCTCCTCAATCCCTCTCCTTCAATCTCTCCCTCTCCCCTCTCCCTCTCTCCCTCAACTCTAAACCCTCTCTCCCTCTCCCACTCTCCCTCTCCCTCCCCCCCACTCTCCCTCTCACTCTCTCACTCTCCCCTCTCCTTCTCACTCCCTCTCCTTCTATCTCTCCCTCTCCCTCTCCCTCTCCATCTCTCCTCCTCCCTCTATCTCCCTCCTCCTCTCTCTCTCCTCTTGTCTCCCTCCTCTCCCTCTCCTTTATCTTCCTCCCTCCTTTCCTCCCTCTCCTCTCTCCTTCCTCCTCTCTCCACTCTCTTCCTCTCTCTCTCTCCATCTCTCCTCTCTCTCTCCCTCCACTCTCCCATCTCCTCTCCTCTCTCTCCCTCTCTCTCTCTTCATCTTTCCTCCCTCTCTTTCCTCTCTTTCCTCTCCTCTCTCCTCCTCCACTCTCTCCTCTCTCTCCATTTCCTCCTCTCCTCTCCCTCCCTCCTTCCTCCACTCTCTCCCTCCTTCCTCCTCCCTCTCCACCTTTCCTCTCCATATCCTTTCCTCTCCTCTCTCCTCCTATCTATCCCTCCCTCCTTCCTCCTTTATCTCTCTCCTCTTTCCTCTCCCTCCTCCTCTCTCCTCTCCTCCCTCCACTCTCTCTCCTCCTTCCTCCTCCTCCTTCTATCTCTCCATTCTCTCACTCTCTCTCCTCTTTTCATTTTCTCCATCTCCTCTCCTCCTCTCCCTCCCTCCACTCTCCTCCTTTCCTCTCTCCCTCCCTCCTCTCCATCTCTCCTCTCCTCTCCCTCCCTCCCTCTCCTCCATCTCCTCTCCTTTCTTCCTCCATCTCCTCCATTTCCTCCCCTCCTCCTGTCCATTCCTTCTGTCTCCTTTCCTCCTCCTTTTTCCTCCTCTCCCTCCTTTGTCTCCATGTCTCTTTGTCTTGTCTCCTCCTGTCTCCCTCCTTTGTCTTGCTCCTTTGTCTCCTCTCTCTTTCCCTCTCCCTCTCCCCCTCTCCCTCTCCCTCTCCCTTTGGTCTATGTGTGTACAAATTAGATATCCGATTTGAATCGGATATCCGATTTTTGGAACTCCATTGTGCAGAGGTTAAATCTTACCGTTGGAGAACATGTTTTATAAATGGGATATCCGATTTATATCGGATATCCGATTTGTGGGCCGTTTTTGTGCATTCCAATGGACCCTACATTCTATTTGCAGCACTTTGTAGGCGAAAAACACACGGTTTCAGATAGGAAGAGACAAAAATAAACTTTTAGGAGATTCTTGTACTGAAATTTTTCATACATATTTATTTTTTAGCATATTTTATTTGGTATAATGGAGAGCAATAGTCATTGGAAGCAAAAACATAAAAGAAAGCTGAGAAAAGAACAAATTGAAGGATATAGACAAAGATGTAGAGAAGGTCATAGAAAGAAAAGACAAGGTATGTTAAATATTGGTGAACCTAAGCCCTATGGTCTTTCAAGTGATGAGGAAATTGAATATGTTCAAGGTGAAAATGTAGAACATGATATTGAAATTGGAAATGAAAATTTTTAAATTGATATTGAAAATTTTCAAGGTGAAAATGTTGGAATTGAAGATGTTGAACATGATATTGAAATTTGGAATGAAAATTTTGAAATTGATAATGAAAATGTTGGAATTGAAGATGTTGAACATGATATTGAAATTGGGAATGAAAATATTGAAATTGATAATGAAAATGTTGGAATTGAAGATGTTGAACATGATATTGAAATTGGGAATGAAATTGTTCAAATTGATATTGAAAATGTTCAAGGTGAAAATGTTGGAAATGAAGATGTTGAACATAATATTGAAGAAAGTGTAAATTATGTTTCACCAGATTACACGAGAAATGAAGAACCTTGTGTGGAAGAAAGAGGTATTCCAAATTCAAGACCTTCAAGGACCCCTAAATGGTTAGTTGAAATTGATGATAACATTATAAACAATTTTGAAGGCAAGAGGTCAACACAAACTATTCGGTTGTGGGCTATAATACTTATCAACCAATATTTTAGCGATAAGACATTGACCGAGCAATGCCAACTTTTTGTACAATTGCTTAAGATGCAAAAGATGAGACCTTTGCTAGCCAAATTGAAGATTCGTCTGAACAAGAGGAACGAAAAAAATTCTATTATTGTCAAAAATATTTTTAATGCTCTCAAGTCTATTGGAAAAAATAACAAGGAAAAAGATAAGAGAGCTGCTCGGAGAGTCATTACCACCGCCATAGTAAGCCATCAATTGAAAAAGGATCACTTTATGAGACAAACTTGTATTGATTTTGACTTAAATCATAAAACTTTGGATAGAGCACTTGCAAGAAGAGAAAGAATAGATGATCCTCTTCAAAATGATACATGGGATTTTTCCGGAAGGCTTACATGTGTTGATAAGAAGCTAACCAATAATGTAAAGCAGACAATTCAACAATTTTGGCATGATAACTTTAGAGCTTCACCCAATGCAAAGGATGTTTTAAAGTTAAGAATTGGCAGTCGAGACCATACACCGCATCCTAAACATTTCTTGGAATCAAGCCAAACAATGTTGTTCAACAAATTTAATCAAACACATCCAAATATGGAAATCTCGCAAAGAACTTTTGAAGGTTTGAAGCCATTATATTATGTGCCTCTTAAGATTCGTAATACTTGTTGTTGCAAATACCATGTGGAGTTTGCAATGTACCATGAAATATTATGCTATATCTATTCTACTTTGCATACTAATGAAATGTTGCAGGAGTGTGGTGCAATGCATCTTCCGAAATCATCAAGGGACTTGCTAGATCTATTTTTATGTTCTAGGGATGATGGTTCCTTTTTTTATAGAAATGATTGTTTAAATGTGAAGTTCTCACAATGTGGTGGCTTGTAAAATTTTGTTCAATGTTTTCATGAGGGTTCGAAACATGAATTTGGAAAGAATCTTGTTGAGAAAAAGAGACATGAGATAGTCAAATATACTTTGCAGAGTGGAGGTGAAGGTTCTAGATGCGAGTTAATGACAAAAGAATGCAGTGTTGCTGATTTTATTTTAGATTTTAAGGACAATATTTTCTACAAATATGCAAGGCATAGTCATAGGTCTCAGTGGTTGGATCAACAATTCATGCTATGTAAGGACTCTTTTCCGATTGGCACTATTATATCAGCAGTTGATTTTGCTGAAAACTACACATTGCAACCACAAAATGAGGTACAATCTCAGTATTACAATTCTATTCAGATTGCTATTTTTGTCCACATAACGTTTAGACATGCACCTGATAGTACAGAGGAGGATCGAAAGATAATCAGAGAGTATCATTTTTATATGATTGATGATAGATCTCACTCGTCCGAGTATGTCCAACATTGTTTCAAGAATTTTTTTGAGTTCTTGCAAGAGCATGATATAGCACTGGGCCAACATCTCATTTGGTCAGATAACTGTATAGGTCAATTCAAGAATGCTCATATGTTTTATTGGTTGAGTAGAATGCATGTAGAGAGGGGTGTACCTAATATTTGGAATTTTTTTGAAGTTGGGCATGGGAAAGGGGAGCATGATGGAGTAGATGCATGTGTAAAAAGAGCTCTAGTTAAGGAGAAATTGAAGATTTTAGGAGAAAAATTCAATGATGCACGTTCTATTGTTGATTGGTAGTTCAACATTGTCACAGGGAGGGACACTTGATTCAACAATGCATAGATTCTTTTGGTTGGTTGAGGAGGATACAATGGGAGGAAGATTGGATTGTCATAAAATCAAAGATTCTTCAAAGATGCATTCGTTTCAAAGCTCAGATGCAAGCACATGGACCATTTGGACACGATAGTTGGCTTGTTTTTATTAGAATTGTATTCAATGCGAGTGGGATCAATGCAATTCAAGTGAGTGGGATCAATGCGAGTCAAATGAGTGGGTGGATACATGGGTTCCATAATATCTAACTCCTTTATCTCAAACTATATCCATGACAAATTACACAATGGAAAGTTCACTTGATTACGACCGACTTTCAGATCTACTACATCTAGGACATTTTTTTGTAGTTGTTGCACTGCAAAGGAATTAAGAGAGATCAGAATATTGGTTGGCTCGATGTGTGTGGGTAAAACACAAGCTAACACAATCGATGGAAGATGATGATGGGTTCGTGTATCCTACAGGTTTAGTTGTGGTTGCAGGAACTTGGTTGCGAATATACATGATTAGAAAGAATGGCATACCTGCATTTAAAGACTAAGAGAAACATAAAACCATTCTCATGTATTCACACCTTTTTATAGCAACAAATGTTAAGTTGTTGAAGCATCATGCCAAACCAAAGACAAAATAACTATGGACACTTAGTAATGTTGATCATGAAGCAATATTGGATACTCTTAAGCAAAGAGATGACCCTTCAGGCACACTTGAATAGCATATTCAAGAATGGAAAGTACAATGCTTAAGCCAATTTTTTGTTGTGACAATATAGATATATCATTTGACAAATTTTGCGATATTCTTGGCATGATTGATCATGGACCTGTTGCAACAATAGCCAACTCTGATCCTTTCAAAGAGGTATGTGACAAATTACTTTAATATAGATTGGTTATTCAAAGCATCTTTTATAGTTTGCATTACCAATTCATCATCATTCAGTATGTTTAGATTAATATGGATTTGTTAGTCTAAGCATATTTTTTGTTGTTACAATATAGATTTATCATTTGACAAATTTTGCGATATTCCTGCCACGATTGCTCATGGACTTGCTGCAACAATAGGCAACTCTGATCCTTTCAAAGAGGTATGTGACAAATTACAATAATATCGATTGGTTATTCTAAGCATATTTTCTATTGTATGTAGTTTAACTGCTACCTTGATGGTTTGTACAAGTGCTTGTCAAATAGGCACTACTCAAAAATGACAATGACAACATACTACTCTTGTGGAAGACTATGCCTTGAATGCCTCAAATAGGAAAATTTTGTAAAAATTGAATTTTGAAATGTGAAACAATGTAAAAAGGTCATAACTATGTATAGGCATAATCTATATATTGTGATGTTTTTTGAAATACGGTTCAAATGTCTACCATTGTACTTAATTGAGCTACAACCGAAGGTTTTCTTCCTGGTTCTTTCCTATTGGTATGCTCATTTGAACTAGGTTTTTAAATATATCCCATTTATATATAAGAAATTACAATGGCTTGCCACTTTTTTGAAAAACAAAAAAGTAAAATGTTCATTGTGAATTTCATTTTTCATTGGGAAAATGCCGCTCCGATGTAGCTCAGAGAGATTCGACATATTTGGGTGCAAGAGAGAACCATACCTAGCATAAACGTACCCATCCGGACATGTTGGAATAGTCCATTGGGTCGTACGAGTTCGAGAATGAAAGTTGCACCACTTTTCAACTTTACACTACTTGCATTTGGCATCTTTTCCCTCAACTAAAAACTCATCACCATGGGAAAAAGCCTTCGAGATAGCGAAAACCGAGAGAGGTTATTTTATATGGTCTCAACATGATCCCATATCCTTAGACGAAGAGTTTGTAAGCATCATGGTTTTGGACAAATAGTCTGTCAAAGTTTGCTGCCTTTTAGCACTTTGGACTCTTAAGGGAAAATGTCGCTCCGATGCAGCTCGGAGTGATTAACGTATTTGGGTGCAAAAGAGAACCATAACTATCGTAAATGTACCCATCCGGACATGTTCGGACAGTCTGTTGGGTCGTATGGGTTTGAGAATGAATGTTGCACCACTTTGCAACTTTACACTGCTTGCATTTGGCAACTTTTCCCTCAACTGAAAACTCATCACCACGGGAAAACGCCTTCTAGATAGCAAAAAATGAGAGAGGTTATGATAGATGGTCTCAACATAATCCCATATCCTCAGACGAAGAGTCTGTAAGCATTATAGTTTCTGATAAATAGTCTGTCAAAGTTTGCTTCCTTTTAGCACTTTGGACTCTTAAGGGAAAATGCCGCTATGATGCAGCTCGGAGCGATTCGACGTATTTGGGTGTAAAAGAGAACAATACCTAGCATCAAGTGACCCATCCGGATGTGTTGGAATAGTCCATTGGGTCGTATGAGTTTGAGAATGAAAGTTGCACCACTTTGCAACTTTACACTGCTTGCATTTGGCAACTTTTCTCTCAACTAAAAACTCATCACCATGGGAAAATGCCTTCAAGATAGCAAAAACCGAGAGAGGTTATTGTAGATGGTCTCGAAAAAATCCCATATCCTCAGACGAAGAGTCTATAAGAATCATGATTTCCAAGAAATAGTCTGTCAAAGTTTGCTACCTTTTAGCACTTTGGACTCTTAAGGGAAAACGTCGCTCTGATGCAGCTCAAAGCGATTCAATGTATTTGGGTGAAAAAGAGAACCATACCTAGCATAAACATATCCATCTGAATGTGTTGGAACAGTCCATTGGGTTGTACAAGTTCGAGAATGAAAGTTGCACCACTTTGCAACTTTACACTGCTTGCATTTGATAACTTTTCCCTCAACTGAAAACTCATCACCACGGGAAAACACCTTCAAGATAGCAAAAACTGAGAGAGGTTATTGTAGATGGTCTCAACATGATCCCATATCCTTAGATGAAAATTTTTTAAGCATCACGGTTTCCTCAAAATAGTCCATCAAAGTTTGTTGTCTTTTAGCACTTTGGACTCTTAAGGAAAAACGCCGCTCTGATGTAGCTCAGAGCGATTCGACGTATTTGGGTGCAAGAGAGAACCATACATCGCATGAATCTTCAAGGAGGTCAGCCTCTCTTGAAAAAATAAATTACAAAATAATATTAAGGAAGGTCGGTGATGCAGGAGCACCTAGAAAACACTAGGCAATTAGGAAGTCTAAGATGAATTTTTGTTTTTGATGTGTTACCTTGAAGGTCATGTTGACCATTGAGATAGAGTTAGAGGCTGAGGAACATGTCTTGATCATGAGTGATCAGGAGGATAAGGAGTTGAAAGGCTTAATGAGTTTTGGAACTCATTTTGCTGATGAGATTAGAAACTCATTTTACTAGACATTGGCGAAAAGTGCAAAATGGTACATTTTTGCAAATTTGCCACAAGGTAACTACAATGTCCGACCAAGGGGAGGCATAAATACTTTTTTTGACCTATATAGGGCGTGCCTCGACCTGAGAGGAAGGTTGGAAGCTTTTTCATTATTGGAAATTTATGATGACAAGAGAAGACAATGATAAATTTGTGTAATTTTTCTGGTTTTTGCTTTCAATTGTGTGTTAATGGAGTGATCCTGACACTATGAATTGTGTAAAATGTAGTGCAATTGTCTTCCAAGCATTGTGTGGAATAGTAGGGAGCTAGTTTCTTTGGTTCAAGCATTCTTTTGTAGTTAGTTCGTTTCTTTTGACCATTGAGACAGAGTTAGAGGCTTAGGAACATGTCTTGATCAAGAGTGATTAGGAGGATAAGGAGTGGAAAGGCTTAATGAGTTTTGGAACTCATTTTACTGATTAAGGGTAGATTAAGGGCTTTAGTTCTTGGAGAATGTTAGTCTTTAGGGTAGATTAAGGGCTAAGGAAGAGTTAGAGACACTGCACCAAGATTGACTTGGTAGGTTGATTTGTGATGGTAGTGGGGTTGGCCAGGAGAACAAGGGGCACCTTAACATGAAGAAGGTCCTAAAGGTTAAGGTGACAAAGTAAGACACCAAGGAGATCTTGCAAGCAAGGCCCAAAGCATGGAATAGTGATTGTTCCATCCAACTCTACCCTATCAGTCGACCTCATCCATTTAAATAAAATGAGTATAAATTAAATAGCCATAGGCTATGATTTAATTTATTACAACTTAATGTGATCACTATCATGTATGAAAAATTTGGTAGCATAGACAAGGCAGTGGACTATTTGAAAAAAAACTTCAAAGAAATGTGGTCTCATAGAATTCAATGACAAACAAATGCAATCGACAACTGTTCATAGATTTTAGTTATGCAATGTGAAGTAATTGCATAACTGCTTAGGTTGACTTTGTAAGAACTATATTGCAATTGAAAAATTTTCATCTATGAACATCTAGTTGTTAGTTATGCAATGTGAATTAATGATTTGAGTTTGAAAGATGTGTAATGCAATGTAATCAGCGATATAAATATAAACTACATAATATAACCATTTAGTTTTAAGCTATTGTACATTGATATTTAACCATTGCTCAAGATAAAATTTTCAAAGAGTTTAATCATGCACATGAGGAACAAATTAAATTTTGATTGTCAACTTCTATATATCAAATTATCCAATAATCAAGTGTATGTCCATATACAAAAATGGCATCGACGCCAACTCAAACAAAGTTTTACAAAATGTGGCATATGCCATCTCAATATGTATTCAAAATTTACATGCCAAAATGTCTATCTCATCCTAAACTACTGGTGGATCATCAAAATGGAGCCTCTTTGAAGCACTCGTTGGCTCTGAAGGTAGCTGCACAAGAAAAATTCAAACCACAATTGAGATTAGTTATACTATATAATTTAAAATCGAATAATTAACATCAAAATCAATATACATTGAATTTTAATTGAACTCTAAAATTGAAATCTTGATTACCTGAAATATACGTCTCTTCAAAGGGTCAGGAGTCCTAGAATATACCAAATCAACTTTTGAAATGCCAATCTATATATGTGAACAAAAACATAAAATTGATCCAAGTTAGCATATGATTATTGGTAATAAGAACTTATTTACCAAACACAAAATAAAATAAGCACATGTACCTCTTTAGGTTGATCTTTTTCTTTATCTCTTTCAGGTGTTTCGACACCTCCTCTTTGATGGGTTTCAACACCTACTCTTTGAGGTGTTCCAATAACTACACCTTTAGGTGGTGTGTCCCTTGTCAACATATCTGTAAAGCTCATAATTGCCTGTAAATAAAATTGACAAGTACATATGAAACTACCAATCTATGTCGACGTATGTATAATCAATATAAGATCTTAAAAATATTAATTCAATCCAATTTGAGTTCAATTACCTTCCCCTTATCTAGATTTGCGCCTCCATAGTCTGGATGAGGTTGCACCTCACTCACATTGGGTATTTCCTATGGGAGGAAAACAAGATAAACATATAAGCTATTATATAATTTCATTAATGACAATTCAAATGACAAGAAATTATATAATATAAAATGTAAACGAGTGAGTGCGAAAATATATACTACGTCTATGTCCAATCCAAATGAAATGGCCCTAAGGGTGCTATCAGTCACCCGTGCGAGCTCCTCCTCAGTCATCAACTGTTAAATAGACCATGTA
Source organism: Sequoiadendron giganteum (assembly GCA_007115665.2). Classification (NCBI taxonomy): domain Eukaryota; kingdom Viridiplantae; phylum Streptophyta; class Pinopsida; order Cupressales; family Cupressaceae; genus Sequoiadendron; species Sequoiadendron giganteum. The sequence continues at coordinate 178,507,124 of CM021102.1, forward strand.
AATAAAAATTAGTACTTGATACTATCTCTTATTAATATTCATTTAAAACAAAATGCAATTTATGAAATTACAACGTAAATCTTACCTGTGTCACTATTCCAGCATCTCCCTCTCTGGTAGGAGAGGACTCTATAGGGTGTGCTCCACTCCCCTACGACTGATCTATAATGTCTACATCATGGAGGTCATAATCAGAAGTGTCCAAGGGATGCTCAGTGGGCTGTACAAGAGGACCCAAGCATATCTAGTGGCACATAGTGCAAGCATGTGGCACACAAATATGTGGACTTGAGGAGGAAGATGCAACAACACTGGAGCTTTCACCAACATAACCAAAATGTGGCTGAGCTACTGTAGAAGCATGTGAAACCAAATGACCACTTAAAGAGTGAATATCCTGAATAGTCTGTGTGGATGCATCCTCGATAATCTCTAGATGATATATTGGAGTGGGGGAGGAAGGGGAGGAAGGGGAGGAAGGGGAGAATTTGGGCGCGGGACTACTCTAATTGCCCCTGGTCTATCCTAGGGCATACCTCCACCGACGCCCTAGAAGGGTTTAATGTCAAAGTAATTGACGTGATGCCCTAACACAAACTCAGCATATACTTTTTTAATAAAGTAAAATGGTATGTCTGAATTATTGTTCGGTGGTTTATCAAAAACCATACACCAACGATCCCAAAAGTTAGCTACAATGTCCCTATGTATGCACCATTTTATGGAAAGTTTTGTTCTATTAACATTCACTGGCAAACTAGCATGGGGGTCAATGAATAAAGAGGCTATTTGGGCTTTGGTTATTTGGATATCTTTCACATCATCGAAAGACAATCCACATTGATAATACTCCCTCATGTCTTCTCACCACGAATAAAAGGAATTATTTTGGGTGGAGAGGTTTTCTATATTTTTAATTATTTCTCTCAATGTGTTTGTCATATCTTTCAATTGAGGCATTGTCAAATAAATTTCACAAATGCCCCTCAACTGCCCCAATTTTTTACCAATTAAGTCTTCAATTGGTGGCTGCGGAGGTGGTGGAGCATTTGGCATTTGTGGATTTACATTCGCAGCCATAATACCTTATTAAAGTTAAAAACTAATTAAACTAATTGAAATTACACAATATAAATGAAATTATTATAAAAAAACCCTAGTTTTTAATAAAAATCCAAAAAAAACCATACTTTTTTCACAAAAATCAATAACAAACTCTTATTTTTGATAAAAATACATCAAAAACACTAATTTTTAATCAAGATCCATTTCAAAACATTAAGTTTTAATAAAAAAATCAATGTAAACTCTAGTTTTTTTAAAGAATCAATAGAAAACCATATTTTTGATTTTTTTTTAATAAAACCTAATTAAACTTAACAAAATCTATTGAAAAATCGATTACAAGATCGAAAAAATCAAATACATACCTTTCAAATCAGATATTGGATCAGAACGAATATCAGATTTTGGATTCTCCTCTTGCGCCTACATCAAAATGTGAGAAATGAAATAAAAGAGTCGGCTAGTTTTTAATATACAGTTTCCACAAATCGGATATCCGATTTGTGGAAACTACCTTTGGTTTGGGTAGAAGTACTATTACCTGAACCTAGAAAAGTCAACTAGGCCATTTATGCATTTTTGAGCCGATTCAAAACATGATTTTTTCTCATTGCCACTTTTTGGTCCATCATGATCCTGCACATACCTGAGCATTTCATGTATTATGAAGATGTAAACAATTGATAATGTACCATTTTCTTTATTTGTTGTTTACAACCCTCCATTCCTCATACTGTATAAAGATGCATGAAAACTGAACATTGAGCTTTTATTTATTTAGAAATGGTGTTTTTTTTAAGCAAAAATAATTGTTTCTCTTAGAGTTTTGCACACTAATTTGTATTTACCTCCATATGTGTGGGCTATCCTTGACATCTACAAATATTGATGAAGATTTTCCCCTCTATTCTATCTTTATCAAATTCTTCCCCCTCCACAACTCTTCTCATTCTCTCCCATCTTGCAATTGTCTTTATTGACTTCCCGTACCATTGAAAGCTCCATTTGATGTAATTTACCATGGTTGTTATTCTCTTTGTTTTCTTCACCAAGACAATAATCCAATTTTCTCAAAATTAAAACATGGGAAAACTTTAGATGCTTCCTTAGAAATTGTAGAACCACAACAAATTAATAGTTTTTCCCAAAAAACATTCTTCACCCAGATCCATTTACTATTGAAATTTGTGCTCTGTGAGAGGCCTACAATTTCCCTGGTTGTACACTATCATATGCATGTGACTTGCTAAAATGAAAGCTACCTGCCATACCCTTACCGTGATAATACTTTTGCTTAATACTGTCATCTTGTAGGCCAAAACCAATATTCTTTGTCTCATTGTCAAGGAGTCTTTTCTTTTTCCCTCTCAAAGTTTATGGATCAGCCTATTAAGGAATAACAATATAATATAAAGGGATTCACTATATGAATATGTTCTGGTATTATGTGTAAATAGATCTGTCCTTTATACTTTATCTTCACATTTTTATCAAAATGTAAGAAAGTTAACACCTGAAGGAGTCCTGTTTTGAATAAAAGTTGTAAAATGCCAAGAAATTTCTAATGTTTTTTATTGATCAATAAGAAATACCTAAACCTGCATGAATGCCTCTTTCTTTCCCTTTTTGGTTTACATTATATAGCTCATGTAGATGGACTGTTTGATTTAATAACTTGCAATTTAACCCCATGGCTTCATAATGCATACCTGTAGCTTTTCATGAGGTTATTGGAGACCTTATCTTGAAACTGGTGGTGTCTTTATTGTAAAACCTTCAGTTTGACCATTTTCCTGCACCAATATATACCAATTTCTTGTAGCATTAATGTCTACATGCTTGACAATCGAATGATTTTGATGAAAGGAAAATCTCCACTGTTTTAGATATGCTCATTTCATTTTCTTTAAAAACTGTATTGGATCTGCATAGGTAATTTCACCTTATAATTATTTCTCATTTCTTATGCAAAAATACATTGACTTCCAGGTGTATGCATTTTGGAACTCTGTTAATACCCTCATGTCAATGTGCTATTTCTCTTGGCATTGATCTCTTTAACTTTTAGAGTGTCTGATTATGAAATTTAGATTATGAAACTCATAAAATTTAAGGGAGGCAATGTCAAGGGAAATATAATGTTGAGGTGGTAAAAACACATTGGTGACAAGAATTGGCCCCTCCAAAACAACATGCTAGGATGAACCCTTGTGGGAGCCACATTTTACTCCACATGGTGATATAAAAAACCTGCAAAAAATATATGAAACTTTTGTCCTGCACATTAAGCAAATAAGTTAGCAAAATAATTGAAGCTAGATGCTTCCATTGGACTTTGTGCCTTCTGATCATATTCCTCTTGCTTTATTTAGTCTTTTAATGAATCCCTAATTGAATGTGTATTACATCTCTGTTGGTAGTGTCGGCTTGAGGTAGGACGTGATTCATCATTTCTCTAACACCACCTTTTTTCAATCTTGCAGATGTATTCAGAGCTCGGAGCTACTGGAACTTGGAGAGATGAACACTGAAGACTTTGAATGTGACAATGATTCGTCATTCTTGGCAATGACGAATCACCTTCTCTCTTATACCTATATTATCTTTAGTTGTGTTGTGCACATTGATTTTTCGTATTCATTATTTTATTATGAAAATCAAATTAAGCTAATCCCATGGCTTGTGTGGGACTTTGGTTTGTACAATATGAATAAACAACAAACATTCTTCAATTTCATGATTTTTCTATTACAATGAGTTGCATAATAATACTGAAAAATCAAGAGTAATCAGATTTGTTTCAGCAATGAATACTTAGTAGAAGTTTTTTTAACCACTTGTGTACCTTTAATGATGAATGCAATTCAGCTCTACCTATTTTAAGTTGTAGCTAAGAAATAGGTAAAAATTGGATACCTAGATATGCCACATAATTTCACCTTCTTTGAACATGACTTTTCCATACAAAAAATAGATCATAATGATCACTTACACCTTGAAGTCTACATAAATAAACATAAGATCAAACAAGTCTTGGTAGATGGTGGAGCAGGTCTTAACATTTACTCTATGAAACTGGTAAAAGAACTGGGATACTCTGAGAATTGCATATATCAAACTAAGATTTATTTTTCAAGGCTTATGATGATGTTGAATGCTTGTTTGAAGGAGTAATTTCACTTCTCAAAAGAGTTGGTCCAACTATGCAAAACACATCGTTTCATGTCTTGGATCTAGATCTACACTACAACCTTCTCCTTGGCCACCCATGGATTCACACCATGAAGGCCATACCATCCACAAACCACCAATTCCTCAAGTTTCCACATAATGGAACTTAAATTACTATTCCTAGAGATCATGCTCCCTTTCAGTATTGCACAAACTTGAGAGGAACTATTAAGCATCAAGTGCCCATAAATTGAGAGGCCTAACCTTCCACTTCATCCTGCTACATTGATCCATCTGACCTCATTAAATCATCCAATCCATTTACCACAGGTCATCAAACCCCAAGGTTCAAGTTGATGATATGGGATGTGGAGAATACCATATGATTAATTTACTAGAAAAAGACAATGCTAATGCTATTGAGAAGGTTCAGGCTTCCAACATTGATGTCAAGATAGTTGTAGAAGGAACACAAAAAGATGTTTGTGCTTGGATTTAAAACTTCTGGGATCTTGATGATATATCTGGCTTTTCCCTATTTTCTTCCACTCAGTCCTTTTATATCCATGATAGCCCCACGTTTGACTAGGATATCTATGATAACCCATCCTTTGATCATGATCCCATTGAGGATATCCAATCATCATCTTTCCATATCACCTACCCTAGGATAGGATATGCATTTTCTACTATTTCCTCTACTAAGCCATCTTGCCAAGTTGTTAAGGATGTGTAAGCCTCCTTTGACGTAATAGTACCAAAAAGAATAGTCCCAAAGACTCCATTGATGAAATTTCCGCTCCTTGTCATACACCAAATATTCTTGTCACTCACATCCATCCGCATCATAGACATGGATCAACAAGGATAAAGCTCAAGAATTAAAGGTGAAAGTGCCTTTTACAATTGGAGATCCAAAATCAAAAGAAAGAATACAAAGAAACAATGATCAAGAAAAGTACTTTAGCCAAATTTAAAAGTTGTTGGACAAGTCAAAGATACAAATAAAAGTCAAGACTAAAAGAAAGAAAAATTATGCCTCATTATCAAAACTAACTGGGGGCATTTATCAAAAGAATGAAAGTAAGAAAGAATTGATCTCCAACTATGCCTCTCCATAAAAAAATAACTAGGGGAATCTATCAACGTAGAATTCCAAAAGAATATCTTGTTGATCCAACATCTCAATCATCACTTTTACTCATTCCATATATCCCATTCCATCCATCCATACTCACACATTTGTCATATCTTTCCACTTTCATTGGTGTTTTTTTCAATGTACCTTTGACGACAACCCCTTCGTGTACTCTAGCTCATTGGTTGTCCAAACTCCTTTTCGTTTGAAGCCTAATGGCCCACATAGTCTACATGTTAGGGATCATACCATAACCTCTTTTGTCCACCACATCTATCATCCTTCATATTTTCCACTTGCACTCCTCATCTAGATCAAGTCCTTTCATCTAGCACGATCATCCAAACATGATCAAGGCATCACCACAAAAAGCTATGAATCTGGTACATATCAATTATACACCTAACTTCTAGAGTATCTCATCAAAAAGTCAAAAAATACAAAAAATATAAAAAATCAAAAAATAGTCACCCTAATGAAAACTTGACAAACAAGTGTCTTGGTGACAAAAAAATCAAAAAAAGAAAAAAAACTAAAGAAATAATTCGTCCAAAAGTGAAAACCACTTCAGTGGCGCTTTGGATAAGAACCATGGTGAAAACCTAGAAAACAAGCGCCATGCATAGTCAGCCTATGCTCCTCCATTTACTATCACTTTATCTAATTTCCCGCCTTTCGTCCATCCATTTGCACATACCATTTGTCCATACTAAGTCTTTTTCATCTTTCTCATGGCCTAAGAACCATCGACATTTAGCATCCTTCACTTTCATGACCATCCTTTGCATTCATCCATTGCTTCTCCTCACACATAATATGTTGGCCCTATATCTGACTAGGGGAAATTGTTTGTCCTACGTCTTCATTGGATCCTACACATGGTATCAACCTCATAAAACATCAAAATCCAAAAAAACCATAAAACATCAAAATCCAAAAAATTCATAAAACATCAAAATCCAAAAAAATCATAAAACATCAAAATCCAAAAAAATCATCACTTCAAAACTTCGAAAAACAAAGTTAGAGTCAAAGTCAGTCTATGTCATTTTTGTCAAACTACATTGTCTTTGTGCATTGCTACATAAGCAAGGCCATTATTTGATGAGTCCCTGAGACATTGGGTTTGTCGTTAGGGTTTTTTCAAGCCATATCGATTTTGGTCTGCATCAGTCAAACTAAGAGGTCTCTATTTGTATAATGTAGGCAATGCCATCAATCAATGAGGCCCCGAGGCACTAGTTTAGTCCTTTAGGGTTTGTCGAGTCTAGTCCTATCCCTGGTCCTCGACCAACCACTATTCAAATCAAATCATGAACCACCAGACAAACATAGCCAGCAAGTCTTTAATCTTCAATTGATTAATTACCTAATCATCATCATTGGCCATTGGTCTTATGTTAGAATGGGGCATCATGCCATTTATCTCAATTGATCTTATCACTTGTCTTCTATCAGGATGCATCCTTCTTGCGATTTGAAATTATCATTGGTCAACATTTTCATTTACCTTAATCAGGACATGTCTTTCCTAAACCTAGGCATTCATCAAATTGGTCAATCGGTCATCTTTATCAGATGTGTTATTTTCCTTAAACAAGATATGTCTTTCCTAAAAATAGGTGTCATCACACCGGTCAATCATGTCAATGAAACCATATCAAATCAAATTAGTTTATCACTTGTTCAATCAATCTTGTCATATTGGTCAATTACTCTTGCCTAAAACAAGATATGTCTTTCCTAAAACTAGGTGTGCGATAAATAAAATCAATTAATCAAACTTTTCAACCTATTAATCAAAATTATTCAAACAATGAATCAATTGGTCAACTCGATCATCTGTCATAATTAGGATGTGTCTTTTCTAAAACCAAACCTAATCAATCATATCAATCAATCTTGGAAATCCTATCACTAAAAATTATCTCTCTGGCAAAAACTTTGTTGGTCTGAGTTTGTCTTATCTTTTTGATTGTTTTTTGGTCATGTTACTAGGTACCTCGAGGATGTCCTATTAAGGATTTAGAGAAGCGATGATGGATCATGATCTATTTTCTTTGCTTATTGTGTGCGGTTTTCCTTGGAAAAAATCCAGGGACAATTGGGTCCTTAGTATGAGCCAATACATTCCTTGTCTTTTGGCATTGTCTTTTGACTACTTGTATCTTGCAAATGGTAACCTTGCACACTTAGTCTATGTCATACAATGGTTTTTGTGCTCCATTTTCAATAGTTTTTATGCCTGATGATGATAAGCATAAAATAATGAACGTTCATCCTTTGTCATTTTCCACCTGGCTCCACACTTTCTTTTCCATTTTCCATGCTAACTTCCATCTATTCCATGCTAACATTTCTTCTATTTACATTTTGATAGTGTCCAGTGACACACAAAATACCCTGCATACACGATCATGTTAGGAAGCATTATAGAAAGCATTACCATCATAGACATCATCATAATAAGCCACATATATTGCAAGATAAAATACCAAAAAATAAAAAGTGGATCCATATAGCATCACATCATGCTTTCATATCATAAAATATTAGGTGTATCATTGCATTTTAATCATAGTCCACTTTCATTTATCCCATTTCAAATATATTAAATCAACATATTTATAAACATTGTGGAATCATAATCGTATCATACATCATATTTTCATTTACATTGGACATTTATGATCATTTCATCCATAATCCATAGACACCAAATTACATAACATTAATTGCATTCACACATCACATCACATTATAAAATTTGGTCATATGTACTACATTAATATATCACATCATTGTATAATCATATAAGATGCATAACCAAAATTATAAATAGATAATCATCCATCATATAACACCATCACATGATCATATAAAATACATAAATAAAAATCATAAAAGCATAAAAATCTATAACATAATCATAACCATATAGCGTAATCACATACGACTACATATCATAAATCGCCAATAAAATTCATATCATATATCACTAAAAATGTGTCATAGTATAATGTCAAGATGTATCATATATAATAAAATGGAGCTCACAGGATTGATGATTAAAATATAGTGTCATAATATATATGTCAAAATGTGTCCTAGCTAGAATTTCCTTGCTCTCCTGAACTTGATGGTTGCCTACCCTCTCACCGTGATGAGCCTGGAGAACTGTGCTATGATGTTAATGGCCTCTTCTATGGGGTGGACTGTCTCAAGCCTAATGCATCACCAATCTATAACCTACTGTGAGGATGTCGACTATGGGATCTACTCTAAGACCTTCCTTGAGATCAACTCTGAACCTCTGTAAATCTCAACTCTCTCCTCTCTGGTGGCACTGCTCTCTCATATAGATCCCTATAATACTGTAATTCCATGGTAGATCTAGCCAGCCAACTCTCATGCCACATCCACGACTGGCCCACTGCATTTCACCACAAAACATAACATCCTCTAATTTTTCTGATGTTGGATGATCACTGCTAGGTCCCTCTCTATTTTTAGTATGTCCCTCTTAACCTTTAGGCCATCCTACTCTGCTCTCAGGGTCCCTACCTCTGCCTCTAATGCCTATACTCGGGCCTGTAAAGTGGCTAGTCACAGATCTGCCGAACTATCATCAACTTTGACCCCTACCGCCTCCAACCCCTCATTTGTATCCATGCCCATCACAATCCTCTCTCAAAGGACTCTCTTGGTGTCTCCCATCTCTGGATCCTCTAAATGATCCTCCTCCCATGTCTCCTTTGCATGCTCCTCCTCCATCTCTACCTCCATCATCTAAACATCCCGGTGTCCTACCTCTAGAGCTTGTATCTCCACATGTTGATCTCCCTCCTCTACCACCCTCTCCTCTGGATGCTCCTCCTCACCCTCCTCATGGATCGGTGACAAAGGCCTCACATCCCATCATCTCTTGTCTATCCTCATCCTGCCTTGCTCTCCTTTGTGGCCTCCCCTACCTCCATCTCCTTTTCATCCATCTCCTCAACCTCCACCCCTCCATCCTTTGTTACCCCTCCAGCCTTGTGGAACCCTACATTTGTGCTCTATAGGTGCTAGTTGATTCAGATCAATATATGGAGCTATCCTATGGGTCAACCACCATGCATCATACTCTAGAGTCATACCAAGATTCACATCAATCCCTCTCCATCCCCACTACATTGGTTGTAGTTCATCAATCTCCTTCTCAAACGTGGTTACTAGTATCACTTGTCCCCACAAATGCAGCTCTCATGAGGAACGTGCAAAATTTGTTGTCCCCGCTAGTACACCCTATCTCCCCAAAATATCATCTAACCTGCTCTGGTAGGTACATCTCGATGATGTGCCGAGATTGCACTATTCGACCAATCAAGTATCTAGGCTATTGGTACCATGGAAAATGCCCATCCTTGTCAACCCAAGTTACTGGAAATCCCTATATTATCTCCATACAAAGCTTGCTAGTACATCTATGTCATGTATCTAGTACCTAGTATCACCGAAATGTGTCTATATCATTGCACCACCATATAGATATGCATATGATGTACCCACTCCCAAGTGTCATCCCACTGCTAGTTGGAACAAAACTATGTGCTCTCATGCACATACCATCAGTAGTGTCACCTCTCATCTCATGCTTTGTCCACCCTTATAGGCGATATCATGTAATTAGAAATAAAGCATACCTAATAGGCATGGCCCCAATGCATAAACTATCTCATCCTACATCATCCCTACCAATACCTCTCCCCACCCTACTGGGAATCCATGGCCCATGCGGTCTAGAATTAGAACACCCACAATCAATGTACACATAACATAATCAAATCTCTCATGTCTCTCTACTAGGATCTCCCACATGATCTCGTAACACTATACACCAAGCTCCGACTCATCCTCATAGTCATAATGGTATAGATTGCTTGCAATCCTCGAACGAGATCGTATCTCACCCGCTCTTCACGTATCAAAAACTACAATAACCTGCACACATTCTCTAGGGTCATAGCGTAGCCTCCCTGGTTGATAGATGAAATGTGCAAGTCTCAAAGTGCCATCACTTCACAAGCGCTATTAACGTACATCTATTTTTCTTGACAATAGACATATATGTGACATAGAACAATCCTAAATCCAATATTGTGCATGTCTTAGCATCCAAATGTTGATTCCAAAGCTGAAATGTCACCAATCATGACTCTCCAATATAGGGGATGTACAACCTAAGCTCACCGCAAAATTCATCATGTCAAATTGAAGTATTCATTTGACCTATTGGACCTAAATTGGACAAGTTCTTTTATCCTAAATGAGGGCACATTTTTCATTAGTCAATTGCATCGTTATGCTTGTCAATTGCATCACAAAATTCATTTGTGTCACTGTTCTATCACATGCATCACTCAATTGCAATTGCGTCACACAAATTTTCTAATGAGTCATTGGGGTCCCTTGTGGTCAACCCCTTATCAATTGCATTGTTCCAATATCACATGTATCATTCCCCCTTACGCTTGTGGCACTTTTTTGTAGATTGTGTCATTCTTGGTCACATTCGTGACACAGGACACAAATGCGACACACCTTTTCAAATGCGTCGCATCGCAATTGACCCCCATATGCCCTAACAGTTGTGACACGATGAGGAAATTGCATTAAACCATAGTCACATGCATCATTCATGCATGTAATTGTGTTGAATGATGTTCGACACAATTTCCTGCTAAATTTTTCCTACCACTAAATACACGAAAATCAAAAAATTCATATGGGGGGTTTGGAGTACATACCAGGTCGGGTGCTCCCTTAGGTCGGTGGAAGGTGCAAATATGATAGCCTCAGTGTGCAGATTGTGGAGTCAAAGACATATTCTCAACTTCTCTCTCCTAAAGCTCCTAAACTTTCTAAATTTGGAATGCACAAATGAGCAATTTTCTTAATCAAGGGCATATTTATAGTCAAAATATTAGGGTTTGCACTAGGGATGTGTATTCGGTGCACTATTTGGCCTCTTTGAACCTAAATTGACCCCATAGATGACCTTGAAAAAAAAAATTTACCACCATTGAACTCATGATAGTTAAATTGACTTATCAAAACAATTTCCAAAATTTTTTTATTTTTTTAAAAATTTGCAAAATTTTCTTGAGAGTGCATACATCTACCTTGCTTTAACTGGGGCATGATTTGACCAAATTTAATTGACACAACATGATAAAATGTATAATGTAAAAGAGGGGGAAAATTTAGACACTAAAAAAAGTCTTGGTCTACGCCTTTTCCTTGCATAATTAAATAATTTTAATTATTTAAATCACATTCCTTTACTAATTAAATAGTGTTAATTATTTAACTAATTCATTCTCTTGATCTTAACTCTACTCTGATCAATCAAATAAATTTAATTGTGTCGCTAACATTATTTCCTTCAATGATTAAATAAATTATCATTTATTTTATTACTCTTCATTATTTGTCTATAATTAAATAGTAATAATTAATTATTTATCTATTCATTAATCTTTCAATTCATCTATAGTTAAATAATTATTGAAATTATTTAATTTTTTGATTTATCCACTATTAAATAATTAGTCTAAATTAATTATTTAATCCTCCTTTTTTATCTCCTCTTATTTAATTAAATTGGTTACACCATGTGATTTTAATTAGATGCCCATTTTCTTTTTCCTCCACAAATAAATTATTTTTAAATAAATTATTTATTCCTCCACTTGGGAAAAGATTCTCCTCTCATGAATTCACTAAATTTATTATTTAATTCCTCCTTTATCTCCCTTTACTCTCTCATTTTTGAATCTCAACCATTGTTTGTCTCTAATTTCTTCTCAATCTTAGCCATCCCTAGTGCACTACTCTGATGTGCATGAATCCTCAACCATCAATCTGAGAATCTTTCTAGAAAATTTATCTCGTTCGTCCATTGAAATGGATTTCTATAAAAGAAGGTCTTCTCCTCCTTTTTCGATTTAACAACGACATATATCCAATATTCATGCTCATTGTTTGTAGGTACTTGCATACAACGAATTAAGGGCAACTTGCAAAGGTTGTTTGAGGAGAGGCAAGGAAGGTTATTCAACTTCAAACATGAGGAGTTTGTTATTTCATTGCTCTTATTTTTATCTTCTTGTTTGATTGTTCATCCTCGCTTAGATTTGGATTTTAGCTTAGATTTAGTGTTGTGGTTGCCACTTGTCTTTTCTATTCGATTTCCTATCCTATAGTGTGCAATGAGAAATATATTCTAAAATTCTAAGAAATGCTAAGAAAACCCAACAAAATACATAAAAAAAGCAACACTCAAGATTAGGGCCTAAGAAATCATACCTACTCAAAATTTGTTGAAATCCAAGTATGATGATAAGCTCATTGTGGGGATTTCCCCAGTGCAATCAGATTTGATGTGTGCTCAACAAAATTTTGGTAGCATAATGATACCGATTTTCTCTTATGTATTGGAAAAGATGGCTTAGTGTTTTAGTATTTGATGAGGGGATTAATATGATCAAGGGAAAGGATTGAAAGTTGAAGATCAACCGTTGAGAAGATTTGAGACATCTCATCTCATGTGGTGATGCCAAGTGACATCATGGGAGGAAAGGGAGGAGATTTGACCTCTCAAAGCCTAGGATGATGACAAGTGTCACCATGTGGAGGCTCGAGAGGAAGATGGGTACTTTACAAGTACCTAGGGAAACGAGCAAGATTTCCCTCATAAAGGCATTTCTTGACCAATCTTCCAAAATGATGGGATGGAGGAGAATAAAAGGAATTTAAAGTTCCTTTGGTGTACTTTAGAGAAGTGACCCATGTGGGGTTATTTTTCCAAAAAGGGGAAAGCCTTTAAGGCTGATTGGACAAGGCATGGAGCAATACATGGAAAGGTAATTATATTTTTCATAATCAAGGGATTAAGAATGTGCAAATGATTAAGGGAGGGATTAGGTGGAGATTAGGCTAATAGGGAAATGATTATGAGCCAAGTGGGAAAATTTGGAGGATGTGACACCTTTTAATCAAGCATTAAGTGTGTGCACATAATTAGTGAGGGGGATTAGTATTAAGATTCGGGATTAATGAGGGATAATGTGAGATGTGACAAGGAGCGAGAGGAAATTGAAGAATTAAATATTTTATTTAATTCTTGTGGGGGGATAAAATGATTAAATAAAATAAATAAGAGTATTTATTTAGTTTAAAAAGGAAGGGGGATAAATGATAATGTAATCAATTAATTAATTAATTACCTTAGGACTTTAGAGGACTTATTAAAATTGATGATATAAATTAAATAAATGTAATATTATTTAATTAATGCAAATAGGAGGGGATTTTGACGAAACGACAAGGTAAAATTGATCAGACACAAGTGGTCAATTTTAGGTTTCTACATTTTGTACCACTTCAAAATAAAGTTAGAAATGTTGTTCAAAGAAGATTTTAAAATATAGCTGACTTAGAAGAAGTGGATGGAGATATGCCCCAACATGGAGGGAAAAGACAATGTAGAAGAGAAGTGATATGAAGGGAATGATGCACCCTCGAGAAGGTGGAGGAGAAAAGAAAAAAGTGTCCTTGATAACCTCTCAAAAGATGGAAGAGAAGGACAACAATGAATATAAAATGAGAAATGAGAAAGAAAAATGAAGGAACATAAGAAAATAGATCAAAGAGGGGGAAATGGGAGTAAAAATGGGTAATTGAGGTTTTCTATAAATAGTAATTATGAGCTAATCACTATTCAATTGATCATTGAGCATCTGAGAGACTAAACAAAGCAAAGTGAGTATAATGGCACATGGACAAGCCATTCCACATTGAGCAGACATCATGAGGGCATGGTCATAGAGAGGATAGTGAGGTGGTCAGGTATGCCTTTCAACTTTGTCTTGTATTTTTCATTTAAGTATATTTATTACCAAAAAAAATAAATGGTTAGGTGGATCCACCCAACATGATATAGGAAAAATCCACCTAAGTAGGAGGGCAGGTGAATGTGCCTTGGATAGGTGGATCCACCTACACTTAGGTAGATGTGTCGATAGGTAGTTGCACTATAGGATGGGTGAATGTACTTAGAATAGGTAGATTCATAGGGTAAGGGGTGGATCTACCAAAGGGCGAATCCATAGTGGATGGGAAAATGCACCTAGAATAGGTGAATCCTCCAAAGGATAACCAGATTACCAAAAGGTGGATTCATGGGTACTTCGGTGGATGGGGAGGAAACATAGATTTTCCTAATATGGCATATCTATTAGAGCATAGGAAGATATGCTACATAATATTGCTTGCATATTTGATGTAATTGCAGTTTTGAAGAAAAAAGTGTGTATGTAGTCATTGTTAATCTTTGGAGAAGGTGTTAAAAGGAGGAACATGAAAGTGTTTATGTCTAGTTCTTTAGAAGAATTTTGTGTACATGATTCTTCCAATTGATCATATTATTTTTAGTAAATTTATAAAAAGAAATTTTAAGGTCTTAATGTTTTAAAATTTAATTTTTATTACAAGAATAAAAGAATTCAACCATAATAAGACTAGAAATGCAAATTAGTAATTCATTTTTCCTTTGTGCTGATTGAATTTTCTATGGATCATATTAAAGATGGTTAGTTGAATGAATATTCACATCAAGATTTGGACAATCGTGAAACTAAGGATTTTTGAGAAAATAAAGCTAGGTCATTTTTATTCAAAATCAAATTAAGGAAAATCAAGCCCTAAGGAGCCATATAGAACCTTAGAGGATAGATGCATTAAAGAACAAAGTAAAATTGTACAAAATCATATGGAATAGTGTTTTTCCAATTACCAAAACTTCCTAACATTATTTTACAACACCACTAAATAGTAAAGGTTGAGTGAAAGTTTCTCAAGGATGAGAATAACAAGGTGTTGATGTCGAAGGTCCACTACTAAACTATTTGACATCCAAAGTGTATTATGAGACAATCATTCGTATAAGGTTAAAATATTCACAAGCAATAATAATTTATTTAATACTAGTTACATACCTATGGACTCAATGATGTAAATATATAGGCGACTGCAGGATGAGTGCACATAACATCAACACTCTGACCTTAAATTTTTAGCATATTCATTTTACTAATTTAGTTATTCTTACATTTCAGAATAAAATTTTAAACAAATTATATGAACTTACTAAAATTTACTTGAGTATCAATGTTGAATGTTTGACTCAACAAAACATCTATCATGACCATCTACTTTGCAGCTAATCATGGATCATCTATAGCTACATCTTGAGAACTCTCACCATCATACATGCAAACAATGCCACAAGAGTGAAAATAGTGGGCTAGAATTTTGGGCCTAGAAGACTATCCCATATTAGGCTCTTGTAGAGGCTTCACACACTATACAAGGATCTAGGTAAGCAAGATAATCAAGTTCAAGATGTCCACCTTGACACTATCCTTCACAATGGAAGGAATGGTGACATGCTCCACCATAAATTTAGCCAAGGGTCTTGGTGCTAGTTGTGGATTATATTGTGCACTTGGTCTATCATACGTGGAGCCCCCACCTCTACCCTAAAAGTATAAATATCAAAATAATTAGGCATCTTATTGAGGACAAACTCACAATAGAGTTTCCTCAAAAATTATTTTGGGACCTCGTAGTTATTACATGGAGGTTGGTCAAAAACTATCCACTATCGCTACAAAATTTTATTTTTAATTAATTTATGGTGGCACCAATGGATGGGGAACCTTCTGCATGCAAGTGATAACAGTGCATTGGTTTTTAGGTTTGTGAAAAGGGCACACAAGTCGAATTTGCTAATTCTTTCTTTCTTCACTTCTGCATAGGAAAGTCCACTTGTATAAAATCATTTTAATTCCTCTCTCTTATTCTACCAAAATATAATTTGTTCATTCATTGCTCCTACATGAGATACAATCAACTTTAGGGATTCAACAATGCCTCTCCTATAAGGGTGGGTTGTAATATGTTCATTTAATCTTGCAATCAATTGTTCAAGCTCTCTTTTGTTGTTTTCTATTTGATTTAAAATATCTTCTTGAGTTCCTATAGGATGTCTATGAATTGAGGGAGGGGTTCAATGTTCTTCTTGTTTAAGAGGGTTTTTGTGAGGATGTGATTGTGAATTATGAATATTTGGAGGTGGAGATTGATTTACTAGAAATTAAAACAAAGTTTAATCAAAAAACTTATTTTGATCTATAATTTAATTCAAGTTTGAAACTAAAACAACAAAAATACATACCTCTTCCACTTGGTGTCATCCAAGCATGAAGAATCACAAGCAAGGAGTGTAAAAAATAATCTCCTTTTGGTGACCATGGGTTGTAGAGGTAAAAAACAACAAATGAAATAATGAGGAAAAAAATAATGTTTTGGTGTTGACTTCTTTTTTAACTTAGTTTTACATTTGGTGAGCACCAAATTTGGCATATGTAAAAAGCATTTTTCGATTTTTTTTAAAAATGTGGTACCTCTTTTATGTCACAACTTCATGTACTTACCCTTAATGCACATGGAATGATAATTAAATGATGAAAGATGCTTTGAATAACAAATTATAGACAACTTAATGCAAATAAAATGGTAATGAAATGATAAAAATATTATTAGAATAACAAATTTTAAACAAATTAATGCAAATGGAATGATGAAAAGATGCTTAGAATAAAAAATTCTAATCTTGTACTTAATACAAATGGAATGATAAAGAAATGATGAAAAATATTTATAATAACAAATTATAAACGACTTAATGCAAATAGAATAATAATGAAATGATGAAAATATGCTTAGAATAAAAAATTGTAAACAACTTAATGCAAATGGCATGACAATGAAATGATCAAATATATTCTTATAATAATAACTTGAAACAACTTAATACAAATGGAATGATGAAAACATGGGTAGATGATAGGGGTAACCATAGTGTATAAACCAAAATTGAACCAAACCTAACGGGGAAAGTGAAAGGGGGACACACTTGTGTTATCCCCAATTTCGATCATTGAAAATTTTAAAAATTTCCCTTGTCAAATTGTCAGTTTAATCCATGATGGTCTTCCAAATGTATTTTCTTGCTGCTTGAAGGTTATTTATGATTGTGGGCTCCATGTATTCAATAAAATTGAATCCTAAAATGTTAGAACTTATGTCTGTGCTCTATTCAAACTGGATAAATTGACTTAGAAATGATGACAGGAGTGTATTGAAGATAAATGGTGATAATAAATTGCCTTACACTTGCGTCGTGCTACATATCTAGTAGAAGCTCAGGCAAGGAATGTGAATTATTTTAGGAAATCTTGACAAGTTTCATCTCATGGGTTTCACTGGATCTAAAAAGGTTAAAGAGATAGTATAGAATGTCATTGATATAGTGATTTTTAATAAGTCCTGTTATTTTCTCCACCATGATTCAAAATATATCTATAATTTTCACTCATGTTTAGTATCTGTTAGCTTCTTACTAGGGCGTGTTGCGTCAATACCACCGGTCACATAAAAAAAGTTTACTAGGCGCAATGTAGTTTATAGGGGGAAGATACCTGACCAATTCCTGCTGTTAAAAAAAAAATTACCTCTTAACCTCTTACATCAGAAGAAGAAATTGCTTCGAAATTTGACAATTTGAGATCAGTTAAAAAAAATTACCTCTTAGCCTCTTACATCAGAAGAAGAAATTGCTTCGAAATTTGACAATTTGAGATCAGTTAACCTTGAGATTCATTCATTTACCGCAATCTGAGGCTAGTTGGTTCCATGATTGATGAAGGTAGGGAAATATTGTGCATCGCTTTGACTACCCCGAAGATGCCATTTCCATTTATAATCGTGATGTTTTTCTCCTCCCATCTCAAAGAATATTTGGTTATTTCTAAAACTATTCTTGATGAGTCATGCAGGTATTAAATGCTACTATAATGCAGAGAAAGCACTAAAACAATTGTTGATGGCAAGGGCAGAAGTATGAGTTCAAATGGTTATTTTATGATGCAAATTGCTGTTGTTGGAGATTTCCAGCTGATAATTGGCCTTATGCATTATTGGGTGTTAAATTGCAAATAGTGAGTATTGTATGGTTGCTATGTCCGTAGATCTGCACATTCTCTAAGTGATTCATTTGCTCAAAATTTAAGTGAAAGAAATTTGGTTAGGGCCCAATTCACCTTTATTTGCATTAGAAAAAGACCCAAAACAAGCCAGACCATAATTTTGTGTAGCATCACAAAATATTGGTGATAAATTTCCAAGTAATTCATGATTTTAACAAACAAACATTTGAACAAAGGCTTCCTTTGCGTAAAGAATATTCTATATCAAAGTTGGCAAAGAAAATGTTATTCAATCCATCTACATGTCAAGCATCGGAGATGCTGACTAGGGAACTTCTAGTCGAGAATAAAATAGTTATGAAGAGTAACATGATTGATGCAAAAGGGAATACAATAGAGTGCTTGCTTGAGCTCGTCAAAGTTAGATTCAAACATATATCTAAGACCAAAATGACTCCATTTTGAGCATTCGGGTTTGCTTAGAATGGAGTCACATCTCTCAGCCAAGCAACTTTATTCTCTACAAATTTAGATTTAAACTTGCCTATTATTCCCATGCTAGCTCTCTTAAGATATGTAGTCGTGAATGGTTACACAGATGTTACAATGGAACTTAGAGTTGTTGAAAAGGTTGTAAGAGCAAATGGGGAACCTGATGCCTTTGAAGAACCAAGAAGTTTGAGCCATAAGTGATATGTGTGAAATTATAGCTAAACCTGCAAATATAGTGTAGATCTGGCTAGAAAGGAAAGAAAATCTTGCAGATAGAAAACAGAGAAAAAGACGGAGCAAGAATAGAATTAAGATTCTATTATTTACTGAATAGTAAAAATGCATTAAGAAGATTTACATATACTACCGCCAGGATAGAAATTGCAGTGAAAGCAAACTTAATTGCAGTTAACTCCTATGGTGATAAGAGGAGATAAAAGAAAACAAAACATAAAGTTACTGTGTTTGCTTCAGTTAGCATATCCAACTACCGTGTTAGCATATCCAACTGCTGTGATTGCTTCAGTTAGCAAATCACAGAAAAGAAACACTCATGTTCGCTTAGGTTATCTTATTGCATGAAAAAGTTGTTTGTTGATTATAGAGGAGTTCATGTCCATTGATTATTGAGGAAAACTAACAACCCCCCTTAAGTCTAATTAAGGAGATAGAAAAGAGGAAAGAGGGAAAACCTTGTGGGAACAAAAACCTCCCCTCAAAAAAATATACACTAACTGTGCATGGCAGCTATTGTGATGCAGTGTTCTTCAGCCCAAAAATGTCTCACAAAACTGTAAACTTCTGCTCATTCTGCTCAGTGAATGTCTTCATGAAGATGTTGGTAATCTATTCTGAAGTGGCATAGCACTGTAGGTGAATGACTCCATCATGTATCAATTCACGAATGAAGTGCATGTGCATATCGATGTGTTTGGTATGCTGCCACTGTATGGGATCTCTGCAAAGCTTCAGTGTACTTTGATTGTCACACCAAATAACAGTCGAACAATGAAGGAGGATACCAAGCTCAGTTAGGAAGTTTTGCATCCAAATGACTTGAATGGTAATGTTGACTGCACCTCTATATTCGGCTTTTGTTGATGACAAAGCAATGGCAGATTGCTTCTTGTTTGACCAACAAATAGGGCTTGATCCCAAACTAAGAACATATCCTAAAGTGGACTTGCGATCAAAGTTATCACCAACCCAGTCAGAATCAGTGTAGCCAATGAGATTCAAAATACAATCTACTGAATAATGAATCCCATAGCAAAAGGCTCCCTAAACATATCGAAGTATACGCTTG
Source organism: Sequoiadendron giganteum (assembly GCA_007115665.2). Taxonomy (NCBI): domain Eukaryota; kingdom Viridiplantae; phylum Streptophyta; class Pinopsida; order Cupressales; family Cupressaceae; genus Sequoiadendron; species Sequoiadendron giganteum. The sequence continues at coordinate 178,527,390 of CM021102.1, forward strand.
GCAGCCTTCCAGTGTACTTCATCTGGCTCTTGCATATATCTGGAAACAACCCCCACTACATATGAGAGATTTGGATGAGAGTGACTAAGATAAAGAAGACTCCCCACAAGCTGATGAAACTATGTGTAATCAACTAGTGCTGTATCTTTTCTATCCTCAAGCTTTACCCCTAATAAGAAAGGTGTGGCTGCTGCTTGCAGTCAATCATGTGAAACCGAACTAGAAGATCTCTCGCATACTTGGATTGAGCAACATTCACAAGTACATAAACAATAATATAAGACTAAAAAACTACTAAAAATTGCTTATAAATGACTGAACATTGTCACGTGACCAGTAGTAGTTTATTGCCAGTCATTTATAATGCGACTGAACTGATGATTAAACCATTTTTAGTCATTCAATTGATCGATTTGGTCATTAATTTAGTCTCTTGATCAATTGATTTGGATTTTTGGTTCAATCATCTGATTGATCGACTTGGTCATTGATTTAGTCATCTGGTTGATCTATTTGGTCATTGATGTAGTCATTAATTTGATTGATTTGGTAGTGTGAATTTAGTCATTAATTTAGTGATTGATTGTTTTAAATTGGTCACTTATTCAGTCATTTTTTATTCACTAGTATATTTTGTCTAAATAATTTAGTCATTGATTGATAGTAACTCGTTACTTATTTAGTCATTTTAATTCACTAATTTTCATCCATTGGTGGTGTATTTAGTCATTAATTTTAATAATCATTTTGATCAGTTTGGTAGTTTATTTAATTGTTTTTGTTCACTCATTTCTATCAATTGGTAGGCATATTGATACATTGTTTATTAATTGCATAATCATTTATATTTAGTCATATTTATTCATTGATTTTTATCAATTGGTAGTTTATTTAATTGTTTTTGTTCATTGATTTCTTCTTATAAGTGTTAAAAATGAAACAATGCTTTAATTGAGGTTTAAACATATAAAAACATAAAAAAACATAATCAATCATTCATTTGCACGTAATGAAATGACTATTAACAAGGCAAAATATTCAAAAAAAAAATTCAAAAAACGTGTTCTTACAGTTGATACAAGACATAAATGTGTCTTTGCTTTGAAAAATGTACTATTACAAAGTGTGTTTCTCAATGGTGTGACTAAGAAAATTGAGTTACAATGCCTTTTTTTTGCTTATGCAAGATATTACAATTTTGATGACAATTCTATGTTGCAACTTATTTGCAATTGCACATACATGTATGTTGCACTCTTTGCAACTTTTCCTCTTCTCTACACCTCTTTATTTGCTTTGTATTTACTTCTTTTTCTGCACCCCTTTTCTCTGTATCTACTACTTACAAGGGAACATATACCCTCTTCTATAATGCACCAATTTGAATGAGTGGAACCCAAACAAAAAGAGAAAAACATAATCAAGGGGTTTTACATTACATGTGCAGTAAGATAGAACATTCTCTATTCTACTCACATAATGTACACCCAAATCATATTTTTTGGTTTTTGTTTGGGTTCAAATTATTTAGGCTTAGTACATTCTCTATCTGCAACTTCACTCTCCACACTCTGCTACTACTAACCCTTCTTTTTCTCTTCTGCACTTACAGCTAACACTCTGTGATTTTTTTCAAATATTTTAGTGGCCTCTATGTGAAGGTCCCGTCTTTCTCTTTTAGACGGACAACTCCATCTATTTTGTCTGGATGAGGAAGGGGTATGTTACTTGTGACCTATAAAATACAAACATTTGCATCTTTTGTTGCTTTCAATTTGACACCATGTACAATAGATAGTGAATGAATCCACCCAATGCTTGCAACAACACCATCATACAAATCCAACACCTCAAATTCATCCCCTTCTTGGATTTTATCAATAAATGTTTGCCAAAAAAAAAAAAAATACACATTATATTGAGATATAGAACACACATTATATTATTTTTTATAGCTGTATGCAATGTCTTATGACTTGAAATAAATCAGTTTTTGTATGTGCTTTTATAAAACACTCTATTACAACTAAGCTCTAAGCTTCCATATGTAAGTTATATGTTCTCCCTTATTTCCATTATCTATGTATACTAGATAATTACACTTCACTACTATTCTAAGCAACTTCTATCAAATAAGTAATGATTACCCTTATTTACATAATAAAATAACCATTACTTACTTGAATAGTACTTACTTACATGTGGTTTCATTGCACTCACCTGGAGTTCAACACGACTACCACTATGAATATCATGTGCATTCTCATCACATTCATTATCATAACCACTATCAACATCATTGTAAACATTAAGTTTTATAGCTTTGTAGAGATTTGTATTGACAAGGCTTTTTCTTTTTGTCCTTCTTTCATATAAGTGCTCTATATCATGTGGTTTAATCATCATCCAAAAATTAATATAAGTCAAATAAAGAATGCAAAAACTATAAATTTTTTTCCAAAAGAACATTTTAAGCATGAAGAATGAAAAAACATTGGGATAGATAATTGACAACTATTATATTAATTACTTCAACTTCAGCACAAGTAAGACGACCATGTTGTGCATTCTTGCCCACTTAATCACTATCAATATTGGCAGCTCTATTGACACCATGAAGGAGGTTTTGTTTTCATATTGCTTTGAAAAAAATTTCTTTGCATGTGGTTTTACCATCATGCAAAAAAATACAAAGAATTCAATAGTCAAGTAAAGAATGCAAACTATAGATTTGTCCAAAAGAACATTTTCTAGATCACTCCAACAATAAAAAAAAGGGGTTGGATTCTCCTATGCTCAGATTTCAATAATCTACATATTAAGAGGCATTTGTATAAAGAACTGCCAAACAAGAAGAAATGAGATCAATAGATCCTTTTACCTCATCTGAATCCATGGATTTATGCTCATTACCTACAAAAACCATAGGGTTAATGGTTTCAACAAACTACGTAACTTTCTGACTGAGACCTTTTATCCAACACATTACCTTTTGGTACCCTAGTTCATATGAGTTGACATGATCTAAAGGGGCTCCTACTATGCATTGAGCATATGGCTATGAAATCTTTGTTGATGAACTAGATTTCAACTTCATCCTACTCTTATATTTACTATCATCTAGTGTTGCCATATAATTGACAATATCTTCTGCACCTGCTTCTCTATTACTATTTTCCACCTAAAATAAAATGTCAATTTCAGCATATATAGTCAGTTCAATAAAAAATTGAAATAAATAACACAATGCAAATTGAACCAAAAATCCATATACTTACTGCAAATTTGTCCATTTTGGCATACAACCCACCTCAGCCAAATGTATATCCAACCCCCACATTATCTCTTGCTCTCTTGCCTTTGCTACTCTTTACCGAATATTCTGTGGAAATGCATACTTTCTCTCAATGCCTCCCACTCTTTGGGAGATATACTAGAGTCGAACCTCTCTTTTCCCAACATGATTATTTTTCTAAAATTGTATCTATAATTGTTCATCAAAACTCTCATCCTTTGCTTGTAATATTTTCTAGATATTTTTCCATCAGTAGTCTCAAAAGAATTTTCCATTTTTTGTATAACATTTTCTACAACTCATGGATCTTTCTATGCAAAATTTGATTTACAAATATCCAAATGGGCCTTACATCTTACACCCAACTCGATGGCCCACTTTGCATCATTTTGGCCCAATGGGCTCACCATCTCTTGATACCTCAAGCGAGAATGGCATTTTTCCTTCTAATTTTATTTCTTTAGTATTCCTCTCTATAGATCTCTATAAATCTTGACTCAATCTTTGTCTTTTGACAAAAGAATCTCCATCTTCTATTAAATTACCACTAGTGCCATCAAAATTTATAGATATAACAGGTGTACTATGAGGCACAAGAGATGCAAGTGGTCTCTCTTCATTACTTTCATTAACCGAAACTTCATGTTCCTTGGCCACATCAGGTGTGGCATGAGTAGGTAGATCAGTACTGGTCTATGTAGATTCCACATCATTAAATTCATCATTTAATGTTGAAAAAAACATCTACAGACCTAATGTTCCTTTGCCCTGATGTTTTTCAATAATCTCTCTTAGACTTATTCTTAAGAGATCATCACAACCTTGCACATCACCATGTGCTATATCAAGTTGCATATCACCATGTGTTATATTAGGCTACACATCACCATGTGCTATACCAGGTTGCACATCATCATAACTATCATTTTCATCAACTGCATTTGTTGAATCACAAAAGTGTCGGCTTCTACAAGATGGCGACACTGTATCTTTTTTTCCTTTAGTTTTTTTTCCATGTTTTCTTTGCACACTTTTTGTTGCCTACAAAACAAAAAAAATCATACTATCTTATTTACATAAAGCTCTTGCCTATAAAATTTCATTAAACACTATTTAACAAATATTATACTACTTAGTAGATTTACAACTTTCCTTTTCAAACCAAGACTATTCTTGGCAACTTTTTTAGTATGTATGAGCTCATATTTTGTCTCTAGAATTTCAACATTATGGTAACTATCATCTAATTTTTGCCTTACAATCCTTGTCTTCATTTCCTAAAGTCCAAAGAAACAATAATGTATAAATCAACAACTTGAATTAGTAAAAATTTATTGAGTTCATAATTTGATAACTATTGACTTTCCAATCCACTGATAATTGAGAATGAAATCTTAAAATAGAATTTAGTTTACAGATTAAAAAGAATTTGTAGTAAAAAACCAAGATGTTTAAACTTACAAGTATCAGGAAAATTTTCCTTAGGGATATATTCACAAGAGAAGAACTCATAAAAGCATAACACAAGAAGGATGAAGAAAAAACATAGTCTAGTTCATGATGAGGTATGTTAGAACCTTAAAAAAATTCCTAGTTCCATTATCACAATTAACATTGAGCTCCATGACCTGAGCCTTGACCCTTATATTCCTTTTTATTTTATTACTGAACATATAAACTTTTTAGGTTTGACTGACACTGAAAGACCTAAATAAAGCCAAAAATCCATCATATATATACTTAAGCAAAAACATGTCTAGCTAAAAACATTCCAAATCTCTTAACAGTTTGTTACTGTGATCCCTCAGCAGTAATTTGAACCCTTGGTAGGCTGGCAGTGTGTAACAAACAACATGAAGATTTTTACTGAAATATCATAGAAGTATTATGATGAGGACGTGGTTGGGTGGTATGAGATAATTTAAATACATCATAAATTTCCATACTACGAGAAGGAAAAATGAAGGGTGCAATATAGTGAGGAATAACCCACCATCATGCGAGGAAGATCATCAAGGCATGCGGTAGGGTGGTATGAATTTCTATACCATGGAAGGATGTGACAAAGCATGCAGTATGGTAGTAAGCATTAATGTAAACTTTCGTACTGTGGGTTAAACAAGTCAATCTTGTGGTATAGAGGTAAGGATCTCCCTACCCCATGGTGAAATGCAAAGAAGCATGTAGTATAGAAAATTTATACCCCTCTATCCCATGGCAGTTATAGAAAGTGGTGGTGATAAAGCGGTATTAAATGCAAAAATCACATCAACCATCTGATCTTGTAAAATCAATGATGCATGTTCAAACTCAAACTATGAGAAAAATATTTTGTTTAAGGTTGATATTAATGTTGACATGTCTGGGCTCAAAATCCATTAAACCAAGAATTTGACATTCTCTTTGCACTCATTTGCAAAAGTTATAGTGCGGGGAGCTAGGAGTTCGAGGAGGTTAAGCTCTATAACCATTGTGACCCGGGTAAGTTGCACAAAACTACCATGAATTAAGTTTTACAAGTACAATATTGTTTGGAATTCTGCATTTCAAAAGTATAGGGGAAGTGAGATAGTTAAACTATGAATTAAGTTTTAGGAGTACATGATTGTTTGGAATTCTGTATTTTAGATACACTAGGAGAAGTAAGATAGTTTTAAACATCATGTTTTTGATAAAGGGTAAAACAGGTTTTACAGTGACCCGAAACCACAACGTTTACAATACAGAAAAGAGGACACCAAATTCCAACCAAAAAAACCATCTGCCCAAGAAAAGACCAGTAGCAATCAAACGAAAAAGACCAGAAAGGTCAAGTTGAAAGGGATAGCAAAGTAAGCACCAAAAAAACCCCAGCCGCTAATTCAGATTCAAGAGGATAGACTCCGTCTCCGCCTCCAGATTCTGCATATCATTGACACCCTTTTTAAAGGTTTGAATCATCTTCGAGGTAAGGAGGGCCTTGCCTCTAAAGTATATCATGCTACCCAATAAGAAAGAAACTAAAACTAAAAATGAAAAATCTAAGGTTAAAAGAGGTCCTTTACACTAGTCTATCATAGATATACTCCCTGAATCAATTGAGAGAGGATTTAAGAATTTTTTTAATGATGTGGCTCATGGTTGTGGAGATGTCCTTATCCCTATCTCCGGGTGGGAACTTTTTTGGTACTTTTATGACAAAAGGGAGGGAAAGATTCTTGTGTCAAGTCCATGGGCATTAGACTTGGTCAAGTTAATTGCCCCGAATATTTTTATAGATGTAGAGTTCATCACAGTATTGGCTCAAAGTTATCATCATGCTACTAGGTTTGTGAGATTTTCATATGGTTCACCATTAGTTGTGTTGACCAAAGCGACCATCATTAAATGTTTTGACCTAAACAAATAAGCCCTGACTAAAATTGATTTGCAAAGAAGTAAAGAAGAATATACTAGATTGAGGAGAATCTATATAAGTGATGAAGTCCCCATTTACATGAAAAGGGGTTTGAATAATAGGGTGATTCCTATATCCCCTTCTACTACCGAACCATTTGATGTCTCATATTTCCAATTCTCCTACTTTGTTCTTTGTCAAGTACTTGGGATTGATGCAAAAGAGAAAATGTCATTTAGTTTAATGATGATGGCTATGAGGATCTAAAACCTTGAGATGAACATTGAATATGATTTTGCCTCATATATTGAGAAAGCATTGCATGAAGGATTTCTACAAGTCAAGGAAAATAGAGCCCCCATAGCATTCATGCAATATTCTTTTTTGTGCCACCTGATATTTTACCAGAATAAAGATAGATGGTGAAAAAGGATGTGTTTGGGTCAGATTGACAAGTAGGGGAATTTGCTACTAGTGCAACAATGGTGTTATATATGGGATAGCAGATGTAAGAATTCAAATTATGTGATATTCCATGATGAGTCTGTGTACAAAATTATTAGAGTTCTTGGCCACCGACCACCAAGACTACACACATGTGTGCTACAACTGTTAAGGCTTTTGGCTTTGAAACTTGAGCAAGGCCATACTCATAACTTTGGTGATTGGTTTTTTCTATCGATACCACAATAATAAGGATTTATGGATGCCCATAGGCCCCACATATACTGCCAAAGTTTATCCCTCTTCAATTAGCCTTTTCAGAGTTCATGTGGCAGATTCTATGAATGGAAAAGGATGTCATGAATAAACAAAGGAAGGGTATATTTCTACCCAATTTGACATGTGGGGAACTATCAACGGGATCTGATACACTTGAATAGTTGCAGAATTATCTAAAAATAAGGCACTCTTTAGAGTCTGGAAAGGAAAGAGATTTTGACCCTAAGGGTCACATGAATTTTGTAAGACACACCATCCTTACAAGGGCTATGATTACTCACCAAATAGACTATGAAGAAGATGTAAACAAAAATTGTTTCACTCCTCAAGAGTTATATGAGAGGAGGAGAAAATGGGAAGTTATGAAAAGGATTGAGGAAGAAAGAAAGATGAAGCACAATGATTTCTTGGGGTATTTCGTAGAGGAATCAAATCCTATCAAGACAATTGACATGATAATTAGTAAGATTCATGAATTATTTAAGACTGTATCAAATACAAAGAGACTTGCCAAATTGTCTCCCAAAAGGCCAAGTGGTGTTATAATTATAGAACCAACTTTGGAAACTGTTCCAATATGCCATGCTTCTCTAGGATCACCTCCTAAACAACCACCATCTAAAAAATAAAAGACAACATATAGACCCACTTGTTTCCTATGAACTAAGTGAGGAGGTTGGAGATACAAAAGAAGTAGTTAATTTTTTAAGACATTTCAAGGATGATGTTGAAGTGGACCAACCTATGCTTGAAACTGAAGACCATAGGCTTGAATCTAGAGTTGATATTGAGGTACAAGGAGAAAGAGAAATGCATGAGGATGACATGGAAGTTGCAACTCACAAGTTCTTGGAAGATGATGAATTTATCAAAACCTCTTAATTTAAAGACTTTTGGATTAAAATTAAAATGAGAGAGTTTGAAGCAAGAGTTGAAATAAATAATATGGGACTTGAGGAATCCTAGCATGACCAGATAGTAGCCCAAACTTTTAATGAATTAAGGATTGATAATATTGATGTCAGGCCACAAGAAGCTAGAGAGATGATTTTGAAAAGTAATATACTTATTGTCCTTGGTATGGAATTAAATAAAATGTTTTTACTTGATCAAGTGAGAACACGGGAGGGCCCAATGTTGATTTTTGATTTTGACTCAAATGAAGGGGTAAGTGGCATGGGGTATAATCCTAAGATTGAAACCTTGGAATTCTAGGCCAAAAAAAAGAGTACACAAAAACCAAGGTTACTAGATATAGTGCAGGAAATGAAAGGGGCAACTATGGTGAACACATTGAATGATACATCTCCTCTAGAAGTTGCAACAATGACAATGCATTAGGCTATGTTCACCTAAACTACAGTTAAGGAGATGGAAGCTAGATTGGGAGAGTATGAAAAGGAACAAAAGTTTTTAAATGATGAAGTCAATAAATTGATAATGGAAAATTTGAAGTTGAAGGAACAATTGAAAGGAGTACGCCCCTCACAAAATAGGGAAATAAAATTATAATAGTGTCCTCTTGCTCCACCGGTTGATATAGAAAGTGATTCTACTGAACAAGTGAGCATTCTTATAAAGGATATTGAAGAGTTAAAGAAATACAAAAATGAGGGTAAGGAAGGAGTGAATAAGAAAATATGCAATGTTTTAGATAAGGTCTGCAAGCATAGGATAAAGCTAATTATGGATAAGTTGGAAAGTGTGCATGATTGCTAAAACTCATTGACACAGGAGATTGATTAGATGAAAACACATGCACCCATACTGGATCCACTTTTTAAGAGCTGAAATCCCATATACCACACATTGGTAACCTTGTGTAGAATCTTACTAAGGAGTAATAAGGCTCTTGTAGCATTAAAACCTACATGGTAGATGGCCAAAATAGCTATAGATAAATTCCAATATATGCAAGGAGAGGACAAAATGATCAAAACAAGAATAGATTCATTTCATACTCTAAATCAGTGGTTTGTGCCAAACAAATTGAAAGATGATGACCACTTGAAGGACCTCAATGAATGGAAGAGTGAATTTCACAAGATTTTTCCATAGTGCATCACTCGCATACAAAAGGATGGTGAATTGAGTCTTGACAGGTTCGATTTAATCATGGATGGAGTAATAGCATTGGATGTTGGATATTCTAAGTTTATCATGGATGGTAGGGTGTTATTAGACAACTGATGGAAGATTCACCTTGAAAATATATTGAAAATTGAAGAATAAAAATGGCCACATGATTATACAGTGTACGACTGGGAGAAGACGTATTTGGGTCCTCCCCCCGAACAGTAGTCCCTTGGGCTATCACAGTGGAAGAACCACATATTCAGATCTACACTAATATGGAGAAAGGAATTTGAATAGATCTTTAGTGATCATGGGTGCCTTACAAATATTAACAACCTATGGTGTCAGAGTGTTGTAGAATTCATTAGTTATCTACTTTATTTGCTTTATGTTTTAAGAAAAACTAATGTTTAGTTTAGTTTATACAAAGAGGTATGAATTTTGAAAAGAAGCCATATTTTGTAATGGTCTAAAGCTTGTTGCTTCTCTTATAAAAGAGAAACCAAGACCGAATTTTGATATCATCATCATAGGCATTTATAGAAAAATATATGAGGAGACTTATGTTATATTGTAATATCTATTTGAAGCAATAAATGGACAAGAATATTTAATTTGGTGCTTGAATTCTAGTCTCAATTATTTGTTGATAATACTGTGTATGATTGGATTTTATATATATTTTAGGTTGGAATATAGGGGTATAATATGAATTGGTATCAATTATTTGTTCATAATCATTTGCATTGTTGATTACATTGCATTTCACATAATTCTAACTCAAAGCATTACTTGGTGTTGCATAACTAATAACTATATGTTGATAGATGACAAAATTTTAATTACAATATAGTTCTGACAAAATCAACCTAAGAAGTTATGCAATTACTTCACATTGCATAACTAATAACTAGGAGTAGCTACTAATTGCATTTTCTTGTCATGGAATTCCATGGGACCACATTTCTTTGAGGCATTTTTTTAAATAGTTCATTGCCTTGTCTATGTGACCACATTTTTCATACATATTGTCTACCAAAGAATTTTATCAAACAACTCACTGCCTTGTTACTATGGCTAGAATCCTCAAATAAGTGCTTTCAAACAAGCTATGGATGCTTGGAAAAAATCTATCAAAGCATAATAGTAAGCAATAGCATAGACAAGGCAGTGAACTGGTTGAAAAAATGCCTCAAAGAAATGTGGTCTCATGGTGATGGAATCCCATGACAATCCATAGCAATTCGCTTGTCATGGAATTTTTCATGGAATTCCATTACCATGAGACCAAATTTATTTGAGGAATTTTTTCCAAAGTTCATTGCCTTGTCTATGCTACCACATTTTTCATACATGTCTACCAAATCATTTTATCAAATAGTTCACTGTCTTGCATGGCTAAAAGCCTAAAACAAGTGATTTCAAAAAAGCTATGGATGCTTGGAAAAAATATATCAAAGCATAATAGTAAGAAAAAAGCTATGGTCTCATGGTTTTTTATTGGTGCAGAAATTAGCATGATTTTATTTGCATTTTATTTGCAGGTTTTAAACACATTTTTTTGGCAATTTTGTTCTTTGAAATGGGGAAAAATCTCTATGGTCTGTTTTGTGCATTTTTTAATTGTAGGATTCTCATAGTTAGTGAAGAAGGTAGTGTTCATGAAGGAATGGAAAATATGCATAGATCCTTTGAATTATACCTGTACTGTGTAATGGCATTGAATCATTTAGCAAACCATTTTTTCTTCACAGGGCAACATTTTCTTGTGGAGTAGTTGACTGAGACGACTCTTGTTTCAATTGACCACCCTCTCATGAAATCTCATTCATATTATAATATTGCACAATCTTATCATATTAAAGGTGATTATGACACTATTGACTGCTACTACATGGCATCAGTCAAGTAAAGCGAGGGCGAGTGCATGGAAATGGGTAGCAATTTCATGGACACCCCTCCATTTTTTTTTTGAAAATCCATAATGCGAGTGCGTTATAATGCGCTCACATTATGGCTCATTATGTCGAGCCTGAGGCTCGACAAATACAAACTGATAATGCGAGCACATTATAATGCACTCACGTTATTGATTGTTAAAAGAAAAAAAAGAAATGCAAATCTATCATTAGCATTTCAAGTGTCCTTTTTTTTGCAGTCGCGACCAAAACCCCCACAATTTTGTGCTTGCATTCTAGGAGGAAAAATTCAAAAAAATTCTTCACCAACAATTGATATTTCTTCGCAATGATGGCGCCATGACGATGAGGAGCTGTGAGAGGTAAGGATTCTATGGTTTTTGTTTTGAATTAGTTAGTTTTAGGTTGAATTAGTTAGTTTTAGGTTGAATTTGATATATATTTGTTTGAATTTTTAGGATATGCAAATCAACCTGCAAACCCTCAAAATCCTCAACAAGATGACCAACCAAATCCTCAAGATCAAAATCAAGCACAACATCAACCTCTACCACCAATCACTCAACCCTCTCCTGACACTCAACAAAATTTAATGAGTGAAATTGAGAACAACAAAATAAAATTGAGGATTTGATCAATAGTTTGAGTGATCCAAATGCTTCAAACGCATAAAGAATGACCCTAGCAGATTCATTGAATGATATGTTAAAAAATGTAGATTTAATTAGCAAACAATTAACTAGATGGCAAGATAGGAGGCAGGTGGCTAGGGATTATTATCCAAATAAACTATCATACAAGGATGTAAAGGATTTAAAAATTACAAAAGGTGATTTATGCTCATTATTCACCGACCCACACACAAATCAAAATCTTACCCTCAACGCGAAGAGGTTTCCTATCCATTGGTGCCACTGTAACAACCACCAAACTGGGTAAACAAAAATTTTCTATTTCACTAATAAGATACGAGGAAAGATATTCATAATGACAAAGTAAATAAACTTTTATTTTCATTTCATTCTAATGCAACATTTCATCATAAAGAAATAATTGACACAACACATCATTATTCTCTTTTCCAAGTAAATAACAGAGTACGCATTTCATAATTACTTTTCTTTCAATTAAATAACAAAGTAAGAATCTTACAAGTTTCAATCATAGCCTGAGAGCTTTTGAGAAAATAGGAATAAGACTGTCCAGGATCTTCCCTTTCAAACCTTGGTTCATCAGAAGTCTTCTATGGAGGAGAAAAATCACTCAGGTGCTTTTCTGCCAACCACAGACTTATATTGCAGTCCCCCGCACATTTACTATTAAGTAGACGACCCTCCCTTCTACAAAGAGATTGGTTGGGTAACCGGTTTTGTATGACCAACTAAGCATAGTGTGTAATCTTACATAACTAAATCCTTGTGCCCCTCACAATCTCAATCTAGCATGTAACCTGGATTACTGTGAACTGATAGTGTAATCATCTCACAGTCTAAGTGGATGTTAGGTATACTACACTACTTTGGCCAAAGTGTTTCGGCAGTACTTAAACTGGCAGTCATCTATCACTTGCACTAAGTCAGGTTCAATTTGACTTAAGGCTGTCTTATCCTATGCGTAGGTTGAGTCTTTTCCATGGGTAGTCAATCACCCTAGACTTCCTACATCAACTACTTAATCAGGAATTTGGAATACAGTCAACAAGGGTTCCTCTGGTAACTCCTAACACGAAATCCTTTATCCGTGGAGTACATAGCTTTCCCTAGTTAACCTATTTAACTTTAAAGCTTTAGACTACCTTGGTACTGGTTCCACCCTCGACCTAGTATTTAATAACTAGTTCCAGTATTTTCCTTTATATAAGGAGTTCAAGCAGTATTCCAACAAGTAATACAATTCATAATATGAATTCACTATTCATTTTAACATATTAGAAAAGCACTTTCCTTTCCTATTTCATAACATAATACAAAGCATAATTTAAACTCATTTTAATTCATGACAGAAGTATTAAAAGACATTTTCTCATGCATGTTTCCTTGCTGTAGACGATTCCAGACAGTAGCTTCTTCTCCTCCTTTGTTAGTGTCACTCCTCTCAAACAATGCTTATTCAGCAATGACACACTAAGGCTTTCAACCAATGCAGTATAGTAATGAAAGATTATGATTATCTTATAATTGCTTCCACAACAATAAAAGACTACTCACAAAATGCTTCTACAGAATTGACAAGATATGGCTCTCAACAAAGGGAATTCAATTTTAGCAGAATAGAAAGGAATTTCATGTGAATGCAGCAAAGGAAAAATGCAGCTCTTTCTAAAGTAAATTCAGATTTTGCAAGTTATGTTTTATGAATGAACTAGGTAGCTATTTATAGAGCTCTTAGCCAAAAAATATCCACTCTTGCAGGCATGTAATATGATAGAACTACTATTTGAATTTTTCAAACTGAAATGTGGCGAATTTCCATACTTACTCATAGCCTTTAAGAGGTGATTCGACTTCCAGTAGTTCAGAGAATAATTCAAACTTTCAAAGGAGGCTGACACCTACAGGCGTCTCCCAAAAAAGGGCGCAAGTTTATGAACATTGGCGGGTTATTCTCAAAAGAAAATGTCAATGCAATAACGTAGCCAACTGGCCTTATTTCACCCATGCGTTTCCAGCATGGTGGCACTTAGCAAATCGCGACCAAGTCTAAGGCGTGAGGAATTTGCGTGGGGTTCTTCTTCCTCCATTTTCATTATTTCGGCCATTACACAATCTGCATTTTTCCTCATGAGGGAAATTCGCGATTTTCTCTTTAATCAAAGTTTTAAAATGCATTTGATTTAAATCTTTCAAAAAGACTATAGTATTTAACATTTAAATTCTCATAATACTTCCAACGTATTTTTCCAATAGACTATGGAAATCGAAATACTTTGATTACTTATGGTAAATGCATTTTATTGCCAAATGACTATACAAGTCAATTTTAATTATTTCCAAGGCAAAGTTAAATATTACATTAAAATGTTATTTATATATTTTGCATTATATTAAATATAACTTATTATAGTTTTATTTTACCTTATTTAAATATATGTATATATCTATATAATATTTAAATATTACTATAGATATATTTATATATTTTATTATAGGTAAAACTATAATAACGTTTATCTTAAATATAATATTAAATATATTTATAAACACATTCATCATTTACATTTAAATATATATATACATATTTGTATTTAATTATCCAAATACGTGTATTATAGGTCAGTCAACGTACCCTTGATACACGTATTTGTACAAATATGTATATATACGTTTAACTGTAAATTTCAGGCATCAATATAACATTATAGCAAGATTACAGATATCATGCATATGTTTATAGGTGTGCCAGCCATGTATACATATCTGAATGTATGCCATGTCGATACATGTGTATGGCATAATACTTTCCCATCATACATATGTGTCAACATGTCATGCATGTTGTTACGTATATATGAGTGGTACATGTATAGGCATATACATCTTGTCTATACCACTCTTATCAGTTCACATTTCACATTCAAGGTTCACAGAATAGTAAGTTAGTCAATAAGTAACACCACTCATAAAGCATAAAGAAGTAATCCAAAACTCCTAAGCCTAAGGGTGACTTACTAAGACAACTCAATCTGACTCAGTTCCCAAAACCCTTAGTGAAGTGTGTGTATGCTCATATGATCAACTTTACCGGTTAGCCGACCAAGTTCCTCTCCCAAGTGATGTCTCCCCTCCGCCTGGAGGAATAGTTCATGTCCCTGCATCCATTGGCACAAAACCACGACAGTTACTTGCTCATAACATTTGCAATATATATAAATCAAATATAAAACAAGACTAATTATTCTCCTCTATGCATTGTTTTATCCAAGAATAACATCAATCAAGAATACAAAATGAGCCAATCATACAATGTAAAAAGATTCTCAAAGTGATAACAAGGTTCAATACATTTTATTCATTCAAATTTTTCCTTACAATCAGAATGCTCTAAGCATTACTAAAATAGTAACTATACAATTTTTGGGGTGTAACATAGGAAATAATTAAAATTGACTTGTATAGTCATTTGGCAATAAAATGCATTTACCATAAGTAATAAAAGTATTTTGATTTCCATAGTCTATTGGAAAAATACGTTGGAAGTATTATGAGAATTTAAATGTTAAATACTATAGTATTTTTGAAAGATTTAAATCAAATGCATTTTAAAACTTTGATTAAAGAGAAAATCACGGATTTCCTTCATGAGGAAAAATGCAGACTGTGTAATGGCCGAAATAATGAAAATGGAGGAAGAAGAACCCTGCGCAAATTCCTCATGCCTTGGACCTAGTCATGATTTGCTAAGTGCCACCATGCTGGAAACGCATGGGTAAAATAAGGCCAATTGGCTGCGTTATTGCATTGACATTTTCTTCTGAGAATAACCCACAAATGTTCATAAACTAGCGCCCTTTTTTGGGAGACGCCTGTAGGTGTCAGCCTCCTTTGAAAGTTTGAATTATTCTCTGAACTGCTGGAAGTTGAATCACCTCTTAAAGGCTATGAGTAAGTATGGAAATTTGCCACATTTTAGTTTGAAAAATTCAAATAGTAGTTCTATCATATTACATGCCTGCAAGAGTGGAAATTGTTTGGCTAAGAGCTCTATAAATAGCCGCCCAGTTCATTCATAAAACATAACTTGCAAAATCCAAATTTACTTTAGAAAGAGTTGCATTTTGCCTTTGCTGCATTCACACAAAATTCCTTTCTATTCTACTAAAAGTGAATTCCCTTTGTTGAGAGCCATATCTTGTCAATTTTGTAGAAGCATTTTGTGAGCAGTCTTTTATTGCTATGGAAGCAATTATAAGATAATCATACTCTTTCATTACTATACTGCATTGGTTGAAATCCTTAGTGTGTCTTTGTTGAATAAGCATTGTTTGAGAGGAGTGACACTAACAAAGGAGGAGAAGAAGCTATTGTCTAGAATTGTCTACAGCAAGGAAACAGACATGAGAAAATGTCTTTTAATACTTCTGTCATTTGAATTAAAATGAGTTTACTTGCTTAGATTATGCTTTGCATTATGTTATGAAATAGGAAAGGAAAGTGCTAGAAAGATTTTGTTTTCCAAAGGAATTATGGAAAAATGGAATGGCCTGAATTCATAGGGAAGCTTGTTGGAATGAAATAACTTGTTTTATAGTGAAAGCATGTTAAAGTTGGAAATAGTTTAATTTCATAAAAAGAGCTTATTGAATAGAGATAGCTTAAATTCATAGGAAAAGCTTGTTAAAGAATAGAATGAAAAGGAAATGTTTGAATATCTTTTAATAAGAGTTATATTATGAATTGTATTACTTGAATACTGCTTGAACTCCTTATATAAAGGAAAAAGGAACTAGTTATTAAATACTAGGTCAAGGGTGGAACCAGTACCAAGGTAGTCTAAAGCTTTAAAGTTAAATAGGTTAACTAGGGAAAGCTATGTACTCCATGGATAAAGGATTCCATGTTAGGAGTTACCAGAGGGACCCTTGTTGACTGTATTCTAAATTCCTGATTAAGTAGTTGATGTAGGAAGTCTAGGGTGATTGACTACCCACAGAAAGGACTCAACCTACGTGTAGGATAAGACAGACTTAAGTAAAATTGAACCTGACTTAGTGCAAGTAATAGATGACCGTCAGTTTAAGTACTGCCGAAACACTTTGGCCAAAGTAGTGTAGTATACCTAACGTCCACTTAGACTGTGAGATGATTACACTGTTAGTTCACAGTAATCCAGGTTACATGCTAGATTGAGATTGTGAAGGCACAAGGATTTAGTTATGTAGGATTACACACTATGCTCAGTTTGTCATACAAAACCAGTTATCCAACCAATATCTTCGTAGAAGGGAGGGTCGTCTACTTAGCAGTAAATGTGCGGGGGACCGCAATATAAGTATGTGGTTGGCAGAAAAGAACCTGAGTGATGTTTCTCCTCCATAGAAGACTTCTGATGAACCAAGGTTTGAAAGGGAAGATCCTAGACAATCTTATTCCTATTTTCTCAAAAGCTCTTGGGCTATGATTGAAACTTGTAAGATTCTTACTTTGTTATTTAATTGAAAGAAAAGTAATTATGAAATGCATACTCTGTTATTTACTTGGAAAAGAGAATAATGATGTGTTGTGTCAATTATTTCTTTATGATGAAATGTTGCATTAGAATGAAATGAAAAGAAAAGTTTATTTACTTTGTCATTATGAATATATTTCCTCGTATCTTATTAGTGAAAGTAGAAATTTTTTGTTTACCCGGTTTGGGGGTTGTTACATGTGGTATCAAAGCTACCAGGTTTAGCTCTGGAACCTATGAGTTCACCAAATTTTCCTTTTCCAAAATTATCTAATGTTGTGAAAATTCTTGTGTCAGGATGGTACGTGTTAGATTAACGGCAAGAAAGTCCATAATCGGAAACAAACGCTACCTAAAGGCCAAGAAGGAAAAGGAGGCAATTGTGAAGAAAATTGAAGGAACCAACTACGACAATGCAGTTTGGTTAAGTGACACAGAAACCTTCAGCCACGCACTTTCTCGAATCCATGGTGAGAAGAGAAAGATGAAACTGGAGGCTATGTAAAACTAACTTCCCTCCATTGCACCTGAAGAATCTGAACCCTTGTCTCTATCCAAAGATATGCCATCTGAAGAAAGCTCCAGCTCAGCCTTCATATTTAGGGATCCTAGAGTCCTTCCAATGGTGGAAGTAATTATGATTTCTTCAAGTAAAGAGTCTGAGGGATACACACCAAGGACCCCGCCAATGGAGAAATGGTCTCATGAACAAATGCCTGCGAAAGGCATGGACCATTATGAAGAGGAACACTTAAAAGACATTGCATCCCGAATATATGTATCAAACAATAAATCTGAGGGTTACTATCCATTTTGGGATAGGAAGGACCAAATTAGGGAAGAACTAAATGAAAGAGAATTACAACTCTCTCAATCTGTAGGGTACACACCTCTTAGCTATGTATCTGAGATTGAATCGGAAGGGTATTCACCCCTTGACTATCTGAATAGTCATTCTATGTAATCTTGTGGATTCTTTGAAATCCTCCTATCTATAAATAAAACGAGGTTTATCTATGAATCAAAATGTCAAATTTTTGTGTGCAAACATTTGTTTATATGAAATGGTGTTTGATTATATGTTCACATAAATGGTAAAGTAAAATTTAGTCTAACTTGAAATTAAAATTTCAAGTTATAATTTCTTTAATCTATGGTTCAAGTATACGAAAGAAATCGAAATAAATCCAGAGAAAATCCACAAGAAGAATTGACACCAGCTGAGATGGAAGCTAAATTAGACCAGATATTGGCTAGATTAGCCAACCTTGAGTAGGAAAAAGCCAAGGATAAAGGGGAAAAAGAAATAACTATAGAGGAGTTAGAAGAAAGTTCCTCACACCATGAAGAAAGAGAAAAATCTCCTACTAACTCCATGGATAGAAACAAAAAGATGATATCCCGCGAATTAACAAGGGATATGAAGAAGATTTATCCACCCAAGTTCGATGGAACTGCTAGGGGTGATGAAGCCGAAGTATGGCTTGTCCAAATGGAAAAGTACTTTGAAATTTGGGATTATGATGAAGTTACCAAGGCTACTTGGGGAGCCTACTAGTTAGCTAGAGAAGCATCTAATTGGTGGATGAACAAAAAGCTGGAGCTCAACATAAGTTCATGGAAGTTAACTTGGAACAAGTTTGTTGAAATCTTTCGTAACCGGTGGTTACCCCAACTATATTATGATCAGAAACTGTCTGACTTCTAGGAGCTGAAACAAGGAACCATGATGGTTCACGAGTATTGGGAGAAATTTACTTGTCTTATCCGCTATGTGCCCATTTATCTCAAGGATGAACGATTCTGTATACGGAAGTTCATTCTAGGTTTAAATCATCAGATAGGAAGGGAAGTTGACATGCATGGTCCAACCACTATAGACCTAGTGTATGAAAAGGCTATCCATCAAGAACAGAAGCTTAGGGCAGATTCCTACCGTCAGGATAGGAAGGATCAAAGGAAGGACAGTGATGTGGGCAGCAAGACAACATCTAGGAAAGAAGACTCCACTTTCACCTCTAGAAAGCAAAAAGGGAAGCGATCTCGATTCAATGGAAAAGATTTCAAAGGAGACCAAAAAAGGAGTGACAACACCAACAAGAATGGAAATGGAACAAGCAAGTTAGGGGTAATTCCTGAAAAGAAAGAACCAAGGGATGGATGTTTTATCTGTAAGGGAAAACACTATGCAAGTGAGTGCCCTGATAGGACTTCTAGTTCTCAGTCACGAGGAAATGCTTTGTCTTCGTAGTAGGCAATGTTCCAACAAAGGATTCATGCTGTAGTGGATGATTGGCAGGCGGACTATCAAATCACCCCGATCGAAGTTCAAAGTAACCTTTTTGAACTACCTATTTCTGTTTTAATCGACACTGGTGCAAGTGAAAATTTCATTTCACCTAAGGTAACTAGGAAATTGTCTAGGAAGGCAAGACACATGGAAAAGGCTTGGAATGTAGAGTATGCAAACCAAACAAGAGCAAGGGTTGACCAATGTCTATTTGAGGCTAGGTTAGAATTACCCAACTTTTCCACTGAGGTTAACCTATATGTCACACCTCTAGGGTCCTATGATGTAATCCTAGGAATGAATTGGTTGTGGAGACAAAGGGCTATTGTAGACTGCCAAGCCAAGATAGTAAGATGCCTTGATGATTTAGGAAACCATGTAGAAATCCAAGGGATACCAAGGGAAGTGACTGTTCAGCAGATCACAACAATGCAGCTGATGAAAGCCAAGAAGAAAGGTTGTCAACTTTTCACAGTCAAGATTGAGAAACTAGGGCAAGAAGATGAAAACTCTGTGTTTCAAAGTTCTCAAGAACTTGAAGATAGAGAAGTGGAAGAAATAGGAAAATTAGATATGGAGAAGTATCCTATCTTAAGAGACTATGTTGATGTATTTCCAAAGGAACTACCAGGTCTTCCACCAAAGAGAGTGTTCGATTTTTCAATCGACATTGTACCAGGATCTGAACTGGTATCTAAAGTACTGTACAGGATGACTACAACTGAGCTTATGGAATTGAAGACATAGTTGGATGAATTGTTGTCCAAGGGATTAATATGACCTAGCATATCACCATGGGGAGAACCAGTGATATTTGTTAAAAATAAGGATGGTATGTTATGTTTATGCATTGATTATCGAATGCTAAACAAAGCAACGGTAAAGAACAAGTACCCGTTGCCACGTATTGATGACCTCTTTGATCAGATAAAAGGTGTGTCAATATTTTCAAAGATAGAGCTGAGATCCGGATATCACCAGCTGAGGGTGAAGGATGAAGATAATTTCAAAACAACATTTAGAACTCATTATGGACATTATGAGTTCACAGTTTTACCATTTGGTTTAACTAATGCGCTTGCAGCCTTCATGAATCTCATGAATAGTGTTTTCAAAGATTACTTGGATAAATTTGTGTTGGTCTTTCTAGATGACATATTAATTTACTCAAAGAATGAAGAAGAACATTGTAAACATCTTGAGATGGTGTTACAAAGATTAAGAGAACACAAGCTTTACGGAAAACTATCCAAGTGTACTTTCTTTCAAGAAAGAGTGCACTACTTGGGCCATGTTATTTCAGCTGAAGGGATAGCAGTAGACCCAGCCACGATAGAGGCAGTTAAGCAATGGTCTGTACCCAAGAATGTATTTGAAGTAAGAATTTTTATGGGACTAGCTGGATATTATAGGAAGTTTGTGGAGAACTTTTCAAAAATTGCTTTCCCTATAACATCTTTGCAGAAGAAAGGGAAAAGATTTGCATCGAATGAGAAGTGCCAAGAGGCATTTGATCTTCTCAAGGAAAAACTAACCACCACACTGATTCTAAAGGTACCGGATCCTGAAGGAAGCTTCACAGTCATAACTGATGCTTGTGGAGAAGGATTAGGAGGTGTGTTGATGCAAGAAGGACAAGTAATTGCTTACGAGTCCAGGAAACTAAAGCCATATGAGATGAATTATGCTTCACATGATTTAGAGTTGGTAGTAGTAGTACATGATTTACATATGTGGAGACACTACTTGCTTGGAAAACCATTTGAGTTAAAAACGGATCACAATGGTTTAAGATATCTCTTTACTCAACCTAATCTAAATTCTAGACAAAGAAGATGGTTGGAGTTAATAGCAGATTATGACTTTAATATTAATTATATTAAAGGAAAGGAAAATAGAGTTGTTGACGCCTTAAGTAGAAGACACCATATTGCATCTATAGTGACAATTCGAAGCGACTTCAAAGAACAAGTGCTTCTGAAATGTAAGGAGGATGAATTTTACTCACAGGTTAAGCAAGCACTCATTGAGAATCCTCTAGACTTTAGGTATGAGGGATATGAATTCAATTCCAATGGGATATTAAGGTACAAGGATAGGATGTATGTACCAGATGCCAACGAATTGAGAAATATTGTATGGAAAGAAATTCATTAGGCACCATATTCTGGACATCCTGGAGTGACTAAGATGATGGCTGATGTAAAACCATTATATTTTTGGAAAGGAATGAAAGGTGATGCTGCAAATTATGTAGCTCAATGCCTTGAGTGTCAAAGAGTAAAAGCTGAACATCATCATCCAGCAAGATTGTTGTATCCACATGATATTCAAGGAAATGGCAAGTTATAAGTATGGACTTTGTGTAAGGATTGCCAATGTCTAGGAACAAGCATAACGCCATTCTAGTAGTAGTGGATAGGCTAACAAAAGTAGCACACTTCATACAAGGGAATCTAACCGATGGAGCACCGGTTATAGCAAGGAAGTTTGTACATGAAATTTTTAGGTTGCATGGTATTCCTGAGAAGATTATATCTGATAGGGATGCACACATCACTTCTAGGTTTTGGTAAACGTTGTTTTCTACATTGGGAACGCAGTTAAAGATTAGCTCAGCATATCATCCGGAAACAGATGGGAAAACTGAGAGGGTAAATCAAGTGATGGAAGACCTACTTAGGGTATATTGCATGGATCGGCAACATAAGTGGGAGGACTATTTATCCTTGGTCTAATTTGCATATAACAACTCATATCATTCTACAATTAAAATGGCTCCTTTTGAAGCTTTGTATGGTTAGAAGTGTCGAACTCCTATAAGTTGGGATAAACTTGAGGATCGAGTAAGTCTTGGGCCTGAAATGTTAGCAGAAATGGAAGAACAAGTTAAGGTTATTAAGCAAAGGTTAGCAGAGGCTAACAGTCAATAGAAAAGTTATGTAGATGCTAAGAGAGTACCTCAAAGTTTTGTCATAGGTGACAAGGTATTTTTGAGAGTGAAACCTCACAAAAGTTCCATTAACTTTGGAAAGAATTCTAAATTGGCTCCACATTATGTTGGACCATTTGAAGTCTTAGAAGAAGTAAACCCTATAGCTTACCGAATCGCTTTGCCACCCACTCTTACTAGAATGCATAATGTCTTCCATGTTTCTTACCTTAAAAAGTATATTGCAGGAGATAATCATGTTATTGATTGGATTACCTTACAGTTAAGGGATCCAGGAGTAGTAACTCTCAAGCCCCTCAAGGTGTTGGAAATACATAAGCTACACCTATGCAACCAAGAATTCTTGCAATGCAAGGTTCAGTGGGACTAGTATGTGGAAGATTCATCAACTTGGGAGGACTATGCGGAAATCCAAAGAAGATTTGCTGACATTCTTGAAGTTTTTGAGAATGCTGAACAATAAAGATTTTGTTTTGTTTTATGCTTTGAATAATACCTTTGGTCATCGAGGATGATGAATCATAAGGGGGGGAGTATGTTACACCCCGGAAATTGCATAGTTACTATTTTAGTAATGCTTAGAGCATTTTGATTGTAAGGAAAAATTTGAATGAATAAAATGTATTGAACCTTGTTATCACTTTGAGAATCTTTTTACATGATATTATTGGCTCATTCTGTATTCTTGATTGATGTTATTCTTGGATAAAACAATGCATAGAGGAGAATAATTAGTCTTGTTTTATATTTGATTTATATATACTACAAATATTATGAGCAAGTAACTACCTTGGTTTTGTGCCAATGGATGCAGGGACAAGAACTATTCCTCCAGGTGGAGGGGAGACATCACTCGGGAGAGGAACTTGGTCAGCTAACTGGTAAAGTTGATCATATGAGCATACACACACTTCACTAAGGGTTTTGGGAACTAAGTCAGATTGAGTTGTCTTAGTAAGTCATCCTTAGGCTTAGGATTTTTGGATTACTTCTTTATGCTTTATGAGTGGTGTTACTTGTTGACTGACTTACTGTTATGTGAACCTTGAATGTGAAATGTGAACTGATAAGAGTGGTATAGATAGGATGTATATGTGTATACATGTACCACTCATATATACGTAACAACACGCATGACATGTCGACACATATGTATGATGGGAAATTATTATGCCATACACATGTATCGACATGGCATACATTCAGATACACATACATGGTTGGCACACCTATAAACATATGCATGATATCTGTAATCTTGCTACAATGTTATATTGATGCCTGGAATTTACAGTTAAACATATATATACATATTTGTACAACAAGACAACCAACAAAATCCTCAACAGGAAGACCAACCAAATCCTCAAGATCAAAATCAAGCACAACATCAACCTCCACCACCAATCACTCAAGCCCCTCCTAGCACTCAACAAAATTTAATGAGTGAAATTGAGAACAACAAAATTAAAATTGATGATTTGATCAATAGTTTGAGTGATCCAAATGGTTCAAATGCATAAAGAATGACCCTAGTAGATTCATTGAATGATATGTTAAAAAATGTAGATTTAATTAGCAAACAATTAACTAGATGGCAAGATAGGAGGCAGGCGGCTAGGGATTATTATGCAAATAAACTATCATACAAGGATGTAAAGGATTTAAAAATTACAAAAGGTGATTTATGCTCATTATTCATCGACCCACACACAAATCAAAATCTTACCCTCAACGTGAAGAGGTTTCCTATCCATTGGTGCCACCACCAACAAATTAGGGACCAGTTTTATGATAGGTGGTACATGGTCTTCAATTAACCATCGTGCAACAATTGCGAGGTCTCGCAATATTTCCTTAGGAAACTATATAGTGAGTTCATATTGAATAAGATCCCAAATTATTTTGATATGAGGGATTTCCAGGGGAGAGGTGGGGGGTCAGCTCAGGATAGACCTGGTGCATAGCCGGATCCTATGTGGCAAGGTAGATGAGATCTCGCTAGGCCACCTCGTGAGAATGTTGTTATGCCTTCCATCGTGAAGGAAAGTGCTAACTTAGAGACATTACAGGCGATCAACACTTTGACCTAGAGTGTCATCCATTATACTAGCCCTATTCTACAACACCATCCAGGGAGTCTTCAAGTGGTGGCCTTCGAACACATGTGTGTTAATCTTGCGGGGCTACTTGTTCATATTACCCCACCGACACTCAGGAGACTGATACATAGGATCCGTCTGCAGCTATGGAGATGGAGAGGGCAACTGAAATTTTGCATCAGGCATATGGCATTGATAGTCAGGAAAAAGTTAGTGCATGTTCATTGAATTTAATTTATTAAATTTTGATTTTGAAATGCTAGATTAACTAAATTTTTTTTATGATTTTAATAAAAAATTTCAGGGTCACAGTGTTGAGACTGGATACACCAACTTATTTTTGCAGTACACCTATCGCTAGGGTATGTAACTAGTAAACAATTATAAATTTATTGCATGTTAATAGCACTGTTTTAAGAATGGTAATTTAATATGCGATTTTGGATGTTGAACAGACTAATATTGGAGGTTTTGATGGAACACTTCCCACTGGAGATGGATTTACTCAAACATACAATTAGGTAATAAAATAAATATTTTAACTAATGAATCAAGTACTTAATAGATTTTTGTAGTTTATATGCACATCATTGATAACGTTAAATAATTTGTTGTTTTATTTTCAGTTGTTGCAAGACAATACACCTTTGAATGTGACGAGGGCAATGGATATTGGTGTGACATCTGATATACAATCCTCGATGGCTCTGATAGGAGAGTTATGAGGAAAATTAGTAAATTTCAATTTATATTTGTTGTTATAGATGTTAGTTAGTGAAAAATAAAACCATTATTGATTCATGTAGTTTAATTTCTATTTGTATGGTTTATACAGGGCTTGAGCATGCTTGAGCATGGGCATGAGAATATTTCCCTCGTGGAGAGAGATCATGAGATGACGGTAAGTGATTATTTTGTCAAATATATCAGTTTTTATAATGTAATTTCTATATATTCATGTCTTTACATAATAGTTAAAACTTCACAATGAACTAAACCCTAGGAGGAGCAGCAAGAGCACTCCTCGAGTGCAGAAAAAATGAGTGACAGACCTATCGCCATCCAATCGAAAAGGAAAGGGAAATATTTTATTTCCAAGGCATGGAGAGCAATGGCTTTTGATTCTATAGCCCTTTGTTGTATGCCTACATGGCAGTTTTGTACATATTTTTTATTGGACATATTTGACATTGTATGCCTATATGGCATTATCGTAAGCCTATATGGCTATTTTATACATATATTTCATACTTATATCGACATACATTGATGTATGCCTACATGGATATTTGGCTAATACAAATATATTTTACCGATGCCTATCCATATTTGCATTCTAAATTAATGGTTTAATAGATATGAGTTACATGTATTCAAGTGTATACTTTACAACTTACATGTATACTTTGTGATTTACATGCATTCGAATGTATACTTTGTGGCTTACATGTTTTCATGAGTATACCTTGTATTTTTGCATATACTTTGTTTTAATTTGTTTATACTATGTATTCGTGTGTATACTTTTTGAGACTTACGTGTTTTTGAGTACTTGTACTTCCCTTATTGACATGTACATGCTTGACTTATTCATGTGTATAATTATTAATTGGTTAGCCCTAGAGTTGATCTATGTCATGCTCAATGCATGATCCTTGAGATGGAGTAAGAACACCCTCAAGGTCCAAATGAGTTTCACATGCATTCTTGATAGGCTCATTTTGGTAGTCAAACCAAAAACCTCTTACATCATTGAAACAAAAAGAAGTTATCCTTTATAGCAAGTCTGAAGCCATTATCATTCTCCATTGGTTCTTCATGTATCCACTCCCCATTAATGGTTGCCTCATGACCTTCATGAAACCAAGGACTTATCTCATTTGTGATAGAAGAAATGTATGAAGATTTATCTTCCTCCTTATGAACCATTCATTATCATGAGAGATGGGTTCTTGTGAACCACTACTCATGAATCACGGGTCAATGAGTTTGACTTGTAAAACTACATGATTGAATCCTGATAGAAATATCACAATATTTATATATCTAAATGTGTTATTTCCTTTAGCTAAAATTTGCGCTTATACTTATGTGATTGATGTATGTTTGTGTATGGGATCATAGTAATTTCTATTTGATAATGCTATTGTGTCTTTAAGGTTTAATTATTAAAGGGTGCATGAAACGAGTTTAAAATCCTTAAAAATCTTTGAATTTCTTAGGTTTTTCTATTTGTCGAGTCTGGGCTCCAAGCCCGAGTCCAAGTCAAAAATTGTCTTGTCAAGTCTGAGGTGAGTCCAAGTCTTGTAACATTGGTGTGAACACATCAAGGAATAATGTATATGCCTATGAAAAGAGAACCCATCCTTGTTTCTAAACAAACCATAGTATAGATATGGTTGGTTGAGATAAAACATCACTCTTCTGGATAGTTCAAACCATAATCTTTCATGGCTGCAAACACACCTTCATTATGTGTGTTCTTGATCCTACTGAAGAAATGGTGGAACATGTAGATCAAATATTGCAACCCTAAGTCCACAAGAAGGTTACTTGTCCCAATTTCCGCAAATGTCTTTAAGATGTTCATCCTTCTTGAGTAATTCGAACTATTGATGTCATCTAGATCTTTGAAAATATCTGCAATCATGTGCAATACTATAAAAGCTAGAGCTATATCTAATTCTACAAATGACCCCTCAATAAAGCCTAAACATTCTTCTATTCTTTTCAATGTAACCATAATGACATTCCTTTAAGATAAACTACTAATCTTACTACCTGATTCATAAATTAATCTTGCCAACCACTATCATCGGTTGCCATATTTCCAATGGAAAGTCAATTTGTTGCAATACCCAAAGGCCAGTAGGTTCATTTGCTCTAATACCACTGTAATGACTCGAGCTTTGGATCAATAGGTTTTTGATTTATTTCTTATTGGATTGACAAAGGTTGTCATCCAATATTATTAAGATAGATAACAGAGTCCCCAAATTATAAATGAAATAAATTCTGAATATGAAGTCTAATTCAAATATTAATTTGATAATGAAAATTTGATATATAAATATAATATTTGTTTCTAATTAATCAATTAAAATCATGTTATAGCTTTGAATATGAATCTTCCTATCATTGATATATAGGCCTTGAGAATTGGGATGCCTTTCCTAATCGATACTTTGTACTCATGCATCTTACTTTGAGTCCTTTCCGGATTATATGCTTGAAACGTATACTCCCATATTATAAATTTTTGCTCATATAGACCAATCCCACATTAGGTAATTCAATAATAAAAATAAGTCTACAAATTGATTACCCTGATCTTCCCTTCTTATTCTCTTTTATACTCAAAAACTACACAATTGAATCCTGATAGCAATATCACAATTTGACACATTGTAGAAAATACCTCTGACTTATCAATTGATGAGCTAAAGGGGATCTATAATGAATGTTTCATAAGGCACAATACTTGCTAAAGTTTTTGAAAATGGGGTTGCAAGCTAAGTGGGCTTAACCTTGGGGAAAAAACTTTGTGGTTAGGCGCTTGAGCTAGAGTAGTATTGGGATGGGTGACCTCCTGTGAAGGCCTAGTGCCTCACCTCTATGAGCATCACCTAGATGAAATGAGTGCTAAGTGGGCCATTCATTATCATGAGAGATGGGTTCTTGTGAACTCAGCCCTCTTTCAATCCATGTCATCCTTGGGACTGTATAGGAATTTGGAGGTCATACCAAGTATAGGATCAACAAGTTTGTATAAAAAATCTAAAAAACAGAGAACAGTGTGAATAATTCTTATTAGATCTTCTCCAAAAGTTCATCAAAAACCTCCATTCGAGCCTCTCAAGGCTTTAAATTGTGCTTTAAACCCTTCTCTAACTAATCGATGCCCTCAACTAACTAAAAACCAACTTTCAAAACAAGTAACCATTTCATTTCAAATTTGTTGCTTTAAGCAACTTACAAATTTGCAACTTTCGACTCCTCCAACCTAAGGGATTGATCCGGTGGAACATAGCTCAGAGTGATTCCACATGTTTCAATGTGAAAGAGGACCATGCCTAGCGTAAAAATACGTATTCGGATGTGTTGTAACAATCCGCTTGGTCACACAAGTTGCAGAACGAAAGTTGCACCACTTTGCAACTTTGCACTGCTTGCATTTGATGTTTTTTCTATCAAGTGAAAATCGACCACCACGGGAAAAAACCACTCTGAGATAGCCAAAACCGAGAGAGGTTTTTGTAGAGGGGACCAATACAATCTTATAGGATTAGATGAAAATTTTCTAAGCATCATGGTATCTGAGAAATAGCATGCTGAAGTTTGTAGCCATTTTGCACTTTGGACCCTTAAGGGATCGATCCGGTGGAACATAGCTCAGACAAATTCTACGTGTTTCGGTGTAAAATAAAACCATGCCTAGCATAAAAATACCTATTTGGATTCGTTGGAGCAGTTAGTTTGGTCACACGAGTTGCAGAGCAAAAGTTACACCACTTTGCAACTTTACACAACTTGAATTTGACACTTTTTCCATCAAGTGAAAATCTACCGCCACAGGAAAACCACTCTGACATAGCCAAAACCGATAGAGGTTTTTCTAGAGGGGATTAACGTGATCTTGTAGAATTTAATGATAAGTTTCTAAGTGTCATGGTATCCAAGTAATAGCATGTTGAAGTTTGCAGCCATTTTGCACTTTGGACCCTTAAGGGATTGATCTGGTGGAACATAGCTTAGAGCAATTCCATGTGTTTCAGTGCAAAAGAGGACCATGTCTAGTGTAAAAATACCTAGTTGGATGTGTTGGAATAGTCTACTTGGTCACAAAAATTTTAGAATGAAAGTTGCACCACTTTGCAACTTTGCACTGCTTGCATTTGATGTTTTTTCCATCAAGTGAAAATCCACCGCCATGGGAAAACCACTCCGAGATAGAAAAAACTGGGAGAGGTTTTTTGTGGAGGGGCCCAATGCAATCATGTAGGGTCAGATGAGAATTTTCTAAGAATAACGGTATCCGCGTAATAGCATGTTGAAGTTTGCAGCCATTTTACACTTTGGACCCTTAAGGAATCAATCCGGTGGAATGTAGGTCAGAGCGATTCCACGTGTTTCGGTGCAAAAAAATACCATGCCTAGCATAAAAATACCTATTCGGATGCATTGGAGTAGTTAGTTTGGTTACACGAGTTGTAGAGCGAAAATTGCACCACTTTGCAACTTTGCACTACTTGCATTGGACACTTTTTCCATCGATTGAAAATCTGCCGCCATGGGAAAACCACTCTGAGATAGCCAAGAGCGAGAGAGGTTTTTCTAGAGGGGCCCAATGCAATCTTGTAGGATTAGATGAAAATTTTCTAAGTTTCACGGTATTCGAGTAATAGCATGCTGAAGTTTGCAGCCATTTAAAACTTTGGACCCTTAAGGGATCGATCCGGTGGAACATAGCTCAGAGCGATTCCATGTGTTTCAGTGCAAAAAAAGACAATGCCTAGCATAAAAATACCTATTCAGACATGTTGGAGCAATTAGTTTGGTCACACAAGTTGCAGAGAAAAAGTTGCACCACTTTGCAACTTTGCACAAGTTGAATTTGACACTTTTTCCGTGAAGTGAAAATTTGCCGACACGGGAAAACCACTTCGACATAGCCAAAACTGAGAGAGGTTTTTCTAGAGGGGCCCAATGTAATCCTGTAGGATTAGATGAGAATTTTTTAAGTGTCACGGTATCCAAGTAATAGCATGTTGAAATTTGCAGCCATTTTGCACTTTGGACCCTTAAGTGATCGATCTGGTGGAACGTAGCTCAAAGCGATTTGACATGTTTCGGTTCAAATGAGGACCATGCCTAGCATAAAAATACCTATTTGGACATGTTGGAATAGTCCGCTTGGCCACACAAGTTGTAGAATGAAATTTGTACCACTTTACAACTTTGCACTACTTGCATTTGATGCTTTTACCATCAAGTGAAAATCCATCGCCACGGGAAAACCACTTTGAGATAGCAAAACCACGAGAGGTTTTTATAGAGGGAACCAATGTGATCTTGTAGGATTAGATGATAATTTTTTAAGCATCACGGTATCCGAGTAATAGCATGTTGAAGTTTGCAGCCATTTTGCACTTTGGACCCTTAAGGGATCAATCCGGTGGAACGTAGCTCGAAGCAATTCCGTGTGTTTTGGTGTGAAAAAAGACCATGCCTAGCATAAAAATACCTATTTGGATGTGTTGGAGTAGTTATTTTGGTCACACGAGTTGCAGAGCGAAAGTTGCACCACTTTGCAACTTTGCACAACTTGAATTTGACACTTTTTCCATCAAGTGAAAATCCGCCGCCATGGGAAAATCACTCTGAGATAGCCAAAACCGAGAGAGATTTTTCTAGAGGGGCCCAACACAATCTTGTAGGATCAGATGAGAAGTTCTAAGTGTCACGGTATCCAAGTAATAGCATGCTGAAGTTTGCAACCATTTTAAACTTTGGACCCTTAAGGGATCAATCCGGTGGAACATAGCTCAGAGCGATTTCACATGTTTTAGTGTGAAAGAGGACCATGCCTAGCATAAAAATACCTATTCAGACATTTTGGAACAGTTTGCTTGGTCACACAAGTTGTAGAACGAAAGTTGCACCACTTTGGAACTTTGCACAACTTGATTTTGACACTTTTTCCATCAAGTGAAAATTTGCCGCCATGAGAAAACCACTTCAAGATAAGCAAAAATGAGAGAGGTTTTTATAGAGGGGCCCAACACGATCTTGTAGGATCAGACAAGAAATTTCTAAGTGAAAGGGAATAAGTTTTATGGGTTTTAAGTTTCTGCCCCTATAGATTTTGATGGAAAATGGCATGAAAAATGAGGTTTCACCCTAGGGTTTGATAAAATATTGCATAAAATAAGGGTTTTGGTTTGGCATGGTGGAGTGAGTTTGTCTTGAGACAAATTATGGATCTGAGGTTTGGATACATGATAATTGCTGCCATAACAATGCATTATGTAAGTAAATATTATTACAATTGCGGATCTGAGAGTTTATCATTATGTAAGAAAATCTTATTACAATGCCTCAGACACTTCATTCTCACAGATCTTTTACAATGTCACTCATATATTCGAGATTCTTTTTAAATTTCTACTTCATAGGTGCTCATTATGAGGTTAAGTTCAATTGAGTAACTTGGCATTCCCTCACTAAGCTTCACACACTCTTTTATAATGGCTTGAAATCAAAATTGAGATTTGTCAAGATCATCAAAATAAGGATGTTCCATTGCTTTTTTGGCTAAGATTCTCTTTGATGGCTCTTAAATGAGCATTTTCTGCAATGAGAGATCAATCAATTTTTAGTAGTTTATTTACAAATATGAAAAGTAAAAGAGAAAAAGAAAGAGCATCCAAAATGGAAATGAAACAAAAATAGATGGAAGACACTTACAGATAGGCATGCAGGTTTCACAACTTAGTCACTCCTAGTCATACATCTTCACTGGGAATTTCAACATACCTATTGCACACAACACCTCTCATGAATAGAGTAAGTTGAAATTTCAGATGCTCTTATAATGTATACATCATAGCTACTCATGATAAGGTTAACTTCAAATGAATAACTTGAAATTCCCTCACCAATATTTTCACACACTTTTCTAATGGCTTAAAATCTTGATTGAGATTTGTCAAGATCATCAAAATAAGCATGTTGCATTGCTTTTTTGGCTAACATTCTCTTGGATGGCTCATATATCTGTATTGTTTGCAAGGGGACACGAATCACTATAAAATAAGATGATAGCATTGGCATCAAACAAATTAATGTGCATACAAGTATAAATTAATAAGAACCAACGTGCATATACTTACAAATCAATCCAACGAACCATCCAGGTCTACTCTACTTTTTATTGTGTCAAGTATAGCCTCATGGTCAGACTCACGGACCTTCCACAAGGTCTTGTTCAAAGGTCTACCCCCATATTTGGTCAAATGAACATTGGATGCCACGACAAGGTTCCAATAATGAAGAATCTTACATTGCATGTCAAAGTTCTGAAATAGCCAATGTTTAAAACTTGAATGTGGGTGTATCTTCTAAGCCATGTTCTAGTAACCACTTTTGAGGTTGTAGGGTATTCGATGTTTTCTCCATCTATAACTGGGGCCTCCAATTTATTTTTGGCCTCAACACAATGACACAAGTAATAGTTTATTCTCTCTTCATTGTCTTCATCTACAATAACTACATAAACATGACCTACATTGATATGTCTAGAAAATCTCTTGAAATTTGTCAACATTATGAATACAGTACAAAGTAAGATAACGATATAAAATTTCAACAACTAAGCAAGTAGATATATCACCTAGTTGAACTATATCTGATACATGGTCAAAGTCGACCGATGATTCCATCTATGTCAGTTCCAATACTGTCAGAGGGTGATACGTGTGAAGTGGGTTAAGATAACTTGTGAACCATTTGTCAACCCCTTCCCTTGACTCACAATCATTCCAGGCTTGCATTGTACATGAAGAAAAAAAACATGCCATCTTTCATGCATCGATACTCCATGAACCTGTATTTGAGCTAAGGAAAGAGTGTACCTCACTTGATCCTGTTAGTGTACAATAGTCTTCATATGGTGCAATGTTAGTATCATCCATCAACCAAAACAATCTACAAATTGAAGATGTACCTTCATTACTTGGACCCATCAAAGCATTACACCACTCGACGATTTATTTTGCATCTATCAACTTTGCACTGTCTTTATACTTTAACTCTTCTCGTGCTAATGCCCTTTTCACACATGCTCCTGCACCATCATGCTCCCTCTTTCCATGTCTAGCCTCACAAAAGTTCCACATATGTTGAACACCTGTAATGACATGCATCTTGCATAATGAGTAGAACATGTGCGAGTTCTTTAACTGTGTTGCACAGTTATCAGACCATATTATATGTCAATCGTATTCTATGCCCCTCTAAGCCAAACCACTATAGAACATCTGGAAGCAACCTTGCATGAACTCTGGAGAATGTGTGCGATCATCACTAATGTAAAAGTGGTACTCCCTTGAAACCTTCCTTTTCTCATCTGTACTATCAGATGCATGAATGAATGTTATGTGCACAAATATCGAAACTTGTGTGGAGTTGTAATACTGTGACTGCACCTCATGTTGTGGTTGTAGAGTGTATTTATCCACAAATTCAACCACGAATACTATGCTTCCAACTGCAAAGGTGTCCTTGTATAGCTTGAATTGCATGTCCAACCATCGGGCTCTATGGGTATGCATTGCATACTCAGACAATATATTGTCACAAAATATGGTCATAAATTGGTACACTGGAATCTTCTCAATAACCAACTCACACCTTTTTTCTTGAGACCCATCTTTTGTAGCATATGCCACTATTTTATACTTCCTGAACTATACTAGTTTTTGTACCACCTCATCTGTGCTTTCCATATGTTGACATACTGGCATACGTTGGAAGCCACCACAACGCTCACATGAACCATCCAAGCATGATGTCCTGTAGAATATCTGGCCATCCTCTATTTCACATAATTTTTTTGATAAGAACTCTCTTGAGCATTTTGGTGGGGCTTGTATGCCACAATCCTGCAAAACATCGTTAGTATGCAAATCTACACATATAGAACGATAAACATCATAATGGTTAGAAAATTCAATATGTAGTCTACAACAACAAGTAGTGCTTGTGTGATTTATCTTGACATAAAAAGGTTTAAGCATTTCAAAAACTTTTTGAGAAATACTAATTTGAGGATAATCATTTTCAAATTTTTGAAAAAATTGGATTTGAGTCATATCCAAAAAATGCTTTGGATGTGGCTCATGATTCTGACTACTGATTCTCCTTCTTACCACATCCCTTTGATTCGGAGGGTCTTGTGTTATTCTTCCAGTACTATTCAATTAATGTTCTCAAGGCTTCGACAACTTCTTTTTATTTTCGTGACAGTCTCCTCGAGAATGCCCATAATTCATTTGAATCATTGCCCTCAATTCTTTGCCACCTTTGAATGACTCTTGATAAAGTTTTTCTACTAATTCCCGTGTGTTCACTCATATTTTTAATGAGATGAGCTCTCTTTGTTTGATAGCTTACCAAAGTCAATGTAATGACACGTCACGTGACATTACTATCCTTTGAGTGTGAGGTCTTACCCACACTCTCATAAGCATCCATTAGATTCTTCAAAATAGTGTCTTCACTCGATGCATTTGATGTTTTGAACCCTAGAGTCTTCATGATGTTCCTATACTTTACACCCCACATCATTTCAACAAATAGTTGACATCTTGCAGTCTCATTTAGCCTTTCAAATAATTGTTTCCAAATCTTATCAGCATATCTTCTACAAGTGTGTGTTGAAATATTACCTTCCATGTTTTGCAAAATATCATCATCAATATTAATCAAATACTTTGGATTTCTACGCAAAATTCTAGGTGGTGTTATCCTAGGTACATACATCTCAACATTAGGAATTTCATCAATATTTAATTGAGGTGGACTAGATTATGTACCTTCGATCGAGGTCAGAGAAGAATACATACCTTGAGGTTCACATGGGGATGATGGCATACCTTCTTCGTCAATTCCGAGTGATGATGTACTCTCAACTTGAGATGTGTTGGATGGTGTCCAACAATATTCACTTGCGGTACATGGTGTCCCTCCATATTGACTTGTAGTAGATGGTGTCTGTCCATATTCACTTGTTCTAGATGGTGCCCCTCCATATTCTCTTGTGCTTAATGGTGTCCCTTCATATTCACTTGTTGTTGAGGGTGTGTCTCCAACTATGATATCTGAATCTATCTTACGATGATGCTTTCACATTCATGCCTGTTGTGCTGCCAATTCCTATTCTATTTTTGATGGTTGAGGTTCCTCTACAATTTTCTTTTTTTCATCAATATTTTCCAATTTCTTCTTTTCATGATATGCCACCATCCGAACTCTCTCATTTTCTTTGAAGGTTTCGTTCTTTTCGTCTGTTGGTTTCCTCTTTGTCTTTTTCTTTGGCATGGCAGATTATTTTATCTATACCATGGTAATGAGATGAATATTATTTCCTAAAAAATGTATCCATTCAAGTTAATTGAAAAATATATGTCATTGAAAGATTCATTTAAATAATACTTACAATCATCGTGTACAAAAGTTAACCTATCATAGACAAATGTGTACAAACTATGGAAGCATAGACAAAGTTTTTATATGCTTTCAAAGGTGGTTGGTTGTTAGTTATAGGTGTTGGGGGGAGTTCTTTTTCATTTAAAAAGGTTAAAAAAACCTCCATTGGATTGAAGGGAGGAGTATTGTTCATTTTGAAATCCATTTTTATGATAAAAAATGTTCTTTTCCATAAATTCACTGGTTGTTTTGCACATTCCTATACTTGTACAGATCTGTACAACCTCCCCTTGATACAAGAATAATAGAATATTGTAGGCACATGTCTTAACTCTCTAATGCATCAGTTATGAGGGCTTAACAGTACATTTGAAGGGAGCCATTGACAATTTTCTGAAACTGCTCATTTCAAGCCAATCAAGGGTTTGAGTAGGATTTAATTATGAAATGACCATCCCATATACTATTATGAATTTTTTATTGGTGGGATGGCATGTACATTTTTAGATTAGGGTCTTTTATTGTTTAACATGACTTGGAATGAAGCTAATGACAATAGGATGGGGTTCTTAGGTTGAAACAAGCACTTTTCCATGAGAACTTGAGGAACCAAGGAGTGATTTTGAAAAAGTGTTGAAGGAGTGGTATTTGTATTGAAATTTTGACCTTGTGCAGGGTATTTTGAAGATTTTTGATTCTTTGGAATGGTCTAGGAAGGCTCGAGTATAGGAGTTTCTATAAACCCTCCCTCTTTGCATTGAAAAATGGGGGTTTTTGTATTGGAAGCCTAATTGAGCAGGTAAGGTCCTAAGACCTAGAAAATATATTTTTTTGAAACCTAATTAAATACTATTTTTGGGTTTGGAAGTCTGGTGTGATGATATAAGGGTAGTTCCTTTGTAAAATTGGCATACTTGAAGGCCTAAAACAGTGAAAAGGTCAGTTTTCTTAAAGTTGTCCCAAAGGAGTCATGTGATGGCTTAAGGCATGTCTTGCAACTCTTAAATGGGTGCTAAAATCATTCTTTTATTTTCTTTGTGTTTCGGAAATTTTTGGATTTAAGGGCCCAAAACTGGTTTTGCACTACTACTAGATTCCAAGGGTGAAAAATGGGAAATGGTTTTTTTGTTTGTTGTCCAACGTGGAGGAGTGTTGGGATTGGTCTATTAGGCCTTTTTAATCTTGTTAGATTCCTCTTGAAGGAAATTTTACATCTTGAATGGTTTTGGGTCCTTCAACTCCGCATCAAAAATGACTATCACAATCTGAAGTGTGTGCATGGTTTGGGAGATACATGTGATAGTTTGCAAATGCTTGGCTACTAGTAATGTGGATAGTGAACAAAGGAACTAAGTTTGTGTGTAAGGGGAGACTTCTAAAAGGTTTCTTTTTTGTTTTACTAACTCAAAAAAATATTTCTTAAGCAAATAATGGTTTGGTTGTGCCTTAAGAATTATAGTTTGTGTTTGTAAACAATGGTGCCATTATGTAAGATTTAAGACAAGTTGTGAATGAAATAATCATTGGTTTATGTTTTGAGGAATCTAGTTGATTGTAATTAGTTATTTTCAATATTTTCCAGGTGTTTTGAAGGTCCTTAAGAAATTGGGAACTCTTAATGCTAATTTGAGTATATGAATCAAATGTGTTGTGAAGGGAAATATAGTTGAATAAGTGTGTCAAGAAAGGTGTTGATTTCTTCCATGATTTTTTGTTACTTTTCCATGTAAGTTGCAGCATTGAGTTCTTGAATTAGTGTGTCATGAACGAATTGAATGGTTCTAAGTTTCTAATCATCTTTATGCTATGTTACAATGACAATGTAAGGTTATAATGACAAACAAAAATGAAAGCAAGCCATAATAGAATGAAATAAAATGTGTAAAGAATTCACATACCTAAAAAACTAGACTTTCAAATGGAAGAGTTCAACCCAATTATGTAGCCTTAGCTTCTTCTTTCTTCAAACTCCACAACAATTTGACTTGTTCAAAATCTTGTTCCCCTCCAAACTTCAATTGTATATCAGTTTTCAATGGAATTCAAACTTCAATTGATATTATATGTCTTTCAACGTGGAAAATCTGCTATTTCATGCAAAGGTGGTAGAAAGATCATGGAAAAGGTGATGGAATGTGAAAAACATGCTTGCACACTTCACAACATCATCAAAAAACAACTTTTTGTCAGAGCACATGCATAACTAGGGGAATATGTAGACTATGGGCCTTGAAATCACAAGTATATAGAATTTTTTATCATTTTTGGTGGAGTAAAACACGTGCTTGCATTATAATGTGAGCGAATTATGTGAAATATGGTTTTCTTAATATATTTAGTTTCTCCCTCTTTTTCTATACCCTCTATCCTAATTCTATATTTGTTCCCTGCACCCTTTTAGTAGAGGAGATAGAGGTGAGTGTGTGTGTGTGTGTGAGAGAGAGAGAGAGAGGGAGAGGGAGAGTGGGAGAAAAAGAGGGAGAGGGAGGGAGGAAGGGAGGGAGAGGGAGGAAGGGAGGAAGAGGCAGAGGATTAGAAAGAGATAGTGGGAGAGATGGAGATAGATAGGGAGGGAGAGAGGGGGAGAGTGGGAGAGAAAAATGGAGAGAGGGAGGGAGAGTGAGAGGGAGAGTGGGAGAGAAAGAGAGAGTGAGGGAGAGTGGGAGAGAAAGAGAGAGTGGGAGAGAGTGGGAGAGGGAAGAAGGGGAGAGGGAGAAAGAGAGAGGGAGAGAGGAGAGGAAGAAGGGGAGAGTGGGAGAAACAGGAGTGGGAGAGTGGGAGAAGGGGAGGGACATAGATAGGAGGGAGAGAGGGGAGAGCGGGGAAAGATAAAATGGGAGGAGGAGAAGGAGAGGAGAAAGAGAGGAGGGAGAGGGGAGAAGATAGAGAGGAGGAGAGAGGAGGAGAAATAGAGTGGGAGAGGAGAGTGGGAGAAGGGGAGGAGAAAGAGAGAGTGGGAGAGAGTGGGAGATAGAGAGAGAGGGGGAGAGTAGGAGAGTGGGAGAAAGAGAGGGAGGAAGAGAGTGGGAGAGTGAGAGAAGGGGAGAGTGGGAGAAAGAGAGAGTGGGAGAGAGTGGGAGAAGGGGAGAGTGGGAGATAAAGAGGGAGGGAGAGAGGGGGAGAGTGGGAGAAAGATAGAGTGGGAGAAAGAGAGAGTGGGAGGGAGAGAGGGGGAGATTGGGAGATAGAGAGGGAGGGAGAGAGAGGGAGAGTGGGAGAAAGATAGATTGGGAGAGAGTGGGTGGTGCAGGAGCAGCCCAAAGTGCATCTAGGAGGGTTACCCAGAAGGTTAAGAATTAGCACTTTATTTTAGATCACATGTAGCAAACTCCTAATTCTTGTAATTGTGCCTTAAAGGCATTTGAGATCTTTCATTAAGTTAGTGAAGGTCATGTTGACCATTTGTTAGATTGGGGTTTGGCTAGAAGGATGATTTAGGACCTTGTAGACCTTCCTAGGTGATAGTTTTCTTTAAAAATTTGCAAATAAGACCTATGTAAAGCCACAAGTGGCCATGGAACAATTAGGATCGAGCTTAACTGAATTGGAGAAGCTATTTATGGTGTGCTTTGACCTAAGAGCAAGGTTGGGAAGCTTTTTTAATGCTTAAGAATTCATGAATACCAAAGAGGATAGGGATGGAATTGTGTAACTTTATGTGTTATGCTTTGAATTCAAGTGGTCAGGAGCGATCATAGCTCTATAATTTGTTGTAGTTTGTGGTGTAAACTATTTTCTAAGTTTGTGTGGTAGTATTTAGGTTGTGTGATCAATTTGTAGGCGTTGTGTGTTTAAATTTAGTTGTTTGCTTTTAGTTACTGACCTGACAGTCAGTCTGTAAAGGATGGAGTTCTAATTACTTTCCCATTGTACTTATGTATGGGCCCTTGGGAACTGTGACTAAGCTCCATGTCTATATATATATTATGGTTAGGAGTGGTTAGGATTCAGGGAAGCATGGAAAAAGTCTTCTCCTAGGTGAGCTTGACAGTGCCCGGCTAGGAAAGACAGGCAGTGAAAAGCACTTAACTGGCAGGGGTGTCTATCTCCTGGTAATTCACGGTGTAGAAAGGGTAGGTGTTTTCCTTTCCAAGGCTTAACAAGAAGGAGGAAGCCCCATCAACTTGTTTGGTGAGAGGAAACCTTAACAGTCTGAAAGAAGACAAGGAAAAGACCCAAAATGACCTAAGTTCTTGGTTAGTTCCAGTTTGAAGAATTGTACGAGCAATTGGAGGCTAGGATCACTACCATCTTCAGGTGATAGTCATGAAGAACAAGAAACCCAAGGGTAAATTCAATGCTCTTTGCTAAACCTTGGAGTATTAGTGTGTTTACTCAGAGATAGAGACCTAATAGGGGCTCTTGGGCTAGTAGCCTAATAAACCCTAACTAAGGGTTTGGTGGTAGCGAATTATAAATGGAGTATGGTGGATTGTCAAGAACCCTAGGGAGATGGTTTGAATCCTTTGGAAACATCTCTACACCCCTGCAAATTTAAACTTTAGTTATTGGAGGATATTAGTCTTTAGGGAAGATTAAGGGCTAAGGAAGCATAGAAGCATTGCATCAAGGGTGACTTGGTAGATTGGAATTGAGATGATAGTGGGGTTGGCTAGTAGAACCAGGGGTACCTAAACATGAGGTAGGTCCTAAAGGTTAAGGTGGTGAAGGCACCAAGGAGATCTTGCAAACAAAGATCCAGAGCATGGAACAGTGATCGTTTCATCCAACCCTACCCTATCAGTGGGAGAGTGGGATAAGTGGAGAGTGGGAGAAAGAGAGAGGGGGAGGGAGAGAGGGGGAGAGTGGGAGATAGAGAGGGAGGGAGAGAGGGGGAGAGTGGGAGAAAGATAGAGTGGGAGAGAGGGGGAGAGTGGGAGATAGAGAGGGAGGGAGAGAGGGGGACAATGGGAGAAAGAGAGAGTGGGAGAGAGTGGGAGAGAAAGTGGGAGGAGTGGAGAAGGGGAGGGTGGGAGAAGGTGAGAGGGTTGAGGATTAGGTTTAGGAAGGATGGGGTTGAGGATTGGGGTTTGAAATGCCCTCCAGCCCAGCCCTCAGCCCAGTTCATCCAACCCCCTCACCCTATCTTAATCCCTAAACCCTCAGCGCTCAGCCTAATCCCTCTACCCACTCCAACCTGATCCTCCCAGCCCTCAACCCTCAACCCTCCTTCAACCCACAACCTCAACCCACAACCCCGTCCCTCAACCTCTATTCCCTCTTAGTCCTCAACCCTTAACCCTCAGCCTTCAACCTAATCCCACGAACCCTAAGCCCTGCAATCCCTACGACCCTCAGCAGCCTCAATGCTCCAAACCTAATCCTGTGCCCTATACCCTAGTAATCCCTCAACCCTCGTGCTCAGCCCTCAATCACTTCAAGAAATCTGTCCCACTCAGCCCCTACTCCCTCTTAATGTGAACCTCAGCCTTAAACCCTAATCCTCAAAACCCTATGCCCTCCAACCCTCAAACTAATCCCTCAGCCCCTGCCTCTTGTTCCTCCCAACCCCTCAGCCCTCGACCCTTCAGCCCTAATCCCTAATCCCTATACCCTCTTAATCCCTCCAACCCTCAGTTCAGCCTCAACCTTCAGCCCCTAGGCCTCTGCCCTATGCCATTGATCCACCTCAGCCTCAGCCCACTTCAGCCTAATCCATCTGCCCCTATACCCTCTTGTCACTCAACCCTCAGCC
This sequence comes from Sequoiadendron giganteum, assembly GCA_007115665.2. Lineage (NCBI taxonomy): Eukaryota > Viridiplantae > Streptophyta > Pinopsida > Cupressales > Cupressaceae > Sequoiadendron > Sequoiadendron giganteum. The sequence goes on from CM021102.1 coordinate 178,569,192, forward strand.
TTAAACCTAATCCCACAGACCCTTATGCCCTCTTAATCCCTCAACCCTCAACCCTCAACCCTTAAAGCCTAATCCCTCAACCCCTATACCCTCTTAATCCCTCAACCCTCAACCCTTCTACCCTAATCCCTGAACCGCTATACCCTCTTAATCCCTCAACCCTCAACCCTCAACCCTTCAACCCTAATCCCTCTACCCCTATACCCTATTAATCCCTCAACCCTTCAACCCTAATACCTCTACCCCTATACCATCTTAATCCTTGAACCCTCAACCCTCAACCCTTATACCCTAATCCCTCAACCCTATGCCCTCCTAATCCCTCCAGCCCTCAACCCTCCAACCCTTAAGCCTAATCCTAAACCCCTATGCCTCTTAATCCCTCAGTGCTCAGCCCTCAGCCCTCAACCCTCAACCCTTCAACCCTAATCCCTCTACCCCTATACCGTATTAATCCCTCAACCCTCAACGCTCAAACCTAAACCCTTCAACCCTAATCCCTCTACCCTTATACCCTCTTAATCCCTAAACCCTCAACCTTTAAACCCTATACCCTCTTAATCCCTCAACCCTCAAACCAATACTCTCTACCCTAAACCTTAATCCCTCAACCCTTATACCATAAAATCTAAGAAAACTATCTACCCTAATCCCTAAACCATCAACCCTTAATCTCTCAACCCCTATGATCTATACCCTATTTATTGGACCCTCAACCCTAATCCCTCGACCCTATACCTTAAACCCTCAATCTTCAACCCTCAACCCTTAAACCCTCTACCCTCTACCCTTTACCCTAAACATTAAATCCTCAACTCTCAATTCTCAACCCTCAACCCTTAATCCCTCAACCCTCAATCCTTAGACCCTAAACCCTCTACCCCTTACATTGGACCTTGAACCTAATCCTTCAACCATATACCCTCAAACCTATACCCTAAACCCTCTATCCTCAGCCAAGTAAACCCTTAACCCTAAACCCTTAACCCCAAACCCTTCAACCCTAAACCCTTAAACCTTCTACCCTATACCCTCAACCAAATACCATCTACCATCAACCCTATTCCCTCAACTCTCAATCCTTAAATCCTAATACCCTAGAAACCATCAATCCTATAGGTCCTCCACCCTAATCCCTCAACCCTATACCCTCAACCTCTACCAATTTCTCCCTATCTATGCATCTAACCTCTCCCTCCTTCCCTCCCTCCTAACCTCTCTAATTGTCTCTATCTACCATATCCCTCTTTCTACGTACCTCTCGTTCAATGAATCCCTACAACCCTCTCTCGCTCCCTCTATCCATCTCTCTTTATGTCCCTCCCACTCTATCCCATTCTCTCCTCCCACTACCTCTCTCTCCCTCTCTCTCATGTTTCTCCCTCCCACCCCCTCTCTCTCTCAAGTCTCTCCCTCTTGAAACCTACCTAGGTAACTCTCTCTTTATCGCTCTCCCCTCTCTCTATCTATCCCTCCAACCCTACCTAGATAAGTCCCTCTCACTCCACCCCCCTCTTTCTCTACCTCTATCAGGTCACTCCCTCCCACACCCTCTCCCTCTCCCTCTCCCTCTCCCTCTCCCTCTCTCAGGTCTCTCACTCACACTCCCTCTCTCTCCCACTCCCTCTCTCTCACACTCCCTCTCACTACCTATCTCTCAATTCTCTCCCTCTCACCCCCCTCACATTCTCAAGTCTCTCCCTTTGGCACCCTACCTACATAGCTCTCTCTTTCTCCCCATCTTTCTCTCTCCCCCCCCTCTCTCTCTCCCTCTCCCTTAATTATTTCTCTCCCACCCCCTCTCTCTCTCTCTCCCTCCCTCTCTCCCTCCCACCCTACCTAGATAAGTCCCTTTCACTCCAACCCCTTCTCTCCCACTCCCTCTCTCTTAAACTCTCACTTCCACCCCCTCTCCATCTCTCCAGACTCTCTCTCTCTAAATTCTCCCTCCGTCTATAGACATACATAAATGGATACATACAAGCATAATACATATGTACATATAATCTTACATCCATAAAATCATACATACATACATGTGTAGATACAATCTAACATACATACAATATATATGCATTGATAAATACGTACATGACATACAAGCATACATGTACATACAAACATACAAATATATCAGCATACATTCAATATATTGGCATTTAACATAAATGAAGACATAACGCAAGCGCGTTATAATCCACTTGCATTATGTCTTAGTTGACATGTTTGTAAGCAAAAACCATGTGAAAAGTGAGATATAATGCGAGCGCGTTATAACGCGCTCGCGTTATATCTTTCTTTGGGAATTTTCGAGCCTTATCCTTTGTATTTGCCTTGGAATAGCAACCCAAAGGCTTGGAGGGCATTCCTAATGACCAAAGACATGTTTTTAAAAAATCTACCATATTTCTCATAATCGAGTTCGTGCTCATCGTTAGGATTGCACGTGGTTCAATATCGAAAAAATTAAACACATGGGTAATGTTGGGTTCTCTCTTAGCTATCCAATGATGTAATTTTTTTCACTTTATGAAAATGTTAAGCCTTTCATCCATAATTTATTTTATTTGTATGTATATTTTTTGCCAAAAAGCAATGTTTGGTATTTTTTCGTTATAAATTAACCGTTCATCGATTTTTTAAATAAATTGCATTTTTAGAAACTAGACTCCATTCTACAAATTAAAAAAAAAAAATTTAAAAATCAATTAGTTTCCGAAATATGTAGGGGTAACACGACCAAAATTCTGTTTTTCAGGAAATGTCCACTTTGAAAATTAGTAAAAAATCAAATATTCATTAAAAAATTATTAGAAAAATCATGCATCAACTACATATTGTTAGCTAGCTTCTGACCATTGTGATTTTAAAAATACTAAAAAATTGTTCACCGTACGAGGGTCGTACAAGAGTTGCTCTGTTATGTTTTTTTGACAAAAACAACACCAATTTGTGTACGTCCCTCATTTGAACCCCTTAATTTTAAAAAAAATCGAAATAAATTAGTAGTTTAGAAAGTAGACTCGGAGCACTTGAATCCTTCTTTTTGTTCCATCTCAAAATTTTGAGTGTAAGTATCCTGAATTTCACGTCCAAGGTCAGTATTTCCTAATTTCAGGAAAAAGCTATCCACTTAAGTCCCCTTTTTGGGAACCACCTTTGTGCACTTACCCGCCAAAGGCAGCATGATTTTATGGATAGGTTCAATTAAAGCTGGGAGATCTTAAAAGGTATCTCTCAAATTTTGAAAAGGTTTTGGAGGTCCACCCTGAGAACTTAGAGAACTTAAAAATTGTAGGACATATATATGCTTAGCAAGGGCAATCAGAGAAGGCTTTGGAAATTTTAAGAAAGTAAACTGGCATAGATCCATGTGATTCCCATGCATTTATCAAGATGGGTGAGTTATTAATATCGATAGACCCCAGCGCAACCTTAGAAATTCTCTTAAGATAGCAAAGTCTCTTCCGAAGAAGGGCAGAGAAGTACCGATTGAATTGTTAAAAAATATTGGGGTTCTTCATTTTGAGTGTGATGAAGTAGAGTTGTCTCAACAATGTTTTATGGAGGCATTAGGAAATGACATTTGGGTTGAATTCATAAATAAAATCCCAAGTGCCAACTCTGTAGTTTTTTTTGTGCGCTTTAAGGATATGGAATTATTCCATCAACTAGAAGAAGGTGGTGTTTCACTTGAGTTACCATGGGATAAAGTCACAACACTATTTAATCTTGCTAGGTTGTTTGAACAGCTACATGATATTGAAAAATAATTTTTTTTATATAGGCTAAAATTGTTCAAGTTTCCTTATTATGTGGATGCATATCTATGTCTTGCAACCATGGCTCAGGTTCATAATGAGATCCAACTAAGCCTAGAATTGATTGGGGATGCACTTAAGGTGGATAGAAGCTCATCAAATTCTTTATGTATGCTTGGAAACATGGAACTGGAAACAGATGTCTGGCTTGAAGAAAAAGAAATAATGAAAGTAGCATGCTAACTTGTCTTGGATGATGAAGAACAAATGATTAAGATGCAAAGGAGAAAGAAAGAGGAAGAACTTCGACGATTGATGCAACAAGAGGAGCAATTTGAATGTGTGAAGGAATTATGGAAGAGTAAGTGTAAGGACAAGGATGATGACGATGATGAGGCTAGTTAGTCTGAGAAGAAACAAAAGAAGGAAAAGAAGAAAAAGAAGAAGGATAAGGAATACAAGGATTATAATTCTTATATGGATGAACTTGATGTTTCCATGGAAGATGAGGAAAATTATATGAGTGATAAGGCATAAGATGATGCAGAAAATGCCCAAGATATTTTTATAGTTGTAGGTCTAGAAGACTCTGATGATGGTGAGAAAAATTCTCCAATTTCAACAAAATCATGAAGGAGACATTGATGATTAAGATCTATTACCATGATATTTTTTTTTAACTAGCTAGAATTGAAACTAGAACAAACCCATTTTCTACTAGGGTGTTCTACCACTAAGCTATTGACCCACTTGGTCACTAGCCCATCTATGGTTTGGGTGTGACTGATTTTCCAATATTATGATTTATGGTTGCTAGTGGATTTCCCTATAGTATTCTTCCCAATATAATTGGGTATTTGAACAATTTTCTAATAGTAGAGATGTGGGGAGAAGCAACAAATCTCCTCGGAAGAAGTCACAAGATGAGTGAGTGTTATTAAAATATGTGAAATTAATAAAACATAAAATTATAGAAACAATTATTAGTTAGAAGAGATAAAATGTGGTCTTTAATGTATCTCCTCTATTTGTTATAAATTATTTAATTTATACCTTTTCTTTTACATAATATTTGATTTCATGTTTCCTTCCAATACTAGATTTCCACAAAAGTATTTAAGACTATGTCTAACTCATGCGTGCCATTATTACTATAATTAAATATCTTGTTATCAATCTTTTACTTTTCGAAACATTGAGTTTAATTTATTGCCTCCATCATATTATAAATAAATAAATTATACTTTATTTCTAGTTGATTTATAGATATTATTTAATTAATTTGAATAAGTCGAGCGAAAGGTTCATTTTCCTTTTCGATACAACTTCCAAATTTTCAAATATATTCCAAGCTTTATTTTACATAAAAAGATCAAAAAGCCATCACAAATTAGCATTTAGTGTTGACCTACCATTTTATTCCCCTTATAAGGTGCTTAAATATGAATTTTAACGATATATATAACTTTAAGGATAGATAATATAAAAAAGGTGGACCATCCCACCTAGCATTTCAAAACAATTATGTGTTTGGATCTAGATGGAGAACTCTAATTTAATGTGTTGAAGGTTCCTTCAAATTATTAAGTTTTTTATTTACGATTTGTCTTTCAATAAATATATGGTATTATAAGGAGTGTTTAAGTGAATAGGTGTTACTAAAATTCATTAGAATAATGAAATGCATGAGTTAAATTTGTCTAGAGAACTATTAATTACAAGATATAGGAATGTGAATAATAGTCCACAAGTGTTGATTGTATGTTCCATTGCATTTTATTATTCGATGCATCTAAAATAGTATATAATTATTAACAAGTAGATTGCGAAAATATAGAACATAGCTAAAATTTAGACGGTTAAAAAAAATCTCAAAATAAAATGTTGGACTAACAATTTATTTTGTTCTTTTCTTATTTTGAAGATTCTTTTTATTCTTTTTTACTTCCATATTTGACATAACATTTATTTATATATATTATAAATTTGAATAAATTTATCTATATTTTATTGAAAAAGATATTCTTTATTAAAAAAAACTGTAAACATAAACAATAGTTTACAAATATCATTTAATTTTATTATTTTAAGTGTCTATAATCTAATATTAATTTTAAAAATAGAAAATAAAATTAACATTTTAAACCAATCATACATATATAAAAAACTAAAAAACTCAAATAAATAAACCAAACTAATAAAATAAATCAAAATTGTATTCAACTCATCTTCATACATTCATAAAAAGCAATGGCATGCCTTATTTATCTATACTTATTTAAAATTTTCAGTCAAAAATGTTTGGGCTACCTACTAACTTATTTAAGGCTTTTTAATGTAAGCCGATCCTTCATCCGGTGACAGCTTTTTTCAAAAATTTGCAGCATGTTGGCTCTGGAGATGATTAAACATGCCCAGCTGAAAAGCTATCATACTCCACCGATGTTTTCAGTGATGAGACAGCTTTTGTTGAAACTTGGCAACATTTATGATCTGGAAGATGGCTTTCACAGTTTGAACAACTTCTTAAAATACGCATGTTCTTACTGTTGCTGACGTCCCCCATGAGAATGCTATGTCGAGCGGAGACATGTAAATTAGATACTGAGGTGAGCAAAACAAGAAGTGCTATGAGCATGATAAGCATTGATTTCCCCATATTGAGAAGAGACGCTGCAGAGAGAGCTTCAGGTAAATGGAAAAATACCAGATAACTTAGCAATACAAAAGGAGATGGGTCATATTTATACAGCAAAAGTAAGGCGTGCAACATTCTGAATGGTTCAAAATATGGTTAAATTTTGAAGGAGAGGCGTTCAAACTGATGGAGCGTGTAGAAAATTCCGTAGATGACGTTATTTGTTGTCTACGTCTCCTTTATGTTGACAACTTGCTTACACCTCTCCCGCCATTGGGCGAGAGAGGAGCAATTCAGTTGGAGTAGTGTCTGCAGTGCTTTAAAGCGGATTGGTTATGATTTATTGAGGTTTTCCAAATTCGTTTACCATGCTGGCATGAAAACATAGGTTTTATATGTTGTGCCTTCTTTTATAAGGTTCACATTCGTTCTAATCACCTACACTCATATTTTATTATCCTTTTCAATTTTATTATCTATGGTTTATGCTTTTCGGGACTTTATAATATACGTTATGTTTGAATACATTTGATGAACAATGGGCTTGATTTGTGTCATTATATAATTTCGTTCATGTTGACATTTAAACATAGTTTTCATTTACTTTATATGTTGTGTATGTAGAGTTCTTTTGCATATAAATATATTTTCTGGTTCTTGAGGTGTAAGTTATAAGGCTTACTAATATATGTCATGTTTTAATTTATGTGATGGACAATGAACCTGACTAGTACTATTATACAAATTGCAGCACCACCCTTTCAACATGGATAGTTTTAGAGAATGTAGACATTATGATCCAATATAGTTTTCATTCAGTTTATATGTTGTGCCTTCATTTATAAGGTTCACTTTATTTTTAATCATCTAGAATCACATTTTATTGCACTTTCTCGCTTTATTATTCATGGATGTAAATATAGTTGATGGTTATTGAGTTGTAGGTAGAAGCCTTCATAATAGTATGGCATGTTTTTATTTACATGATGCACAATGGGTTTGACTTGTTCCATAATATAAATTGTAGCACCACCATTTCAACATGGGCTACATAATACACATATTAGATTATTCAATGTTCAAGTCCTTATACATCAATTAGCAAAATCAATCCTATAGATTATAGGATAGTTCTACACATCAAAATATTTTAGCAAAGTGTAATCAAGGGGTTTATCTAGGAAAAGATGACCCTCCTAATCCAATAGTCTCTCTAAAGTATTATTAAATAAAAAAATTTATATATTAATCACACAATTCAATCCCACATGTTCTGAGATATTTTTCACTTTACCATATTTTAGTAATGTGTAATTTATGGGGTTAATCTAAAAATCAGAACATAATTCTTTTGAAGTAACTCTAGAACCCTAACTCACAAGTCTACACCTCTTAGAACATTCAAACAAGGGAAGGGAATGAGATAGAGGAGAAGAATGAAAAAAATGATGGATGGAGAAACATAAATAGGTGAATGGTTAAATGGAAATTACTCACAGTAGATAGTAGGTATTGGGAATAAATTTATATTTCAAACAGGAGAAGCTGTCATAATACATTTATTTATATATTAGTCACACAATTCAATCCCACATATTCTAAGATATTTTTCACTTTATCATATTTTAGTAATGTGTAATTTATGGGGTTTATCTAAGAATCACAACATAAATTTTTTGGACTCACTCTAGAATCCTAGCTCACAAGCCTACACCTCTTAGAACATTTAAACAAGGGAAGGAAATGAGACAGAGGAGGAGAATGAAAAAAAAATGGATGGATAAACATAAATAGGTGAATGGTTAAATGGAAATTACTCAGAGTAGATAATAGATATTGGAAATAAATTTATATTTCAAACAGAAGAAGCTGTCATAATAACTCGTAATAAATTAACAAACCAATTAAAAAATAAAAATAAAAAACCAGCCACGACTCACGCTCTCTTGCTCCTTCCCAATAGGGACACCGAACCGTTAAAATGGAATGTATCACCGCCTTTGAAAGCTATCATCTTATTATTTGTTCCCTTCTGTTTACCGATGTTTCCATTGGATCACAGACTACAGTACAGAAAGAGCTTTGACACAAATAACATACACCACGCATGGCACTCGGGAACGTTGGTATTGGGAATAGACAAAAAGGATGCTCGCGCGTCAACCTAGAAACGTGCAGCAGAAGCCTTCTTTCATACTCAACCAGATACTACAGTAGTACAAAACCTTAAAAACTTAGGTATTTCCTTTTCTATGCTAATTCGTTTGCACAGTAAGGCTCATCCTCTTTAGTAGATTTATAAAAAGAGAAGATGAAATCTACTATTTATAACTGGGTTTTATGGAGTGGGATTAAACTGGAATGCATGAAACACAAGATGACAATTTTGTCTGTGCTCAAAAAAATTCATGCAACATAATATCACTGTATTTCTCCATGGTGGGTTTGGATGTTTTCAGAAACACTTCAAAAAGTTTTTAAGTTTTAGGTAAACATGAATGAAAGTAGAAAAAAGATGTCAAAAGATGGAAACAATCTCAGTTAAACATGAATGAAAGTAGAAAAAGGATGTCAAAAGATGGAAACAATCTCTCTCACAAAACATATCAATTCTCCTGTGATACTGATTACATCTAATGGACCCAAAATGGCATTGTTCAATATATTGCATAAGTATGTGAAAAGGCACTACAGATACATATCAGTAATGTATTTATCAAAACATATAAAGATTTTGAAGATAAAAAGAAGTTTCTTTCTATTATTCGGTGCATGTTTCTCAAACCACAAAGCTTTTCAGAGGAATCAGGAACACATTTTACTATCCCTCAATGAGAATCCAAAACTCGTAAAACAAAAGTATTTCATTATTCAATGAAATCAACGGCATTTTTTCAACCATCACATTAAAATAAACCATTGATCACTAAAGACTAGCTGGTGTTATATATTGTTCGCCTATCTTAAAAACCTTAAACAATAGATGAGTGTTTTTCTTGATCTGTCAAAAACCTGATAGAGTTTCTTGGTCTGTTAGAAACCTCCTCTATCAGGACGCTGAGGAAATAATTCCAGGGTTCTCAGCTCAGAAACATCTACTGAAGAATTCCTGCGAAACCCAGCATCTTGTTCTTCTTCTTCCTGCAACTGCATGAGAATGGGTAAACATATATGAGTTTTAAAATGCGGTGATTTTTGTATACAAACTAGTAAATGCATTAGAAACAAGGGATTATAATACTTGCCTCTGTCGATCTTTTGTCAGATGACTTCTTTGATCGAAATAGAGAAGGCCATTTAGAAGAACGAAAGAGTGTAGGCCATTTGGAAGCTGAAAAATATATGCCCATATCAATAAGATGATTTAGAAAAGAAAAAAAATTAAACACATTATATTTTAGATAATCTAGAATGTACATAGATTTCTCAGTAATTTACAGAACTATTTCACTAAAAAAAAGACATACAGCTGAGTTGTGGGTTTCCTTTCTTGCGTTTGTCCCGAGCATTTGCATTTTGAAACCAATAATAAACATTCTTTCCTTCCACTCTGCCATATCGCTGTAGCACAGTTGTAATCTCAGCTATGCGTTGTGCAGTTGGATTCCTGGTTTCAGTAGCCATTATAGACTCCAGTATCTGTTTTTGTTCTGGAGTTGGCTTCCATCTTGCACACACAGTTCCCCCGCTGGTAGTGTTCTCCACCACACTCGAGGAACGAACGAACCTAGGCACTATAGTAGAAAGAAATATAGAGGGAAAGAAAACAAAAAATTAAAAGAGTATCATTGTAATGTCAAAGAGGATTAGTCTGGTCTCAGCTTATTTTTAAGGGATCTCAATTTGACAAAAAGTAAGATCAAGATAAGACTAGTTGAACAGCTGGACTGGTTCACGGAGATACGTCTGAAACAAAAGCAAAAAATTGAACACAAATTAAAAGACTTATTCACTTACCTGTAGACTTTCCTCAATCCATTGAAAGCTTTCCACTGTCACTCCTTGCAACATAATTTTTTTGAAGTAACTCTAGAACCCTAGTTCACAAGCCTACACCTCTTAGGACATTCAAACAAGGGAAGGGAATGAGATAGAGAAGGAGAATGAAAAAAAAGGATGGATGGAGAAACATAAATAGGTGAATGGTTAAATGGAAATTACTCAAAGTAGCTAATAGATAGTATGAGAAATTAAATGACTAAATAGTTTTAGTATTTTTGGAAATAAGTCATCCAATGGTTATGAAGGGTAGGTAGCAGAAATATTATTTTATTTTAAACAAGACTCGACAATTTCAATTTTCAAAGAGCTGCTTCTACAATTTTCCATTAAATTTATGCCCCGTGGCTAATAAGTGATCACATGGTTATCTCGGGTAGGTAAGGAAATATTATTTACTTTTTTTATTTTCTTTTAGTGGAGAATCAAGAATTTGGATTTCCAAAGAGTTGCTTCTACAATTTTCCACTAAACTTATGCCTTGTGATAAATAAGTGATCCAATAGTTATGTAGGGTAGACAAGAGAAATATTATTTATTTTTTCAATTTATTAAATAATCTATCATTTCTATTTTCAAAGAGTTGTTTCTATAATTTTCTATAATAATCTAAATGATTATACAAAATATATAAGAGTCTTCTAATGGGATAGATATATGTAATTTATGTGATGGACAATGAGCTTGACTCCTACTATTATACAAATTACAGCACCACCTTTTAAACATGGATAGCTTTAGAGAATGTAGGCATTATGATCCAATATAGTTTTCATTCAGTTTATATGTTGTGCATTCTTTTATAAGGTTCACTTTAGTTTGAATCATATAGAATCACATTTTACTGCACTTTCTAGCTTTATTATTCATGAATGTAAATATAGCTGATGGTTGTTGAGTTGTAGGCTAGAAGCCTTCATAATAGTATGTCATATTTTTATTTACATGATGCACAATGGGTTTGACTTGTTCCATAATACAAATTGCAGCACCACCATTTCAACAAAGGTTACACAATACATACAATAGGTTATTCAATGCTTCAAGTCATTATACATCAATTAGAAAAATCAATCCTATAGATTATACAATAATTCTACACATCAAAATATTTTAGCAAAGTGTAATCAAGGGGTTTATCTAGGAAAATATGACCCTCATAATCCAACAGTCTCTCTAAAGTATTATTTAATAATACATTTATTTATATTTCAGTCACACAATTAAATGGCACATATTCTAAGATATTTTTCACTTTATCATATTTTAGTAATGTGTAATTTATGGGGTTTATCTAAGAATCATAACATAAATTTTTTGAACTCACTCTAGAACCCTAGCTCACAAGCCTACACCTCTTAGAACATTTAAATAAGGGAAGGGAATGAGATAGAGGAGGAGAATGAAAAAAGAGATAGATGGATAAACATAAATAGGTGAATGGTTAAATGGAAATTACTCAAAGTAGATAGTAGATAGTTAGAGAAATTAAATGACTAAATAGTTTTAGTATTTTTTTGAAATAAGTCATCCAATGGTTATGAAGGGTAGGTAGCAGAAATATTATTTTATTTTAAACAAGACTCGACAACTTCAATTTTCAAAGAGCTGCTTCTACAATTTTCCATTAAACCCATGCCCCGTGGCTAATAAGTGATCACATGGTTATCTCGGGTAGGTAAGGAAATATTATTTACTTTTTTTATTTTCTTTTAGTGGAGAATCTAGAATTTGGATTTCCAAAGAGTTGCTTCTACAATTTTCCACTAAACTTATGCCTCGTGACAAATAAGTGATCCAATAGCTATGTAGGGTAGACAAGAGAAATATTATTTATTTTTTCAATTTATTAAATAATCTATCATTTCTATTTTCAAAGAGTTGTTTCTATAATTTTCTAGAATAATCTAAATGATTATACAAAATAGATAAGAGTCTTCTAATGGGATAGATATATGTAATTTATGTGATGGACAATGAGCTTGACTCGTACTATTATAAAAATCGCAGCACCACCCTTTCAACATGGATAGCTTTAGAGAATGTAGGCATTATGATCCAATAAAGTTTTCATTCAGTTTATATGTTGTCCCTTCTTTTATAAGGTTCACTTTAGTTTGAATCATATAGAATCACATTTTATTGCACTTTCTAGCTTTATTATTCATGAATGTAAATATAGCTTATGGTTGTTGAGTTGTAGGCTAGAAGCCTTCATAATAGTCTATCATATTTTTATTTACATGATGCACAATGGGTTTGAATTGTTCCATAATACAAATTGCAGCACCATCATTTCAACAAAGGTTACACAATACATAAATTAGGTTATTCAATGCTTCAAGTCATTATACATCAATTAGAAAAATCAATCCTATATATTATACGATAGTTCTACGTGCATCAAAATATTTTAGCAAAGTGTAATCAAGGGGTTTATCTAGGAAAATATTACCCTTACAATCCAATGGTCTCTCTAAAGTATTGTTTAATAATACATTTATTTATATATTAGTCACACAATTCAATCCCACATGTTCTAAGATGTTTTTCACTATACCATATTTTAGTAATGTGTAATTTATGGGGTTTATTTGAGAGAACATAACCCATGTGATCTAATAATCTTAGTAATGAATTATTCAATATTCCAAGTTCTTACACATAAATCAACCAAATAAATTTTACAACCTACAATAGTTCAATGCATCAAAGCATTGGAAAGGGTGAGGTCGACATGATGGAGCTCAAATTCAACTTGCAAAGGATACTCCAATAGGTATAACTTTTACATATTAAGTAATACACTAAGGATGTATTTTTCCATATTATGACATCATGATTCTATGTCCATCAATAATTATTCTTCAAATCATTTTTTTCCAAAGGCTAGGCATGATATCCTCTCGCATTTAAGTTTAAAATAGAATTTATAATTATCAATTCCTAAATAATAAATATTTTTTAGCTTGGCAATCGAAGCTAAAATATTGGCTCTAGTACAACCTTTTTTATTTCACATGGAATAAATTATAAAAAATTTATTATAAGGTAATTATTAAACCAAAATTTTGTAATATAATTGTTTAAGAGATTATTGAAGATATTTGAGGTTATATTTGTGTATGTCTTCAATTAAAAAATGTTAATTCATCACCCTGATCTATTACATGCTATTTTTTTCAAGAAATGGTTAGGGGTTGATTCTAAGACTAGCCATTTTCGACTTGGGTGCTCTACCAATGAGTAACTAATTCACTTATAAATTGATTCATCTATTGTATGGGTTTAGCTTATCTTTCAACACCCCCCTTGAGCGACACTATAGGTGCTCATGAGTTCTACCCCAGCTTGACATTGGTGATCTAGCTCTAATACCATGATAAGATTTTCATGGATCAACTTGGATTTGAACCTAGAACCATGCCTATAAGGTGTTTTACTTGTAATATATTGGCCCACTTGGTCACTAGCTCATTTATAGTTTATGTGTGACTCATTTTCTAACATTATGATTTCTAGTTACAAGTGAGTGTTCCTTTGATTTTACTCTTAGTAGGCATTTGGTATTTCCAAAATTATCTAATAGTAGATATATGGTGGGGAGAAACAATATGTCACCTCAAAAGATAGTTCTAAGTGTGTGAGTGTTATTAGAACACATGAAATTAATCAAATATATACTTCTATAAATAATTATTTGTTACAATAGGTGAAATATAGATAACAATTAATATGTCTTGACTACAAGTCTATTTTAATTATTTTACTTTGGGTGTCTACAATTAAATATTAATCATGAAAATATGGTATAAAGTTTAATTTTATAGTATAAAAATAAGACATAAACTAAAGAGAATATATAAACTAAAAAGAAGATAGTATAGGAAAAACATAATGTGACACAAATACATTTTTAAACTTGTATTTTATATTTTTTCAATAATATAACACTTATGTAATCATGAATATTATATATATAATCTTATCTTCACATCATATAAAAATACCTTTGTCATATGCAATGCTTGTGATGGAATGCTCACTCTCCCACCCATCTGCATTTTTAATGTTGATTTTGTCATGCCCACATTTTAAACACCTAATGGACACAAAATATGCTAATTAATTTACAACAAACTTTCCTAATTTGAAACTATTGTTTTTATTTTAAATAATAATAACATGGTACACTATTTAAGGCAACAATAAAAGATGTCATTTTGTTAGGAGTGAAGATAGCTATGAATCAATATATATATAATAATAATGTTTACTTCTTTTAGATCAACATAACATACCTCTTGCCTACTCAATATCTCTTTCATTCCATCATGTCTTAGTTCCTCACTCCTAGAATACCTTTTCCTGCAAGTTGTTAACATGACTAGGTGCACACACAAGAAAATGAATGTTTAGCTACTTGATTATCAAGATCAATCATATCATTAGTTTAAACCAAATAATCAAAAGAGTAGTTTATGAATAGATTACAATTAGGGATAGTGTATTTATAACATTAGAGAGAGGTTGGTAGGTTCAAGAAAGCCTTAGAAAGGTAAATCCTAAGGGCCAGATGTAGTCCTAAGGTGCTCAAAGAAGGAAGAATCAGTGCAGTGTTGAGAGGCCATTTTGAAGATAGGAAGTCATTGCTATTTTTTTGGAGATTGTGTTGTTGAAGTCAAAGAAAGAGGCGTTATCTTGTTGTAGACAACAATATACCCCGTCAAAAGAGTGAAAGGTGTAGGCAACACCAAATTCTATCGACCCATGCCATTTTGTTAAGCGGTTTTTTTTGTGAGACTTTGTTTTCAAAATTTGTAGACTTAGAACTTTATGATATCATATGGCCTGGTGAAAGGAAGAAGTTTTTGGTGGAGTGTAAGATCAAAGGAATCCAATCATTTCCTAGAGCTGTTTTTGTCTTCCTGCACTCAAGATCATGCTAAGAAATTCTAAGTAGCTACTAAGAAGCGATCGTGGTTGTAAGTGTTGGAAATATTAATTGCCCTTGAGCCTGTTGTTGCTTCACCTACCTGTCAGGAGCTGTTTTCTCTTTTCCAGTTTTGGGATCTTCATCCCTGCAACTCTTGACTGCTTAGAATTGAATGAGGTAGCTGATTTTGAATTTGGCATTTACTATGGTAGGTAATTTCGAATTTTGAGAGGGAATGTTTGTGAAAGACAAAAGGAATGAAGGTAGATTATTCTGTCAGTTGGAGAAATTGGAAGAAGTCAATTTTTGCAAAAGCAAGTGATTTGCAGCAAGAAGAAAAGTTGCAGCAGCAACAGGGAATGCTCTTATAACATTTTTTAGAGTGTTTACAGTGAGATGGATTGCTCCTGATTGCTCAGTGTTTGCCAGGAACAACAGATAGTTCCAATCGAGCTATGACAGTGATCTCTAAGAAGCTCCTAATTTTTTATGAACTAGTTGAACAATTGATATCTCCCAAAAAATTGTAATAGATATTTGTTTAGTTTTTTTGAAGTTTCATGTTTTATGTATTGTTAATTTCCAATCATCATTTCAAATAGAAGAATAAAATATTGCATGTATCCTCTTGTTTGTTACTCCACATTTTTAGAGATTTGGGTATTTCCAGTTTAGCTGGAAATTAGAGCAGCAACTCTGTGTTTTGTTTTGGATTTAAAATCTTGACATGGTATAAGAGCTCTAGGCCCCAATTCCTTGTGAGTTTGGACATTTTTTTTGTCTGGGTATTTAAGTTTTTTCTGTAGGAGACATGGTTGGAGATGAAGCAAAGAGTTGGCAGCAGTCACTGTCCTTTAATGGATAGAACTATGATGTTTGGGCCAAGAAGATGAAGACCATTATGGTTACAAATGATTTGTGGGATTTTCTCATAAATGGGTTTGTGGATATCACTGACCCAACTGCATTTGCTACTCTCACAAACAACCAAAAGACCTAGTTGAAGGAGTAGAGAAAGAAGGATGCAAAAGCTTTGAGTTTGATCGAAGTAGCCTTGACAAAGGCCATTTTTCCTAGAATAGTAGTAGCTGAGTATGCAAAAGAAGCTTGGGAAATCCTTCAGATCGGTTACAAAGGGACTAATAAAGTCACAGGTGTGAAGATCAAGTTACTTCAAAGAGAGTTTGAGGTTATTGAAATGAAGGAAAGTGAGTCTGTTACATAATTTCAAACAAGGTTCTCGGGTTTGTTAAAGCAACTGAGAGAAAAATGGAGATGTGATAGAGGAGCAAAATATTGTTGAAAAACTCCTTGGATGTCTACTCATGAGGTATGATCCACTCATCATTGCTATTGAAGAGGTGAAGGACCTTTCTACTTTGACAGTGGATGAATTAATGGGTTCTCTCCATACCCATGAGCAGTGCCTAAAAAGGTCTGCTACTTCTTCCCAAGAGAAAGCTTTCCACTGTCACTCCTTGCAAAAGTAAGGCATGCAACTTTCTGAATGGTTCAAAATATGGTTAAATTTTGAAGGAGAAGCGTTCAAACTGATGGAGCGTGTAAATTTTTCGTAGATGACGTTATTTGTTGTCTACATCTCCTTGTTTATGTTGACAGCTTGCTTACACCTTATTAGATCTCATCACGTAATTCATGAAGTTTATCCATAACCCGCTCATTCATCCTCCCATGCTCCTTCAATGCATCCATAGTAGCAGAATACTTTCCCCATAATTGATTTAACCAAGATGTCAAATTTACCTCTCTTTTCTTAACAATGGCTACAATTGCATCATACTTTCCTTGATTATAGGCACTTGACCTGATCCAATGATCTTTTGTCTGAGAGCTTTCTCCTTGAGTGAGCACTTTGGCTGGAACTATTGGAACACCAACCAAGTCTTTCAATCTATCATTTTCTCTTAACATTCTCCCATTGTTCACCTTATACATTTCTCTTTCTCTTATCAATGCCTGGATCTGTGCTTTATTCAATTTTGCAATATCTATCCCAATCTCTGCAGTAACCATAGGATCAGCCTCTCCAACCTTTAGGGTCATTACATGGCCAAATGCCTTTTCTATATCAATCACCACTGATTTCCTATGAGGGGGATACAAAGCCCATATCATCAATGATCCCTCATCAGTATTATATTTAGAACCTGCATACACTTCTGTCACCTTTTCCTTATCAAGTTTGTGTGTATTGTTACTATCTCTTAAGAAGTTGTCAAACACCAATGCAGAATTCAAATCAAGTCCAGGAAAGATCATGACACCAGCATCCTCCAACATTTTCCTTCCCTTTTCAGGAGTCATATTTGTCATCTCATCATCCGCACACTTTCTCAATTGATCCAGCAATTGCTCTTCATTCCCAGAGGTGACAGCACCCGCACCTTCTCTTATTTCTTTCCCCTTCAGTTTGTACAAAAATGCTTTAAACTCTGGAGAAGTTATAAACTCATCATCTGAAACAAATGATCTATATTCCATATGCCGTGCATCAACATCACCGCTTCCAATACTCTGTTCTCTAATTGGGCAAACATATTGCTGAGTTCTTAACCTAGATGCTTTCTTCATTCTGCTCTATGGCATTTCATCCATTGGGGTTTCCTCATCTCCAAAAGTCAATGTTCCCATATCCTGTAGCCCTTGGTTATAACTTTCAACCACTACCTCTGCTTCCTCTTCATCCAGATTTTTGATTATATCATCAAAAGGATAAGGTACATGCTGCTACCTTCCAAAGTTAATCTTTTCTTTGGTTGAATTGATATATCCTTCAGGGTCAAAGTTTTTTTTGGGTGGTCCACTTTTTATATTATAATGCAATGACTTATCATGAATTAAATTATATCCCTCCTTGGCCAATACAGTGAAATCACCAAAGCATAATGTACTAGGCATAAAAGCTTGCTTCCCATAAGAACTGAAAATCATCACACTACTATAATCCATCTGTCTAACAATTTCCAAATATGCAATCCTGTTTGGAACTGTCTTTGGTAGAATAAAAGGGGTACCTTCAAACCCATACACCCTGATCATTGTGGCTCCTTCCAAACAATACCAACCACCCTAATTATGATCAATTGGCCCATTGAAATCTTTGGGATGAAGAAACCTCTTGATCTCATCAGTTAATGAATAATTACAAGGATACTTATACAGTTTATATAAAGTTTTCACAAAATATTCTTCAAAATGTATGAAACTAGCATTGGCAAACCTGCTATCCCAAATAGCAGTCCACAACTGAACAGGCAATACTTCACCCTCCTTACCAATCTGCAAAATTCTCATTTATGGAGGCCATACTCCCAATTCCTGACCAAAATACAACACCAAATGCATCAATAACGAATAATTCCTGAGATGGACAATAGAATCTCCACACTTTATAGCCATCAGTCCTGAATCAAGCTCCTTAGCAATATATGAAGCATAATCAAATGGCCTGGAGTTATGATACTGAATATCTGCTGTGATAATCATTGGCACAATTGACATGAGTTCCGGAGCATCCATCCCCAACACTTGACACACTGAAAAATATGTGTATTTCATGTAAGGTTCAAACAAATCTACATGATAATGAGGACCCTCACTATCTTGCAAAGGTTCTAATTTGCTACCCTGTTTAACTCTGTGAATAGGCAACCTCCAACCCTTATAGATTGTATCCATTCTCGAAAACTCCTTTTCCAACTCTTCGCAGCTGATCTCCTCATTGCAGAACCCTTCCAATTTGAAAACCTCACCCACTGCTTCTTTGGATACATATATCTGTGGTTTTCCAGATGGGTCACATATAGCTTTATGTTTTGGATCATAATTGTCTACAAGCACTTTTACTAACTCTATGAACTTGCACTTGTCATCTAGTTTATCAACTTCGGCCCTAAGCTGTGCTGACCTTCTAGCTTTAGGACCCGAGCCAGGTAATTGATCAATAAGGTCTTGGTTCAACCTTCTTTCAATGCCCTCATGTTCTGCATCAACCTTCTATTTCTTTCCTTTTGAAACACTACTCAGCAAGCTTTCTACCCTTACCCTTTCCAGAACCAGAGGACTCCATTCTCAAGCTTATAGAATCAAAATGCAAAAGCGAAGGAATAGTCACTTATAGTATTCTACTCGAGGCTCTTCAGACTGAAAATCATCCTGGTTCTCTATTCAGCATGCCAATTCACCTGCAATCAATTTCGGAACTGAAGAATTGATTCAATCTTTACTGTGATATCCCGTCGTGCCATTAATGAAGCATGAATGAACACCCATTTGAAACTAGAACTATTGCATCAAGTGTCCTTTCGATGAGAGATTTTCAAATCTGGGGCGAAATCCCTTTTCAATGTCTATTACATCTTTCGCCAGGACATAATGTAGTCTTATCGACATCTGGGATGCAAAAAAAATGATGACTGTTGCTCTTGT
Organism: Sequoiadendron giganteum; assembly: GCA_007115665.2. Lineage (NCBI taxonomy): Eukaryota > Viridiplantae > Streptophyta > Pinopsida > Cupressales > Cupressaceae > Sequoiadendron > Sequoiadendron giganteum. The sequence continues at coordinate 178,588,975 of CM021102.1, forward strand.
TTTTTATATCGCTATAACACTTCTGAGTCGGGGAGATGTCACATACAATTCATTGTCTCATATCGATATGTATTTATTCAAGTCATAGTTGTTGAGAAAAAATCACCCTTTCACCGATGAATTCTCCCTTCGGCATATCCACCAAGTTCTCTCACCGAAGAAATAAACCACACCAATGAAACAATACCTTCGGCAAGACATAATATCTTCGGGAAGACCTATATCGATGCCAAATGTTTTACCAATATCACACTTATTCGGTGAAACTCACCCCAAGCCACCTGCCAATATAACTCCAAACTTTGTTGAAACCTTATGTCGAAATTTCCTCTCCTGGAGATGCACATCTCTGTTGGCATATCTACTGAGTCGGCAAGACCCCAACACTTTCTCTAATAACTTTTTGGATTCCCCCATATTAAGTTTGGGAAGACAACAATCATCTCACCCAGACCTTCACCGAAGCACATAAGTCTTACCGAAACATTTGTTTGCAAGCCAATCGGTAAAACTAAATGGTTTCGCTGTGACATCCTTCCAATACCAATCGGTTTGGCCGAAATGACCCCTCCACATGCTAGTCAGCAAGACCAACTAAATTTGCTGTGACATTATGATGATGCCCTAGCATATGCCAATATGAATCTTCTTAGTCACCAAAACAAAAGAAAAGTCTTGTCGATTGTCTGCAACCAATACATGTTAGTAAAAAATATATCTCGGCGAGACTTTCACTATGTCTTGCCGATATGGGTCTTTCAATGAAATCAGAAGAGGTAAATGGATTCAAAATGGGTCATATAACAAAGAATACGCAAGACAATGCAAAGAGGGGATTTTATGCTTATGGTAAGGACTTAATGTTGGAAACTCATGAATCCAATAGACTGTAAAAATTCAAAATTTTACAGTTCTAACAGTGGCTCCATCTAGGGATGAATGATAGCAAGATCATTGCAAGGATTCAGATTTCTGGATGAGCAGACCAAACTCAAGATGATGGAACATGTGAGCATGATGGAACATATGGCAATGAAAAAGAATGAGACCCTATACAACTGTACATGGAAAAGAGTTTTGAAAAAGGAAAATCAGGATTGTCCATGTACTTGCAAATCCTATTTCCTTTATATCCTAGACTACTGTGCATGGAAAATAATTTTGAAGAGAATCATCAAGAGTTGTCCATGTACTGGCAACCCTCAATCCTCTATGTTATCTTAAGAGAAAAAATGTTTCAAAAATTGCCCATGTATAGGCAATTCCTGATCCTCACCAGCCATATTTTGCAAGTAGTATGAGTCTTCACCTTTCTTTCCAACCACAACAAAAGAACCTAGCCACAAGGCTTCAATCTTCCCATGTTTTCCCTTCTCCTAGCACCTTGCATTCCACATCAATACCAAATCACTTTCTCCAAATTTCCTGTCCTTTTCCTTTTTGTCAAATAAATACTTCATCTGTGTCTACAGCTTTATATTCTGATTTTGAGCCACCCTCCTGATTTCATCCAGTTCAGCTAGCTGCTCCATTCTTTCCTCCATAGGTTTAGGAATATCCAAATCTTCCTGGAGAACAAACTTGTAGACTGGTAACAAATTCTGCATAGGCATCCTTGCCTGTGCTCCATACACTAACTCAAATGGGGACTTCCCAATTGCCTTCTTCACCGTAATTCTATGAACCCATACAACCAATCTTAATTTCACATCCCAAGCCTTCTTGTTCTGACCTAGCATCCTTCTTATAATCTTCAGAAGACTCTTATTGCTAGATTTTGCTTGTCCATTAGCCTGTGGATGATAAGGAGCTGCATAAGAGATAACAATACCATATGTGCTAAAAAAGCCTCTAAATTCATCTGATCTGAAACACATTCCATTGTCAGTGATCACCCTCATTGGGGTACCGAATCTAGTAATGATATTATCCATCAGGAACTGTGTCACCACCTTACTTGTAGCTTGTTTAGTTGGAATTGCCTCTATCCATTTGGTAAAATAATCAGTGGCCACCAATATCCATCTATGTCCACCACTTGATTTTTCTTGTATTTCCTCAATAAAATCGATTCCCCATTGATGAAAAGGGGCATCAACCTGCATGGGTCAAAGTGGAAAAGCCCCCTGATACTTCAATTTTCCAAAGAATTTCTAGCAAGCTTCACACTTCCTTACATGTGCAAAAGAGTCATTAAAGACTTTTGGCCAATAGTATCCTGCCCTGAGAATTTTTTGAGCAGTTGTTTTTGCTGAGTAATGTCCTCCACAAACTCCTTCGTGCATTTCACTCAAAACATGTTTAGATTGAAATTCATCTAGACACAACAATAATATACCATCCCTATTTTTATAAAATAAATCTCCATTCATAAAAACATATATAGATGCCTATAACTTCAATGTTCTTCTCTGGTTGTCATTCATTTGCTCTGGACATTTCATGTATTTAAGATAATGCATAATATATGTATACCACTGAGTATGTTCAATGCTTGCAATTACATTTTCTTCTTCTATATTGCAAATCTGATTTGCTTTTCCCATTAGTTTAGCCAAACCCTGACCTCTGACTAGTTTAGTAATTTGTATCTCTATGTCAAATTTTGGATTTTGTTGATCCATTTGCATCTTTTACCTATTACTTCAAACTGTGTCAGAATATCTTTGACTGCTGCATGAGGAACATAAGCAACTACCTTAGCTCCAACAAGATATGGTCTGAAAGCTTTTACAACTTTCACTAGTGCAAATTCTTGCTTCTCCATTATATCATACTTCAATTCAGATCCCTGTAATGACTTACTGAAGAAAGATACAGGCTGTTCATGACCATCTTCATTTTTCTATAGCATAACAGCTGCAACAGTGTGCATTGAGGCAAATGAAAAAATCTGAAAAGGTTTTGAAAAGTCAGGAGACTTAAGAACAAGTGCCTCATAATGGCTCACATTTAATATGAGAATATTGATCAAATCAGCAAATGCCACATCCATGGCTCTTTGAAAAGTCACCCCTGCATTAGTAAGACCAAATGGCATTCTCAAATAGACATATGTTCCCCAAGGAGTCATGAATGTTGTTTTGTATTGTTCTGATTCTTTAACCTTAACCTGATTATACCCTGAAAATCCATCCATCATAGATAATAATTCACAACCTGTCACTTTATGCTGTACAACCTCCATATTTGGCAGAGGATAATTGTCCTTAAGGGATGCTATGTTTAGATTCCTAAAATCTACACATAATCTGATATCTCCATTTTTCTTTCTGACAGGAACCAAATTTGAAACCCACGTTGAATGTCTGATAGGTTTAATAATTCCACCATCTCTGAGCTTTGTTAATTCCTCTTGCATCTTAGACCCTAGAGTTGGATTATAGGTCTTTGCTTTTGTCTGAATGATTTAGCATCTGGTTTCAATGGTATTTCATGCTGAAACAAGTCTTCTCTATATGCTTTTAGATCTTCATAAGACCAAGCAAATACGTGTTTATATTTTCTCAACAATTCAATCACCATTTTTCTAATTGTGGGACTTATCTTTTTACCTATGTATACCTTTTTTGGTGCCATCTCAGTTCCCAAATTAATTTCTTCGATATCATTTTTTCCAACTGGTGTTTTCTTCACAAAAGACCGATCATTCCCATCATATACCCTCTCAAGTGCCACCAGCCCTTTAGGAAGCTTATTGGTTTTAAGTTGCAAAATCTCTTTCCCAAATACTATTTCTTTTCCATCAACTTCTTCAACAAAGGCATTAAAGTCGATCTCTTGGGCTTCATACTGGTCTATACAATGAAGGAATTTCAAAAGATCAGTGTCATCGTTAAAAACTTGCCAATTATATACATTATCAGGCACATCAGGCCTAATTTTGAGTTCAATTTGTGATACTCCAGCCAATGTAATATCATCTTTCTTCAACGCTACATTAGCTAGAAAATCTGCCATTATATTCTTCAACCTATCTACCCACTCAATTGAAAAGGTGTCAAGCAACTCAATTGTATCCCATATAGCATTTCTATATTGCTTTAGTCTTTTGTTTTTTGCTGTATATTTTGACCTAACTTGTGAGACAACTAACTCTGAATCTCCCAGGACAGCCAGCAACTTGATTTTATGTTTCACTGCTATATTCAGCCCAGTTAATAGAGCTTCATATTCCGCCACATTATTTGTACATTCAAAAGTTTACAGGAATGAATACTTAAATGTAATACCTTCAGGCAAAACAAATACTATCCCAGCTCCATTGCCTTCTTGGTTGCAAGCTCCGTCAAAATACATTTTCCACACACCATTGTGGTTCTGTGCAGCATGCTTCTCAATAGGATCACTATTAGTCAATTCTGGTTGTGCTGGCTTTATATTGAAACTCTCAAGATCCACATCACAAAAATAGTTGATTTGATCTTGTGGCACATAATCAATAAGCTGATTCATCCTTGGTTCCCTGTACAACTTCACCTCTTGGCCATTTACTGGAATTGTTGCATAAGATAGATCGAATTGGACATTTCCACCAATAGTTGTTGTCCATTGTCTTGATAGAAGCATACCGAATTAAGGAGGGGTTTCAATCACTGTTATATCAATATTGTAAGCTACTTTAGGATAAGTAGCTAGCTTGACTTCTACATCTTTCATTATACCCACCACAGGAATAGGTCGGTTATCCATCGCATAACATTTTCCTTCATATGTATCCACCTACATGCCTAGCTATTTCATCACTCCTACTGGCATAATATTCATGGCAGCACCAGAATCTATCATGCAATTCCTCACTAATTTGATATTTATGAGTAATGTAGTAAAGAAAGGATCAACTTGTGGCAGACTTGTCAATACATTACTCAAACAAATTTCTAGAATGTTCACTTTATCCTGCTTATTTTTAGCAGTCACTTTATTTTCAGAAGCTACATATTTTTCACATTCATTTGTTATCAATTGTACTACACTATCCTTGTATTCTTTAATTTTCATCATTTCAAGAAGTGGGACAGACATCTTTACCTGAGATAAAGCTTGAGTGAAATCAAAAGAAGAACCTTCTGCTTTAATCACTTTCTTTTGTTCTGATGTTTCTCCTTTGTTCTCTTCCTTTTCCCTCCTACCTGACAGATCTGTCTTTTGAATTTCTTTGTGTAATTCTTTTACTGCCTCCTTTTGGATAGGATTTTGTTTGCTTTCTTCATGTTGTTTGTTTTCAGTCTTTTTTGACACTCCTTGTACAACTTTCCGATCTTTCATAAAGATACCCCTAGGGACACCTTCCTTCTCATTTATTGTCCTATTTCTCAACCAGTATTTACTCTTTCCTTCCTCAACTACAACAATAGTTAATCTCTCTATTTCCTCATCAGTAAGTCTCCTCACACTACTGTGAGAGGGAACCTCAACAGGTGGTGGTTCTACATAATCATCCTCAGAATCAGAAAAGACCTGCTACTCAGCCATATGGATTTTGTACCTTTGCTCTGCAACATCATATTCATAACCTTCTTCCTCCAAGGATGAATATCTCTCCTCAATATGGTGAAGAGCATTTGAAGTTAAGTAGACCTTGTGATTTTCTCCACCATCTCCCATCAACACTCCCTCCTCTTGCATCTTCTAGGATACAACACAATATTCAGGGGAATGTGGCTTATCACAAACTTCACAAAAATAATTATTATTCACCATATACATTCCCTTTTTTCTCAATGGATCAGGAGTATCCTTGTCTCTAGGCCTATCTGTCATAGGTTTTCCATCTTTCCAATTTGTGCATAGCATGCAACCTAGGCCTATCCTTCCTATATGTGTTCTCCTGCTTATATTGATAATTATTGTTCTGTTGAATAGCCCTAGGGTTGTCTCTCTTATTCATTATCCCAATAGCCTTTCTATTGTTCTCAATTTTTAATGCTATCTTTTGTGCTTCAGTAAGTCCCTTGGGAACCTGTTTCTCAATTCATACCCTGTTTTAGGGTCAAATGCATTCAGGTGGACACTTAATGCTACTGAGTCTGGTAACTTTGATCCAGGAGGTATTCTATTCTGTAGTTTATTGAATCTTCTATTAAAATCAAAGATTGAATCATTCTGACCCTTCTGAATTCGCATTAGTTCATGGAGAGCAGCATCTAGTGCACTCAGATTCCCAAATTGTTCAAGAAACTGATATTGAAATTTTTGGAAAGAATAAATAGAAGTTGTTGCTAGACTATTGAACCAATCCCTAGCTTCCTCAATAAGGGACATCATGAATAACCTCATATGAAAATCTTCATAAGGTACATCCAAATCTTGAATAAAAGCATTGAAACTCCTAAAATGATCCTCGGCAGTGATTGCATTACTCCCTGTGAATTTAGGCACCAAACTTCTCCAAGAACCATCCATAGGATAAGGGCACAACTGAAACCCTGCCAAATCAAACTGTCTGATCATAGTAGTATATTGATACTGATACATAGGGTTATTATATTGTAAATTTTGTTGTGGCACATGATGCTGACCAGGAGGTGGATAATTATTTATATGTTGTGTAGGAATATGCGGTGGACGATTTGGCTATCTATATTGATTCCCAATTTGATAGTGAGGGATCTTTGGTGGTTGAAAATTCCCAGCACCATGATTATTATGTTTATGGGGTGGTATATACTTTGGGGGAGAGCCAGATCCCTGAGGAATATTATGAGCTTTCTGCAACTTGAACTCTTTTATTGCTTGAATCATTTGGGCCTTTTCTTGCTCTTCCCTCTCCCTTTTCTGAGACTCAAACTGTGCTTTAATTTCATCATAAGTTAAAGATTCATAATCTTCTTGATGAACTTCCTAATTAGTAAGTTCATTCTGATTACCCTGTATCTTTTGGTCATATTCATGTTGAATTTTGAGTCGTTCAGCTTCGAGTCTAGCTTCAAATTCGGCTTGTTTCTGAGCATTGTAAAAAGGATTCCTCAGATCCTCCGGAGTACAAGGCTCTTCAGTTGAACTATCTTTCCATTTGTCAAAACAATTCTCACCAAAAGGTATTGATGATTTGTCTTTATTCGTCAAGAACATGTCCTCACTTTTCCCTTCACCCTTGTCAACCTTATTATCTTTATGCATCCACCTACCATCGCTAGGAGGAGCTCTGGAATGACCCCCCCTAAATTGAGATCTTCTTCCATTCATATTGCAATATTCAAATCAAAGTTGCCACTCACTTTTTGAAAATGAGAAAAATATTGTTACCTACTGTTCCCAGTGGACTCTGTATATATAGGACTTTTAACTCTATGATTAAGGCACAGATTCTTTATTGTCCCTAGTGGAGTCACCAATTTGTTAGCTCTCAAAAACGCAAGTTTCAACCATGAAAGGTTGTCAAGCTTCCATGACGTTTTATGGTAACAAAACAAGGTTTTGGAACAATTAAACCTTCTACTCTTTAGATGTTGCTAGACCTAGGCGGGTATACCTATTTGAATTAAGCAGATTTGACTTTTGGTCTTCTCTTATTGCCCTAATTTATCCAAGATGGCAATTTGAAATGGATAAAATAAAACAATTTTGGTACAACTAGCACAATAATATTCAAAACTAAAACCTAAAATGCTCAAAATGACAGATAAAAGATTGTGAGTGAAACTAGAGGATGAAAACGAAAAGACCAGTGCCTTATAGGGTTTACGAAGTCAAGAAAATCTAAAACAAGTTTACTTGTTTTGGCAGACATTCAAGTTGTTTAGCATTTTATTTGGTTTATAACTTGTATAAACATGCAATATTGTGATTATTGAGTTCTTCTTAATAATCCAATTGATATTCCCTAATTACTATGATCAATTCAAAGAATTTAATCTTTACTAGAAAGAAACAATTAATTGATCATACAAGTATAGCAAATGTGCATCGATGAACTATGTAAATACTTGTTTACACTAATTCAAATAACCAGGAAACACCATTACTGAGACAACTTCAATAACACCCTTCAACAAATATCATAAACAACTGATACCATAAACATCGCACCATCATATTAAATTTTCATTGATATCTCCATGATTTTCATATGCTACCAGTCTCATCCTTCTTCAAAATTGTATATTGTTGTATCTTCTCTCTTCTCTAACTAATCTTCTTCGCTCCCTTACATTGTTTTCAAAATGATCATTTATACATTGAGAAGATGAAAGGACACGTCCTTTCATAAATAAGCATAACTAAATATAAAACAAAAGGCAGAGAATAATTAGGCTCTAGTTAGCCACAAATGAGTTTTAGCAAGATGGTCCAAATAGTCTTGGTGCTTGTACGTGTCCACATCTTCAACAACATTCCGAATCGTGATTTCCATCTTGACCATTTCCTCTTTTTGCTCACTCACTTCCTCCAGTGCTGTATCCTTTACAGAAGATGTCTTCATGATTCCATTTAGTACTACATCGCATTCTTTCCTCCATCTATTGGCATCTTTCAACTCCCCTTTACTATAAGAGAATGCAATCACAGTCTTCCTGGCAGCTTCAACTAATCCCTTTTTATCCCCCAGTAATTCTTCATAGAATTTTTGATGGCGACTGACAATATGATTTGTAGCTTCAAGTGCAGCACTGCTAATCTCATCATGTGGGGCCAATTCATGAAATTTATCCATAACCCACTCATTCATCCTCTCATGCTCCTTCAATGCATCCATAGTAGCAGAATACTTTCCCCATAATTGATTTAACCAAGATGTCAAATTTACCTCTCTTTTCTTAACAATGACTACAATTGCATCATACTTTCCTTGATTATAGGCACTTGACCCGATCCAATGATCTTTTGTCTGAGAGCTTTCTCCTTGAGTGAGCACTTTGGCTAGAACTATTGGAACACCAACCAAGTCTTTCAATCTATCATTTTCTCTTAACATTCTCCCATTGTTTGCCTTATACATTTCTCTTTCTCTTATCAATGCTTGGATATGTGCTTTATTCAATTTTGCAATATCTATCCTAATCTCTGCAGTAACCACAGGATTAGCCTCTCCAACCTTTAGGGTCATTACATGGCCAAATTCCTTTTCTGTATCAATCACCACTAATTTCTTGTGAGGGGGATACAAAGCCCATATCATCAATGATCCCTCATCAGTATTATATTTAGAACCTGCATACACTTCTGTCACCTTTTCCTTATCAAGTTTGTGTGTATTGTTACTATCTCTTAAGAAGCTGTCAAACACCAATACTGAATTCAAATCAAGTCCAGGAAAGATCATGACACCAGCATCCTCCAACATTTTCCTCCCCTTTTCAGGAGTCATATTTGTCATCTCATCATCCACACACTTTCTCAATTGATCCAGCAATTGCTCTTCATTCCCAAAGGTGACATCACCCACACCTTCTCTTATTTCTTTCCCCTTCAGATTGTACAAAAATGCTTTAAACTCTAGAGAAGTTATAAACTCATCATCTGAAACAAATGATCTATATTCCATATGTCGTGCATCAACATCACCACTTCCAATACTCTGTTCTCTAATTGGGCAAACATATTGTTGAGTTCTTAACCTAGATGCCTTCTTCGTTTTGCTCTATGGTGTTTCATCCATTGGGGTTTCCTCATCTCCAAAAGGAAATGTTCCCATATCCTGTAGCCCTTGGTTATAACTTTCAACCACCGCCTCTGCTTCCACTTCATCCAAATTTCTAATCATATCATCAAAAGGATAAGGTACATGTTGCTACCTTCCAAAGTTAATCTTTTCTTTGGCTGAATTGATATATCCTTCAGGGTCAAAGTTTTTTTTGGGTGGTCCACTTTTCATATTATAATGCAATAACTTATCATGAATTAAATTATATCCCTCCTTGGCCAATACAGTGAAATCACCAAAGCATAATGTACTAGGCATAAAAGCCTACTTCCTATAAGAACTGAAAATCATCACATTGCTGTAATCCATCTGTCTAACAATTTCCAAATATGCAATCCTGTTTGGAACTGTCTTTGGTAGAATAAAAGGGGTACCTTCAAACCCATACACCCTGATCATTGTGGCTCCTTCCAAACAATACCAGTCATAATTGTCCGCAAGCACTTTTACTAACTCTATGAACTTGCACTTGTCATCTAGTTTATCAAGTTCTGCCCTAAGCTGTGCTGACCTTCTAGCTTTAGGACCCGAGCTAGGTAATTGATCAATAAGGTCTTGGTTCAACCTTCTTTCAATTCCCTCATGTTTTGCATCAACCTTCTGTTGCTTTCCTTTTGACACACTACTCACAGCAAGCTTTCTACGCTTACCCTTTCCAGAACCAGAGGACTCCATTCTCAAGCTTATAGAATCAAAATGCAAAAGCCAAGGAATAGTCACTTGCAGTATTCTGCTTGAGCTCTTCAGACTGAAAATCATCCTGGTTCTCTGTTCAGCACGCCAATTCACCTGCAATCAATTTCGAAATTGAAGAATTGATTCAATCTTTAATGTGAGATCCCGTCGTGCCATTAATGAAGCACAAATGAACACCCATTTGAAACTGGAACTGTCGCATCAAGTGTCCTTTTGGTGAGAGATTTTCAAATTTGGGGCAAAATCCCTTTTCTACGTCTATTACATCTTTCGCCAGGATAGAATGTAGTCTTATCGACATCTAGGATCCAAAAAAATTGATGACTGTTGCTCTTGTTTTTTATATTGCTATAACACTTCTGAGTCGGGGAGATATCACATAGAATTCATTGTCTCATATCGATATGTATTTTTCAAGTCATAGTCATTGAGAAAATATCACCCTTTCACCGACGAATTCTCCCTTTGGCATATCCACCAAGTTCTCTCACCGAAGAAATAATACCTTCAACAAGACATAGTATCTTTGGGAAGACCTATATCGATGCCAAATGTTTTACCAATATCACTCTTATTCGGTGAAACTCACCCCGAGCTGCCTATTGGTATAACTTCCAAACTTCGGTGAAACCTTATGTCGAAAGTTCCTCTCCTGGAGATGCACATCTCTGTTGGCATATCTACTGAGTTGGCAAGACCCCAACACTTTCTCCAATACTTTTTCGGATTCCCCCGTATTAAGTTCGGCAAGACAACAATCAGCTCGCCAGACCTTCACCAAATCACATAAGTCTTACCGTAACATTTGTTTGCGAGCCAATCGGTAAAACTAAATGGTTTCGCTGTGACATCCTGCCGATACCAATTGATTTGGCCGAAATGACCCCTCCACATGCTAGTCGGCAAGACTAACTGAATTCGCTGTGACATTATGATGACGCCCTAGCATATGCTAATATGAATCTTCTTTGTCGCCAAAACAAAAGAAAATTCTTGCCGATTTTTTGCAACCAATACATGTTAGTAAAAAATATATCTCAGGGAGACTTTCACTATGTCTTGTTGATATGGGTCTTTCAATGAAATCAGAAGAGGTAAATGGATTCAAAATGGGTCATATGACAAAGAATACGCAAGACAATGCAAAGAGGGGATTTTATGCTTATGGTAAGGACTTAATGTTGGAAACTCATGAATCCAATAGACTGTAAAAATTCAAAATTTTACAGTTCTAACACACGTCTCCTGCCAGGTAGTCATGTTGGGCGAGAGAGGAGCAATTCAGTTGGAGTTGTGTTTGTAGTGGTTTAAAGTGGATTGGTTATGATTTATTGAGGTTTACCAAATTCGTTTACCATGCTGGCATGAAAACATAGGATTTTTATGTTGTGCCTTCTTTTATAAGGTTCACATTCGTTCTAATCACCTACACTCATATTTTATTATCCTTTTGAATTTTATTATCTATGGTTTATGCTTTTCAAGACGTTATGTTTAAATACATCTGATGAACTATGGGTTTGATGTATCATTGTACAATTTTGTTCATGTTGACATCTAAACGTAGTTTCTATTCATTTTATATGTTGTGTATGTAGAGTTCCCTTGCATGTAGATATATTTTATGGTTTTTGAGAAGTAGGCTATAAGACTTTCTAATATATGTCATATTTTAATTTATGTGATGGACAATAAACTTGACTCGTACTATTATACAAATTGCAGCACCACCCTTTCAACATGGGTAGCTTTAGATAATGTAGACATTGTGATCCAATATAAATTTCATTCGATTTATATGTTGTGCCTTCATTTATAAGGTTCGCTTTAGTTTTAATCATCTAGAATCACATTTTATTGCCCTTTCTGGCTTTATTATTCATGGATGTAAATATATTTGATGGTTGTTGACTTGTAGGTTAGAAGCCTTCATAATAGTATGCCATGTTTTTATTTACATGATGCACAATGGTTTGACTTGTTCCATAGTAAAAATTGTAACACCGCCATTTTAACATGGTTACACAATACATATATTAGGTTATTCAATGCTTCAAGTCTATGGGTAAAGGGGGAGAGGAGCAAAAGTAAAACAGAGCAGAAAACATAGAGCATACAACAGTAAGAGAAAACTAATGCAAATGCAATTAAAGGTTTCTCACAAAACGTAGGTTAAAACACAATGGAAAATATATAGATTAAAATTCATATATTCATTAATCTGGATAAATACAGAAGCTTCGATGTCTTGTTTTCTTCCTTACACCTTGTTCTTGCTACTTTTTGCAGAGTTGCATTTCTCTCTTTCTGCTTCTTGTGTGTTACACAATGACAACAAAAACAACAATAGAACTAAAAAGCTATGGTGGCCATAAAGAGAATAAAATATTACTATTTTTACTACCCACAAACTATGTGAGAGTAAATAGGCAGTTAATGTAGATCAACTCAAATCTCTCAAAAATATTCTCCAAAAAAATTCCCAAAAATTTACCTTAAATGCAAATACATAGGCTTAGCTAGAGGGGATTTGCAAAATTTAATAGTTGAGATTATATATTTCTAACAAAGTCCTTATACATCAATTAGCAAAATCCATCTTATAGATAATAGGATAGTTTACACATCAAAATATTTTAGCAAAGTGTAATCAAGGGGTTTATCTAGGAAAATATGACCCTCGTAATCCAAAGGTCTCTCTAAAGTATTATTTAATAATAAATTTATTTATATATTAGTCACACAATTCAATCTTGCATGTTCTAAGATATTTTTTGCTTTACCATATTTTAGTAAAGTGTAATTTATGGGGTTTATCTCACAAAACATAACCCATGTGATCTAAGAATCTCAATAATGAATTATTCAATATTGCAAGTTCTTACACATCAATCAACACAATCAATTTTACAACCTTCAATAGTTTAGTGCATCAAAGAATTTTTGGAAAGAGTGGCATCAACATCATGGAGCTCAAATTTAACTTGCAAATAATACTCCAATAGGTACATTTTTTTTGTTATAATAAGTAGTACACTAAGGATATATTTTTCCATATTCTGACATCATGATTCCATGCCCATCAATAATTATTCTTCATATTTTTTTCCAAAGGCTAGGTGTGATATCCTCTTGCATTTAATTTTAAAAAAGTGTTTCTAATTATCAATTACAAACTAATAAATATTGTTTTAGCTTGGCAATCCACTCTAAAATATTGGCTCTAGAACAACCTTTGTTATTTCACATGAAATGCATTATATAAAATTTTATTATAAGGTAATTATCAAACCAAACTTTTGTGATATAATTGTTTAGGAGATGATTGAAGATATTTGAGGTTATATTTGTGTATGTATTCAATTAAAATGTTAATGCATCACCCTGATTTACATGCTACTTTTTTTCAAGAACTAGTTAGGGGTTGATTCTAGGACTAGCCATTTTCTACTTGGGTGCTCTACCATTGAGTAACTAATTAACTTATAAATTGATTCATCTATGGTATGGTTTTATCTTATCTTTCAACACCCCCTTGAGCCACACTATAGATGCTCATGGGTTCTAGCCTAGCTTAACATTGGTGACCTAGCTCTAATACCATGATAAAAATTTCATGGATTAACTAGGATTTGGACCTAGAACCATGCCCATATGTTGTTTAACTCATAAGCTATTGACCCACTTGTTCATTGGTCCATTTATAGTTTATGCATGACTCATTTTATAACATTATGATTTCTAGTTACAAGTGGGTTTTTCTTTGTTTTACTCTTAGTAACCATTGGGTATTTCCAAAATTGTCTAATAGTAGAGATATGGTGGGAAGAAGCAACATGTCTCCTGAAAATATAGTTCTAAGTGTGTGAGTGTTATTAGAACACGTGAAATTAATCAATATATACTTCTATGAATAATTATTTGTTATAATGGGTGAAATGTAGATAAAAATTAATGGATTCACTACAAGTGTATTGTAATTATTTTACTTTGGGTGCCTATAGTTAAATATTAATCATAAAATATGGTATAAAGTTTAATTTTATAGTATAAAAATAATACATAAACTTAAGAGAATATATAAACTAAAAATAAGATAATACAGAATAAAACATAAAGTGACACAAATGTATTTTTAAACTTGTATTTTCTATTTTTTCAATCATATAACACTTATGTATACATGAATATTATATATAATAATATTATCCTAACATCATACAAAAATACCTTTTCCATATGCAATGCCCGTAATGGAACTATCACTCTCCCACTCATCTACATTATTTAATGACAATTTGAAGTGGCTCTCTAGCAGCCCACTACCTCATGCTATCCTGCACAATAGCCTATCTCACCAAAATGTGAGTTCTTTTTTTATTTGTCTGCTCTACCGCTACAACTTGTGGTGGTGGGTTTGGAAGTATCCCCTACTATGGGTAAGGCTAAGGGATCTACAACTGTTCTTATTAGGGGTGCTAAGTTTTTTGTTGATGCTATGAGGTATGATGATGTAGGGGTATGCTCTATGTGCCCATTGAAGTGTGTCATTTGTGCTCGTGTTATCTCCCTCTGGTAGGAGATTTGTGTTAGAATTGATTGTTTCTCAAAAATGGGACTAATCTACAAATTCTTCTATTTGTGGCCTTCTCTCCTGGATCTTAACCTCTAGATCACAAAGCATTGGAAACCCTTAGTGGGAAGTATTTAGATTTATCCTTCTGCTAGATTTTTTTGTTGTTGTTGGTTATGCTTTTCTTGAGGATAGGTAGGAAGCTTTAAATCATGGTCTTTGGTTATGGGAGTCTCATCCCTATCTTTGAGGCCTTAGGTTCACTGTAGTTCTACCCTTTGAAGGAAATCATTGATACTATGCATGTTTTGGTGTAGGGAAAACTGTAGTGCTGGCAAATTCTAGGAATCAGGCAAGTCAAAATTGGCAAATTTACCATACCCAACAGGGTGTCCAAATCACTCGGATTTTATGAACTATCAGTCCAATGCATGTCCGTTCGCCAACGGTTTTTTTTATGATAATTTTTTAGGCAATAAATTTGCCATAACAGACTATGCGTTTTCAATGGACCGATTAATATTTTCACTTGAAATGTCGGGAGCATGTCATAAAATACCTACATATTCGCCAATACTATTAAAACAACATTATATGAGGACCCATTTCGCCAATTAAAATTTACAAATAGTTGCTTGTGAAGACCCATTTCGCTAATTAAAATTTATAAATAGTTGCTTATGAGGACCTATTTCGCCAATAACATTTAATAATAATTACATTTGAGGACACATTTCACCTTGAAAATTACAAAGTTGAAAACGTAGACTTAAAGGTGAGTGATCATTTCTTCATACTATTATTAGTTATAATAATAATATTTCTTTATCTGTTTTCCATTCTTGCTTCAGTCTTAAAGATGATTTTGAGTAGGGAATGGGATCTATATTCTCTATTGGTCTATCCTTCTTAAACAAGAAGAGTTTTTTTCTAGCTTTTATTCGAAGTGAGAGATCAATATGTCGAGCAGCAAGGGTAAAACTCCTCAAGATAATGAAGAGACTGGGAGGCCATCAAAACGACCAAAACGTGGAGGTACCATACAGTCTTACTTTGGAATTGGCAAAGCTTCTAATCCATCAAATCAAGGTGGAGCTACATCATCAACTCTTCCATGAAATACTATTGAAGAAGGCATTCACAATACCTCACCACCACAGGAAGGTCAAGATGAGATTGCCATTGAGTTAAATCAAAATGTATCAAATGAGGATGGAAATACCGCAAAAGATGTTCCAAGGGATACCTTGGTTAGCTAGAATGAAATAATTTACTTGGATGAGGATGATGTTGGTAGCAAGAAAAGAAAAGAAAAATCAAAATTGGGGTACGAGTGGGAAATGACAAGGAATTTTCAACTTGGTTGGTTGTCAAAATACCCATTCATTGTACAAGTGGGGGTAGCAAACGAAAATGATATTGAAAGCAAAACAAAGGTCAAATGTAAAATTTGTAGTTTGAAATGTGGAAGAGACAAGATGTTGCAGCTAAAGCTTGACACTATAGAAAAGCATATCAGTAAAGTTTACGAAAAATAAATCATAGACGGAAAGGAACAATCAGTCATATGATGGGAATCAAGGGAAAAATGTCTTCTTGTTAAGTATTCCGCGGATTATGAAGAGCGTAACCATAGAATGTCGAAGCTTGATAAATTTCAAGGTACACTTGAGGCTCATTTTGGAAAAGCCATGGCAACATCAAATCTATCAAAAACTGTTCAGATGAGTGTTTTTCTTCATATTTTGTCTAGAGGGCATCCTATGACAGACTACCCAGAATATTTTTGATTTATTATCTTAGTTAAGTGTTCCCCACTTTCCCTTCTCACATTGGTCAGTAAATGCTGGATGGGAATGGGTGAACTATCTTTTTGCAGTGGAAAAGGAAGATTTAAAGGAGAAAGTAAAAGAGTCAAATTTCATTGCATTATCTTTAGATGAAGCTACTATAGTAGACAATATTTCTTGGGTCTGTATGCATTTGTATACTGTAGAACAATTTTTTTTCCAAGCTCATCTTCTTTATATTCACAAAATGAAGGATAGTTCAACATTGCAAAATCCATTTGAACTAGTCAAGAAATATTTGAATGAAATTGCAGGTATGGATGAATTGACAATTGCCAGAAAGTTGGTGTGTGTAGGAGCTGATGGAGCTATAGTGATGCAAGGTCAAAGGAGCGGTGTTTGCACAAAGTTACAAACTACTTGTGCCCCATACATGCTTGGCATTCACTACATGGCCCACATAATGAATTTAGCATTCAAAATTGTAAGCAAGTTTCCTATAGTATCAAAATTTGAAAATCTAGTTCGCGAGATTCACGCATACTTTTGTCGAAGTCCCAAACATTTCCAAGAATTTTAACATTTTGCTGAGGGAATAACACTAAGAAATAAAATTCTCAAGGATGTCGATACCATATGGATCTCCCTACATGGACCAACACAATGAGTTGTTTCAGAATATCAATCCTTTATTGGAGTGATGTACGAGCATCGCAACATTGTAGACAAAGCTCCTGACCTCTTACATAGGTTAAGCGATATAGAGACACTCTTAACTTTAGCTAGTCTTCTCCCCATGCTGGATGAGATGAACAACCTTGTGAAGAAAGCCCAAGACAAAACTATGTATATTTATGAATATTCCAATCTACGTAAACTTACATGCTTGGCCCTTGATCATCTATATCTAGATCTAACACAAGAAGGCACAAATTATTTCATAATATGGTGATAAATTACTGATTTGAATAATCCTGATAATTATTTACAATTTAATGCAAGTGGGAACTTATGTATCTGTGTACATGGATATGAGATACCAATGTACCATTGTAAGACAACTAGGTGCTCTAGTAGAGAAATAGTTGTTAACGAGGAAGATTTTAATGACATTGTTAAATTTTTTAGTGATAATTTGAAGGAAAATGAAAAATCTCTTTCCTCATAGATTCGTGAAAGCTTCCCTCGACATGAAATACTTGAAGCCATGGGTGTTGTGTATCCTCAATCTTGGGTAAACCGAGATAACCCAAAATATTTTCATGATCAAGTAAAAATCTTGATTGAATAGTTTTCAAAAAAGGTAACATACAATGAGTAGACAATAGAAGGAATTTTAAATGAAAAAAAGCTTAGACAACAATGTAGGAGTTTTGCAACAGCTATGATGGACCAGTATAAATCCATGGGCAAGGAGAAGGCCTTTGAATTGAGATCAATAAAAAAAATTTGGACAAGCTTAGGTCAAAGTGAAATATTGCATGGTTCAATATTAGAATATTTCAAACTTGTTGATTTATGCCAAACAATGATATTGGGGTCGATGGAGGATGAGAGAGTTTTCATTACATTGGGGTTTTTGAAATCAAAGTTAAGAAATAAAATAGCCAAGAATTTGGAAAATCACTTGAGGATGAAAGGAACTGTGTATAATGTCAAAAAATTTCCTTTTCAAAGGGCACTCGCAATCTGGAGGTCTACATGTGAAAGAAGAGGGACCAGGTTGTGCAACACAAGCATTCCAATTTGAAGCACTGATACTGGTGGCAGTGGGACTGGGACAGATGAAAATGACATTGAAATTGACAAAAATCACACAATGAATGTTGAATTTGAGACACAAGCCAAAGAAAGTGAAGAGAAGACTCAAAATCAAGACGAATCTTTTACTTTATCTCAAGATGAGCATCAGTTTGAGGACCATGACTCCATTTGGGAAATGGAAGAGAATTAACAGGTTTTAGGTGTTTTTACTACACTTCATGAATCATTTTCCATTGTTCCAAAGTCCAAACTATAGTTGATGATATTAAATATATTCAATGAACATTAAAATTGTGAATCATTGCACTCCATGATATCTTAATCTTATTTTATATTGTACTGCATGAATCATATTCCAAACTGTAGTTGATGATATTTTATATTGTATTCAAATAAATTGTGAATCATTGTACTTCATGATATTTTATTTTATATTGCACTTCATGAATCATATGCCAAACTATAGCTGATGATATTTTATATTGTATTCCATCATCCATGAAATTGAGATATTAAAATTGAAATTTGATCTCTTAAAAGGAAATTTAATTTTTCTTTACAAAGAAACTAGCCTCCATCAACTCCCCCCCATTTATCTTCCACATATCAATAATCACAAAAATATACTACACTTTGATTTTATGAACAATGCAAATTGTGGAAATTTGTGACAAGGTCATAAGATCCGTACTATAGCCTGCATTGCATCCATAAACAATTTTGAAATTTTGTACTGGTGAGTCCTTCCCCCATTCCTAACAAAATTCAATACCATCGGCCTAACAATGCTTCATCGGCGGAACCCCCATCACAGCCCCGTCGATGGCCCAATGAAAATAGCTCACAACCTAGTATCAGTGTAACAATACTCTATCGGGATGAATCCTAAGGTGCTCTCCTTGATATACCAATAGAGTCAAGTTTTCAACAAAATTAACCATGAATTATCAAATGCATAAAGTATATCGAGGGAACTAGGGTGCATCAGGGAAACATTATCTAGCATCCCACCGATAGAACGAAGGAAAGGTGTCCATTGGTGGAAAGGGTGGCTATTGGTGAAAGAATGATGTGACATCTTGGGGCATCGTCGACTTCGAGATATTTGAAATAAATATTCTTCTACAATGACAAGACTGAAAGATGGTCCATAGATGGTGCATTTATGAACCAGAATTGAAGTGAATTATATCACAAGTTGATCGCATAGTTGTTACAAAATGCTGGAAGATTTTGCTTAGGGCAGAACCAGAAAGGAAAAACTTGGAGTTTTGATGCAGCAAAGATCGGTGGACTGTGGAGGCAACTCGACGAGACTCACGTAAGTACTTTAGACCCAACCGAGAAGCTATTTTCATAAAAATCTTAAGATTTAAATAATGGAAGAGAGTACAAACAAACCCAACACTAAAAAGTAGAAAATCGAAAAGACTAAGACTTTGGATCAACTGGACATTAAAAATCCTAAGAGACTCCTAAATGAAGACCTAATAGATGAATGCCATAGGTCGGGGTCGAGACCCAAGTGGAGTGCTCAAATGAATCCTTCAATGGATTGACTATGGGAAAAACATAAGGGCTTAGGAGATATTTGGACATCGCAATGAGGGTACGACCTCTTCATGTACCATTATATAAAATAATTTAGCTTTCAACCAGTCTAAAATCTATGGAGGTTGAACCTAGGAATACTTGTGGTGCCCAATTTGTTTGTGAATATAGAGCTAATTAAAGCTCTTGCTATCATAAATGACCCCAAGAAAAGAACTATTCAGTCACATGGTGGGGGTGGCATGTTTTTTATTTCTAGGGATCTCATTTCTAATGTATTTGAGTTAGAGTGTTCACTGAATTTATCATTCACATTCAAAAACCTCTTGATAGAGTATTTCCACATGGATACTAGCTATAAGAGATGGAAATTACCTTTGCATAGGCCCAAGGATGAAGGAGGCCAACTTAGGAGGTTCTCTAGCAGTGAAAACCCTCCTTTCCATGAAGATATGTTCGAAGAGTATTTTTGATACACCTATTATTCAACTAGTCAAGTTTTGGGAGTAGAGGTTCCACCTCTCATGTTGATTGCCCAAATGGTTTTAGCTCCAGACATACAAAGAAAGGATGCTAGTCCATTTGATTATGCTAGCTACTTGGCCAATGCCCTACTTCAAGGGCTTGAAAAGATTTAAAATAATAGTGATAATATTAATTTTGAACACTATTCTTTGCTTATGCATTTGCTTTTGTATGAGGGACAAGTCAGAGGGGTCTAGAGTGAAGAATTAAGGATAAAAGATACATATGAAAATAGAGATTTGAAACCTTTACAAATGTGGACTTCATTATGGGACAATTGATTTGGTAGGTATCATTACCTTTGTTTTGAATTTTTTTTGTAAAACCATTGATGAATTTGTTGGGATATCCATGCAATTACAACCTATCCCTAGAAGTACAAATATTTCTAAGACCAAAGGAAAATGACCCTAGAAATAAAGTGAATCATAACTGGGGAGACTGGTATGCTTTCCCTGATTGTACAATGATAAGGGTTTATGGGTTCGAAGGAACTCCACACTTGATTCCACGAGTAGTTCCTAATCGAATTTCTTATTTAGAAATGTGAGGAAATTGACAAAATCTGATGCCAAACACCTCAAAGGACATAGAAAACAATCAATTATGCCCAACACCGTATGTTTTGGAGACTTTACAGTGGTTGCCAATGAAGTATATGGGGAAATTGATGGTAAATTAGCATAGTATAACCTACCTCTAGGTGATGTAAGGAATTAATTTGATATGGAAGGGTTTATTCACAAGGTGAGATTATCGCAGGGGTTATCAGGGTATGACCATTTGTTCTCAATCAAAGATGTGATAAGAAACCATGATGAGGCTTCCACCAAGGAAAGAATGACCACTTATAATAAGATTATGCTTGCAGAGGAATGGAAGATAAAAAAATTCCCATCTTATTCAAAGTCATTTGGTGAGATACATGATCCTTTAACAAGAATTGAGCAACTCATCGCTCATGTCAATGAACTGGTAAAGGATGTTCCCCCAGTTGTTTTTTATGCAACTCATGCAACCTATTCAGGAGTAAAAGCTGAAGACATAGAGCCCTTGGATTACATACCTTCACAACCTACTCCTGAGGTATGTTTTTCTATAGATACTGATATAAGTGAAGAAGAGTGATGAAGAGGGTGAGTGGGTTGAACAAATAAGTGCTCCTATGATTGCACAGTATGAGACCCCTTAAGAGAAGAATATTGTAAAATTTGAGGCATCAAATGAACTATTTGATGATGTGAGGGTCAGGGTTGGACACCAATTTATTTCTGATTGTGATTTTGTTAAATATTTTTAATTTAAATCATTTGTTTATGAATATAAAGGAAGAAAAATCAGACAAAAGATATAGGATATCACTCCCGAACAGGAGGCAACCACTCTAGAGGAATTGAAAAGGGAGGTAGATAAGGAAATGGAGTCCATCACTCTTGAAAGAGGAAGGGAATTACTTCAAGAAGCTAGAGTGTTGCTCCTGCCAAGGTGGGATATTAGCTCTTCAATTGTATTTGATAGCTTTAGAAAAAGAGGGGATAAGATAATGAACTTAACAAAAGAAGCAAGTGACAAAATGTATTCAAGATCTAGGTACAACCCAGACGAAGCCACCTTTCTTATTTGGACATTGTATCCCCATGATAAAATACCTGCTATAATTAGTAATCCAAACCAAGTGTTTAGAAATCTCTTGGTTCAATGAGTAGGGGATACCAACCCTATGGAGACAGTAGAATTGAACATAAATGTGATAAAATTTACCAAAGCACATATCGAAAAACTGATTAAGGAAAATGAAAAACTAAAGAAGGAGCTAGCAAATTAGAGAGAAAGAACATCTTCCTCCTCCACCTTAGATTTGTACTCCCCATGGCTTGAAAATGATAAGAGAGTGTTTGATGCATTGGCTGATGCAGCCTATTGGAAGAATTGCCATTTGAAATCCCAAGGAAAATGCAAAGAATTCGAGAAAGAAGTGAAAACCATCAAATATAACACTGCATCTGAAATGATAAAAGAAAGATTCAACAAAATGATGAAGTGTGCTGATGAATATTGGAACTATTCAAATAGACACACATCGCATTGGTGGAGAATGAACATTTGCAGCCTAGAATGATGGAGAAAAAAAAGGAGCTCCTAGATTAGAATATCATGGAAGGACGAATATTGCTGACATTTAACAAGCTAGTAGAATCACATAATGGATATCATAATAGGCTTAGGGAAGATTTTGACTGCTTTGATTCAGTCTCGACACTTCATAATGCAATTGGAAATCCACGAGAATATGCTGATTGGAAGGAAGAGCTTACTGGGCTTCTAACTATTGCTTTGTAAGAAATAAATGATGAGGATATGGTTTTACAAAATACTCATAAGAAACTTGAAAAAATAATGTCTATGGAATATGATATGAAGCAGGTGATCTCTAACATGGACACCTATGTTGAATAGTACATCCATCACCTCCCTATAGTCAATTTGTTTATTAGCCAAACTGTAGATTTGTCAGAATCAGATTCAACAGGACAACCATCAAATTCAGAGTAAGAATGCTAGTTGACAGCATTATGAGCACCCTATCATGGAGTAGAAGCTTTGAACAAATCTTAGGTGGTCATGGGCTTCTGCTTGGAGATTAAAGGATCGGTGCATTCACCTATGACATTATTTTATTTGAGTTGTGTTTAGTTGTCAAACGTCATGAATTTTTGTAATGGGTTTGTAGCTTGTTTCCTCTCATATATAGGAGAGATCAAGACCCGAATAGGAGATCATCACATCGTTTTTAATTAGACTTTAGAGTAGAAAATAGTAAGAAGTTATATAATATATTGCACCAATTCGCCCATCCATCTCATATCATAAACTATTGTTATAATGCATATCATTTGAAGATCAATACAATGGAGAAGGTTAAACATAATTACTTATTTGCTTTCGAGTTTTCAATTGGTGTGGATTCACATGCTTATATGTTATTAACTTATTTGGATGTCTTCAAAGTGGTTGTTTATGTTATTCAAATTGAGTGTGTGGAAGTACATTTAATTTGTTAGTACATTGAATTTGAATTCTTCAGGAATAGGGGTTGTGACCATGGGGTTTTAGATTTATTTATGGATATGATCAAGTAGTAATGTGGGCCACAAAATGGATCTGGTCACACAAATCTCTACAATTTGTGCTAATCATAAAATCAAACGTAGTGTATTTTTGTAGTATGTGGGATGTGGGTGAGGTGTAAGTTGGTGGATACTGATAAGGATTTTTAGTCCCAACATAACAAAAGCTAATAGTTCAACATCCATAACCTAGAAGCTCTACCAAGAAGTAAATATAATGAGCTAGCAGTTCAACATTCATAACTTGGAAGCTCTATCAAGAAGTAAATATAATGAGCTAGAAGTTCAACATTCATAACTTGGAAGCTCTACCAAGAAGTAAATATAATGAGCTAAAAGTTCATCACCTTATAGTTAATATTTTAATTGTGTTAAAAGTAAAACTTGAACATGTACTCAGTGATTCATCACTCAACTCAACACTTAATAACATTTTAACAATAGTATTAGTAGCATATACAACAATGAACATCAAAAATCATTTAATGTGTATCTAGTATTTGAAACCATAGAATTTTCCTTCAAATGATAAAATAAATAATTTAGATAATTGATCATAATCACATTACTAAAGTCTGAATTTGAGATTTTTTATTGATTTTCACATGAAGGAGTACATAGAGGCATTGGAAATGCAAAATATTTCCAATGCCCAAAGACACCTTTACACAAAGCTGAGTTGGAACTTGGAAACTCATATTATCAAAGATTCAAAAATGAAGTCACTGTCTCACCTTTTCTAGCAACTTCTACTCTTCAAGTGGTGGAATTACGATTTGTTCTAACTAATGTTGTTTGACTTGAAGTTTTGTTAACATTTCATGATTGTAATTGGAAGTGGAACCTGTCTTGAATTCTTCAGTCAATTTTGCATTCAAGGTTATCATTGTTCTAATGGAATCCAAATAGTTCACCACATATGGGTTTTGAGGAAACTGGTCCAAATCAGTCTTCCTTGCACCCTCCATCTTCTTTCTGAAATCATCCTTTCCAATGAATCGATCATTTGTGTCAAAAGCCTCTGGAAAATCGAGCTCTATGAAGTTCCTTACCTTTTCATCCACCACCTTCATCTTGTCTGCAAACAAATGAAAATATTCCTTTGTTCCATGCATTCTCAAACACTTTTCAATGATAGATGACAACTTCATTAAGGTAGCAATCCGATTAGTAATCCCTTTTGATTTCAAATCATTTTCATTGGCTTTGTACACTATTTTTAGAACTTGATTTACAGATTTCTCTAATTTGAGCACATTTTTGTTGTCCACTAAATACTTGTTGAGCTTCTTATAATGTTGTTTGATAGCATCAATCAATTGAAACATGTCACACAAATGATCGAACCTCTGTATTATTTCATCTTGGATCTTTTGTTTCATATGCCTTATTGTTTCTCTACAAAATGCAGATAACTTATTTTGGCAAGACTTAATTTCATTTTTTGCTTCCATCAACTCTACCTCTAATATTTCATTTCTTTTTCACTCTTTCTCCAATTTTTGTTCCCACTGTGCATTTTCATTCGGAATGCTTAGTCTTAATTTTTCTGAAGTGGATTTTTCCTCATCATATTTCTTGTTTCTCTCATCTAGACTTTGCTTCAGTTCATTCACTCTCTCTCATTTGGTTTATCCTCTTTTCTTGTTGAAGTAGAGGTAGATTTTTATATTCTTTTTTCTAATTCATTGCTCTTGTTATCTGTTGCTTTCCTCTTTGCTTTCTCATTTTCTAGGTCTACCTGAAAATTTTTTATTTGGGTCTGCAACCTTTTCTTCTCTCTATCTTGCTTTAGAAATGATGTGTACACCAATTCATTGTTCTTCTTTGACACATTAATTTTGTCAGTATTTTTTAGTCTAGAAAAATCCAATGAAAATTGGTCACCTGGTATTCAGATCGATCCATTTGATTTGTTAGTTTGTTTTGAACTATGGGAACAACAATTATGTACTCCATGATTTTTTTTTTGTGTCAAATGTGGGTAATACCATGGTTGTTGCAAGCTCTGAAGTTACAGTAGATGCACTCTCCATCAGGATTTATTTTTAAACTCTTCAATGAAATCATAACCTAGGGACACAGCAATGGAATGCTTGAATGGCAGGGGAATAGGAGTGCTTGCAGTTGCTAATGATGTCACAGCCACACTAACTGGTAGTGGGGGAGTGCCTGGAAATAACTCCTTTGTGGTGGATCCACTGATAGTGTGACTTGGATCTATCAAAATCCTTTGTCTCTTTTGTTTGGCTTGATCACCTGGTGTTTTTGTTGTATCTTGTATTGTTTTCCTCTTGTGTGTAATTTGTTATTGTAGCACATGTTGAACACTACTATTACTACTACCCATACCATCGCCACCAATGGCAATGCTAGTTGCACTAAGCTCTCCACCATGGGCATGTCCTAGTTGGGATTGTATCTAACCATGAGGATGAGGATTTGAAGCTCTAAAAAATTGACTTGTATGCCCTTGGTCTACTTTCTCACCTCCGAGCCCAAGGCTAGATTTATCAACTGGTTTTTTATGCTCAACATTTGTTACTATCCAAGGGCCTTGTCTTTGGGACCCCAAAGGACCACCTTCATAACCCATTTTTTTAGTTATAGTTGCTCTTGAAGTATATGCTTCTTTTGTGGCCTCACTTAAACTGGGTTTGTAATTGAAATGGCTTTGTTCTACTTTTTCCCTATCATCATTAGATTCATCATCACTTTCTTTGTTTCCATGTTCATCAGGATGCTCTATATTCCATAATTTGGTAAACTCTTTATCTTCTTTGTTATCTCCATACTCTGCAAGAGCTCTTGGATCACCTAGCTCCTTCCTCATAGACCAAAAGGTAGTAATTTTTTTATCATGACCAATTTTTATATATAACTTCCTTCTCTAGAGAACCTGGAATTTTTACTCTACTAGACGTTTTATCACTTTTTTTCATAAAAAATGTTGTATGTCCTAATTGTATTTTGGTGCAATGCCATAATTTATGCTGATAATTGTTCAAAAGAAATTCCATTCTCAGTAGCACTTTTCTCCATTGCTATTTTGACCTCATCCCAATAATCCTTGTTTCTCAAGTTTTCAAGCAAGGGTTTACTTTGATGTTGAATTCTACTTGTAGCATTCTTATTGGCCACAATCATTGATTTAATGATGTCACATGGATCATACTATCAGTGACAGATAGCATCAAAATAAAAAAATTAAAAGATTATGTGCCACACTAAATGCTTTTCTCTCGAATGTGAACCCTCCACATGAAAAAGGTAAAGAAGGAAATAAGGTCTTCTTTTGCTGACTGAGAAAGTGTAGTTCATCAACACTCTGCATCTGCCTTACATATTCCAGTGAAAAAACCCTTTTTGTCACATGTATTGGAAGTTTGTATGGTTGTACTCCTAATCCATAAAATCTTAGAATAATATATTCTTCCATTAAGTACCAATCAGCCAATTGTATTTCTTTTCCTAGTTGAATGCAGTTTCTACATGAGATAGGAAATCTAGGCATTGGAGTATTTGTAATTGCTTGATGCAATGGAGCCAAAAAGTAGTCTACAAAATGGTTGTAGTTCCTTCGAGAATCATACATCCTTATCTCAGTGGTCCATTCATATACTAGAGCCATTTTATTTTCCTCAACATTAATATAGGGTTGAATTTGAAGCTTGTTGTTCTAAAACATTCCTCTAAATTTGAATAGAAAAAAATAGCACAAGTAGGTTGTGAACCTAAATGTCTTGGTGGAACATGCTTTAATCATTAAAAAAAAATTATGCACGGATTCTACAATGTGTTGAATAAAATTATATTTGACATGTTGAACACCATAATGGATATTAAATACCATTTCAAGGAGGCTTGCACCCACTTCCAAATTGCTATCCAGACTGAGGAAAAATGATAGCATGGAAATAGTATCCTAAACCCATGGTTTAAAAATATCCAAATCTTAAGGAGGCTTATGATCACCTTTCAATTTATTTCTATCTTGAACTATTTTATTTAAGAAAGAATTTTTCTCCCTTTCTTCCACTGCTTCATAATCACTAGCAAGATTTTCTAGGTCAATGTGGATGTCTCCAAATTCTTGGATTGTAAACCCCAACACTATTCCAAGTTCTTCTACATTAATGGATAACAATTCTTCTTTGCTATCTTTATTAACAATTGCTCTTGTTTTATCATCATAATTTTGGGCACAGACCATGATAAATTATGGGCAAGGGAAAACCACATGTAGTTCATCATGCGCCCTAATCCAGTTACCCATGGTGCACTAATACTATTAACTTGCATTTTCTTTGCAACCTTATTCTGAGATGAAAATCTACATTCTGAGGTACGCCTACCATAGATTTCAGGATCATAAATATCATGGTACCCATTAGTGAAACCTGGGGTTTTAAGAAATTCAGCATAATGTATTTTTTTATCAGACATTGCTCTAGTGGTATTGGTGGTAGACATGCTTATACAATGTGAATTTGTGAAATTTAAATTCCCTAATACCTATTAGTCCTCAATTTTTCTTAATTCTTAAGTCTCTAAACCCAAAATTCAAAGTTTGACAAAATAAGATTTTAAGAAATGTCAAATGATGAAACGTAGCCATAGGAGTTCTTTCACTTACTCAGATTATGAGTCCTAACTCTTGAAAAGATTAATGCTAACAGTCATGGAAACTGGAATGGCTTTGTTGGAAGTGGAATTGTGGAATCCAAAATAGGGTGGTGTACTGCAATGACCAATCTGAAGAGTGAAGACTGAAATCTCCCCATGTGCTGACCCTCTCACTTAAAAAAAATCACTTGATAGTTGACACTTAGCAGTACAAAGTGCTTTAAATGCTTTTATTTTATCAAAATTAGAACATCAAATTGAATGAAACGTCTTAGGTATACAAGTTGAAAATTATTAACCGTTGATCTTTCTAAGTCTAACGGTTATAGGGTGATTCCAGAGGTTTAAGTTCGCAAGCCTATTGCTCTTTGTATTTCATTCTGAAATGCAACTACAACCATACATGAAATGTTCATCCAATGGTTGAAACTTGAGTAATTTATGATATTAACTTAAAACAATAAACATGACACATGTGTTTTAAAGTTATTTTAAACTTTTGTGCGCTAGGATTGACATCAAGGCCAAGGGTTTGGTAACTTAACGTTGCGAAGGACTTAAAAAAATCTCCCCATGTGCTAACCCTCTCACTTCAAAAAAAATCACTTGACAGTTGACACTTAGCAGTACAAAGTGCTTTAAATGCTTTTTTTTTTTTAAATTGTAACATTAAAGTGAATGAAATGTCTTAGGTCTACAAGTTGCAAATTCTTAACCGTTGATCTTTCTAAATCTAATGGGTATAGGGTGATTCTAGAGGTTTAAGTTCGCAAGCCTATCACTTTGTGCATTTCATTACAGAATGCAACTACAACCATACATCAAATATTCATCCAATGGTTGAAACTTGAGTAATTTATGATATTAACTTAAAACAATAAACATGACACATGTGTTTTAAAGTTGTTTTAAACTTTTGTGCTCTAGGATTGACATCAAGGCCAAGGGGCTAGTAACTTAATGTTGCAAAGGGCTTAAAAAAATATCCCTGTGTGTTGACCCTCTCACTTAAAAAAATTCACTTGACAGTTGACACTTAGTAGTACAAAGTGCTTTAAATGATTTCTTTATTTAAATTGGAACATTAAAGTGAATGAAACATCTTAGGTCTACAAGTTGCAAATTCTTAATCGTTGATCTTTCTAAATCTAATGGTTATAGGGTGATCTAGGAGGTTTAATTTCACAAGCCTATCACTTTGTGCATTTCATTATGAAATGCAACTACAACCATACATCGAATGTTCATCCAACGATTGAAACTTGAGTAATTTATGATATTAACTTAAAACAATAAACATGACACATGTGTTTTAAAGTTGTTTTAAACTTTTGTGCACTAGGATTGACATCAAGGCCAAGGGGCCAGTAACTTAATGTTGCAAAGGACTTAAAAAAATGAATAATGATATGGGGAACCAGGGGAGAAGGTCAACGAAAAATTAGAAATCAATAACGACAACTTTTAGTGTTTATAATGATTTTTTGTCAATTTGATGGCAACTTTCTTTTTTCATTTGTATTGCTTTATGTTTTACTTTTAAATCTGCATGCATTTATTTCTTAAATAGATATAGCACAAAAATATACCACAATGCTTTACCGATGGAACCCCCATCACAGCCCTGTCGATGCCCCGAAGAAAATAGCTCACAACCTAGTATCAGGGTAAAAATACTCTATCGGGCTGACTCATAAGGTGCTTTCCTCAATATACCGATAGAGTCAAAAAAATTAATCACATCATTGCAACACATAAACATCAATGGAACAAATGATTGCACTCCCCCGATTGCCCAATATAACCATGAATTATCAAGTGCATATTGCATAAAGTATATTACTTAATTTCTTAAAGGAAAAAAACTTATTTGAATATATTAATAGACACTGAAGTTTTGAACTCAGAAAATAACTCTTTATTGTTAGTGTAAATGAATAACAAAGAATAACACAACACAACACAACCATTTATTTTATTGCAACTGAATTTCAATGTCATAGTATTACATATCTTTTTAAAGATGAGTAGCTGTAGAGTAGGCAAGCTCCTATTTTGTATAAATAATATATGTTAGTGTGTCACTTTACATAGACAGAATTTAATAATTTATTCCAAGATGTTGCTCGTTACTATGGATTAAAAATTGATTCCAATTTCCAAGCTTCTGCTATTGAAAACTTACTACAAATGTAACTCTAAAAATAAATGCATGATTCCAAGCTTCTGCTGGTGGATTTTCACACCATGCTGGGGGGAAGGGGATTCTAATCATTCTAGGTAAATGGGAGCTATGAAGATACAAAATGTACTTACCCCCTTTGAGAACCAAAGTCATGCAGAAGATGTAATACAAATGTCTCTTTGAAAATAAATGCATGGGACTTGCCAGGCCAACCATGTTGGGGAATAGGGAGTTGTCAAGATACAAGAGGAGTAGAAAATTTTCTCCCATATTTTGCATGCAACTTCCATGCACTGGTATAGCACTTACCTCCATCAAATCTCCTCATCTTGGTTCAAAACCTGTCTAAGAAGTTAGGTTAACCAAATCAACTTCTTTCCAATTCCACCCATTCTAAATTTGAAGGAAGTTCATCTTTTACTAATTACTTTGTAACTACATAACTGTAGGCAGGAGAATTTACATTATCCCCAATAATACTGCATCATCTTCTTTGTGAATCCTTATTAACCCTAGAAAATGAAAACCCTTATGACACTATCCACTATTCACTATCCCTATTTATGGGCCACTAGTACCACTACCACCCTAGGTATAATGATAATCGTGATTTGTGTACAATTAAAATGTTTAATTTGATTGATGTATGGCTACATGAAAACTGTACCTCAAGCTGACAAGCTTTCAAAATCACTAGTGCCACTCAAACGATATGAAATCATTACAAATATTATTTCATTAAAGCTATGAGTTGTCCAAGAAATTTCTTTAGATGTTCATATCACATATGGCATTAATCATTGCCGCTGCTAGCACTAGTAGTATGACAACCAAACTTTCTTCAAAAAGATTGAGAATTTCAATTAAATGAAATGTACAATGACGAGGCATTGAAAACATAGAATGAGTAATGAGCGATGAGCCTTGATCTCACCACATGTCTACATCTAACGGTTCTAGTGTTATTCTGAAGGTTTGAATTCACAAGTCTAGTGCTTCAGAGATTTACTTCTGAAATGCAACTCTTTTTGCTTGTTGGTGTATAGATTTGTCACTTTAACCATGAAAGTAGATGCAAGATATTTTAAAGCAAATGACACAAAGTTTGTTTTTCTCACAATCAGTTATCACATGCAAAAAATAAGTAAATAAAAGCGATAGTTTCTCTTTTAACAAATGAATTAATCTGAACACAAAGTCTCAAGATGAAAATATATGCATTCCGACCTAACAGATAAACATTGAAGAATAATTTTGAAGAAACATAATTCATTCATAATTAAAAGGAAGCATTAATAAATACACAAATTTAGAAATATATTCTTTTATCTCTCTAATTCCAAAAATGTGGATTCAAAGACCTATCACCCCACACCCTGTACAATCAAAAAGCTCTCAAAAGCTGAAACTACCCCCTTATCATTACGTGTCACAAAAGGATTCATGCATGATGTTAAACTGCTAGAGGTTTCGAGACTCTGTACATTTCTAACTGCATTTCCATAACTAAATTATGAAATTTAGCATGTTCTTCTTCTTCTTCTTCTAAAATGAAAATCACCCTATTGTACTTGGCATAGATGGTTTTCTCTTTGAAACCCACTGAACGCAACTGGGAAATTATGTAGAGTTTATCTTCTTCATTCCAATTCAAATCTAGTTGCATGACGGGCACAGGTTCATCTTTCCATTCCCTAATATTGCCAGGAAGTACCATTTTGAGGAAACTCTGAGTTTGGAGTTGAAAATGCTACCACCTTTCCTCGTATGCAAGATCACTTAACTTCATCGACAGGAAGTGACCATTTATGTACCAAGAAAAAAATGCCAATCTGCTACTAAATATTATGTTAGACCTCAAGTTGGTGTTTGAAAGAATTTGAGAAGACATCCCTTAATGGCACTATACAATTCATTAAATGAGTTGACACTTCAAAAGTTTTGCATCCCGCCTAGGTCGCCCCATTGCTGAGAAACAAAACTCTATAACCATTTGTATGGTAATAAAATATCAACCATTGATTTCTAGAAATCTAATGGTTCTAGAGTTATTTTGGAGGTTTCAATTTGCAAGTCTAGTGCTTTAGAGATTTACTTTTGGAATGCAACTACAGTCGTCCATCAAACATTCATCGAACGGACGCTATGATTTTTTATTGGCATATCCATTTATTTTGCCACTGAATTTTTTTATTAGTTTGAGATTTTGTTTAATTTGCCAATGAGAATATATTTTTTGCTTTGAAAAAAGGTTTTAATCGCCAACAATTTTTTTTCTGTTTTGAAAACAAGATTAATTTGCCAAAGGAAAAAAATTCTGGTTTGAAAAACAGTTTTAATCGCCAATGAAAAACATTTTATTAGATTAAAAAAAATTGCAATTCACCACAATTTTCCACAGAATTCTAGGGATTATAAAAGATTCGCCAATTGGGATTTTTTTTTTTCCCCAAAAATGAAAAAATTTGCCAATAAAACTAATATTTTTATCGAGAAGTATACAAGATTAATCAGGATTTTACACCTTCTCTAGGGGGGTGGTTTATTAATTTTTTCCCTGTTTGGGTGATATTGTCTTATCTTCCCTTATAGTTCTAGGGAGGGCTCCTCTACTCTTAAAAGCATAGGTAATACTCTTGGTAGGTTTTTGAAAGTGGATGATACTTTCAAGTACTTTATTCACACTTCTTATGCTCAGATGATGCTTTAGGAAGATAACCCCACACCAAGCATTATTTTAGATATGCTCCTACAATGCCTTGCCCTTGATATACCATGAAACATGAAAAATATAAAAATAATAATGCCAATATATTCCCCCACTTTAAAGAAATTGCTAAACACCATGTTGTTTGCAATTACTTTAAAGCAACCAATGATAAATTATAACAATAAAAAGGACATGGTAGCTAACTTGGAAATCCCAATGCCAAGTCATATGTTTCCAAATGAAGCTACGTCATGAAAAAGGAAGGCGTTGCCCAACAAAATACTCCAAACACATGAGGGATCCATGGATTTGGAGTCATTATGTTCTTTGCTAGAACATTTTTAAGAGAGCTCAGAATTGTCATCATTCCCCAAATAATCATAGAACTAGAATAATGACACAAAGAGAGTGAAAACAAAGGAGAAAATTTTGGGTCAACATGGAAGAGACATGAATGTCTAGATGCCTTGCATCATCCCCAAAAGGAAAACACAAGAAAAATGAAAAGATAAAGAAAAATATTTTGTGTCAACATGGAAGAGATATAAATACCTCAACGCCTTGCATCAT
This sequence comes from Sequoiadendron giganteum, assembly GCA_007115665.2. Classification (NCBI taxonomy): domain Eukaryota; kingdom Viridiplantae; phylum Streptophyta; class Pinopsida; order Cupressales; family Cupressaceae; genus Sequoiadendron; species Sequoiadendron giganteum. The sequence continues at coordinate 178,622,739 of CM021102.1, forward strand.
TCCCAAAAGGAAAACACAAGAAAAATAAAAAATTATTATGAAATAGAGAAGAATGTAGATACAAATAGAGGAATGTCACAAAGAGAGAGAGAGAGAGAGAGAGAGAGAGAGAGAGAGAGACCAAACATAACATTATGAGGGATTACATCACACATATGCAATCACACAAAATAAAAATAAATAATGCAAGAGACCAGTAAGGCACATGCAACTCAACCTATTAGTAGGTCATAGACATCCCAATCATGTTCATCATATATAGAAGGCAAAAACATAGCCAAAGGGAAAATAGCATGCACTGAACTAGGGTCATTACCAAGCTCAAAAATCTTCCTAGGAGAATTATTATGTAAGCTCATGGAAGAGGAAAACAATGTATTCAATTCATTATACAACTCCTCATCAATTTTGGCAATCTCCTCATCATCATCTAAATTAATCACAAGAGGCTGAATGATAATGTCCAAAGAAGTTTTTAGCTTCTTTTGTGGTTGTGATATAGGATATTTTTGTTTCGATGAGGGAGACTCATCATGCGTTGCTTTAGTTAATTTTGGATTTTGATTTTCGTTGTTTGTTTCTAAGTTAATATTTCGAGCAAAGAGCACGATGTCTACGCCTAAACTCTCTAGTATTTCTATTTCTTTTATTACGAATTTCAATTTATTTTTGTGTAGGAGTGGGTTGAAATTATGAAAATGTGGTATGTATGGTACCATATGGTTTTAGGACATAAAGCACACCCACAAATCCAATTTCATTCAAGGGTAACCCTAAATATCTCAATGCAAAAGAGAAAGAAATCTTGTAGTAGGGTTCTCCTAGGGGCTGAATATGATCTAATAAGGGGTTCACCACCAAGTAAGAACTTGGAAAAGATAATGAAATGCGAGATGAAATGAAAAAATTCTAATTCAATGCAATGGCCTAGAAAATGACCTATAAAAGTGAATGAAACAACAAAGAAAGTTGTAAAACAAAATGTGTGCATGTGGAAATCTGGAGATGGTTGAGTGGAGCTTTGGAAAACTAGAAAATCTGATCTTAATACTGACTGAGACTCATTCACCAAGATGGGTGAATCAATCTATATTTTGGAAAACTATGCAAGAATAGGAATCTACCAAATGGGTATATGAATCTACAAAAACCTGAAGAAAGACTGGAACTAGGACTCATTCGCCAGAAGTGGAAAATTAGTCCATTTGGGATTTTCTAAAGTTCCAAAGTTTGATCATGCTCTTCTCTATCTACTCTATCATTCCTAATCAATTTCAGGATCTGAATCTCTGATATGCAACCTGTAGGCGTTCTCCAATGCTCTCCAAGGTTTAATTAAAACTTTAACAACTTTGAATGACTTGATAACTTATCTCCAGTCTTGCTCCTTAGGAAATCTACACCCTAGACCTACAAATCACATTCAAAGGAGAGGGAAGAAATGGATTCGGTTAATGGATAGGGGTTTTCCTTGGTCAAACCCCTTGTTGGTAATTAATCCTTGATTGAATGATGTTGATCTTGAATGAAACACTTGCTTGAATCATAAACCTTACATCACAATTGTTAGCACACTAACAAACATGATCCATGAAATCCTTGACATGATGATTGATACTTGAATGTTGCTCTAAAATGCTTGAAAATCTACCCTTGAACATGATCTTAAATTCTCTTGTGAACTTAAACTTGCTGGTATGAATTATCTCACAAAATTCTTGGGTGAAAATTAGTGAAAGAACCTTATATTTATACTTATTATGCAAGAATTGCTGAAATTACAACACTACAAACCGACATCATATCTAGGAGAATAAAATCCTACCAAGAATTTGAATTAATTTTGATTTTGGGCCACATGGGACTCATTTTCCCAAGGTGGAAAATGAGTCCCACCATGCTTAATTTTTGGGACCAAATTTAAAAATTCCTAGAAATGTGTGAAACCAGGTTTGGGACCAAAAGATGTAGGTGGGACTCATTCTCCCAAGGTTGAAAATGAGTCCCATATCACTAAATCTTGTCCATTCAAACTTGAAACACCTAAATTATGATTGTATGTTGATTGGGTTCGGGATTATCCTCAAAAATATGCAATAAATGAGGCTTGTGGATGCAAAATAGGGTCAATTAAAGCATAAGAAAACCCAATTATTAATGACAAGCCTAGAAAAGTGTCAAAGTGTGTTGCAACACTTTACAAAACCTTAAACAAGGAAAGATTAATGTTTATTTTAATTAAAAAGAGGTTTTTTAGGTTTAGTTAATTAATAAAACCTTAAAAAAGTGTGAAAGTGTGTTACAACACTTTAGCAAGGTACCATTTAAATCCATTAATTCAGAAGAGCCCAAGACCTAATATGAATATGTTAGGCATATTACAACAATAAATCAAGGCCAAGTAAAGGGGACCTTTTTTCATCATCACATCTAGCCCCCACTTGAGTGAGAGGAGGAACTTGCTTCCAATTCACACTAAAGTAGACCAAATCCAGCAACGATCAATGAGGTTTCATATGCACAAATTCTACTAAGATAGGACAACCATGACCAAGGGGGGATGCACAAGCCAGTAGGAAAAAGGTCCTATTGCAAACAACATGTGTACAAAATTACACACATGAAAATAATATAAAGAGAAACAACAAGACACATGCATGCATTATCAAAGGCATAAAGTAACAACATGAAAAGGAAACAAGGTAGATCAAGCTTCGATCATTTGTCCAATATGATGTGGATAAGATATAGGTTTGTCTAAAAATTGCATACTCAGTCTGAGGCAATGGAACTCTTGGCTAACCACTAGGTGAGAAGTCCTAAAAAGAGTGAGACACATACACTCATGGCTAGTATGTTCTCACACACACATGAGTGGATATGGGGAAATTCATGCCTCAGTCAGGCTTCTTGCTCAAACCATACCAAAGTTATACCTCCTGATAAGTTTAATAAGGTGCCACAAAAATGAAATCATTTTCAAGCTTCATGATACAAGAAAATCTTTGTATGCTTGGACCTCATCAACAAACATGATGGCTCTATAGGCATGCAAGTTGTGCTATGCAAGGTGGCCATATAACTATAAATGAAAAATAAGGAACGTTTAGAGGAGTCTTGCTTAGCTAATGTGAGGTCTTTAACTTAGGGAACATTGTGCCCAATGTATCCAAGTGAGGACCAATCAAATAATAGAAAACTCACAACTTAGGGGATGCAGTGTGTCACATCAAGCCAATAAGAGGAATGAAACATGCTAAGAGAGATCACACTCTAGAGGGAGATCACACCCAATGTCATCCACAAAGTGAAAAAAAAAATCGTATAAAGTAAGAAAACTGCACCATGAACCATGAAAAAAGAATAATTCCAATGCATGCCCCCACTTTAAATAAATTTCTAAACACCATGTTGTGAGAAATTACTAGTAGAAAATGATAAATGAAAATAGTAAAGAAGACACAAAAGCTAACTTGGAAATCCCTATGCCAAGTCATATGTTTCCAAGTAATGCTACATCATGAAAAAGAAAAAGAAAAGAGAGGGGTTGCTCCCAAAATGAAAACACCAAACACATAAGGGATCTATATTTGGGGTTAGTGTGTTCTTGATACAATGATTTTAGAGAGCTTGTAACTGTGATCATTTCCCAAATACACATAGAACGGGAAGAATGACACAAATAGAGTAACAACAAAGAAAAACCTTTAAGGTCAACATGGAAGAAATATAAATGTCTTGATGCCTTTTGTCATCCCCAAAAGGAAAACACAAGACAAATGAGAAAGATAAAGGAAAAGACTTTGGGTCAACATGGAAGAGATGTAAGTGTCTCGACGCCTTGCATCATCTCCAAAAGGAAAACACAAGACAAATAAAAAGATAAAAGGAAAATTTATTGGGTTAGCATGGAAGAAATGTGAATGTCTTGATGCCTTACATCATCCCCAAAAAGAAAACGCAAGACAAATGAAAAAGATAAAGGGAAAACAGTAAAAGGTTTATGACAAAGAGAAGAATGAAGGTACTTGAATAAAGGAATGTCACAAAGAGAGAGGAACATCATGGGGGATCATGATACACATATGCAATCACAAAAAAAAATTGAAAATAAAGAATGCAAAAGACTAGTGAGGCACATGTGAGTCAACCTAAAGAAGGTCATCCACCTCCCAATATTAGTCTGTATAAGTTGAATGTGAAAAACAAACCTAAGGTACAATGACAAATGAATTACTAGGACAAGAATATCTACTTCTTGCCCCCACTAAGTACAAGAAAAGAATGATATGAGGTAGGTGATGGGAAAGGTCATGTAATAGTGAGATTGTTCTACAACTATTACATGGCAAGGGGTGGAAAAGGATATGTTATGCAATCACTTGATGGAAATCATTTCCATTGAAGTGAAATTTTTTCAACACTAACTTGAATGCACAACACTCATCAATACTATGTCCAAGAGTTCTGTGGAATTTACAATATGGAAATTTTGCATCTTTAGGATATAGTATGAGCCTTTCTTTCATTGGTGGTAATTTTATTAGTTCTTTGTTCAAAGGAAATTGTATTTTTCTTTCACTTTCAAGTGGTGGACAAGGGCAGTTTAGTTTTTCTAGATTGTAGGGCCTCTTGTGCTTGCTAGATTCACTAGTTTCTCAAGTTGAAGGTTGAGGAGGAGGGCCTAAGGTGATCCTCTCATCCTTTTCATTTTTGTGAATAATTGGTTTCTCTTTATCAAGAAGGAAATGTTAGATTTATCATACATTAGCTAATAATGAATTAATCTTTAATTGATTATTAGTCTAATTTATTCTTTGCACTTAAGCTAAACTTAGGATTTCTTTATTTTAAATGATTAATATTAGATCATTATGTCTCATATCATGTGATGTTGACACTTGTCATGATTTGATCCCTTTCTCATTTAAGTCTTTTCTCTTATAAGCATTCAACCCTCTTTTTAATTATCTCTCGAATATTATTTGGAGCTTTCATATATTCTTGAAAGTCTCTTATTGTAGCTTTTCCTTGTTGACGAATATTGCACATATTGTTTTGCATATCTCTTGCATAGAAGGTGTACTTGTTTTTGTTTGATCTTGTGGCTCGTGGTTTTGTGCTTGTTTCACAATTCTAACATGGTATCAAAGTGTGGATTTAGCAAACCCCTTCTTGATTCTTCAACAAGGGTTGCAAGCTTCAAATCTGAATCCCTTTTTCTTTTTTTTGCAAATTTTGGAAGTGGAAATTTTTTTAGAAGCATTTTTGTGTGAAAAGGACCTCGTCGTTAAATCTAGAGTTGTCGAGAAAGTCAAAATTGGCTTTTGTTTCGCCTGATTTCAACTTCATTTGTTAGATTTGTGAAGGTTTAAAGAAAAGGTTTTTTTGCTAGATCCAGGGGGTGCCTATTTTTTCGAGGCATTTTGAGCCCAAATGGACCTCACCGTTGCATCTGAAGCAGCCAAAAACCCTAAAATCGACTACCAAATTGTCAAATTTTGAGTCAAGAGCCTCTTAGGTAAAAAAAAAAATTGCCAGAAAGGTCTTTCGGCCTCCCCAACATATAGTTTGAGGTGAATTTTTTTTATAAAATAAATAAATAATTTTTTTCCTATAATTAAAAAAAATAAATTCAAAAACAAGTTTTGAAAAGCCTTTTTTCAAAAGGCATGTAGTTTTTATTCCACATTTCAAAAAAATAATTTAAAACTTTTTTGGGAGGTGGGCCCGTGGGGTACCACCAATGATGGCCTTGGGACAGGGTGGGCTCCCCCATTTAAATGTTTTTAATATTTTTCAAAAGTTTTTTTAATAATTTTTAAAAAAATAAATAAATGTATTTTTGTTTTTAAAATCATTTTATATATATATATATATATATATATATGTTTTTCAAAAAAATATGTAAATTTTTATTTTTAACTTTTAAAAATGAAAAAAAAAAAATCATGCAATATTTCTTGCAGTTTTTTTTTGAAAATAATGTTTTTTTGGCACTTTTTTCACTTTAAAAAAAATAGTCAATATTTTGCATTTTTTGTAAAATCTTTGTAATAAAATAATCATGTTGTACTTGGAGGAGGAGATATTTTTTCTCAGACTTCTAAAATTGGTAGACCTCTAGATTTGGAGGTAATTTTGCTAAGTTTGGCAGAGGTTTTTTTTTGCCCTTCTTAGCCCCTCTTTGTTGGGCTTTCTAGTTTTGCACCTCAACTTCCAAAGGCCATATCTCGGTCATACGGTGGTCTTTTCGCGTGCAATGTTTTTTGAAATGGGGTGAAATTTTGCGCTCTTCACATTGGTGTAGGTATTTTCCAATTTTGGCTTTTGTTTTTTCCCAAAATTATGTTTTCTCAGTAATATAGCGGTTCAGTTCTCATTTTGGAGACTTCGACGAGCCATATCTTCTGCATCTAGAAACATTTTTGGGTGCCATTTTTTTTGAAAGTGCATTTTGTTTTTGTGTACTTCACAATGTTGCTACCAGTTTCCTCTCTTTCTATCAAAGAATTGTATTTTCAGAAAGTAGTATTTTTTGGACATTATGGGCTCCCATTGTATGAATTTTTCATTATGTAAACAGACTGAAATAAAGTGCCACAACAGGTGTATATTTTATAGGATATTGCACATCACTTTGTGCCTTATTATACTAGCACTATGTTATAAAGTGTCATGAGGGGGTTTGATGTTTTTCCTTTGTTTTCCATCATACCTTTGTCAAGTGAGTGTCCCTTCCACAAAAATAGCCTCATGCGTGTGTGAATTTTGTTTTCACACCCTTTATATGTGGGTACTTTCATTATTGCATGTTCAGATGTTCCTCATTCTTCTTCATGCACTTTTTTCTAGCATGTAGTTTTAGTGTACCTATCACGCCTCTCCCTTTTCAACATTATCGGGGGGGTTTCTATTGTTGGTGCTAATGCTTCCTTAGTTTCGTGTTGGAGTGAGCTACATATACAGTATGTGTTCCTATGTACTAGTTGGATGCAGCGGCTAGTTACCCATGAATTTTGGTGAGATGGAGCACTTACCATATGGACACTCTTGCATTCCTATTTCTGGAGGCAACCTTCCATTTTCACATGATCATTTCTTCAGACTATTGGTACTTGTACCATCTATATCTTTGAGTTCCAGGTGTTTGCCTTTGTTTTCCATCTGATTCGAGTAGTGTCATTGAGGGCACTCATGCATATTCTATGATAGTGTTTGTAGCTTCTTCATGCTTCAATGGTGTTCTATCTTTTCATCCTTTGTTCCTATCTTTTGGGACAACATTGTCTTGTTTGGAGGCTTCTTTAGACCTTCACTTGTCTTTCATCTCTTTTTGGAGTAGAGTTTTTCCCATGAGGTTTTCTCTATTTCTCCATATTATAGAGATCTTTTGTTTGTACATGGATACCTTACATGGCCTCATTTGTCGGGACCCATCATGCATTCTTTTTAGGGCTTTCAGCTACTCCCTAAGTTCGTCTTAAGGGGGGTGTTAGAGTTATCATACATTAACTAATAATTAATTAATCTTTAATTGATTATTAGTCTAATTTATTCTTTGCACTTAAGCTAAAATTAGGATTGATTTATTAAATGAGTTAATATTAGATCATTATGTCTCATCTCATGTGATGTTGACACTTGTCATGATCTGATCCGTTTCTCATTTAGGGTTTTTCTCTTATAAGCATTCAACCCTCTTTGTAATTATCTGTCAGATATTATCTAGAGCTTTCATATATTCTTGTTGTAGCCTTTCCTTGTTGATGAATATTGCACATGTTGTTTTGTAGATCTCTTGCATAGAAGGTGTACTTGCTTTTGTTTGATCATGTGGCTCATGGTTTTGTGCTTGTTTCACAATTCTAGCAGTACATTCATATCGAGAGGAGAATCTAAGATCACTATAACATCACTACAAGGCCTTAGGTATTCAATAGGAGCACTTATGTTGTGAGAGGGATCTTGATATCTTGACCCTTTTTTGTTTTCATTGATTTATATTTGCTTTAGGAGTTGATGAATCTCATGTTCACTTGTTGTATCACATACTTGTTTACTCAATATTTTGAATCCTTTTCCATATGTTTCTTATAGATTGATGGGAGTTTTGGTTACTTTGTTAGAATAAAAAGGTTGAGTATTTGCTTGTTTAGAGGAACTTGGTTCACCTAAATTGTAGGGAACTTAGGTTCAACTTTTTTTTAGGATGTAAGTAAAAAAACATCTCAATAGTTTGTATCATACGGGGATTTGGTTGTTTCATGGATGGGTAAAAGGATGCACTAATTGAACAAGGTTGTTAAGACAATCATTTAGTAACTTATTCATGTTGTCATCATCTTCTCCATTGATGTTAACATCATGAGGAGGACATGCATTAGGAGTTGAGTGATCATGAGTAAGTTCAATGTCATTAGGATCGTGTACAAAAGCACAACTTGACACATCCACTAAGGAATTTAAGGACATCCAAAGCTTACTAGAGCACATATCCATAATGCAAATTTCAAATTCTAAACTATGCAACAATGTCACATGAAATGTCCTAGATGCAATTTTAAATTTAAGCAATACACAAGATGAACAAATTTAAACTAGATGCAATGATTTGGATGAAACAAATAATCTATAAACTAAAACAAAAAGGCCATAACAGCAAACAAAAACTCAGAAATTGAATTGTCAATGCTAGAAAATGCAATGTAGAATATGCAGAGAGATTGATTTGCCCAAGGTGGCAAACGAGTCCTAGGGAGGATTTTTTTCAAAAAAATTACAAATTTTCAATTGAGTTTTATTCTTTTTATGTTTTATGATTTGTATCTAAGATGCAAATGCAAATTTTGAATGATTTTCAATGAAAATAGATGTGAAAATTCAAGCTATATGAGGTTTCACTAATGCAAAATTTGAAACCCTAGGATGCAAGTTAACCAATACAAACCCTAATGCAATGTTAATGCAAGCCAAATCTAGGATGATGATGCACTCCAAATCAAAATTATAATGTTCTAAATGCAGGTTTACCAAAATGAAATGATGAAAATGTTGTAAGGAGTGCTAGTATATGGTTTTAGGACATAGAGCACACCCACAAATCTAATTTCATTCAAGGGTAACCCTAAAGATCTAAATGCAAAAGAGAAATAAATAATGTAATAGGTTTTTCCTATGGGGCTAAATATGATCTAATAAGGGGTTCACCACCAAGTAAGAACTTGGAAAAGATAATAAAATGAAATATGAAATGCAAAAAACCTAATGCAATGCAATGACCTAAAAAATGACCTAGAAAAGTGAATGAAACAACACAAAAAATTGTAAAATAGAATGTGTGCATGTGGAAATATAGAGATGGCTCAGTGGAGCTCTGGAAAACTAGAAAATCTTATCTTAATGTTGATTGGGACTCATTCGCCAAGCTAGGTGAATCAGTCTAGATTCTGGAAAATTGCGTAGGAATATAAATTTTCCAAATGGATTGTATACAAATCTACAAAAATGTGAAGATTGACTGTAACTGGGACTCATTCACCAAAATTGGTGAATCAGTCAAGTTGGTATTTTCTAAAGCTGTAAAGTTTGATCCCATTCTTCTATATCTTCTCTATCCCTCCTAATTGGTTTCTGGATCCGAATCTCTGGTATGCAACTTGTAGGTGTTATCCAATGCTCTCCAAGGTTTGATGACAAATTTGACAACTTTGAATGACTTGAAAACTTATCTCCAATCTTTCTCCTTAGGAAATCTGTAACCTAGACCTGCAAATCACATTCAAAGCAGAGGGAAAAAACAATTTGGGTTAGTGGATAAGGGTATGCCTTAGTCAAACCCCTTGTTGGTAATTAAACCTTGAAATAGAATGAAAATGTTCCAAATCATCAAAATACTTCAATAAAGTGTTGTAAATATGCTTGAAATGGTTTTATTGGATGTAGATATTGATCCTTGCTTGAGTGATGTTGATCTTGAATGAAAATATTTCTTGAATCATAAACCCTACATCACAATTATTAGCACAATAACAAACATGATGCATGAAATCCTTGACATGATTATTGATGCTTGAATATTGCTCTAAAATTCTTGATAATTTTCCCTATGCTCTTGAATTCTCTTGTGAACTTAAACTTGCTAGTATGAATTCTCTCACAAAATTCTTAGGTATAAATGAGTAAAAGAACCTTGTATTTATACTCAATTTTGCAAGAATTCCCAAAATTACAAAACTACAAGCCGAAAATCAAATCCAGGAGAATAAAATCCTACCAATAATTTGAATTAATTTTGATTTTGGTCCACATGAGACTCATTCACCTAATCTAGTGAATAAGTCCCACCAGGCTTAATTTTTGGGACCAAATTTAAAAATGCCTAGAAATGTGTGAAACCGGGTTTGGGAGCAAAAGGTCTAGGTGGGACTTATTTGCCCAAGGTGGAAAATGAGTCGCAAATCACCAAATATGAGCAATTCAAACCTAAAACACCTAAAATATGATTGGATATTGATTGATTTAAAAATTATCCTCGAAAAGATGCAATAAATGAGGCTTGTGGATGCAAAATAGGGCCAATTAAAGCATAAGAAAGCCCAATTATTAATGAAAAGCCAAGAAAAGTGTGAAAGTGTGTTACAACACTTTAAACAAGGAAAGATTAATGTTTATTTTAATTAAAAAAGGTTTATTAGGTTTAGTTAATTAATAAAACCTTAGAAAAGTGTGAAAGTGTGTTACAACATTTCACAAAACTTTAGCAAGGTACCATTTAAATCCATTAGTTCACAAGGGCCCAAGACCTAATGTGACATTTTTTTTCGTCATTACACAGGTTTATCAACCATAGTTTTATTTTCTTCCCTAAGGGGAGGAATGGAAGGAACCATGGTATGTTAGTTAACCACTTTCTCTTTAGCTTTATAAATTTGCTTTATCTTAGGAGGTGTGATGGGATTGATTTTGTTATATTTTGGTCTTTTATAGGAAATAGGCAAAGGATCAATCTTGGGTGGGTCTTGGTTGTTTGGAATTTCTTTAGGTTCAATCATGGTTTCATCAAGCATGGTAGGTTCGGTCATAGTTCGAGGCATGTTTGCAAGGGAAATTTTCGCTATGATTTTTTCCTTAAACTTTTGGTAGGATTTGAAAAAGAAGTCTTCTCTAGGTTTTATAGGTTCCATAGGCTCGGGCCAAAATAAATATAATTAAAAGTTCTCACGGGAAGACAAAGGGTTAAAGCCACTATGGTGCACAGTAAATTTTTCATTATCAAAGGAAAATTTTAAGCATTTATGTACAACCAACGGGACGACCTCCATGGAGTGTAGCCATGGATGACCAAGCTTCACATGAAATTGATCTAACGTTGAGATGATGGAGAATGAGAAATCTAGTGTTTTTGGTCCTATTTTTAAAGGTAAAGTGATTGATCCCATCGTAGGGAAAGAAAAATTGTTATGCATCTTTATCCATGCTTTCAGTTTGTCATATGTTTCTTGATAGAGCTCATGCACAAGGAAGAATTCCTTGGTGATCACATTCTCTCCATAGATGGGATCAATTAATATCCCATTAGTGGGCTTATCATAGATTCAACCATCTATGTAAAGAGGACCATCGGGTGCATGTTTAAGTATATGTTTAGATGAGAAAGCAATGTCAAGAGGCTATTTAGTTTGGCTTTTACGATGTTGAGTTTTGACCAATGCAACCAAACCATCAATAGAATTTTTTTCTATAGGATCTTTTTGATTAGTATCCATGTTCTCATTATCCATGTCAACATTCATCACATTAGTCTTTGTAGTTTCACTAGATTTAACAAATGAAATATTATGTTTAGGCATAGGGTTGGTAAAGATTTGTATGTTTTGATTAGGAGCAGAAACAAACTTCTTTCCTTGATCATTAACACCACCAACTGAAAGCCAGCTAGAATTAGTGAGGTCTTGCACAAGATATTTAAGACACTTACAATGTTTTGTGTCATCTCCATTTTGTCAATGATAATGGAAATAAGCATTTGATCTAAATTTTGGAGGTAGAGGTTTATTAGGATCAAGATTCTTAATGAGAGGCAAGGTGATCATATTCTATTCTAAAAGTGGTGAAATTGTGTTACGGAGGGTATCAAGTAAGGGAGTGAATTGTCTAGTGGGATCCCCAAATGTGAAAGGATTTGTCTTACTTATAATAGGCACTTGGGTATCAACATGTTGAGTTTTTTGTTGAGGGGGATTTAGTTGAAAGAAGCCTTTATTCTATTTTCTAAAAGGTTGATAATTGTTTTGGTTTGTAGATTCCAACTTCTCAAGATGGTTAGAGGTGGGTTTTGTTCAATGTCTACTAAATGAATTTTGATAATCATGAAGGATAATACACAAGTGCATGAAGGATGGAAACTTAATTATGATAAGCTTATCTTTTATATTATTTTGCAAGTTCTCTATGAAAATCCTTTGGAGGTGAGGGTCAAGAATCTTTACGTTGATTTGGGAGTAAACTAATTGATAGTGTGAAATAAAGTCAATAATATTTTCATCATCTTTTTGCTTACATCTCATCAAATCAGCCAAAGTCATCATAGGAGTCATATGCACTTGGAAATGGTTTATAAATTCCTCAACAAGTTCATTGAATGAAAGAATTGAGCTACTCAGTAATGAGGAGAACCATTCTAAGGCAGTTGTAGTAACATGAATTTGCACCTCTAGTGCAAGTCCCCTTTTTTCCCTTTAACAGCTTATAGAATAAAAAGCAGAGGTTTAATTCCACTTAAGCCCACTGCTTGCATTCCACTTGGTGCCTAGTTTGTGTGTCGGTGGGGACGTTTTTATCAGAGACACCCACACAGTGTGTTGACATCCTTGGAAGATTCATGCGGCTGACACTTTAGAGGCGTTACACTTTCAATTGGAAGTCGAAGAGTAACGCCCTTCCTCGGCTGGTCGACCCGAATATGGAAGTTTTTCACCTTCTCCTTCATATTCTTGATCATTCCATCCATTCTCAAGTTTTGGAAAGTCTTGCTAGACTGTTTGAGCACTCTTTGAGAATTCACTTCCAAGCTTTGTAGAAGCATCCATCACTCCATTGCAAGAACTCAAAACTATCACTCCAATAGGGCGAGCACAAAACATACATTGTGGCAACAGAGGCTTGAGTCCCTCTCATTCACTCCTCCACAAACCTTGAGTGATTTTGACGGAGGTGGTAAAGCTCCTCCCTTCTCTCCTTTTTCTTTTGATTGGGTAAGAACTTACTGTTTTGTGGTGTTTCTTGCATACGTAGCTTGTAGTTCTTCCTTTATCATTTATCTCTATCATATCATACTTGGTTTTCTATGGAGGTGGAAACACCAAGACGGGGGTCTGACTGAGGCAGGCCCCTATACAATCCCAAAAATTTGCCCCTTCCTTGTGTGTAGGTGGAGAGTGCATAGAGCAAGCTGGCAAGGAGAGCATTCTACGAGATTGTCTTTGTTACCTTGGTGGTAATACATTTCCTTTATCATGTTCGCATTTGTTTTTCTTTCTTCTTAATCTCATTCTAATATTTTAAGCATTCCTAGACTAGGCTAGTAGTCTTCCTTTGAGTAATAATCTTGTCTCCTTGGTTCTTTGGCCATATGGATGCCAATGTGTTGCACTGTTGTCCTGGAACTATGCTTCTGTCCTCAGACAAAGAGCTTCTTGAGACACAAATCCAACTCTAAAGGCTGACCCATCTAGTCCCCTTCCTACATTCGGATTGTAGAGGAATCGAAGGGTTCATAATCCTCATCATTCTCATCATCATCATCCTAACGTCCCTTTACACTAAGGTGGGCTAGGGAAGCCTTTATGTTCTTTGCCATTTGTGACTTGGGGCCTTGTAGTGGTTGGTCAGCCTCTCTCATATTTTTGGTGAACCCGATGTGAACCATTTTGGTTTCATTCCAAAATACTAAAAGACCTTTTCCTTGTGCTCTAGGAGTGTTGTAGGTGTGAGTGTTGTGAGGCTTTCGTCTTACAACCCAACCTATGACCCCTACTAAGCATAGTTGGAAAGTTCTCATAGTATTGTGTGATGTAACCTTAATTGGGTCACTATCATATCCTGTAAACCCTAGGAGGCTCCATAGAAGTACCATCTGGTGTGCATGATGGCCTCTTTCCTTAATCAACCTATTCCCTCTACGTAGACTGTGAGTAGTGGTACTAGCATAACCTTTAATTTATAGGACTTGCCGATGGGATTCAACAGAAACCCATCTCCTCTTTACATTATTGCGAGGATAGATGGGAACACTATAGCAGGTGTTCTCATTGATCTAGCATCACAAGTGAATATGATAACTAAGGAGATTATGTTGATTAACTTCCTGCACAAGGATGGGTATGATGCACTTGAAAGTACCGTCCGCACCCATGATGGGATTTTCGTGCCTCCTATAGGGAGTATTGTCCTATCGGTCCTTATTGGACCTAAGTCCGTAAGCCTTTAGTTTGACATTATCTTGGGGTCTAAGCTCTTTAGAGTGAAGCTAGGTATCCCTTGGCTAGTAGCTATGAACACAATTCCCTCGATCATACACAAATGTCTGAAATTCGTTCATGGAGGTTCGGTACATGTCCACGACATCGATTATAGACCGTTGGTTGCACATGGAAGCTATACCTTGGATTACTTTTGGATTGCCTCCCTTAGTCCTTTGCCACCTAGGAAGGATCTCTTACACCACACTTATCAAAACTATAAGAAGGGGCACTCTAGGTTGAAAGTGAGGTACACTCCTTTGCCTTATGCTATCTCACATAGAGCTTGCTTAAAGGCTGATAGTGATGCCACCAAGGCACAAAGAAGAGAAGAAGAGAAGAAGTCCCGAGATCCTTCTTCTTCCTCTTCCACGGTTCAGCCTGATGCTTCCTCTCTCCTTGTTGTGGTACCATCTATTTATGTCTCACCTTTACGAGAGAATCCCATGGTGCGTGCTTGGTGAAAGGCCAAGAATCTTGCATTTGATCTTATTGTCTTATCCACGGAGCTCAGGCCCATTTGGTATGGAAGAAAAAGAGCCTACCATGGAGATTCCTCCTTGTCTTGACCTCCATGGCCTCCTACTATTCCTATTGTTAAAATAGTGAACAAGAAGAGGCTCACCACAAAGGCGCTAGAGGTAGCTCCTCCCACCATTTCTGAACCCATTCCTTCTTCTTTCATTCAGGAGACTACCCTTCTACTGGAGACAGTCATGGAAGAAACTCCCATGGCTGAACAAAATCCTTTCATCCCTTCACAGATCTCAGATTCCGGTGTGAAGAGCCATAGAAACCACCTTGCACATGAGCATAAGCGTTGGTGAAAGGCTCTTGTGGCCGAGAAAACCTCCTTATAGAAGGAGGAGAATATTGCATCTCCTACTGTGTCTTCCTCTCTCCCCCCTTCTATCCCTGTTCAACCTAGTTTTGTACCTCTTTCGACTCCCGCTATGAGCACACCTGCACCTGGAAGGGTGCAAGTGTTCATCACTCCTTCTGTGGAGCACTCTCGTTGACTTTTGTTCAAGATGTCTTTCCTTTCCCAAAACTCATGGATATGGTGAACACTTCGATCATATCTGCTATGGTTCTTCCCTCTTCTCCCTCGATCTTGCTTCGTTTGTGGGGAGTTCACCTCCTCTGATGAAGAAGGTAGAGCATGGTCCTTCTAGTAATGAAGGACGTAAGAAGAGCCCACCTTCCCCGAAAGGTGGCCCCAAATTGGCTTGTTCTATCTTAGTCACGGAACCAATCCCAACCTCCTCTGAGTTTGTCATTGCTCCCATGCTCCTCGATGAGCCTAGCAGTCTACCTCAGGTGCAGAATCCTCCGTCTACCAAGGAAAAACATGGCACTCCTATCAAGTGCATGTTTAACTCGCTGGATGAAGTTTCGGCCCTATCAGTGATCTTTGCAAGGTCGTTGACCCTAAACCCACAAGACCTAAGTGACAGAGACCTTACAAGTCCCTCTACCTTAGCCCTTGCTGCGAGAGGATCAGAAGCTCCTCCCCTTAACATCACACCATTGTAGGCTCATCTTCCTTCCTACGATGATCTAGAGTGGGAGGTTGATGACCTCTTGGTCAACCAATGCTAGGGGGAGACCCTCTTCTTAATCTTTAGATTAGACATGGGTGTGTGTCATGACGTGTGTTCCTTGTGATCGTGCTCTATGTGCCTGGATGACCCACATCAACCCTATTGGTGCTTGGATACAAGAATGGTGTATGTGTTGTGAAACTTCCTCTATATGTGTCATCATTCTTCCATGTTTGTGATTGACTTTCGGTAAATTGTGGATGATGCAAAGCGTCAAAACCATTTAGGCCTCCTTCCATGTTGACTTGATTTTTTATTTTACTTTATCTTTTGTACATTCTTCCTGATCTAGTTGGCGATTGATGATCTTTCACCTCTTACCACGGTTACCTACTTATATATAAATAAAGGCAGATCTGACCCCACGAAACCAGATCCCCCTGTGCTCTTTGTGTGTGATCTATTCTCTTTACTTTTTCCTTATCTTTCTCTCTTGTTTTCTTGAGTTGTCCCTTTCAGGTGTGACAATGCATCTTCTACATTACATGGTCTTTAGAAAATGCTTTTTTTTCCAAAAGAATCTTTTCTTGAAGACCCTCCACACTTCCTTATTAGAATTGTATTCTCAACTTAGAACCCTAACAAAATGTATTTCCTTCATCATGGGTTCATAAAGAAAGGACTTTGAAATCCTCCTCTGAAGTGGGAACAGTCTTAGTCTTCCCCCCGTATGAGCACATATCCCTCCTTTCAAATTCCTTGATGAAGTGAACATCTTTCAAAAGGATTCTTTGGTGACGAATCAATTCGATAAGGAAGACATCATCTTTCAAACAATGTGTCCCTCAAGTGGACCCCTCCTCATCACGTTGGGTTCCTAAGGGAGCCCTTCGCAAATTTTCAAATGATTTCTTGGTGTTCAGTCTAGGGGTAGCCCGATTGGACCAGTTTTTTGTGTCTAGTTTGAGGGCAGCCCGACTAGACTTCACTTTACATCTTCGTGTCTAGCTTGGGGGCAGCCCGAGTAGACTTCATCTTTCAAACAGCGCGTCCCTTGAGTGGACCCTCCTTCCTTTTGAAGGATTTTCAAGGGACCCCTTTGAAAGTTCTACAACTTAGCGATGGTCTGTGTGACTGTCCATTTGTTGGCATGTGCAATCGCTTCCTGATGTGTTCTATTTGTGGGTAAACATGTCACCATCTCTGACTCTATGGAGAACCCTTTACTCAGTCTCCCTCATGTGAGAGTTCTTGGGGGATACCTTCCTTGCAGGTTTGTGGGTCTGTAAGGTGATTTTATTGGTCTCCCTCATGCAAGAGTTCTTGGGGGATACCTTCCTTATAGGTTTTTGCATCTATAAGGCTCTCTACTCAGTCTCCCTCATGTGAGAGTTCTTTGGGGGATACCTTCCTTATAGGTCTACGAGACTATAAGGTGCTTTTCCTAGTTTCCTTCATGTGAGAGTTCTTGAAGGATACCTCCCTTGCAGGACCGTGAGCCTGTAAGGCACTTTCATACTTCAACTTTGTAGTTCTACGAAACTATGAATTCCTCTCTTGCACTTCTGGGTTCTCCAGACCGTGCTCTGCTTCTTCATCGATTCAGGTATACATCTCTTAATCTACTACTTCCTTACTACTCTACTTTACCGAAGCACTCATTAGTACTCATGATCGCTAAAGTGGGGGAAAATGTATTAACGTGAATTTTCATCCCTAGTGCAAGTCCCCTTTTTGCTCTCTAACACCTTAGAGAGTCCAAAGTGGAGGTTTAATTCCACTTAAGCCACTACTTGCATTCCACTTGGTGCCTATTTTGTGTGTTGGTGGGGGCATTTCGATAGGGGGCACCCGTACAACGCGCAGATGTCCACACGATGCGCTTACATCCCTAGAAGATTCATGCAGCTGACACTATAGAGGCGTTACACTTTCGATTGGAATTCGAAGAGTAATGCCCCTCCTTGGCTGGATGACTCGAATATGGCCATTTTTCACCTTCTCCTTCATATTCTTGACTATTCCATCTATTCTCAAGTTTTATCAAGTCTTGCTAGATTATTTGAGCACTCTTTGAGCCATCATGTCCAAGCTTTGTAGCAACATCCTTCACCCCATTGCAGCAACTCAACACTCCATCACTCCAATAGGGCAAGTACAAAACATACACTATGGCAACAGAGGCTTGAGTCAATCTTGTTCACTCCTCCACAAGCCTTGAGGGCTTTGGATGGAGGCGGTAAATCTCCTTCCTTCTCTCCTTTTTCTTTTGATTGGGTAAGCACTTACTATTTTCTGGTGTTTCTTGCATACGTAGATTGTAGTTCTTCCTTTATCATTTATCTCTATCATATCATACCTAGTTGTCTGTGGAGGTGGAAACACCAATATGGGGGTCTGACTGAGGCAGGCCCCTATACAACCCCAATAATTTCCCCCTTCCTTGTTTGCAGGTGGAGAGTGAATGGAGCAAGCTGGCAAGGAGAGCATTCTACAAGATTGTCTTCTTCACCTTGGTGGTAATACATTTCCTTTATCATGTTCGCATTTTTTTCTTTCCTCTTAATCTCGTTCTACTACTTTAAGCATTCCTAGACTAGGCTAGTGGTCTTCCTTTGAGTAAGAATCTTGTCTCCTCGGTTCTCTGGTCGTATAGATGCCAGCGCACTTGTGAGACGCCAGTGCGCCACACTGTCATCCTAGAACTATGCTTTCGTCCTTAGATAGAGATCTTCCTAAGACACAAATTTGACTCTAAAGACCAACCCATCCGGTCCCCATCCTAAATTCAGATTGAAGAGTGATCAAAGGGTTCATAATCCTCATCATTTTCATCCTCATCATCCTAACTTCCCTTTAAACTAAGGTGGGTTAGGGTAGCCTTTCTACTCTTGGCCTTTTGTGACCTGGGGCCTTGTAGTGGGTGGTCCCCCTCTCTCACAGTGGTATCCTTCAAGGATCTAGGGAAAATCTTAGCCAAGAGATTATCCTTAAGAATAAAGTCACTACATAAGGCGATATAAGAAGAAACATGTTTAGAAGGATCTCCTTTCGCCCCATACTTTTTGAATCTAGGCACCTCTATACCTTGTGGCATCAATTTTCTCAATATCTCCAATGATAAGAGATTTCTTTTAAAATAACATGTAGGTTAGCCATTTTGATTTTGATTGATGGTGTAAACTTTATTTTGAAGGGATGAAACAGTTTGCAAAAGTTGGTTTATGAGAGGATCATTGTTTGCATTTTGAGACAGAGATGAATAAGCTAAAGGTGTGTATGTGTTCGAGGGGGAAGTGAATGTAATTAATATACAAGGTAAAGTGGTAGGAGATATGGTGTGTGATGCCAAAAAGGTATTAGGGATGCTAGCAGAAATATCCAAGGAAGGAATCACATAACTAGTAGGTTGCATTTTTGTTGTGACTTGAGGATTGGTATATGTAGGAATAGAGGCAACTGTTGTGAGAAGAGGAATTTGGATTTCTCCTTGGCTTGTAAAATTTTCAAAGGTAAAGGAAAAATAGTGATAGAGGTAAGGTGTGGCCCATAAAGTTGAAGTATGTTACACATAATATCAACTCCTTCTTCACTTTTAATCATGTGATGTATGTTATCTATGGTAGGGATAGCGGTAGTTGAAATGTTGTTAGTACTTATTTGATGTTGTAGGTTTTCAAAGCCTTCATGGATTTGTATTATGTTTTCTAAAAAAATACTAGAAACCATTGTTTCAACATGTCTCACACTTGTTGAAGGTAGGGGGTTGTTAAGGGTATTGTCCATACCTAGTGAACTAGTATCAATACTAGGTGTGAAAGAGCTAGATAATCCAAGATCCACGTCGATTGTGCTAACGCGGGATGACACGAGTCTCAAACTTTGTCTCACTATAGTATTAGCAATAGGACACCAAGTAGAAAAGCTCATGCAAGGGATAATATAGTGAATGCAAGATGCAATGAACACAAGATAAATGATATTCTCTAATTTTGATGAAAATGAAATTAAGCTAGATGCAATGAAATGAGAGTAACAAAAACTGTGTAAATTGAAATAGGAGACTAACAACAACAAATTGAAACATAGAAAAAGAGAATTTAATGTTGGAAAATATAGTTTGAAATCTAAAAGGGGACTAAATCACCCAAAGGGGCATATAAGTCCCAAACAGGGTTTTCCAGAGATCTGAATAGTGAATAATAGTCACCACATAATACCCAGAAATTGGGCAAAAGCACCTGGACTAGGACTAAATCACCCAGAGGGGTGTATGATTCCCAAATGAGGATTTTTGGATAAATTTTAGAAAATTCTAATTGAAAGTTATGCGTTTTTATTTGAATGATGTCTAAACTAGGTGCAAAAGTAGATTTCAAATGATTTTCAACGATGCAAGATGCAAAAATGAAACCTATAGGAACTTTCACTAATGCAAGATTTTAGAAACCCTATAATGTTAATTAACTAATACAAAACCTAATGCAATATATAATATCTTATATCATAATTAATATTGTAATTTATCCAACAAGTAGGGTCATTAGACTATTTTCAATGATTGGCATGATATAATGAAGGAATATCTTGACAACTTTTTGCAACACTAAAACATAATGTATATATGATAAAGGGATTGCATGTAGATGCCTTATACATGTATCTATTGCAGAGGCTATAGGGGTTATCATAAAAAATGAGGCCTTTATAGAGTATGTAGACACAATGACAACCATAAACAGATTTATAGTACTAGTAGAACAACTTGACTATTGATCTCAAGGTACTAAATGCCTCTCTTCGCCTTGGCTATGGGAATTTTTTGTTTTTTACACCATACAATATTTGACATGTAAGGGAATATATTCCTTAATTTAAGCTATTAATTTTAAATTAATCAACCACCTTCATCATAGTAGGCATGCAAATGCTCCAATTTTTTGTGTCATTTGCTATAAAAATGTCAAATTGAATTTAGGAAAGAATTGTTACATTATTTTATAATTCAATTATTAATAAAGTGGAGTTTGAACATTTAGTTTTCAAAGCTACCCTAGGAATAATTTTTAGAATTAAATGGTATAAAATACAAGGCAAGTATTGGGTCCCATGGAAAATGGTTAAGATTTAGACAAACTTGAGGGAATATGCATCAAGAGGAAGAAAAATGGAATGAGGAAGGAGAGGGAGAGCATGTGGCCTCTCTTGATAAGGTAGATTCATCTATTTGTATCCCTAGTCTAGGTAATGTGTCATTAACTCCTCTTGGTATGACTTCAAGCCATGCTAAATCCACTATCCAATAAAACTCTCCTAAGCAAATGTTTCCACCTAAACAAAGTATTTCTCCACAACATGTAACACTTGTAGTACCACCTACAAAAAGGAAGAGAAAATCATATTAATTTTTAGTTAGGGATTCAATGAATCATTGGGCTTCTTTAAATTACTCTAGGCACTCGCATCACCTCAAAGGAGAAACAACAAGAATATATACAACTTCAACAAAGTAAAAAAATGGTTTTTGTAGACTTTGATACAAGTTTGGAGAGGGAAGAATTATTTGTAAGAAAAAAATACTTGATTCCATCAATTTATTCCCCTAATTCAAGTAGAAGAGATGAAATAGTTGGAAAACTATAGGAATCCATGTAAAAGATAAAACAGTTAGAGGAACATCTTCGATTACACCAAAAATAAGGTACTAGATTGGATAGGCTAGACCAAATGGTGGCTATGGAAATATAAATAGGTGAAGGAGTATGAATTTCCCATTTGAGATACCCACATGTGACCTCCCCATGATTATCATAGCCAACCATCACACTATGACTATGTAAAACAATAGAGCAAACAAAAATAAAGGAAAAAAATCAGTAAAGGGAGAAATAAAAATTTAAAAAAGCCAAAGGAAAAATATACAAAAATTGAAAGATTGAAGAACAAGGTAGAGCAGCTAGCTTTAATGACATCTCAAATAGTATAATGCATACCTCCAACCGAGGTTTATATATTTTTTCTAAAGGAATAATTCGTAAATTTTTAGTTTATGCAAATATACTATGATATTCTATATTACATGGGAACACCCAACTCCTTCTCTATTTTCAAAAATTCTACTGTAGAATTGAAAAATAAAATTTGTTAATTTTATATGCATGAGTAATATGTAGGTGATGTTCAATTGAAAGCTATAAAATCATTTATACAAAATGAAAAGAATAGGGATCATAAAATGCAACAATATAAAGAGTTGGATAAGCTAGTTTCCTTGAAGATCATAATAGAAGCAGAAGACCCATGGGAAGTGCTAGAAGAATGGGTTGCATTCACAGATAACACTAAAATACAAAAGGAAAATTATAGGATGTTCACATAGTTGGCCACACAAGTAGGAAGGGAGGTATTACCACTCTGCACATGAATGAGTTAACCAATGAACTTAAGAAATAGGTGTTGGTGTAAGTAGGTGTTTTACCTATCTAGGTCCTATTTACATGTTAAATCCACTTAGGTCCTAGCAAGAAATATTTCTAGTTAAACATTATTTAACATTCATTTAATGGTTGTGTCGTAGGTTATGAGTTAGTTATCTCATGTGATAGGATTGGAACACTTGTCATGATCTTATCTAATCCTATACCTCACCTTGCCTATATAAGAAGGGCTTCATATTTACATTGAAATATATTAATTTTGGTATTCTTGCATCCATAATCATAGCATGATATTTTTTATATTTCTCTCTTATTGAAGTTATTTTATCTTGCAGGTGATCTTAGGGTGTTGAGTAGTTCACCATAAAATCCTACATGGTATCAAAGCTTTAGTGTTATAGAATTCTTCCCAGATATGAGGGACCAATATTGGTATGAAATATTTACTAGGTAGAAGTTGGGGCTTCGAGAACCTCACTATTAAATCTAAGGTTTCAAATAAATTTAGGTTTGGATTTTGTTTCATCAAATTTCATCATATATTATCTAATTTACAAGGGTTTCAAGATGAGCAGGGGTTACCAGATCCATGAGGTAGCTAATTGTTTAGAGAAATTTGGGTTAAAATCAACCTCGCCATTATATTTGGGAGGCCCGAGAACCAAAATATCGACTAGATCAAATCATCAAAATATGAGACTTTTTGTGGGGGTGTGAAATAAATTTTTGGGCCATACTGCCATACGAATTCATACTTGGCCATAGAGCATGTATAGTCACCTGCATTAGCATCATAGTCTACAAATTGGTCTATGCGTACATCTCCTTTATCATTATTTGTGTTGGCATGCATACTTTTGTAATGTCTACATACTTCCTGGACAAATTCCTATCTTCCACATGTCACATAGCCTGGTCCAAGTTGTATACTGGTCAACATATTTTATTTATGGTTCAACAAGCTTTATTTTTTTTAAATATTATTTTAAAACCTGTGTTTTATTTTAATACCATTGACCATATGTCAATGCTAATATTTATGGCACTTTTTTCTGACATTCATTTTACGATGTGTGCCATTTCCTCTGACCATATTTATGGCCCATAGCATGCATCACCTGGTCACAAGGGCTTTAATGCTCTGGCATGGCCTCTAAACCGCAACCCCACAACCGCTTTCTATGACCATGGGCATATGTGTTGGAGTACAATACCATTGAGAGGGGGGGTGAATCAGTAGTATGAAAAATTTCAAATAATCTTGAATTAATCTTTCAAAACTTTGACCTTATAAAATGCAAGATCAGAATAGTTCAACTATCAAATGCAACATCATGTACATGTAAAGCTATCAAACTTGACTCATCACAAAGAGTATACGTAGATCTTCACTTTGACTTAATCAATTTGCACTAATTTATGCTCATGTTATTTCTGTAACGTAGATAAAATAGCGCTGCAAGAAAAATGGGTTAAATATAATCTAACAAGCATTAATCTAAATCAAACAAAAAAGTACAAAAGAATAAACTAAAACAGTAATCAAATAACTAAAGCAAAACATGAAACAGTCTCACCGAATATCAGAAAACTCCTTCGAATTATCTTGGTTGTCCTTCTCCATTTTTTTGTGATGGTATTCTTGCCCTCAAATTTTTAGTATGTATGCAAGTATAGCCTTGACGTATGTGTTAAAGAAAAATATTGAAGATTAACAAGTTCTTCCAAAAGTATCAATTTCGGCAGCGGAAATAATGGAAAAATTCAGTCAATTTATAGAAAGTTGATTCTCAAACGATCGACTCAAATTCAAAAGAGAGATCAACGATCGAGATTGTTGAATGTCATGCGATGTGATTTATGTGTCAGTTAGAATGTGAGTTGGGAAATTTTGTAGGATAAAGATTAAATTAGAATAATAATTTAATCTGGTGTTAAGACTATTCAAAAATAGACTGAATAAGGAGTTCAAGATTAAATAAATGATTTAAACTTCAGTTGAAAGTCTTCGAAAATTAGAAAGATAAGAATTGAATGAAAAGGATAAAGTTAGTACTTGACAACGATCTGTTCGAATGCAAACATGAATTAATTAATTAAATAAAGATATTTAATTAATAAATATGTTCATGCCTATGAGTCTTAACTAGATAACTGACTGGTTGTGATAGAGAGTTTCTTCGCAGAGATGATTAGATATCGAATCTGGAGATAACTGATAGATTTAAATAGATTTTGAGTTAGATGGTGAGTGAATAATTAGTTAAGTAGGCAATACAAGAATGTGACAGAAATAACTCTTTTTATGAACTAAATGTGTATTTAATTCAACATTCAAAATTGAAAGATTTAACTAAATAAATAATGATTTATTTAATTGACTGTCGAAAAGGTTAATTGAATAATTAAATAATTTGAAATTAATATTTAATTATAGTCGAAATATGAAAAAGGGGTAAATCAAATAATAAATTATTTAATTCAGAAAGAGAATTAATTAATTAGCAACTTAATTAAATAAATAAGATTTATTTAATCAATCAAAGTTGAATAAGGTTCATAATGAATTAATTAAATAATTAAAGGTTATTTAATTAATAGAAGAAATATGTGTATAGGAAATAATTAAATAATTAACATTATTTAATCGTGACCATGGACATTAGAAAATTATGTCAAAAGTGGTACTCGCAGGCCTAGACCAATTTTTAGTGTCTACAATTTCAATGATACAAACATTCATTTATTGAATGTAACATCATAACAATTAAATGTGAAATACTTGAGCAAACTCAAATATAATCACAAGAAGGAAACCACACCATAACATAGTTATTTTTCGCGAGTGGAAAAACCTCATAGGGATGAAAACCACTTGGTAAAATGCCTCATTGGCAAAGCCTCACTGGCTATAAAATGCCTCACTGGCTACAGAATGCCTCACTAGTAAAGCCTCACTAGCTATAGAATGCCTCATTGGTAACATAAGCCTCACTGGCTACAAAATGCCTCACTGGGAGAGCCTCACTAGCTACACATCTACCTCACTATAAAACACAACTGCCTCACTGGAAAAACACAACCTCACTGGCCAAAGATCAAACTTGTCTCACTGATATGATCTTATACAACACATTCTCAAACATGAATAAAACAATTATAGAGGGTTTCCCTATTTCACTACATACCATTTCTACTTTCCATCCTAACACATTCAATGTCCTAAAGATTCATTAAATTGGAATCTTCAAAACACAAAATATATCAGATTATACACTTCACTATTTTTCATACAATTTTGCAAAACAACATTTCAGAATTATGCTCATAAAATCAACATGATTTCTCTGTGAAAGAACCCAACCAATAATAGTAACATATCATTGTTTTTATAACAATCAAAAGTTCACATAATGTTGTCATTTGTCACTGACTAAAACTATCAAATGAACCTTGTTCAAACAATTTCCATAACTACCCCTGAAGACATCGATATGCTTTTTCCTTCAACAAACTAAACTTCCTCTTAAACATGGTCGATAGATTATGCAAGCTATATGTATACACCAAACACAAGACACATATAAATGTGACATGAAACCCCAACTCCCAAGTCGACACAATAATTACAAGCTGTGTGTATAAACTTTAATATAGACTAACTCAAGGTGTTACTCAAGACAAAAACCAATGCAACTTGGGTTTCAAATGGACACACCAAACATTACCCTCCAAGACTTCTCTATGCATGACTCACATGGTCGACACACTATATCAAATGTGTGAATACATAAAACATACTTATATGTAGCATATAACTCAAAACCCATAATGATACTTGAAGGAGATGTAAATAACAATGAATTTGTGGTTAAATATCTTTTGTATAACAACCCTTCACATACAGTCAGTTCTTTTTAACAAAAAATCAGAACCAATGAATATTAAACCTTTGCACAACATATTGAACCCGAGCAATAAAGAACATGAATACCCTTGCAGCAAATAGACCTAGGTCAAAACTAGCTTTGACAACAAGAAGACCATTTTGACACCCATTAACAGCATCACCACTTTCACATATGTAACCTTTTCCTGAAATGAAGTCGATGAACTTCCATTTGAACTTGGAAACCATTCCTTCCTTCATCGCTCACCAAGCTTCCACAAACTGCTCTAACTTTCCTATCATCTTATATTTTCCAAATGATATCGGTATTCTATGCCAAAGCAAAAAAATTATCATTTATGTCGGTGTTTAAACTCAATGCTACCTTAAACACATAATACCCAAACACTTGTGAATGATAAACATTAAAATCCCAAATAATGTGTGTCATTATTTTCCATAATAGGATACCATAATGCCTTGTGTTGGTTTGATAGCCAATGCCAAAGTGCCAAGGTCAATATGCTAAGATCAATCATTGAACAATATATTGATCAATGATAGATGAATGTAATCCAAATTTAGACCTGAATACTTGCCAACACTATAAGTGCCAAGATCAACTCTTGACATCAATGCCAAAACCAACGTCAAAGGGGTCAACAATATGGTAGACCCGCTGCGAGCCCCTATGGGGCTCAATATTTGACCCAAATTAGTCTATGCATGCCCTAAATAGGGCCTTTTTTTCATTCTGACACAACTTGCAATCTAGGAGGCAAAAATTTTCAAATGAGATATCATTAGAAAGATGGTTTTATCAATTTTATAGTGGTGTAGGTTATTTTTAGATATTTTTTTAATTTTTGGCATTTATTATTGTTTGAAGTCATATCTTATTTTATGGCTCTCGAGCTCATAACTTTTTTCCATGATCTTTTATTTTCACGATTGTTGCGACATTGGAAAGGTATTGAGCATCTCTACATTTCCTTCCATATACTTTTTCTATATTTGTCCCAGGTATATAATTATTTTAATTTTGTCCCAATTGTGTCCTAGAGATTACTTAGATATTTTTATAGCTGAGAGGGTGCACCTTTGATCTTTGCACTTCATTTCAACTCCAGATTATTTGTAAATCAATTGTTTCTTCACAAATTTCAGATTTTTGCCTATTTGAGAGTGTTCTAGTGTTCCTCGGCATTAGGTTTGCTATTTCTTTATCATGATTCTGACTTGATTCTTTGAGTGGCTCTAATATGGTTTTTAGCATCAAAATTATCTTTCCTTTGCTTTCCTAATTTAGGATTCTAGTGTTTACTCCACAAGTGTGCTTCTAGTTCTTCTTTGCAACATGTTATCTCATTATGGGGGGCTATATGGTCTCTCTTGTCATCCTTCGTATGGAGGGAGATTGATTTGATTTATGATGAATATCATTCAATTGAGGGGGGATAAATGGTATCTTCTTCATCTCTCTTAATATGGGGGTTATTTTTCCTCGAATGGGGTTTTATTGTCTCATTTTTTGTGGAGAGCATTATTATATCTTATCTCTCTTTTTGGGAGGAGTTTTATCCCATTGGGATTTCTCCTTTTCTCCATTTGTGAGATATCACATTTACATATGTACATGGGTACCTAACATGGCCTCATAGCCAGGACCCATCTTTGTGTCATTTTCATAAGTACTCCCTAAGTTGTCCTTAAGGGGGGGTTGTTGGTCTAAATAGTTGTTTTACCTATCTAGGTCCTATTTACATGTTAAGTCCACTTAGGTCCTAGGAAGGAATCTTTCAAGTTAAGCATTAGTTTTCATTTATCTTATCTAGTTAATATTCATTTAATTATTATGTCCTAGATTGTTTTGAGTTAGTTGTATCATGTGATACGATTACGACACTTGCCATGATATTTTATAATCCTATCCCTCACCTTGTTGATATAATAAAGGCTTGATGCAGGAGCATCTAGGCGAACTGGCAATCGACTTCACCCAAAAATAAGTTTCAAGTTTGAGTTTTAGTTTTGGTGTGTTTTGGTTTTGGTTTGACCATTTCTCAATATTGGATGCAATCAAAATTGCATAGTGATAATTTTGCAGAGTTTCGGTGATGGTGTACAATAAGGAAGATTTAGTGAAACAATTGTTCAGGACAATCTAGGAGGTTTTGTGGTGAATACTTTGATAGGAAGGTTGTTGAAGACATTTGTGAATTATCGATAAATATCTCATGAAATTTTCACGTATTGTTTGGGAGATATTAAAATTATTTTCCCAAGTCTGTTAGTTTGTGGAAGGTTTAAAATATCACAATTATGGAGGGCTAGATTAAAATTATTTTATAGGGGTCCATGGGACATCATTACAAGCCTACATGCCAGTCATCTCTAAATTTAATGAGCAAGATTACTGAGACAATAAATCTCATGCTATATGATTTTAATAATCAGGGAATAATATGAAGGGTCAAATTTTGCATATGGTTATACAAATCTATATTTTGTTTTACATTATACCCAACACAATTTGTATTTGAGTTAAGGGAATTAGTATATAAAATAATTTAAATAAAAAATCAATTACTTAATTGTTGCAATAGAAGGGAGAATATAATAAAAAAAATTGTAAATTTTATTAATTGGTTGTTGTTTGATCTCCCTATGGAATGGAGAGGGAGTGTGCAAGTAGTAAAGGGAAAAAGCCACACCGAACTGGGAAGGGATGAGAGTTGCATTGGAAAGTGGAAGTTTGCAATTAAAGAAGAGAAATTAATTATTTTTGGTGAACCTCAAGATCTGGATGGTGGAGACTGGAAGAGAGGGGAAGAAAAAATTAAACAAGCTGAATATAGACTCCTTGCTAACAGTTGTGCAAGAGTGTGGAAAAGAGAGGAGGTCCTAGAGAGAGTGAGGGAGAAGAGTGACCTATAAACAAATGGAAAAAGAATGAGGAAGGGGATGTTGAAATGAAGGTTTTTTTGTGTATTAAAGTAAAGAGAATACTAGTAAGAGAGGTGTCCAATGTGTCGAGAACAAGGTCACCATAAATGGAAGAAAGATGAAGTATCTAGGATGTTGAAATAGAGTATATAGGCTATAGAGAGGCCATTAAGGCCAAGAATGTAAGGGAATGATTTTGCATCCATTGTATTGATAAATGGAATTAATAAAGGGTGTTGTTTCATTTTCATGATTAAGAAAAATTCTTGTCTGCGAGTGAATGTAAATTTGTATGTATAAAATGTGCCTGTTGTGTATGTGGAAATTGTGACAGTGTGTATTGTTATAGTAGAGGGTGGTCCCTCTTGCCTCAAAAAATTGTTTCTGTGAGTGTGTTCTACCAATGAGAGGGAGTACCTCTTGCATCAAGTGGTACCAGAGTAGGAGATTCTAAGCATGTAGGCAAAGTGTCGAACATGAGACAACTTATTGTAGGACCAGTGGGTGGCTAGAGGAAAAACAGTAAACAAAAAGAGCTAATGTGGGCTATTATAGGTAAGATATAAGTCTAGAACAACGAGAGATAAATCCATAAATATTGTAGATTATGGGATGTGAATGGTGAGAGATTGCACCAATCATGATATCTTCAAAGAAGAGGACAAGGATGGTCATAGAGAAGCTGGTGAGAATTTGGTTCATTGAAGAGTAGGCAGGAAGATTGAGGAAAGGTATATCCAAGGAGTTGGAGAGAATCCAAGCGAGATTGGATGTATTGGAGTTGAAGAAATGTATGGAAATTGAGAAATATTTGAAGAGGTATGAGACGAGACAATGTGTAAATAGTACACCAAAAAGGAATGATTATGGGTGACAAGAAGAGAGGATAATTTTTTATCCTCAAAGAGAAGTAGAAGGTACCTCTCATGAAATAGAGGGGTCTAGAAAGAAAAAAAATACTCTTGAAAGAGGATAGTGAATTTAGAAAGAAAGAGGACAGCGAAGAGAAAGGTCAATGGAAAGCATGTTGCAGTCCTTTCAGAAGGGATGAAGGTAAGGATGAGCATGTGGGGAGAACCCACATAAGTAGAGAGGAGTTTGCAGCTAAGATGAGTCATTTTGAAGGCATGATGGAAGTAAAGTTGCAAGTTGTAGCTGTGGTTGAAGATGTGAAAAGAGAAAAATAAATTATCCATTGGAGGACATGAAGAAGGAAAAAGTGAATAATGGAGAAAGTGGATATGTTACAACCCATACAAATAAACATGAAGAAGAAAGGAATAGGAAAAATGAAGAACCTCTCATTTTACTTAATGCATATTTGTTTGTAGGCAAGCAAGAGGAAGACAAAGCAAGAGAAAAGGATATTCCCATGTGGAAAGATAGAGGAAAGGTGGAGAACATGGTGATAGAGGAAATAGAAGTAGAAGATTGTATGCCGGTCCAAAAATAAAATGGAGGAACAAATCATGATGTTGCAGTAGATATATGTCTTCTTAAAAGCATGAATGTGATGGAAAAGAATGATATAGTGAAAGAGAAAGGCAATATAGACACTTCTATTATTTTCCATAATATTTTGCTCACATAAATTAAAGAAAATAAATCAGATTTGGGGGTTAAAATCATGGACTTGGAGAGTCCAAAATTTGACGAATAGATTAGGGAGGATGTGGATAATCTCTTGTTGAAAGAAGAGATGGAAAGAATAAATGATTTGTTGGAAAGAGAATTGATGGACAAGCACAAAGAGGGGCTTGCAAAAATTTCCATTGGAGGTGAGAAGATGAATGTTGCAACAAAATAGGAAGCAAAAAATGTTGGTACAACGAAGAATCATGAGGTAAATTTTGATTATAAATTTAGTTTTGATTATTATTTACCTTTGTTGATGAGATTAGAGGAGGATGTAGAGAAAGATACATATGTAGATTGGTATGATGATGCATATGTAGTTGTAGATTGGTGGATAATTAATCCATTTTTGTAGGTAGAAGCTAAGGAGAATGTTATAGGTGAGACTTGGTGGAGGTGGTCAGTATGTGGTGGGTCAAGACCCATGAGATATTGGAAGAGAGAGGGATGAATTTGGTGGAGGATGTTAGACTATGGTGGGAAGGATACCACAAATAGAGAGAATGAAGGAAGCATTAGATGGAGGTGGATGGTTCATGGAGGACATGAGTCTACAAGAGGAAGAAAGAAGAGGCTACAAATTTCTCGGAGGAAGATGGTGAATGTTCTAGCAAGATATTGGAAGAGGAGGAAAAATAAATACTACAATGTGCACTTTGCATAGCGATAGAGTTTGTTGTGAATTGCTTGCAATCTGAAAGAGTGGTTCTACCACTCAACTCCAATTTTGTGAGCCTATGCTCACAAAATTTTTACCTATCATGTTTTATGAAGGATCATTCAAGCAGAATGACATTCAACATAACCCAAAATCAAGTTTCTGGTTTAAGTTTTAGTTTTGGTTTGACCATTTCTTAGTATTCAATACAATCAAAATTGCATAGTGACAATTTTGCGAAGTTTCAGTGAGGGCGTGCAACAAGGTAGTTTCCTGGTGTAACAATTGTTAAGGAAAATCTAGGAGGTTTGTTGGAAAATCCTTTGATAGACATGTTATTGAAGACATTTGTGAATAATTGACATAGATCTCATGACATTTGCATGCACCATTTGGGAGATACTAAAATTGTCTGTTCAAGCTTGTTAGTTTGTAGGAGGTTTAAAATCTCATAATTCTAGAGGGCTGGAGAAAAATCCTTTGATCACCTCTAGCTTTCTAGCCACCACTTCTTTGGTTCCCTATACAACATCAGCAAGGGAGAAAGACCTATAATGCATTAGATGAAAAAAATTGATGGGAAAATATAGAGGGGAAAAAAGGATTTTATTTAGAACAAGATGAAGGTAGGTCAAATCCAAAGGATTTCGAGTTGCTAGCACTAATGTATAATCAATGTCCTGCTTCTTGAGGTTAAGTAATGAGCCTCCTAATTTCTACTGTTAGTTCTATCTATTTCCTATTTTATGATACAAGCATTCCCAAAACTTTATGACCTAATCTAAGAATTAGACTTGATAATTGATGATTTGATAATTATTTGTATGTTTATATGATTATTGCTAAAATATGATAACATTATTTGATAAATTGTGGTAATTATGATATATAATTATCTTTGAAAGAAAACTAATCTTTCATGCAACAAAAGAACTAGATAACATGTATCAATAGCAGAAGGATCATGAGCAATTAAAGTATCATGTGCATGCAACAGAGAGGATAAAATACCTATCTAGCCAAGGAACCTACATCCATTGGAGGTAGAATCTTCAAAGACATGATACCAGTTATTAGAAATAATTTATATCATAATGAGCGAGAAGAAACTCCATGATAATAGAAAATTGCAGACAACTTTTTATTGTATCATCATGCTAATTTTTAGCATGTCAACAAGCTTAATTTTTATCACAATTAGTATTTAGTTACATTAGGATTCTATTTTTGAAATTTTATATTTTGATTAAATAATCCTCTTCCTATTCTTTAGTCCAATGAGTCAAAATTTATAATCTAGAGTCAAATTTGTCTAAGAATAATTAGGATTAGAGATTCTACATATTATGGGATCTCAATAGGAGGGTAACAATGATTTTTAGCATTTTGTACCTTCTTTTTTTAATATCAATAGAATAGTTTATTATCTGATGGTATTGATTTGACTGTGAATAAAGGAGTGATATCTTTGCAAATTACAAGATTCTAGCTACCCAAGAAAGGGCCCACTTGAGGTAATGCTACAACTCTATATTACAATTCCCAATTACATTTTTCTTTGCCCATTTCACATTTTAATTAGAATTGTATTATTTATTTATAATTCTCAACTATTATACATTAATATATATAAACGTATACACACTTACCTTGTAAGTATCATTTCATTATCTTAAACTAACTTGAGATTTTTTTTATTTTTTTAACATAGTATGTTTAAAAATTAACTTGAAATATTAATAAGCTCAAATTTTTTACTTAACAAATATCAACAAAAGGTCCCCCCGAGCCTAGTTGGCTAAAGCTCAACTTTGATAGCTCAGAAAAACCCAACCTAGGTCGAGAGGGTGGGGATGGGGTCATCCATGACCACAAGGGGAAACTAATTCTGGCATAAATGATCAACTTAAGGTTTCAATCGTCTAGTTTTTCTGAGGTGGCAACAACCTTCCACGCCATACAAATTGCCATGCAAGCAGGGCTCTCAAATTTGGTTATCTAAGGGGATGAGCCAAAAACACAACTCTCGTGCTAATAGGGAAATCCTTTCCTTGTTGGACCCTCTAGGACCTCGTGGCCTCGGCTCGCAATCTCATAATTTCCCTTGGGAACTGCAATGTTAATCATGTGTATAGGAGTGGCAATAAAGTTGTCAATGCATTAGAAAATCTTGGAGTTTTTACTCCAAATTTAGTAATATGGGATCTAATATCCACCATATCCCAAGTCAAGTGCTCGAATTAATTCAACATGATGCTAAAGTATTGTCCAAATGAGATCGAGATGGATACAATGTTAGCTCTTATTGATAGTTGCCACACTTTTCAATTATGGCAACTTAAGCCCGCTAATCAATCTTTTCATATTTACATTCACTAGCAGCTCTGGTTTTTGTATAGCCATTTCTACAGTTGGTGTTACCTTGCTCTGAAATTTGTGTTCTTAGCTATGGGGGCGATTTGGTTCAAGATGAACCTACCAACTATGACGGATGGAAGCATGAAAAGGAGGTTTGGGCCATTCTAGAACGGGGCAAGATGGCTTTGTTTGTGGAGGGGATGTAGGGGCATGACCCCAAGATTTCTTTGGAGTTCACCAATTCTTGGGTGTACAAAACTATTATTGTTGAAGGGGTATCCTTCATGGTGACTCCTAAGCTAATTTCGAAGGTGATGGGGCTCTCTCTAGAAGGTATTTGCATTCCTTGTAAGTCGAAAAGCCATTACTAGGAAGACATGAAACATTTTTTGAAAGAGGGCGAGAGGGTGAATAGATTGTAGAATGGATTTAATTGTGTGGACTTGTCTGGCATTTGGAGCAAAATTTCCAAAGTCCTCATGAGGTATGTCATGCTGGAAGGGTGTTTCCATCACTTCCATGCCCATATTTTCCCTATGCTTAATCATCTTAGGTATAATGTCAAAATGAACTTCCCCTTTTAGGTTATGTCCTCGCTTGAGTAATTTGTTAGAAGTGTCCAAGCTAAATGCAATAAATTACCCATCTACTAGAACCTTATTTATCATCTTTGCAAGTCTCATTCTATGTTGCTTCCCTCCCTTGCCTTTGTTCAAAAGAACGCGTTGACCATTCACAACCCCACCAATCCCTCTATAGACCCTAGTCCCTCTATTACTCTTGATGAAACCCCTCTTGTCATCCATCGTAACACCCAGGCTTCAGGAAAATCCCTTGTGAATGAAATAACCCCCTCGACCCTATCAAATCACCCCTATGTTGAAACCCACACATATTTATACTTTTGGGTCAAGGGAATCCAACAACTCAAATGATGAATCATTGAATCCCACCCCAGCCAACTCTCCTTTGCACTCTTATGCTCATGCGAATATCTCTGATGTTCCCAACAACCCCCCTATTTCTAACCCTAACCCTCAAAATTCTCCCAAACTATTTATCAATCTGGAGGAAACCATAACTGAACCTAGATCGATTTTTGTCCCTACTGACCCCCTAGGCAAAACAATTAATGAAATATCAGAGATAATTAACATCTAGAAGGATATCATGAAGTGGATTTCGGGCCAGTTGATCACTGCTAAAGAAAGAATCCAATTTTTGGAGGGAAAGGTTCTCGAGCAGTAGGCATCGTGGTTGGGGGAGGTGGAGAATAAGGAGCACTTGGACATGATCACCTCTTTGGCTAGGTTGTTCAAGAAGTGGGAAAGGTGGGAAAAGGAGCTGGAAGATTTATGTGCCATTGTTGGTATTGAGGAAGAAAAAAAAAATTGATTGAGATTGATGTTATCCGTCTGAACCAGGAGAAAGCCATGCAATACATCAAGATCATCACCGATTATAGTAAAGAAATAGTGAAGAACATTTCCTTCACCCTTCAGGTTTTTCAGGATGAATTAAGGAAGTACTAGGGGAAGCGGTTTGAAAATGGTCATAAGCAGAAGAAGAAGGTTAAAATGGTGGATACCTCAGCTCGTGATGTCATGGTGGATACTCAAGCCATTCAGCAGAGCCGTGTGACTTTCGAAAAGAAGCTCCAATTCCTATCTTAGGAATGGAATTTGATCACTAGCTCAAGTTTTTGGGAGACCTGTAGGTGTCCTGTGGTTTTGTGTTGGTCCCATCTCTGTGTGCTCTCTTAAGTTGTTTTTTGCTGGTCAAACTGTTTAAGTTTTAGTTTTTTGGTTTCTCACTTCTCATGAGTTCCTCGTATGCCTCTATGGCTGTTTTATAATGGGTACTATCCCTTCCAATCTTAATCTAATCAAAACAAATATCAACAAAAAATAATATAAGAGATAAATTAGCTCACTAAAATAGAGCCACTTAATGACTAAATTTTCTAGATTTTTTTTCACTACAACTTGAATGATAGACTTTTCCAACATTATAGTTTAAAATTGTATCCTAACATTGTTAGAGTAATTGGTTATTTACTTTATTAATTAAACAATATTTGTTTAATTACTTAAAGTTCCCTTTTACCTCTTTTTCACTTAAGCTAACATTAGGTGCATAATAATTAATTACTTTATTAATTATTATTGTGCAAGCCTAGGGTTTTCCTTTTTAGGGCTTTCATCTATATATGGTTAAAAACTATTTTTTGTATCATTATTCATTTTACATTTTGGGTGAATACATTGCTCCACATTCTTGAGCGTTTCCTTTGTTGCTTCTCTTTGCTTCTCCTTGTAACAGGTATTATTGCTTGCAGAGGTCACTGGGCTCCTGTGGTGTTGTATTTTCTCAACTCCAATAAACATAAATCTCATTATTCATTTATGATTAGTATATAATGCATCATTAATAGAATAAATAGAATAAAAATCATAACATTATTATTGTCAAATACAAATAATTTTTTATATTCTTTCACTTTGAAAATCTTCTTATTAAGGTTTCATGTTCATGATTTTATTTCTCTTAGAAATACAAACTAAAATATGTATTCTTGTCCAACCTTTATTGTTGAACATGGAAAACATTATAGCCAATTTTATAATGAATTAATTATCAACCAAAAAAAATTAAAAAAAATGTTTAGGAGATAATTGAAGGAATTTAAGGGTTTACTTATGTTTTCCCTCAACTAAACAAATTCATTTCATCACCTTGAAGTGTTATACCTTTTATAGTATGTCTAGGATTTAATCTTAGGAATATTTATTTTCTAATTTGGATGCTCTACCAAGGTAAACCCACAAAAGTGGTTTACAATTTGAATGAGGAAGGAAAAATTGCAAAAAATGACCCCATGCCAAAATTTTCATTCTTGGGGTTCAAACAAACTCATTGGTTCAAACAAACCAAAAGAGGGTTCACTTGAACCTAGGTTTGAGCGAACCCATTTAATGCATCCCACCCAAAAACAAATGAAAACCCCTTTTCAAAAGGGGGTACGCTCGAACCCACCTGGTTTGAGCAAACTCCCCTTTTCCCTAATTCCCACTCTTTGTCACAAAAAAATCAAAATGTTTGCACTTCGGAGCTCAGGTTGAATATGAAAATGGCAGAGACTTCACAGACCTAATTGGAATTAGGTATTCCTTGAAACGATCTATCCAACGACTATAATTTTAATATATTTTGGTTTTATTATGTATTTGGTTTTTTAGTTTTATTAAACATAGGTTTTTCAATTAAAATCAAGCTCTTTGTTCTGCACATGTGGAAAAATAGTAGATTCAATACATACAGAAAAATTTATGTTGTATACAGTACGCCTATGTTTGAATTGTAATTGGTTTGACTTCGAAACTTGATTAAGGAAAAAATATTTAATAAAACACTATCAAACCAAATGAACTGGTTATATATCGTAGTTACAAATCTGAATTTTAAAAAAATAGAATTTAATCCTTCATACAAAAAAATTAATGTTGTATACAGTGAGCATTAGTCCTTAATAATGTTGTTTACTGATAAAAACTATTTTTCGAAGGAGATGGAAAAAAAAGTGCAATTTCATTCAAAAAAAATTGAAAAAAATATATTTAGAATCTATAGACAAAACGTCACAAATCACTAGTTTGCATCATCTTCAAATTCCTCGCAGTTTAGCCACTATAGGAGCCTGAAAGTGAAGATTTAGTTAAAAAAAGTCAATTCAGTGTCCAGTTTGCCCAAAAATTGTAAACTAGTATTGTGGGATCACCCACCACTAAAAAAATGGTTCACTTGACAATGGATTCCTCACCATGGTTATAATATATTGTGAGTTAATCCTCACCATGGTTTTCCCCATCTTCGGTTTTCCACGTAAAAATATTGTGTCAATGTGTTATGAAATGTTATGATTCCTTTTATGCTTTGGTTTACAGTTGTAGCTAGATGTGGTTTAATAATTGGATGGTTAGCAATTAACTGTGTCAGTAGAATACTGATTCACCCCCCTCTCAGTATTCAGTGTATTCAATAGTGGGGCCACAACCTTATTGAAAATGCCTCATTACTTTGGCACCACTACATTTAGTGCAATCTGTTAGTTATTTTAAGTTTTTAGGGCTGACGAGAGCTACTTTGATTGGATTTTATGCTGGGGTGTGAGTAAAACTATTGGGGAATTACTTGATTATGGAAAAATCCAGACTTGGTTGGATTAAGTTTTGTGAGTGGGAGGCAAAGGGTGAGATCACACCCATGGCACTATCGAATAGCTACCATTGTGTGAGGCAATGGGATAGGGAACTTTTCCCTATGCCAATGCCTCTCCATTGTTGTTGCTGGTGCATAAAAACATCGTAGGCGTTGTATGACAACTCTATGCTTATGCTAAAACATGGGATTTTGAGCACAAGGAGAGTATCATTTTTGCAAAAGGCCCTTGATGAAGCCCCACGTATATTGAGAGAAACATTTATTACTTAAAACAGATCACCCTATATGGGGTGGGATTCACTGTGAGCCAAATGTGCTAACACAAGATATTTATGTTGCAAAGACGGTTGTCGTTATACCAAAAGATCGACAATACAACCATTGGATTTATACAAGATCCAAGATCCACAAGAGGCAATTAAACCATGTCATGAAGCCCGAGAATTGTGATGGCCCATGCCAAGGAGACCAAGGGCGCCACTTTGCAACAATCCCTCCCAACACAAGCAAGGGGTTTGAACCTGTGACTTCGGCTCTGATACCAATTGTTGCAAAGATAGATGTCATTGCACCAAAATATCAACTTGTTAATGCCCAATACAATCGTTGGATTTACACAAGATCCAAGATCCACAGGAGGTGGTTAAATAGTATCACGAAGCCCGAGCGCTATGCTGGCCCACGCCAAGGAGACCAAGGGCAACACCTTGCAACAATTTAGTAAGACCTGATAGGTGGAGTTGTAGCATTCTCGTGGCTAAATTGCACGCCATATGAGCTAGTGTATTTGCTACTTTGTTGCCCTCTCTATAACAATGTGTGAGTTGGTAAGTGTGAACCCCTATTTTGTACCTACACAAACACAACAAACAAACACAATGTTAGATCAATATGCAAGATAAAAACAAGGATTCCCCATGAAATCCATTTACAATGCTCAAATAGAAAGGAAAATAAAGAACAATGCAAAAACTAAATAAAATCTATCTAACCAAAGCAAACTCTTGATCCCATGGGGGAGTTGGTTCCAATTGGTATGTCAAAATCAGCCCTTTCCCAACTCCTTTGTAAGCTTTGATGATTTGATCCACTTGATGGTTGAATTCCTACATAACATAGCTAAGAACTTGGTAAAAATAGATGAAATGGCTATGCTTGAAGATGGATTTGAGTATAATAAAGTTTACTCAAATTGTGGATGATAGAATGAGAGGAAGAGTCTCTCATTTATAAATTTCCAAAATGGAAGAGAGAGTGATAATAAGCAATGTGGGATCAT
The DNA here is from genome assembly GCA_007115665.2 of Sequoiadendron giganteum. Taxonomy (NCBI): domain Eukaryota; kingdom Viridiplantae; phylum Streptophyta; class Pinopsida; order Cupressales; family Cupressaceae; genus Sequoiadendron; species Sequoiadendron giganteum. The sequence goes on from CM021102.1 coordinate 178,662,228, forward strand.
TCAACATCTAATGGCCAAGTGCCACTTGTCAAGATGTGAATGGTTGAGGAATGAGCACATTTTGGTCAATGTGCATGATAAATGCTATTGGACTCAAATTTGAAATTTAAATGTGACATGTTGGAGGGAGAAATAATATCACTTGGCTCAATGCGATAGTGGTGGGAAGCGATTCCAAGAGTTCTCCTAGAACATAGCTTTTTATCCATTATTTATGGACCAGGTTAAATACTTCAGGTAATAAATTCTCTACAAGTTATGATAATTTCCACATTTTGGATCCCTCTGCGGGATTTGACATTGTGAAAATGTGTCCAGGGATTGTGGATTCGATGTATTTTCTTCTCATGATTTTAGCCCATTTAGAGCATGGCTTTACAAAAAAATTCCATGCTAATTTGGCACCCAAAGCTAGGTTCCTTGCTTCTAGGTTATGTAAGCTTGCTCCTCCATGTTTTTTCCTTTCATAAAGTTTGTTCCAAAATACTGACAAGATTTTACTCTTTTTTTTTCTATCTATATTCCCCTACCAAAAGAAATTTCTAATACATTTCTCAATATTTTATTGCACTAATTTGGTAGCTTCAGGACTGACATAACATAGTTGGGGATGGCTAAAAGAACTAGTTTGGTTATTGTGAACTTTCCTACCATTGTTATCCATCTATTTTTCCATGATACAATTCTATTTTGTATTAGAGCTAAGATTTTATTCCAAATTGCAGGCATGTTTGGTCCCGAAAAGAATGAGATCCCTAGATATTGGCTTGACAATTCTTCTTGTTTGAAATTAAGAATTGATAAGATACATGAAAACACTATTGGAGAGGTGTTTTGGAAGGATGTGCTTGTTTTTTAATCATTGATTTTTTGGCCTAATACCTTGCAATAGTCCTCTAAGACTTTTTTAATACCTCTTACTTCTTGAACATTAGATTTACCGAAAATAAGCGTATCATTTGCAAACAACAAATGAGTCATGTTGATTTTTGAGTTTGGGCTAACTATAGCTTGCCATAAACCTTGCATGCATACACTTGATATTGCCCAAATCAACAATTCTTCCATTAGGATGAAAAATAGGGTGATAGTGGATCGCCTTGCCTAAAACCTTGCATGGAATTAAAGAAACGTGTTGGCTTGTTGTTTATCAAAATGAAAAAATTAGACTATGGTATTAAAGATTTAACCCAACAACACCATTTGTGGTAAAACCCTAGTTTATGGAACACTTTTTGGAGGAAGTTCCAATTTAGCCTAGCATAGGCTTTCAACATATTGAGTTTGATAATCATGGTTGAAATTTTATTTTCCTTGATGGAATGCAATGTTTCATGAGCTATTAGGGCCCCTTCCGCGATATCCTTTCTTGGGAAAAATCCTCCTTGCTCATCCATGATTATTCTTGGGATGATCTTGGCTAATCTCAAGGCAATGGCCTTGGAGAAGATTTTGTATATGATATTACACAAAGATATGGGCCTCACTTGAAGTTAGCAAAGTTAGAGGGATTCTATTGTTTTGGGATTAGCACTATAAAGGTGTTGTTCAATTACTTTAAGATGTTACCATTTCTCCTTGATTCCTCTGATGATAACAAAATATCCTTCCCCATGAACACCCGACCCTTTTGGAAGAAAATGGCAATAAACCCATCTGATCATGGAGCTTTGATTGGTGGCATAAGAAGACTACTTCTTTCACTTCTTCTAATGTGAATGGTTTTAAGAAAAGAGTGTGTTTTCTTCCTCAAAAAATAGTGTTGGAATGTGTTGGATAAAATCATCTCTAGCAGTGCTTCTTGCTTGGTTCGTTTTCTTCTTCACTGATAAGTTTCTCTATCTTAAAATTGTTTCTTGAGGGAGAGGTGATGTTGAGTGTTCACTTTCTATTTTATTTTTTTGAAGAAATATGAAAGAATTTAGTGTTCTTATCCCCATCTTTGAGCCAAGTTTCTATGAATTTTTGTCTCCAATATAACTTTTCTCTTGACAAGATCTCTTCTAGTTCCAGTTGTAGGGTTTTTTTAGGTTGAAGGAGATATGATTCATTCCACATCGTATGATTTGATCATTGATCTCATCAAGTTGATCTTGAAGGGATTTTTTTTACAAAAATATTATTTTGAAGTGTTGTTCATTCCAAACTTTAATTTGATGTTATATATATTAGGTTCTTTGCTAGCTGGAACATTCTAGAGTTGGAGATAAAGGGTTCGTTTTCCCACCAAAACTTGAGTTGAGGTAGGAAATGGGGATCTTTGAGCCACATTTCTTGGAACTTGAAAGATGATATTGGGTGGGGTGTTTGTGAAGCTAGGGCCAATTATATGGGAGAGTGGTTTGATCTTTTGAATGAGAGGATAACCAACTCTAGAGGGGATATTTTTGCAACCCAATTTGTAGAGATTTGAAATCTATCCAATTGTTCTATGATCAAACAAAAAACTTTATGCCTATTTTTTATGTGAATGTTCCGTTTTGGGGAGGGTATTCTAATAGGACTTTTTTTTTTATGCGAAGTCTTTGAAGTCTTCCACAAATTTTGAGTGGGGGATTATGCCCCCTATTTTTCGTTATGTCAATATTACATTGAAATCCCTTCCTAATAGTATTTTCTCCTCTTTTAGGTTTGATAAGACTTGGAATAAGGCATCCCAGTGGAAATTTTTCCCAACTGTTGATGTAGACACATAAACATTAATAATCCAAAAACTTAGGTCAAAAAATTTATCTTCACGAGCATCCAATGTTGCAATGAGAAGATTAGTTCCGCTTGAGTATTTTTTACGTTCCACAACATTGTTAAGCCCCTGAAGCACCTCGTGCTGGAGAATGTCTAAATTGCCATTTTTTTCCAATTACTAAATACTACTTATGCTTAGTCATTAGTAAATTTTGTTTCTTAAAGCATAACAATGTTTCCTTCACTAGATTCAAGTTGATGCTTTATCAAGCATATTTTATTAGGGGTGTTTAGGTCCCTAACATTCCAAGATAGGACTCTCATTGATCTCAAGGAGAGCAACAGGCCCTCCTCGATCAAATGTTTTTATCAAATGTGGCTTGGATACCAACGACTATTTCATCTAGGGTTTTCTTACTTTTGGGGAGTCTACCTTTGGTTAGGGGCATTGTAGTTGGCATTTGAGAGACTGGTCTCTTGGTTTGTGCAATTGATAGGGTTTGAGAAAAATTGTATTATGTGTTCCTATTACACGCTTCCTCTGCCAATTGATCAAATGGTTTATATCCTTCTTGAAGAAGAAGGTGATTTACCATCTCTAACATTTGTGTTTCTATCATGAGCTCTTGGCCTTCTTCAAAACATCTCATTTTTTGTAGGCAAGACTTTTCCATGAATGGAACTTGCTAAGGGTGTTTGGAGTTGATAAGGGGTGTTAATAGGCCCATTCTCTACTAGAGAGTGAGTCTCATTTGTCTCATGAGAAGGGGGTTTGGGGAGTTCCAATGCTACTGATGATTGGTATGTGTCATCTGTGAGATTAGTCCCCAAATATATTTCTATATTGAGATCCCAACTCTTGAGCAATCTACTATAACGACCATTTTCTTGAGGGGGGTGTTTCGTGTCATACTATGTGACCTGCACCTCTAGTGTGTCTTCACTTGGAGTGGGAGATGTTGGAGAGATACTTCACATGGGAGAATTATTGTGTGTGCTTTTCCATTTCCCCTTTTTGGTAGGCGAAGTGATATAGGAACTTCCTTATCCCTTGCTGAAAAGAGTAGGAAGGTTTTCAAAGCAAAACTATGGCCCACATAGGAGGAGTGTTTCCTCTTTGTAGGACCAATTTATGGGTCTGAGCAAAATCCTCTAGTGGGGAAGGGAAAAAGTTCCCTACATGTGCTTGAATTTCCATTTGGTTTAAAATGTTTATCTTGAGGTGGTGCTACTGCTAACAACCCAAGCTCTTTCTGGGGAGAGGGAAGAGAGACAGTAGGCGTGTGTAAATTTTGAAGTGTGGAATGTTGTTGCAACATTTGGTTTGTTGTTGAGGTAGAAGAAAGAAAGGTTGGGTTCTGCCCTACACCTTTCTTTATAAGAGGCACATAAGCCAAAGGACTAGAAGGGCATTGTGATGATGGGTGTGTTGAAGAATGGCATGTGGAGCAGAAGATAGTTAGATTTTCTAGCACAAGCTGTTGCTTCCAAGGCCCAAGCTTGGAGTGAATGACCAAGATTTTGGGGAAAGGTTCATTAGCATTCAGGAGGACATAAATCTTAGTCATCTTACAGGAATATTTGATAAGTTCTTAATCATTTTTTTGGAAGATGCTAGTGGAGTTGCCTATAACTTCTAGAATTTGGGGTTCCTTGTATTCAAGAGGGAGGTTAGATAACTAGATCTAGAAGGGAATTTATTGGATGGAGGCTGAGATAGGGTTGAAATGATAGGTCCAAGGTTGAAGGTATAGGCCTTCCCCATTAAAGATGTAGACTTTTTCTTTAAGGGACTTATCATGATTTTTCTCTAAAGTTAAAAAGACAACAAAGTAACTAATTCCCTCATGCATATAAAAATCTTTTGAGACCTCTAACCATTGTTTGTGGGCCCATGCTTCTAAAGTATTAATGGGAGGAATTTAGTTGAAGATCTTACCTATAATCGCATGACTTTTGAGGATAGACATGGAAAGAAGCAACAAGTCTTCAAAGATGTGCACTTTATATTATGACTAGGCAAATATGGAAGTGTATCCTGATGATGATATTTCAGGAACCAGGTTGTTTTGGGGAACTTGCTACTCTATTAATGAGGTAGGAATCTTGCAGTATGATCGTGGGTGTTATTTTTTCCTTTTTACCAAGTTTTGATAAAAGGTTTTAGATCCAAATGATGTGGTGTTGGGGAAAGTGGTAATAGTATTCTTTCACCCTTGGTGATAGGAAGAAACCAAGAACTAGTGTGACAGGGAGTGTGTGGGAAATGCAGAGGAGGCCCACCAGGCCACGAGAAAACTGTTGAGAAGCCATGAGTGGGTTTTGTCTTTCTTTCTCTTAGAGGATATCGTAGACCACCTCCATAGATTCCCCCTTTGAAAGGCCATTGGGGATCTTTATGTCTTGAATTTTTGGGTATATTTTAGTTCCTTCTAGGCCCAAGGAGCTCCTTGTGATCCTAGGAGGGATGGTCTCTTTCAATTACTAGGTTGAAATTTTTAAAAATGCTTGGTAGGTGCCCGCTCTTGCTCCTACTCCATGTTTCCTTTGAAAAATAGACAATAGTTTATTTTTTTAACCATAGTATATTGATAAATTAACAAAATATTAACAAGCTCATTTTTACTTAACAAATATAACAAAAAATAATATAAGAGAGATACAATTATCTCACTAAAATAGAGTCATTTAATGTCCAAATTTACTAGATTATTTTTCACTACAACTTGAAGACACACTTCTCCAACTTTATAATTTAAAATTTTATCCTAACATAAATTTCACAATTCACTTACGATTAGTATAAAATATATAACCAATAAAATAAATAGAATAAAATTCATAACATTGTTATTGAAATACAAATAAAGTTTTAGATTCTTTCACTTTGAAAATATTCTTATTAAGGTTTCATGGTCATGATTTTACTTTTCTTATCTAAATCCAAACTAAAATATGCATTCTAGCCTAACCTTTATTGCTACACATGGAAAATATTATAGCCAATTTTATAATGAAGTAAATACCAAGCCAACATTTAAAAAATAAAATTTAGGAGATAATTGAAGGAATTTAAGGGTTTACTTATGTTTTCCCTCAACTAAAAAATTTCATTTCATCACCTTCAAGTGTTATACCTTTTATAGTCTATCTAGAAGTTCATCTTAGGAATATTTATTTTCTACTTGGGTTCTCTACCACTAAAAAATTGGCTCACTTGACAATGGATCAATCTATGATAAGGTGTAGCTCATATTTCAACACACCCTTGAGCCACAAGATTGGTTGTTAGGACTTTTTGTATGGCTTGACATTGGTGACGTAGCTCTATTACCATGATAAATTTTCTTCTAGGATGTTGTAACTCTAGGCTATTGAACCACTTGGTCACTGGTTTGTCTATGGTTTGGGCATGAATCATTTTTTAATATTATTATTTCTTGTTGCTAGTGGATTTCTCTTTAGTTTTCTAGTAAAAAATGGGTATTTCAATAATTGCCTAATAGTAGAGATGCGGGGAAAAGTAATAAATATCCTCAAGAATTCACAAAATGAGTGAGTGTTTCTAAAAATATATGAAATTAATGAAACATAAAATTCTATAAATAATTATTAGTTACAAGAGATAAAATATGGTCTCTAATGTATCACCTCTATTTTTTATAAATTAATTAATTTATATATTTTATTTACATAGTATTAAATTAGCAGTTTCCCTTCTAATACTAGATTTTCACAAAAGTATTTAAGACTATATTAAGTTAACTTTTGACATTCTAAAATTTAAATACAATTAAATTTGGTAACATTATATTTTTCAATATTCATATTGAACATTGATGTTATGTGGCCTTCTTTATTACACATTACAAAAATCATAGGCACTTTCCTTACAGATTATTATCAAACCCTTTGATTATGTTATTGCACAAAAGATGATTGAGGATGGATGAGATCAGTCTTCCCACATATCTGAAAATGGATAATATCAGCTTATAACCAAGCAATTTTCTTCAATTTTTCTTCTTACTCAAATGAGAACCTCAAAAAATTGTTCTAAATAATTTGATGTTAATACAATCTATGAAATAAATTTGTGAAGAATTATTAATTATAAAAATGAAAATATAAAAATAGATTATGCAATTATGAATGTCATTCAAATTCATTGTGTTAAGTGTGTATAATCTAATATTGTTTCTTAAAACAGAAAATAAAATTAACATTTTAAACCAAACATACATGCATAAAAACTAAAAAAGCTCAAATAAATAAACCAAACTAATAAAATAAATCCAACTTGTATTCAACTCATCTTCGTACGTTGATAAAAAGTAATGGCATGCTTTATTTATCTATACTTATTTAAAAATTTCAGTCAAAAATGTCCGGCTCTTTCATCTGGTGACAGCTTTTTTCAAAAATTTGCAGCATCTTGGGTGTGGATATGATTAAACATGCCCAGCTGAAAAGCTATCATACTCCACCGATAATTTCAGTGGTGACACAGCTTTTGTTGAAAATTGGCAGCATTTACGATCTGGAACAGGGCTTTCACAGTTTGAACAACTTCTTAAAATACCCATGTCGTTATTGTTGTT
>CM021102.1:178669613-178698621 GCA_007115665.2 Sequoiadendron giganteum
TCAACATGATTTCTCTGTGAAAGAACCCAACCAATAATAGTAACATATCATTGTTTTTATAACAATCAAAAGTTCACATAATGTTGTCATTTGTCACTGACTAAAACTATCAAATGAACCTTGTTCAAACAATTTCCATAACTACCCCTGAAGACATCGATATGCTTTTTCCTTCAACAAACTAAACTTCCTCTTAAACATGGTCGATAGATTATGCAAGCTATATGTATACACCAAACACAAGACACATATAAATGTGACATGAAACCCCAACTCCCAAGTCGACACAATAATTACAAGCTGTGTGTATAAACTTTAATATAGACTAACTCAAGGTGTTACTCAAGACAAAAACCAATGCAACTTGGGTTTCAAATGGACACACCAAACATTACCCTCCAAGACTTCTCTATGCATGACTCACATGGTCGACACACTATATCAAATGTGTGAATACATAAAACATACTTATATGTAGCATATAACTCAAAACCCATAATGATACTTGAAGGAGATGTAAATAACAATGAATTTGTGGTTAAATATCTTTTGTATAACAACCCTTCACATACAGTCAGTTCTTTTTAACAAAAAATCAGAACCAATGAATATTAAACCTTTGCACAACATATTGAACCCGAGCAATAAAGAACATGAATACCCTTGCAGCAAATAGACCTAGGTCAAAACTAGCTTTGACAACAAGAAGACCATTTTGACACCCATTAACAGCATCACCACTTTCACATATGTAACCTTTTCCTGAAATGAAGTCGATGAACTTCCATTTGAACTTGGAAACCATTCCTTCCTTCATCGCTCACCAAGCTTCCACAAACTGCTCTAACTTTCCTATCATCTTATATTTTCCAAATGATATCGGTATTCTATGCCAAAGCAAAAAAATTATCATTTATGTCGGTGTTTAAACTCAATGCTACCTTAAACACATAATACCCAAACACTTGTGAATGATAAACATTAAAATCCCAAATAATGTGTGTCATTATTTTCCATAATAGGATACCATAATGCCTTGTGTTGGTTTGATAGCCAATGCCAAAGTGCCAAGGTCAATATGCTAAGATCAATCATTGAACAATATATTGATCAATGATAGATGAATGTAATCCAAATTTAGACCTGAATACTTGCCAACACTATAAGTGCCAAGATCAACTCTTGACATCAATGCCAAAACCAACGTCAAAGGGGTCAACAATATGGTAGACCCGCTGCGAGCCCCTATGGGGCTCAATATTTGACCCAAATTAGTCTATGCATGCCCTAAATAGGGCCTTTTTTTCATTCTGACACAACTTGCAATCTAGGAGGCAAAAATTTTCAAATGAGATATCATTAGAAAGATGGTTTTATCAATTTTATAGTGGTGTAGGTTATTTTTAGATATTTTTTTAATTTTTGGCATTTATTATTGTTTGAAGTCATATCTTATTTTATGGCTCTCGAGCTCATAACTTTTTTCCATGATCTTTTATTTTCACGATTGTTGCGACATTGGAAAGGTATTGAGCATCTCTACATTTCCTTCCATATACTTTTTCTATATTTGTCCCAGGTATATAATTATTTTAATTTTGTCCCAATTGTGTCCTAGAGATTACTTAGATATTTTTATAGCTGAGAGGGTGCACCTTTGATCTTTGCACTTCATTTCAACTCCAGATTATTTGTAAATCAATTGTTTCTTCACAAATTTCAGATTTTTGCCTATTTGAGAGTGTTCTAGTGTTCCTCGGCATTAGGTTTGCTATTTCTTTATCATGATTCTGACTTGATTCTTTGAGTGGCTCTAATATGGTTTTTAGCATCAAAATTATCTTTCCTTTGCTTTCCTAATTTAGGATTCTAGTGTTTACTCCACAAGTGTGCTTCTAGTTCTTCTTTGCAACATGTTATCTCATTATGGGGGGCTATATGGTCTCTCTTGTCATCCTTCGTATGGAGGGAGATTGATTTGATTTATGATGAATATCATTCAATTGAGGGGGGATAAATGGTATCTTCTTCATCTCTCTTAATATGGGGGTTATTTTTCCTCGAATGGGGTTTTATTGTCTCATTTTTTGTGGAGAGCATTATTATATCTTATCTCTCTTTTTGGGAGGAGTTTTATCCCATTGGGATTTCTCCTTTTCTCCATTTGTGAGATATCACATTTACATATGTACATGGGTACCTAACATGGCCTCATAGCCAGGACCCATCTTTGTGTCATTTTCATAAGTACTCCCTAAGTTGTCCTTAAGGGGGGGTTGTTGGTCTAAATAGTTGTTTTACCTATCTAGGTCCTATTTACATGTTAAGTCCACTTAGGTCCTAGGAAGGAATCTTTCAAGTTAAGCATTAGTTTTCATTTATCTTATCTAGTTAATATTCATTTAATTATTATGTCCTAGATTGTTTTGAGTTAGTTGTATCATGTGATACGATTACGACACTTGCCATGATATTTTATAATCCTATCCCTCACCTTGTTGATATAATAAAGGCTTGATGCAGGAGCATCTAGGCGAACTGGCAATCGACTTCACCCAAAAATAAGTTTCAAGTTTGAGTTTTAGTTTTGGTGTGTTTTGGTTTTGGTTTGACCATTTCTCAATATTGGATGCAATCAAAATTGCATAGTGATAATTTTGCAGAGTTTCGGTGATGGTGTACAATAAGGAAGATTTAGTGAAACAATTGTTCAGGACAATCTAGGAGGTTTTGTGGTGAATACTTTGATAGGAAGGTTGTTGAAGACATTTGTGAATTATCGATAAATATCTCATGAAATTTTCACGTATTGTTTGGGAGATATTAAAATTATTTTCCCAAGTCTGTTAGTTTGTGGAAGGTTTAAAATATCACAATTATGGAGGGCTAGATTAAAATTATTTTATAGGGGTCCATGGGACATCATTACAAGCCTACATGCCAGTCATCTCTAAATTTAATGAGCAAGATTACTGAGACAATAAATCTCATGCTATATGATTTTAATAATCAGGGAATAATATGAAGGGTCAAATTTTGCATATGGTTATACAAATCTATATTTTGTTTTACATTATACCCAACACAATTTGTATTTGAGTTAAGGGAATTAGTATATAAAATAATTTAAATAAAAAATCAATTACTTAATTGTTGCAATAGAAGGGAGAATATAATAAAAAAAATTGTAAATTTTATTAATTGGTTGTTGTTTGATCTCCCTATGGAATGGAGAGGGAGTGTGCAAGTAGTAAAGGGAAAAAGCCACACCGAACTGGGAAGGGATGAGAGTTGCATTGGAAAGTGGAAGTTTGCAATTAAAGAAGAGAAATTAATTATTTTTGGTGAACCTCAAGATCTGGATGGTGGAGACTGGAAGAGAGGGGAAGAAAAAATTAAACAAGCTGAATATAGACTCCTTGCTAACAGTTGTGCAAGAGTGTGGAAAAGAGAGGAGGTCCTAGAGAGAGTGAGGGAGAAGAGTGACCTATAAACAAATGGAAAAAGAATGAGGAAGGGGATGTTGAAATGAAGGTTTTTTTGTGTATTAAAGTAAAGAGAATACTAGTAAGAGAGGTGTCCAATGTGTCGAGAACAAGGTCACCATAAATGGAAGAAAGATGAAGTATCTAGGATGTTGAAATAGAGTATATAGGCTATAGAGAGGCCATTAAGGCCAAGAATGTAAGGGAATGATTTTGCATCCATTGTATTGATAAATGGAATTAATAAAGGGTGTTGTTTCATTTTCATGATTAAGAAAAATTCTTGTCTGCGAGTGAATGTAAATTTGTATGTATAAAATGTGCCTGTTGTGTATGTGGAAATTGTGACAGTGTGTATTGTTATAGTAGAGGGTGGTCCCTCTTGCCTCAAAAAATTGTTTCTGTGAGTGTGTTCTACCAATGAGAGGGAGTACCTCTTGCATCAAGTGGTACCAGAGTAGGAGATTCTAAGCATGTAGGCAAAGTGTCGAACATGAGACAACTTATTGTAGGACCAGTGGGTGGCTAGAGGAAAAACAGTAAACAAAAAGAGCTAATGTGGGCTATTATAGGTAAGATATAAGTCTAGAACAACGAGAGATAAATCCATAAATATTGTAGATTATGGGATGTGAATGGTGAGAGATTGCACCAATCATGATATCTTCAAAGAAGAGGACAAGGATGGTCATAGAGAAGCTGGTGAGAATTTGGTTCATTGAAGAGTAGGCAGGAAGATTGAGGAAAGGTATATCCAAGGAGTTGGAGAGAATCCAAGCGAGATTGGATGTATTGGAGTTGAAGAAATGTATGGAAATTGAGAAATATTTGAAGAGGTATGAGACGAGACAATGTGTAAATAGTACACCAAAAAGGAATGATTATGGGTGACAAGAAGAGAGGATAATTTTTTATCCTCAAAGAGAAGTAGAAGGTACCTCTCATGAAATAGAGGGGTCTAGAAAGAAAAAAAATACTCTTGAAAGAGGATAGTGAATTTAGAAAGAAAGAGGACAGCGAAGAGAAAGGTCAATGGAAAGCATGTTGCAGTCCTTTCAGAAGGGATGAAGGTAAGGATGAGCATGTGGGGAGAACCCACATAAGTAGAGAGGAGTTTGCAGCTAAGATGAGTCATTTTGAAGGCATGATGGAAGTAAAGTTGCAAGTTGTAGCTGTGGTTGAAGATGTGAAAAGAGAAAAATAAATTATCCATTGGAGGACATGAAGAAGGAAAAAGTGAATAATGGAGAAAGTGGATATGTTACAACCCATACAAATAAACATGAAGAAGAAAGGAATAGGAAAAATGAAGAACCTCTCATTTTACTTAATGCATATTTGTTTGTAGGCAAGCAAGAGGAAGACAAAGCAAGAGAAAAGGATATTCCCATGTGGAAAGATAGAGGAAAGGTGGAGAACATGGTGATAGAGGAAATAGAAGTAGAAGATTGTATGCCGGTCCAAAAATAAAATGGAGGAACAAATCATGATGTTGCAGTAGATATATGTCTTCTTAAAAGCATGAATGTGATGGAAAAGAATGATATAGTGAAAGAGAAAGGCAATATAGACACTTCTATTATTTTCCATAATATTTTGCTCACATAAATTAAAGAAAATAAATCAGATTTGGGGGTTAAAATCATGGACTTGGAGAGTCCAAAATTTGACGAATAGATTAGGGAGGATGTGGATAATCTCTTGTTGAAAGAAGAGATGGAAAGAATAAATGATTTGTTGGAAAGAGAATTGATGGACAAGCACAAAGAGGGGCTTGCAAAAATTTCCATTGGAGGTGAGAAGATGAATGTTGCAACAAAATAGGAAGCAAAAAATGTTGGTACAACGAAGAATCATGAGGTAAATTTTGATTATAAATTTAGTTTTGATTATTATTTACCTTTGTTGATGAGATTAGAGGAGGATGTAGAGAAAGATACATATGTAGATTGGTATGATGATGCATATGTAGTTGTAGATTGGTGGATAATTAATCCATTTTTGTAGGTAGAAGCTAAGGAGAATGTTATAGGTGAGACTTGGTGGAGGTGGTCAGTATGTGGTGGGTCAAGACCCATGAGATATTGGAAGAGAGAGGGATGAATTTGGTGGAGGATGTTAGACTATGGTGGGAAGGATACCACAAATAGAGAGAATGAAGGAAGCATTAGATGGAGGTGGATGGTTCATGGAGGACATGAGTCTACAAGAGGAAGAAAGAAGAGGCTACAAATTTCTCGGAGGAAGATGGTGAATGTTCTAGCAAGATATTGGAAGAGGAGGAAAAATAAATACTACAATGTGCACTTTGCATAGCGATAGAGTTTGTTGTGAATTGCTTGCAATCTGAAAGAGTGGTTCTACCACTCAACTCCAATTTTGTGAGCCTATGCTCACAAAATTTTTACCTATCATGTTTTATGAAGGATCATTCAAGCAGAATGACATTCAACATAACCCAAAATCAAGTTTCTGGTTTAAGTTTTAGTTTTGGTTTGACCATTTCTTAGTATTCAATACAATCAAAATTGCATAGTGACAATTTTGCGAAGTTTCAGTGAGGGCGTGCAACAAGGTAGTTTCCTGGTGTAACAATTGTTAAGGAAAATCTAGGAGGTTTGTTGGAAAATCCTTTGATAGACATGTTATTGAAGACATTTGTGAATAATTGACATAGATCTCATGACATTTGCATGCACCATTTGGGAGATACTAAAATTGTCTGTTCAAGCTTGTTAGTTTGTAGGAGGTTTAAAATCTCATAATTCTAGAGGGCTGGAGAAAAATCCTTTGATCACCTCTAGCTTTCTAGCCACCACTTCTTTGGTTCCCTATACAACATCAGCAAGGGAGAAAGACCTATAATGCATTAGATGAAAAAAATTGATGGGAAAATATAGAGGGGAAAAAAGGATTTTATTTAGAACAAGATGAAGGTAGGTCAAATCCAAAGGATTTCAAGTTGCTAGCACTAATGTATAATCAATGTCCTGCTTCTTGAGGTTAAGTAATGAGCCTCCTAATTTCTACTGTTAGTTCTATCTATTTCCTATTTTATGATACAAGCATTCCCAAAACTTTATGACCTAATCTAAGAATGAGACTTGATAATTGATGATTTGATAATTATTTGTATGTTTATATGATTATTGCTAAAATATGATAACATTATTTGATAAATTGTGGTAATTATGATATATAATTATCTTTGAAAGAAAACTAATCTTTCATGCAACAAAAGAACTAGATAACATGTATCAATAGCAGAAGGATCATGAGCAATTAAAGTATCATGTGCATGCAACAAAGAGGATAAAATACCTATCTAGCCAAGGAACCTACATCCATTGGAACTAGAATCTTCAAAGACATGATACCAGTTATTAGAAATAATTTATATCATAATGAGTGAGAAGAAACTCCATGATAATAGAAAATTGCAAACAAATTTTTATTGTATCATCATGCTAATTTTTAGCATGTCAATAAGCTTAATTTTTTATCACAATTAGTATTTAGTTACATTAGGATTCTATTTTTGAAATTTTATATTTTGATTAAATAATCCTCTTCCTATTCTTTAGTCCAATGAGTCAAAATTTGTAATCTAGAGTCAAATTTGTCTAAGAATAATTAGGATTAGAGAGTCTACATATAATGGGATCTCAATAGGACGGTAACAATGATTTTTAGCATTTTGTACCTTCTTTTTTTTATATCAATAGAATAGTTTCTTATAAGATGGTATTGATTTGATTGTCAATAAAGGAGTGATATCTTTGCAAATTAGAAGATTCTAGCTACCCAAGAAAGGGCCCACTTGAGATAATGCTACAACTCTATATTACAATTCCCAGTTACATTTTTCTTTACCCATTTCACATTTTAATTAGAATTGTATTATTTATTTATAATTCTCAACTATTATACATTAATATATATAAACCTATACACACTTACCTTGCAAGTATCATTTCATTATCTTAAACTAACTTGAGATTTTTTTTATTTTTTTAACATAGTATGTTTAAAAATTAACTTGAAATATTAACAAGCTCAAATTTTTTACTTAACAAATATTAACAAAAGGTCCCCTCGAGCCTAGTTGGCTAAAGCTCAACTTTCATGGCTCAGAAAAACCCAACCTAGGTTGGGAGGGTGGGGATGGGGTCATCCGTGACCACAAGGGGAAGCTAATTCTGGCATAAATGATCAACTTAAGGTTTCAATCATCTAGTTCTTTTGAGGTGGCAGCAACCTTCCATGCCATACAAATTGCCACGCAAGTAGGGCTCTCAAATTTGGCTATCTAAGGGGATGAGCCAAAAACACAACTCTCATGCTGACAGGGAAAGCCTTTCCTTGTTGGACCCTCTACGACCCTGTGGCCTCGGCTCACAATCTCATAATTTCCCTTGGGAACTACAGTGTTAATCATGTGTGTAGGAGTGGCAATAAAGTTGTCAATGCATTAGCAAATCTTGGAGTTTTTACTCCAAATTTAGTAATATGGGATCTAATATCCACTATATCCCAAGTCAGGTGCTCGAATTAATTCAACATGATTCTAAAGTACTGTCCAAATGAGATTGATATGGATACAATGTTAGCTCTTATTGATAGTTGCCACACTTTTCAATTATGGCAACTTAAGCCTGCTAATCAATCTTTTCATATTTACATTCACTGGCAGCTCTGGTTTTTGTATAGCCATTTCTACAGTTGGTGTTACCTTTCTTTGAAATTTGTTTTCTTAGCTATGGGGGCGATTTGGTTCAGGATGAACCTACCAACTACGACAAATGGAAGCATGAAAAGGAGGTTTGGGCCATTCTAGAACGGGGCAAGATGGCTTTGTTTGTGGAGGGGATGTAGGGGCATGACCCCAAGATTTCTTTGGAGTTTTCCAATTCTTGGGTGTACAAAAATGTTATTGTTGAAGGGGTATCCTTCATGGTGACTCCTAAGCTAATTTTGAAGGTGATGAGGCTCTCTCTAGAAGGTATTTGCATTCCTCGTAAGTCGAAAAGCCATTACTAGGAAGACATGAAATATTTTCTGAAAGAGGGCAAGAAGATGAATAGATTGTAGAATGGATTTAATTGTGTGGACCTGTCTGGCATTTGGAGAAAAATTTCCAAAGTCCTCATGAGGTATGTCATGCTGGAAGGGTGTTTCCATCGCTTCCATGCCCATCTTTTCCCTATGCTTAATCATCTTAGGTATAATGTCAAAATGAACTTCCCCTTTTAGGTTATGTCCTCGCTTGAGCAATTTGTTAGAAGTGTCCAAGCTAAATGCAATAAATTACCCATCTACTAGAGCCTTATTTATCATCTTTGCAAGTTTCATTATATGTTGCTTCCCTCCCTTGCCTTTGTTCAAAAGAACATGTTGACCATTCACAACTCCACCAATCCCTCTGTGGACTCTAGTCCCTCTATTACTCTCGATGAAACCCCTCTTGTCATTCATCGTAACACCCAGGCTTGAGGAAAATCCCTTGTGAATGAAATGACCCCCTCGACCCCATCAAATCACCCCTTTGTTGAAACCCACACATATTTATACTTTTGGGTCAAGGGAATCCAACAACTCAAATGATGAATCATTGAATCCCACCCCACCCAACTCTCCTTTGCACTCTTATGCTCATGCGAATATCTCTGATGTTCCCAGCAAGCCCCCTATATCTAACCCTAACCCTCAAAATTCTCCCAAACTATTTATCAATCTGGAGGAAACCAGAACTGAACCTATATTGATTTTTGTCCCTACTGACCCCCTAGGAAAAACATTTAATGAAATATCAGAGATAATTAACATCTAGAAGGATATCATGAAGTGGATTTCAGGCCAGTTGATCACGACTAAAGAAAGAATTCAATTTTTGGAGGGAAAGGTTCTCGAGCAATAGGTGTCGTGGTTGAGGAAGGTGTAGAATAAGGAGAACTTGGACATGATCACCTCTTTGGCCAGGTTGTTCAAGAAGTGGGAAAGGTGGGAAAAAGAGTTGGAAGATTTATGTGCCATTGTTGGTACTGAGGAAGAAGAAAAAATTGATTTAGATTGATGTTATCCGTCAGAACCAAGAGAAATCCATGCAATGCATCAAGATCATCACTGATTACTGTAAAGAAATAGTGAAGAACATTTCCCTCACCCTTCAGGTTTTTCAGGATGAATTAAGGAAGTACTAGGGGAAGCGGGTTGCAAATGGTCATAAGCAGAAGAAGAAGGGTAAAATGGTGGATACCTCAGCTCGTGATGTCACGGTGGATACTCAAGCCATTCAACAGGGCCTTGTGACTTTCGAAAAGAAGCTCCAATTCCTATCTCAGGAATGAAATTTGATCACTAGCTCAAGTTTTTGGGAGACCTGTAGGTGTCCTATGGTTCTATGTTGGTCCCAGCTCTATGTGCTCTCTTAAGTTGTTTTTTGCTGGTCAAACTGTTTAAGTTTTAGTTTTTCAGTTTCTCACTTCTCATGAGTTCCTTGTCTACCTCTATGGCTATTTTATAATGGGTATTGTCCCTTCCAGTCTTAATCTAATCAAAAAAAATATCAACAAAAAATAATATAAGAGATAAAATTAGCTCACTAAAATAGAGCCACTTAATGACTAAATTTTCTAGATTTTTTTTCACTACAACTTGAATGATAGAATTTTCCAACATTATAATTTAAAATTGTATCCTAACATAAATTTCATTATTCATTTATGATTAGTATATAATGAATCATTAATAGAATAAAGAGAATAAAATTCATAACATTATTATTGTCAAATACAAATAATTTTTTATATTCTTTCACCTTGAAAATCTTCTTATTAAGGTTTCATGTTCATGATTTTATTTCTCTTAGAAATACAAACTAAAATATGTATTCTAGTCCAACCTTTATTGTTGAACATGGAAAACATTATAGCCAATTTTATAATGAATTAATTATCAACCAAAAAAAATTAAAAAAAAAATGTTTAGGAGATAATTGAAGGAATTTAAGGGTTTACTTATGTTTTCCCTCAACTAAACAAATTCATTTCATCACCTTGAAGTGTTATACCTTTTATAGTATGTCTAGGATTTCATCTTAGGAATATTTATTTTCTAATTTGGATGCTCTACCAAGGTAAACCCACAAAAGTGGTTTACAATTCAAATGAGGAAGGAAAACTTGCAAAAAATGACCCCATGCCAAAATTTGCATTCTTGGGGTTCAGACAAACTCATTGGTTCGAATGAACCAAAAGAGGGTTCACTCGAACCTAGGTTTGAGCGAACCCATTTAATGCATCCCACCCAAAAACAAATGAAAACCCCTTTTCGAAAAGGGGTTCACTCAAACCCCCCTAGTTCGAGCAAACTCCCATTTTCCTTGATTCCCACTCTTTGTAACAAAAAAATCAAAATGTTTGCACTTCGGAGCTCAGGTTGAAGATGAAAATGGTGGAGACTTCATAGACCCAATTGGAATTAGGTATTCCTTGAAACGATCTATCCAATGACTATAATTTTAATATATTTTGGTTTTATTATGTATTTGTTTTTTTAGTTTTATTAAACATAGGTTTTTCATCGAAAATCAAGCTCTTTGTTCTGCACATGTGGAAAAATAGTAGATTCAATACATACAGAAAAAGCTATGTTGTATACAGTCTGCCTATGTTTGAATTGTAATTGGTTTGACTTTGAAACTTGATTAAGGAAAAAATATTTAATAAAACACTATCAAACCAAATGAACTAGTTAGATATCGTAGTTACAAATCTAAATTTGAAAAAAATAGAATTTAATCCTTCATACAATTTTTTTTATGTTGTATACGGTGAGCATCAGTCCTTAAAAATGTTGTTTACTGATAAAAACTAGTTTTCGAAGGACATGGAAAAAAAAGTGCAATTTGATTCAAAAAAAATTGAAAAAAATATATTTAGAATCTATAGACAAAATGTCACAAATCACTAGTTTGCATCATCTTCAAATTCCTCACAGTTTAGCCACTATAGGAGCCCAAAAGTGAAGATTTAGTTAAAAAAAGTCAATTCAATGTCCAGTTTGCCCAAAAATTGTAAACCAGTATTGTGGGATCACCCACCACTAAAAAAATGGTTCACTTGACAATGGATTCCTCACCATGGTTATAATATATTGTGAGTTAATCCTCACCATGGTTTTTCCCATCTTCAGTTTTCCACGTAAAAATATTGTGTCAATGTGTTATGAGATGTTATGATTCCTTTTATGCTTTGGTTTACAGTTGTAGCTAGATGTGGTTGAATAATTGGATGGTTAGCAATTAACTGTGTCAGTAGAATACAGATTCACCCCCCTCTCAGTATTCGGTGTATTCAATAGTGGGGCCACAACCTTATTGAAAATGCCTCATTACTTTGGCACCACTACATGTAGTGCAATCTGCTAGTTATTTTAAGTTTTTAGGGCTGACGAGAGCTACTCTGATTGGATTTTATGCTGGGGTGTGAGGAAAACTATTGGGGAATTACTTGATTACGGAAAAATCCAAACTTGGTTGGATTAAGTTTTGTGAGTGGGAGGCAAAGGGCGAGATCACACCCATGGCACTATCGAATAGCTACCATTGTGTGAGGCAATGGGATAGGGAACTTTTCCTTATTCCAACGCCTCTCCACTGTTGTTGCTGGTGCATAAAAACATCGTAGGCTTCGTATGACAACTCCATGCTTGTGCTAAAACATGGGATTTTGAGCACAACGAGAGTAGCTTTTTTGCACAAGGCCCTTGATGAAGCCCCATGTTTATTGAGAGAAACATTTACTACTTAAAAAAGATCACCCTATATGGGGTAGGATTCATTGTGAGCCAAATGCGCTAACACAAGATATTTATGTTGCAAAGACGGTTGTTGTTGTACCAAAAGATCGACCTGTTAATGCCTGATACAACTATTGGATTTATACAAGATCCAAGATCCACAAGAGGAGGTTAAACCATGTCACGAAACCCAAGAATTATGATGGCCCACACCAAGGAGACCAAGGGCTCCACTTTGCAACAATCCCTCCCAACACAAGCGAGGGGTTTGAACCTGCGACCTTGGCTCTAATACCAATTGTTGCAAAGATAGATGTCATTGCACCAAAATATCGACCTGTTAATACCCAATACAACTATTGGATTTATACAAGATCCAAGATCCACAGGAGGTGGTTAAACCATGTCATGAAGCCCAAGCGCTACACTGGCCCACACCGAGGAGACCAAGGGCGACACCTTCCAACAATTTAGTAAGACCTGATAGGTGGAGTTGTAGCATCCCCGTGGCTAAATTAAATGTTGTATGAGCCAGTGTATTTGCTACTTTGTTGCCCTCTCTATAACAATGTGTGAGTTGGTAAGTGTGAGCCCCTATTTTGTACCTACTCAAACACAACAAACAAAGACAATGTTAGATCAATATGCAAGATAAAAACAAGGATTCCCCATGAAATCCATTTACAATGCTCAAATAGAAAGGAAAATGAAGAACAATGCAAAAACTAAATAAAATCTATCTAAGCAAAGAAAACTCTTGATCCCATGGGGGGGTTGGTGCCAATTGGTATGTCAAAATCAGCCCTTTCCCAACTCCTTTGTAAGCTTTGATGATTTGATCCACTTGATGGTTGAATTCCTGCATAACCTAGCTAATAACTTGATAAAAATAGATGAAATGGCTATGCTTGAAGATGGATTTGAGTATAATAAAGTTTACTCAAATTGTGGATGATAGAATGAAAGGAAAAGTCTCTCATTTATAGATTTCCAAAATGGAAGAGAGAGTGAAAATAAGCAATGTGGGATCATTCAACATCCAATGGCCAAGTGCCACTTGTCAAGATATGATGGTTGAGGAATGAGCACATTTAAGTCAATGTGCATGATAAATGCTATTGGATTCAAATTTAAAATTTAAATGTGACACGTTGGAGGGAGAAATAATGTCACTTGGCCTAATGCACAAGGACATGTAAGAGCCATTAAATGCCTTGTTGGAAGGACCAAGCCCACTTGAATTTTGAATTCAAATTTGAGGGAATATTCCCCTTTTATGCCATGTGAGGGAAAATAGGAGATTTAATAAATCAAAGTAATTGATTTATTGTGCAAGTTGCATTCTCTAGAGGATGTGACATAGATTAAGATTTAATTAATCACAAATTAATTAATTTAAAGAGAGATTAGGGGATGTGACAACTTTGACTTGAATTTATGAGTTAATTCAAATCAAGAATTGAGAAGAAATATTTAATTAAATAAATGATTTGATTTATTTAACTAAAGGGGATAATGTTAGATTAAATTAAATAAGGTTTAATTTATTCAATTTAATAAGAAGACTTTAGGGATTTAATCAAATAAGATGAATTATTTAATTAAAGAGGGATTACAAAAATAATTAAATAAAATTGATTTATTTAGTTAATAGGAGATGATGAATTAATTAGATAAAGTTGATTTATTTAATTAAGAGATGAAAAATGATGAATTTAATCAAATACAGATTATTCAATTAAATGACTAGCAAAGGAGATGATTCAGGATGAAATGGTGTTAGTAAATCAGGATCCAATGTGTCGGATCGAATTGTACATTTTCCATGTCTACAATAAGAGTCAAAATATTGTAGCACTTTAAGTCCTTGTTTTATAATGGTGTTTAGAAACCAACTAACTGTATTTTCTTTCTTACATCATTAATTATACTCATGAAATCCTCCTCAATCCAAATGTGCTTGATGCCTAATGACTTTGCCAATTTTAGGCCTGCAAGTAGTGCTTGTGATCCAGCCTTATTAAATATTGTGTCATCTGGAAGTTTTATTGCCAGAGTGCTAATAATGCTACTTGTATGGTTCCTCAATACACAACCAGCTCTATAAGCTCCTAGATTCTCTTGTGAGCCCCCATCAAAATTAAGTTTTACCATTCCCATTGGAGGGGGGACCATACCATAGTGTTGTGGTTAGGATTTAGTTTTGGCACCCATGTGCCTAGGTTAGGGGTTGAATCAATTCCCATTGGGAAGATAACTTTGCATCCTAGTTTGTAAAGGTTTTAGCTATGTTATGTGATTTATGTACGTTGGATATTACTAGTTCAGAGATTAGCCTTTCAATTTTACATATTAGTTCTTGTACTGAATGGTGCTCCTTTTTGAATTATATCATGTCGTTTCTTTCCCACCATATGCACAATATTACAATTGAGGGGATTTCTACCCAAATTGAGGAGAATAAAGAGTCTTTGTCTAGTAGCATCCACGAGGAAAATGTTGACTGTAGTGATTCTTGGAGGGGTGAGGCCCAATCTAGCTTCTTTTAGAGCCATGCCCAACATTGATTTGAAATTTTGCATGTTACTAAAAGATTGTCTATATTTTATTCCTATTGACCACATAATACACAATTGAAAGGGGATAGAGATATCCAATTTCACCAACTATTCATAGGTAATTATGTGTTTATTTAGATCCAACAAAGCAAACAAGCTTGCTTTTGGAAGGATTGCAGAGTTCCAACATAATTTTTGGGGCCAATTTGTTGCTTTGGCTTTGCCTTTTTGTATGATTGAGGAGTCTAGCCTAGGCTGACTTTGTAATCACTTGACTTGGAGGGGGCTCAAATGAGACTGTCGGGAATTATGGAAAAATATATTTGATGGTGGAGGAAGGATGTCAAGAGGAACTTTTGATTTTCAGGGAAGTTACAACTATAAAAAAAATCCATTTGACATTTGAGAGGAGGTTATCTTTAGTCATAATAGTCTTTTACTTTTGAGCCCTAATGCTATTTTAAATATATTCTCGCTTCCTCTAGTCCTTCCATTTTGGATAGTGGTGGGAAGCGATTCCAAGAGTCCTCCTAGAACATAGCTTTTTATCCATTATTTATGGACCAGGTTAAATACTCTAGGTAATAAATTCTCTACAAGTTATGATAATTTCCACATTTTGGATCCCTCTGGGGGATTTGACATTGTGAAAATGTGTCCAGGGATTGTGGATTCCATGTATTTTCTTTTCATGATTTTGGCCCATTTAGAGCGTGGCTTTGCAAAAAAATTCCATGCTAATTTGGCACCCAAAGCTAGGTCCCTTGCTTCTAGGTTATGTAAGCTTGATCCTCCATGTTTTTTCCTTTCACAAAGTTTGTTCCAAAATACTAACAAGATTTGACTCTTTTTTTTGCTATCTAGATTCCCCTGCTAAAGGAAGTTTCTAATACATTTCTCAATATTTTACTGCACTACTTTTGGTAGCTTCAGGACTAACATAACATAGTTGGGGATGGCTAAAAGAACTGGTTTGGTTATTGTGAACTTTCCTACCATTGTTAGCCATCTATCTTTCCATGATGCAATTCTATTTTGTATTAGAGCTAAGATTTTATTCCAAACTATAGGCTTGTTTGGTCCCGAAAAGAATGATATCCCTAGATATTGGCTTGACAGTTCTTCTTGTTTGAAATTAAGAATTGATAAGATACATGCAAACACTATTGGAGAGGTATTTTGGAAGGATGTGCTTGTTTTTTAATCATTGATTTTTTGGCCTAATACCTTGCAATAGTCCTCTAAGACTTTTTTAATACCTCTTACTTCTTGAACATTAGATTTACCAAAAATAAGTGTATCATTTGCAAACAAAAAATGAGTCATGTTGATTTTTGAGTTTGGGATAACTATAGCTTGCCATAAACCTTGCATGCATACACTTGATATTGCCCAAATCAACAATTCTTCCATTAGGATGAAAAAAAGGGCGATAGTGGATCGCCTTGCCTAAAACCCTGCATGGAATTAAAGAAACGTGTTGGCTTGTTGCTTATCAAAATGAAAAAATTAGACTATGGTATTAAAGAGTTAACCCAATGACACCATTTGTGGGAAAACCCTAGTTTATGGAACACTTTTTCGAGGAAGTCCCAGTTTAGCCTATCATAGGCTTTGAACATATTGAGTTTGATAATCATAGTTGAAATTTTATTTTCCTTGATGGAATGCAAAGTTTCATGAGCTATTAGGGCCCCTTCCGTGATATCCTTTCTTGGGAAAAATCCTCCTTACTCATCCATGATTATTCTTGGGATGATCTTGGCTAATCTCAAGGCAATGGCCTTGGAGAAGATTTTGTATATGGTATTACACAAAGATATGGGCCTCACATGAAGTTAGCAAAGGTAGAGGGATTCTATTTTTTTGGGATTAGCACTATAAAGGTGTTGTTCAATTATTTTAAGATGTTACCATTTCTCCTTGATTCCTCTGATGATAACAAAATATCCTTCCCAATGAACACCCAACCCTTTTGGAAGAAAATGGCAATAAACCCATCTAATCCTAGAGCTTTGCTTGGTGGCATAAAGAAGACTACTTCTTTCACTTCTTCTAATGTGAATGGTTTTAACAAGAGTGTGTTTTCTTCCTCAAAAATTAGTGTTGGAATGTGTTGGATAAAATCATCTCTAGCAGTGCTTCTTGCTTGGGTCATTTTCTTCTTCACTGATAAGTTTCTCTACCTTAAAATTGTTTCTTGAGGGAGAGGTGATGTTGAATATAGTGTTCGCTTTCTATTTTATTTTTTTGAAGAAATATGAAAGAATTTAGTGTTCCAAACTTTAATTTGTTGTTATATATATATTAGGTTCTTTGCTAGCTGGAACACTCTGGAGCTAGAGATAAAGGGTTCATTTTCCCACCAACGCTTGAGTTGAGGTAGGAAATGGGGATCTTTGAGCCACATTTCTTGGAACTTGAAAGATGATATTGGGTGGGGAGTTTGTGAAGCTAGGGCCAATTATATGGGAAAGTGGTCTGATCTTGTGAATGAGAGGATAATCGACTCTAGAGGGGATATTTTTGCAACCCAATTTGTAGAGATTTGAAATCTATCCAATTGTTCTATGATCAAAGAAAAAACTTTATGCCTATTTTTTTATGTGAATGTTCAATTTTGGGGAGGGTATTCTAATAGGACATTTTTTTTATGCGAAGTCTTTGAAGTCTTCCACAAATTTTGAGTCGGGAATTATGCCCCCTATTTTTTAGTTGTGTCAATATTACATTAAAATCCCTTCCTAATAGTATTTTCTCCTCTTTTAGGTTTGATAAGACTTGGAATAAGGCATCCCAATGGAAATTTTTCCCAAATGTTGATGTAGACACATAAACATTAATAAGCCAAAAACATAGGTTAAAAAACTTTATATTCACGAGTATCCAATGTTGCATTGAGAAGATTAGTTCCGCCTGAGTATTTTTTACGTTCCACAACACTGTTAAGCCGCTAAAGCACCTCATGCTGGAGAATGTCTAAATTGCCATTTTTTTCCATTTACTAAATACTACTTATGCTTAGTCATTAGTGAATTTTGTTTCTTAAAGCATAACAATGTTTCCTTCACTAGATTCAAGTTAATGCTTTATCAAGCATATTTATTAGGGGTGTTTAGGTCCCTAACATTCCAAGATAGGACTCTCATTAATCTCAAGGAGAGCAACAGGCCCTCCTCGATCAAATGTTTTTATCAAATGTGGCTTGGATACCAACGACTATTTCATCTTGGGTTTTCTTGCTTTTGGGGGTTCTACCTTTGGTTAGGGGCATTGTAGTTGGCATTTGAGAGACTGGTCTCTTGGTTTGTGCAATTGAAAGGGTTTGAGAAAAATTGTATTATGTGTTCCTATTACATGCTTCCTCTGCCAATTGATCAAATAGTTTATATCCTTCTTGAAGAAGAAGGTGATTTACCATCTCTAACATTTGTGTTTCTGTCATGAGCTCTTGGCCTTATTCAAAACATCTCATTTTTTGTAGGCAGGACTTTTCCATGAATGGAACTTGCTAAGGGTGTCTGGAGTTGATAAGGGGTGTTAATAGGCCCATTCTCTACTAGAGAGTGAGTCTCATTTGTCTCATGAGAAGGGAGCTTGGGGAGTTCCAATGTTACTGACAATTGGTATGTGTCATCTTCGAGATTAGTCCCCAAACATATTTCTATATCAAGATCCCAACTCTTGAGCAATCTTCTATAACGACCATTTTCTTGAGGGGGGTGTTTCGTGCCATACTATGTGACCTGCACCTCTAGTATGTCTTCACTTGGAGTGGGAGATGTTGGAGAGATACTTCACATGGGAGAATTATTGTGTGTGCTTTTCCATTTCCCCTTTTTGGTAGGGGAAGTGATATAGCAACTTCCTTATCCCTTGCTGAAAAGAGTAGGAAGGTTTTCAAAGCAAAACTATGGCCCACATAGGAGGAGTGTTTCCTCTTTGTAGGACCAATTTATGGGTCTGAGCAAAATCCTCTGGTGGGGAGGGGAAAAAGTTCCCTACATGTGCTTGAATTTCTATTTGGTTTAAAATTTTTATCTTGAGGTGGTGCTACTACTAACAACCCAAGCTCTTTCTGGGGAGAGGGAAGAGAGACAATAGGTGTGTGAAAATTTTGAAGTGTGGAATGTTGTTGCAACATTTGGTTTGTTGCTGAGGCAGAAGAAAGAAAGGTTGGGTTCTGCCCTACACCTTTCTTTATAAGAGGCACATAAGCCAAAGGACTAGAAGGGAATTGTGATGATGGGTGTGTTGAGGAATGGCATGTGGAGCAGAAGATAGTTAGATTTTCTAGCACAAGCTACTGCTTCCAAGGCCCATCCTTGGAGTGAATGACCAAGATTTTGGGGAAAGACTCTTTAGCATTCAGGAGGACATAAATCTTAGTCAGCTTACAGGAATATTTGATAAGTTCTTAATCATTTTTTTGGAAGATGCTAGTGGAGTTACCTATAACTTCTAGAATTTGGGGTTCCTTGTATTCAAGAGGGAGGTTATACAACTAGATCTAGAAGGGAATGTATTGGATGGAGGCTGAGATAGGGTTGAAATGATAGGTCCAAGGTTGAAGGTATAGGCCTTCCCCATTAAAGATGTAGACTTTTTCTTTAAGGGATTTATCATGATTTTTCTCTAAAGTTAAAAAGACAACAAAGTAACTAATTCCCTCGTGATTATAAAAATATTCTGAGACCTCTAACCATTGTTCATGGGCCCATGCTTCTAAAGTATTAATGGGAGGAATTTAGTTGAAGATCTTACCTATAATCACATGACTTTTGAGGATAGACATGGAAGGAAGCAAAGAGTCTTCAGAGATGTGCACTTTATTTTATGACTGGGTAGACAAATATGGAAGTGTATCCTGATGATGATATTTTAGGAACCAGGTTATTTTGGGGAACTTTCTACTCTATTAATAAGGTAGGAATCTTGTAGTATGATCGTGGGTGTTATTTTTTCCTTTTTACCAAGTTTTGACCAAAGGTTTCAGATCCAAATGATGTGGTGTTGGGGAAAGTGGTAGTAGTATTCTTTCGCCCTTGGTGATAGGAAGAAACCAAGAACTAGTGTGACAAGGAGTGTGTGGGAAATGCAGAGGAGGCCCACCAGGCCGCGAGAAAACTGTTGACAATCCATGAGTGGGTTTTGTCTTTCTTTCTCTTAGAGGATATCGTAGACCACCTCCATAGATTCCCCCTTTGAAAGGCCATTGGGGATCTTTATGTCTTGAATTTTTGGGTATATTTTAGTTCCTTCTAGGCCCAAGGAGCTCCTTGTGATCCTAGGAAGGATGGTCTCTTTCAATTACTACGTTGAAATTTTTAAAAATGCTTGTTAGGTGCCCGCTCTTGGTCCTGCTCCATGTTTTCTTTGAAAAATAGACAATAGTTTATTTTTTTAACCATAGTATATTGATAAATTAACAAAATATTAACAAGCTCATTTTTACTTAACAAATATCAACAAAAAATAATAAAAGAGAGATACAATTATCTCACTAAAATAGAGTCATTTAATGTCCAAATTTACTAGATTATTTTTCACTACAACTTAAAGACACACTTCAGCAACTTTATAATTTAAAATTTTATCCTAACATAAATTTCATAATTCACTTATGATTAGTATAAAATATATAACCAATAAAATAAATAGAATAAAATTCATAACATTGTTATTGAAATACAAATAAAGTTTTAGATTCTTTCACTTTGAAAATATTCTTATTAAGGTTTCATGGTCATGATTTTACTTTTCTTATCTAAATCCAAACTAAAATATGCATTCTAGCCCAACCTTTATTGCTACACATGGAAAATATTATAGCCAATTTTATTCAATTTTTCTTCTTACTCAAATGAGAACCACAAAAGTTTATTCTAAATAATTTGATGTTAATACAATCTATGAAATAAATTTGTGAAAAACTATTAATTATAAAAATGAAAAAATAAAAATAGATCATGTAATTATGAATGCCATTCACATTTATTGTGTTAAGTGTGTATAATCTAATATTGTTTCTTAAAACAGAAAATAAAATTAACATTTTAAACCAAACATACATGCATAAAAACTAAAAAAGCTCAAATAAATAAACCAAACTAATAAAATAAATCCAACTTGTATTCAACTCATCTTCGTACGTTGATAAAAAGTAATGGCATGCTTTATTTATCTATACTTATTTAAAAATTTCAGTCAAAAATGTCCGGCTCTTTCATCTGGTGACAGCTTTTTTCAAAAATTTGCAGCATGTTGGGTGTGGATATGATTAAACATGCCCAGCTGAAAAGCTATCATACTCCACCGATGTTTTCAGTGGTGACACAGCTTTTGTTGAAAATTGGCAGCATTTACGATCTGGAACATGGCTTTCACAGTTTGAACAACTTCTTAAAATACCGTTGTTATTGTTGTTGAACAAATAATAATAATAAGATCCCACATAAATATTTTGAGGAGTTAGTGTGGCATTTAGATAATCTTAAGGTTCATGAAATACGGTGATTGAATGACATGACTATTGAGATAATCATTTGTGCGCAAGTGCAAGATTTCTTTTAAGTCTGAAGAATGAGGAAAGAGCACCATTGGTTCATTTTAGATTTGGACAGGTAGTTTGAAGGTGTCTTTGTTGGTCCTCGGGCTATTAGAGTATTGCTGACCATTTTAATGCTTGCACAATAGATGTTAGATAATGTTATATAGAAGTTGTCTAGTTAGGTTCCTGAAATGGTTGTGTTTAATACTTTAAGAGCTTACATGATATTGTCTTGTTCAGCACGTCATTTTTTTGCAAGCAAATATCTTGAGCCCAACGTTTTCCAATGTCATGTGTCTTACACGTGTAATCTTAGTAATTCTTTGAGAAGGAAGGATATGGGTAGTGTGCCATTGGTCTGCTCTAGTTTTGGTAGGTTGTGGGATCTACCTCCAGCAGTGCCATGTGCCTTAAGCATGCAAGTTTAGCAACGCTTTAAGAAGGAAAGACGTGGGTAGTGAATCATTGTTTCGGTTTTTCTGTAGGTTTGGGCGTGTAGTTTATGAATTATGTCACAACTAACTATGCACAACATCTTGGTGTCTTTTTTCCAAGTGTTAGCCTGAAGCTTTCTAAATTCTAGTGAATGTTATTTTTAAGACTACTTCACTTTTTCAACCAAAGGCACCAATAATCCTATTTCATACCACGCTTGCATTTAAATCTCTTATTTTGATGGGAGCTAATGATTAACTTTCATGTCCTGAAGGTATTATCGATAAACCAAGCAAAGGCAATTATATTTGATAATATTGTTCAAGCTCATGTTAGTTCTATTATATGCATAATTACCAAGCTAGAGTTGTACACGTGAGAGGTCTGAAAGCTTTCATCATACATCAGATGATCACATATAGACAATTGTGCAAAAATGAATTTTAGTGCACTCGTCGGGTTTTTCTTTAAGCAAGGTTAATACTATCTCATATGACATTCTAAGGTCATAGAAGTTTAATTCATTATGTGCATCCCTAGTGAGAGTGTATTATGTGGAGGTATGGACACTCCCATTAGGTTGGTGAGTACCTGTAGACAAATGGCATTCCTTAGCACGATCTCAGAACTTTGTTTGAAGCGAATTATGTTAGAAGAATATTTCACGTCAATTGGTGTGGTCAAAATCATCCTGGGATGGGATTTTATATTTTCAAATGAGAGATATAGAGTGGATTCTAGTATCTCCTCGTGTTTTGTGGCAGCTCTTCTTGACCTACAAGTCCCAAAGGGGGAGGTGGCAAAAATGGCCTAGAAACTTTTCATCCCTAAAATACTACGTGGGTTGGAGGAGGTATTAGAAGCTACCGCTCTAGGTCTTGGCATTCCCAAACCCCGAGACATGGAGCTTATTTCTATCCCAAGTGATATGGTAACTTATTACCCTTTAATTCTAGACATTAAAGATGCGGTATTGCATACGCAAAGGGAGAGGGTTGAGGTGGGAGTAAATTTATTGTAGAAAATGTTGCATATCGAACTGGTCCAAGACTTCGAATGGGTAGGAAATTTTCTCGATTATGTGGAAACATATGGTGATGAATAGTTTAGATTTGATGTAAGCCTTGCTTCATATCTTGTTATCAATTATGATATGTTAAAGTTTCTACCCTAGTTAGCAACTTGTCTTGTCATTAGGGTTTTGAAATCATTCGTGTGTTGTTGGGGGTTTTGAAATCTGGAAGGTTAAGTTACCAAAGCCAGCTTTAAGGTTAGGTGTTTTTTTTGTTGTTACAAAAGCCCTATGAATTTGTGTCTGGTTGCATGGTTGGAGGGGTGAAGGTTTAATGGTATACCAATGATTCAGCCATTGAAGGGTCTGGGTTTGTTTTGTTACTAATTATTTTTTCAAGTTATTTTTTTCTAACTTGAGGGAAGACCATATTTTACTCCATTATGTGTATTGGCACTTATAAAAATGTATTTCAGCTACTTTATTAATACAAAAGGTTCAAGTCTATGGCCTTTTATCTAAAAATAAAATAATCTCTAGTTAGTATAGGATAAATGAAATGATACTTACAAGGTAAGTATGAATAAGTTTATATATACTAATGTATAATAGTTGAGAACTATAAATAAATAATATAATTAAAATTAAAATTTGAAATGGGCAAAGAAAAATATAATTGGGAATTGTAGGATAGACTTATTAGGCGATAGTACATGATGAATATAAAATAAATAATAAGAAAAATGAATAATTAATGAAAGAATATTAAAAGAAAATTAATTCTACAAATAGAGGGAAACTAATAACAAATTCATAACAAAGAATGGTTGTACCCATGTAGTTATGGTTTTAGAAGGAAAAGGGTCTCATCTCCAAATTCAATTAACATGGAGATAAAAGAGTATGTATGCGGTAAGAAATGGAAAAACATAATAATTATTGAAACATAAATAATAAAGATTACTAATACCAAATTCAATTGAAAACCTCAAGATTGAGCATAGTAAAGTGATTTTCTCATGACTTGAATATTGTATATGCTCAAATTTTTTTAGATAAAAGGTAAGCATTCTGAAATATCAATATTAATATAAGGTGAAAATACATAAGATACAAAAGAGTACCATATGGGATTACACAATAAGTATTGTTGAGGGACCAAAACCAAACAAAATGTCCCATGTATTTGTGCAAAGATGCACGGAGGATGAAAACAAAGCGTAAACTTTAGTTGAGTAGTAAACAAAAAACACAAAAATGAAAGATTTGAATAGAAGCTTGGGTGGAACTCTCACACAACCTCAGGGGAGGCGTTGAAGTCCAATATCCATTGGAAATCAGACATTGGCCCTAGGTTCTTAACTTTCTTTAGGAAAACACACCCCATACATGTTGTTGCTATGTGATGTGCTAATGTGACTGTGTGATAGTTGCCGAGGAAAGGAATCCTAGAGGTACAACACCCCTAGAAGAAAATGGGTTTGTTCTAGTTTCAAATCCTACCTATTTAATGAAAAAATTATGATGGTAATAGAGCTAGGTCACCAAAAGTCAAGCCAAACTAAGAGTCCTAAGAACCTATAGTGTGGCTCAAGGGTCTATTGAAGTATGAGCTACACCTTACCATAGATTGATCCATTATCAAGTGAGCCAATTTTTTAGCGGTAGAGCACCCAAGTAGACCATAAGTATTCCTAAGATGAACTCCTAGACAATCTATCAAAGGTATAACACTTCAAGGTGATGAAATAAAAAAAATTAGTTGAGGGAATGCATAAATAAACCCTTAAATTCCTTCAATTATCTCCTAACTAATTTTTATAAAAAAAATTTAATTACTTCATTATAAAATTGGCTATAATGTTTTCCATGTGCAACAATCAAGGTGTGACTAGAATGCATATTTTAGTTTGTTTTTCTAAGAGAAATAAAATCATGACCATAAAACCTTAATAAGAAGATTTTCAAAGTGAAAGAATCTAAAAATTTATTTGTATTTGACAATAATGCTGTTATGAATTTTTTTTCTATTTATTCTATTGATGATGAATTATATACTAATCATAAATGAATTATGAAATTTATGTTAAGATACTATTTTAAATTATAATGTTGGAAAAGTGTGGCATTCAAGTTGTAGTGAAAAAATTCTAGAAAATCTAGTCATTAAATGGCTCTATTTTATTTTCTCTTATATTATTTTTTGTTGATAGTTGTTAAGTAAAAATGAGCTTGTTAATATTTCAAGTTAATTTGTAAATATACTATAGTAAAAAAAATAAAAAATCTCAAGTTAGTCTAGGATAATGAAATGATACTTACAAGGTAAGTGTGTATAAGTTTATATATATTAATGTATAATAGTTGATAATTATAAATAAATAATACAATTCTAATTGAAATGTGAAATGGGCGAAGAAAAATGTAACTAGGAATTATAGGATAGAGTTGTAGCATTACCTCAAGTGGGCCCTTTCTTGGGTAGCTACAATCTTCTAATTTGGAAATATATCACTCCTTCATTCACATTCAAATTGACACCATCTGATAAGAAACTATTCAATTGATATTTTAAAAAGTAGGTACAAAATGCTAAAAATCATTGTTACACTCCTATTGAGATCCCATAATATATAGACTATCTAATTATCCTAATTGTTCTTAGACAAATTTGACCCTAGATTACAAATTTTGACTCATTCCTAAAGAATGGGAAGAGGATTATTTCATCAAAATAGAAAATTTTTAAAATAGTTCATCCTAATGTAACTTTACTAAATTTGTGATCAGAGGTTGAGCTTGCTGACATGCTAAAAAATTAGCATGATGATACAATAAACAATTGCCTCTAATTTTGTATTATCATGGAGTTTCTTCTCACTCATAAATAATATAAATTATTTCTAATAGAAAGTATCATATCTTTGAAGATTTTGGATTCGGTGGATGTAGGTTCCTTAGCTATAGGTATTTTATCCTCTTTGTTGCATGTGTATGATCCTTCAATTGCTCATGGTCCTTCTACCATTGATATGTGTTATCTAGTTATTTTGTTGCATGAAAGATTAGTTTTCTTTCAAAGATACTTATATATCATAATTACCATAATTTATCAAATAATATTATCTGATTTTAGAAATAATCATCTAAACATACAAGTAATTATCAAAACATCAATTATCAAGTCTAATGCTTAGACTATTTCATAAAGTTTTGGGAATGTTTGAAATGGTATCATAAAATAGGAAATAGATAGAATTAATAGTAGAAATTAGGAGGCTTATCACTCCCCCAACCAAAGGCTTACTTATCCTCAAGAAGGAGAAGGGCATTGATTATATATTAGTGCTAGCAACCTAAAATCCTTTGGATTTGACCTACCTTAATTTTATTCTAAATAAAATCCTTTTTTTCCCTCTATATTTTCCCATCAAATTTTTTATCTAGTGTATTATAGGGTTTCCTCCCTTGCTAATGTGGTATAGGGAACCAAAGAAGTGGTGGCTAGGAAACTAGAGGTAACCAAATTATTATATATCTTCCTACGGGGAAAGGGTATCTATGTGCTCTATTTATTGTTGCAATGTAATTATGGAGAAAATGAGGTTCCTTCTGTAGGAGTTTATGGTGAAATCCTCAACACTCTAGGATCACTTACAAGACAAAATAACTTCCACCAGAGAGAAATGGAAGAAGTGTCATGCTATGAGTATGGATGCAAGAATACCAAAATGAATATATTGTAATGTTCATATGAAGCCTTGCTTATATAGGCAAGGTTAGGTATAGGATTATACAAGATCATGACAAGTGTCTTAACCCTATCACATGAGACAACTAACTCATAACAACCTAGGACACAAGAATTAAATGAATACAAACTAGATAAGATAAGTGATAACTAATTCTTAAATGGGTGATCCCACAAAGCTAGTTTAAAATTTTTGATTTTGATTTTTGTTGAAATCACAAATTTTTAAAAAATATAATGATTTAAGCCTTAAAAATTACCATTTTAAGGATTTCAATTGAAGAGGGTTTGATCAAACCCCCTTGGATAGAACCCCACTAGTTTTAAACCATACCTACAACAAAGTCTCCTTGACACCTATCAAAATGCTTATGAAAAATCACTTTTGATTTAACTTTTGGGGGATCAAATGAATTCATTTCAAATTTATTTCAAATGGTAATGGTAATCCTCAGAACGAGCTATCCAATGAATATAAATTTAATATTTTTTGGTTTTATTATGTGTGTGTTTTTTTAGTTTTATTAAACATACCTGTTTTTCACCAATAATCAAGCTCTTTGTTCTGCACATGATGTGGAAAAATAGCATATTATCAAAATAAAATTTTAAAAAATTTGTTCAGGCTGGGTATTGATATCCTTGATCCATTAAAAAAAAATGAATTTCGATACATACATAAAAAGTTATGTTGTATACAATCCGCCTATTTTTCAATTGTAATTGGTTTGACTTCGAAACTTGATTAAAGAAAAAATATTTTATAAAAAATGAAACCAAATGAAAGTGCTAGATATCGTAGTTACAAATCTAAATTCGACAAAAATAGAATTTTATGCTTCATATAAAAAAAAGTTATGTTGTATACAATGAGTGTCACTCCTTTAAAATGTTTTTTTTTTTAAATCTAGTTTTCGAAGGAGATGGAAAAAGAAGTGCAATCTGATTCCAAAAATTTTGAAAAAAATATATTAAGAATGTATAGACAAAACGTCACAAATCACTAGTTTGCATCATCTTCAAATTCCTCACGGTTTAGTCATTATAGGATCCCGAAAGTGAAGATTTAGTTGAAAAAAATCAATTTAGTGTCTAGTTTGCCAAAAAATTGTAAACCGGTATTGTTGGATCACACAACTAGAAAGATTCCTTCCTAAGACCTAAGTGGACTTACCATGTATATAGAATGGCCCTGAATGGGTAAAAGCGCCCTGTTACACAAGCAGCCCCTCCTCTCCCGCTTAAGGAAAACTTAGGGAGTACTTACATAAATGACATAAAGATGGGTCCCAGCTACAAAGCCATGTTAGGTACCCATGTACATATGCAAATTCGATATCTCATAAATGGAGAAAAAAAGAAAACCCAATCGAACAAAATTCCTCCCCAAAAGAGAGATAAGATACAATAATTCTCTCCATAAAAAACGTATGGACAAAAACCCCATTTGAGGAAAAATACCCCCATAAAAGAGATGAAGAAGAGACCATTCAACCCCCCTTAATGAAATGAGATCCAACACAAATCCAATCAATATCCCTCCATACAAAGGATGACAAGAGAGACCATATAGCCCCCCATATTAATGAGATAACCTATTGCAAAGAAGCATTGGAAGAACACTTGTGGAGTAAACACTGGAATCCTTAATTAGGAAAGAAAAGGAAAGATAAATTTGATGCTAGAAACCATATTAGGGTCACTCAATTACTCGGGTCGAAATCATGATAAAGCAACAACAAACTCGATGCCAAGGAACATTGGAAAAATCTCAAACTGACACAACCCTAGAATCTATGAAGCAATAGTTGATTAAAAAATGATCTAGAACTGAAATAAAGTGCAAAGATCAAAGGCACACCCTCCCAACTATCAAAATATCTAAGTAATCTCCAAGACACCCATCAGGGAAAAACAAAAATGATTATATACTTAAGATATATACAAAAAAAGTGTATGGATGGAAATGTAGAGATCCTCAATACCTTTCCAATACCATAAGAATCATGAAAATCGAAGAACGTGACAAAAATTTATGAGCTCGGGATCCATAAAACAAGATCTAACAATAATAAATACCAAAAAATAGCAAAATATTTGAAAATAACTTGTACCACTGCAAAATTGACAAAACCATCTTTTCTATGATATCTCGTTTGAAAATTTTCACCTCCTCCATCCCACACCTATCATTCCTCTTCCAACTCCTCACATTATCCAAACCATAAAAAACATCCAACCTATTGAAACCATCCAACTCCAACCCCAATATCCTACTCCTAGCATTATCCAACCCTAATCCCATGAACCTTGTGAATCATCCATCCCTCCATCTACCCCATTCAAGGATTCTATCCAACATTTCTTCCCCATAACACCATCCACATAATTCCAAACATTTCAAGATCTTGTTCCAAA
>CM021102.1:178698721-178722198 GCA_007115665.2 Sequoiadendron giganteum
GCGAGGGTTCTTTCTGTGTAGATGTTACCTGATTGGGAGTCCTAGGTACATAGTGGAGCTACATCATCCTGACCGAATGGGACGATAGTTTGGACTGGTGCAGGACATTCCAAGAGCGCCTGTGATGTTTCGTCGGCTTACCCGGGAGGTACCTTGGGGGGCGGCGTTGGTAGCGACAAATGTGAGGGCGTCATGGATGATGGTAGGTGGGGTGCCCTATCCAGGGAGGTGGCAGGGTCCAGAGGATGAGGGAGTCACAGATCGGTATGGTCGGTGGTTTCGCAACCATCGATGGGGTAGGGTGACACCAGAGATGCTAGTTGTGGGGGCCCTGGAGGGGGCACCAGGGGATGAGCAGGAGGAGGAGGCGGAGCAGGGTGGACAGGAGGAGGAGGGATAGGAGGATGAGAGATAGGATGATGAGGGATCTGAGAGTGGTGGTGTGGAGGGAGATCAGCCAGCGAGGAGGGGGAGGGTCAGGAGGAGGCCGAGGAGAGGAGGGTAGGGGAGGCGTGGTATGGGAGGGCGGGGAGGGCGATGGGGGAGGAGATGGGAGTGGGTGGTGGAGAGTGAGCCAGAGGTGGAGATGCTTCGGGTGGTGGAGGGGAGAGCTGCTCAGCGGGGGATTGGTGTTAGAGTACAACGGAGGCAGGTGCAGGTGAGGGTTGAGTAGGAGGAGGGGAGGGTCTCAGAGCTGCCGGTGGAGGGTAGAGCCAGAGATCTACAGGATGAGGCAGAGAAGGTGGTGGATGGTAGAGGACAGCCTAGGGAGAGGCCTGAGAGTAGTCGTCAGGGGAGAGTCCGACTAGTTGAGCAGGAGGGTAGGAGACTGATGAGGGTGGGGAGGAATGGACAGCCGCGGAGGATTCGATTGATGTGCCAGACAAAGCCGGTACAAGAGGAGAGAGAGGGAGAGGCTATGGACACAGGTGTACTAGTGATGGAGCCGTTAGCCATAGTACCAGCAGCCGCAGTTGAGGATCCAGTGGTTTTACTAAGAGGGGCCCAAGCGAGGATATGGGTGCTAGAGAAGGAGGTGAGGAGGGCGGATACAGAGGTACGAAGGATATAGGATAGAGAGGGTATAGTGTTTGATCGTGTGGTGAGCCGGCTCACGATAGATGTATTGGCTGCGGAGAGAGAGAGAGATGAGATGCGAGCAAAGAGGGAGAGAGCACGGGGGGAGTTGGCTCGGGTGACATGGGACCGAGACAGGCTAGAGGCAGTGATGACAGTTGCGCAGATGGGGGGGCAGCCAGAGTCAGCAAGAGGGGGGAAGATGGAGACTTTAAGACTGTAGGTGGCAGGATTTCAGGATGAGAGGATGACACTGCAGGAGAGGGCACATATGGCAGAGGCATCTGCAGAGGAGATGAGGGTGAGGGCCGAGGCCACAGAGGTTAGATTGGAGACAGTGCAGCGGGAGAGAGAGAGAGTGCACAGGGACAGGTGCAGGCTCTATAGGGAGAGAGAGAGTTTACAGGGACAGATGCAGGCACTCCAGGGAGACAGGTCCAGATTCTGCAGTTTCAGAGAGACGCAGCAGTGGGTCGGGCAGAGAATGCTGAGAGGGATATAGCACAGATGCGGACATGTCGAGGCCCGAGTGATGAGACTGTGCTAGAGACGATGCATGCAGAGAGGGACAGATCCACAGATTAGATACGTTTATTGACAGTGGCACAGGAGGCATGGGAGCAGGAGCGACGGGCCATGAGTAGAGAGAGGGATAGGTATAGGCATGAGCAGAATGCCTCTCGATACCAGGCTGGGCAGAGAGATGACTATATGCAGGAGGCAGCATATTGGAGGTGCACGTATGAGCAGGCAATGCCAGATCCGGCGCAGTGTATAGCACGGTACATTAGGCAGACACCTCAGATGTCGGCACCATCACAGTTGTTAGGTACACGGACCAGAGGGTACAGTGATTTCCAGCCGGCTCCCTCTCGGTTTGGGACTCCAGGGCATGAGTCCCAGGGGACTCCGACACATAGGGGGCCAATACCTGAGTCTCCTCAGAGGTCAGATGTGGGCAGCTCAGGACATGCAGAGGATAGATGACAAGATGCAGGTGTTTTTGACAGGTACGAGATGGTAGTGGAGTGCACCTTATTTTGAGCATGATATGGAGGTGTATATGTGATGACCATATTTTGGATATGGACAATGTATTATTATGATGATGATATGTGATGGTTCCCATTGATAGTATGTCACACATTTTGGTGATGGTATTTTATGTGATGTTCCTATGATAGTATGTATGTTATGCATATATGTATATGATGTTTTATGGGATGTTTGATGTTTTACTTATGCATGTGTGATTGTGTTAAATGATTTATAAATGGTAATGCAATTGTGTTAACGAGGTGAGTAATGAATTGATGTGAATGCAAATGGATAAATGAATGGATGTATGAATGTTAATGAACTTAATGCAAATGGATGGATGAATGGATGTATGGATGTTAATGATCTTATGTTTAATGTAAATGGATAAATGAATGGATGTAGGGATTTTAATGTATGAATGTGAATGAACTTAATGAATGGATGTATGGATGTTAATGAACTTAATGAATTTAATGCAAATGGATAAATGAATGGAGGTAAATGGATGTATGGATGTTAATGTATGAATGTTAATGAACTTAATGAATTTAATGCAAATGGATAAATGAAGGGATGTAAATGGATAAATGGACCTAATGATCGTGGACATAAGTGTCAATGGGTAGATGGTAGGTGTAGGATGTGGGGGGTGCAGTACCTGTCAAAGACCGTAAGGATCCCGAGAAGAAAAGTTAGTAAAAGTGAATGAGAGTTTGCACAACCAAAACCATAAGTCATAGACATAGGGGCAATCATAGGATGAAGAGGGAATATGCAACATGAGATGAAATGTAACATGAATGCAATTTGCCATCTTTTAGAGCACTGATTTTTGCTATAGCATAAGACATCGAACATCAGGGTATGCAAACCAAGACGAATTAATGTCAAATGCAGAAAACAAACACGACAAACAAGAAGGATATCCCAATACCCCAAAGTCGCGATGACGTTGGTCGGGCCAGGCATTGGAATAACCACAAGCACAAAGAGATGCCCCCACATAACACGGGGTCAGAAAAGAATCCCGGTGGGTACCATGTGGGGTATCTCAGTAGACAAAAACAAAAGTCAAGAGATGTCCTTATGGTAACTAGGCAAAACACACCACAATATGAAGGATCATGGCGATCTTGACTAGTGATTATAGGGAGCTCAAATGATAAACAAAATCGAAAAGTACCAAAAGATGGTAATCAATTACAAGCATCCTTTTCCATAAGATCCCAGGGATGGATGGGGTTGATGTGGTCTATTAGGAAGGATGCATCCTATTAAGACCGATGATGGATACTAAGCTAAAGTGACCTAGATGACGCAGGCTAATTGCCATTGGATAGATTTCTTGATACGAGGAAACCTTGTTTGTGAAGAGCCAGCAACGATAAGGACATACCTGACAACGAGAGGACGAGACACAGCCTAAAGACCTAGGGGCTCGAGGGTTGATCAAAGATCAACCTTGCCTACGTGAAAGCGCGGAGCCCTCGTAGTTCATGATAAAAGAGTGGAAAGGGGACTGATGGAAACCGATGGAAGACCGAGACAAACACAAGCCCCGAGGGCAGATCAAAATATCAACCTTGCCTACGTGCAAGCACAGGGGCAACGTAGTTCGGATATGACAAAAGATTGAAGATGGATAAGATCAGAAAGCGGACCATGAGGATAGGTGATGAAGGACAAAATGCCTCGGGGGCTGATCCAAATATTAGCCTTACCTACGTGTAAGCGCAGAGGCGTCGTAGTTCAAGTGGGGATGATGAGAAAAGCGAAAAGAGGGTGATGATGACAAAAGATGGGGGATGAAGACACGAAGAAGCCCCGGGGGCAGATCAAAAGATCAACCTTGCCTACGTGCAAGCACAGGGGCAACGTAGTTCGAAAGAGGACGTAGTGAGACCAAGAAGAGATGTCACAAGCTCAGATTAGGATAATAAGCTCAAGGTGTTGGATAGCGGATGATAGTCATCCAATGCTCAACCAAAATATACCAAGCCACAAGGTGATGCAAGCAGATGGGAGGATATGGGGATTGAGGAATCGGTGGGCAAGCCATAGAGTAACCAGGACGCTCGATAGATAATGATTCAGCCCTATACGAGAGGCGCCCGTTGCTAGGTTTTCACCAATCGTACATATCCAAGGTGCCACGCAGGGGTGGTTTTCACCATAGGATGAATTATTTCTCTTTATTATTTTGGATTTTTGGATTTTTTAATTTTTTTGTATTTTTGACTTTTACCAGGAAGGATACCCCAGCTGATCTAAGTGTAGAATGTCTTCAGATGTATGATGTTGATGGGTTCCTCCAAAGGCTCACCTTCAGGGGTGGAGAGCCTGTAGGCACCAGAACCATATTTGGAGGTGATGACATAAGGGCCCAACCAGTTTGCTTCAAACTTACCTTTCTTCTCTCGATCTTGCTGATTCCGCTGATTTTCTTTTAGGACTAAATCACCAATCTCGAATTGGCGAGGGCAGACTTTCTTATTGTAGCTCCTTTTGAGTCGATGTTGATAAGCTTGTAGATGGGTATAAGCCTTGACTCTCTTTTCATCAAGCAATTCCAATTGTGCCAAGCGTGCCACTCGTGTGTCTTCATCAGTGATGAGATTCTTGAGGGAGATGCGGAGTGAAGGGATTTCAACTTCGATTGGCAAGATAGCCTCAGTGCCATAGACAAGAGAATATGGAGTGGCTCCAGTAGGGGTGCGGATGGATGTACGGTAGGCCTAAAGAGCAGGATGGATATGGAGGTGCCAATCGTGACCAGTGCTATTGACCATCTTCTTAATGATTTTGATCCATGTTTTATTTGTTGCTTCTGCTTGTCCATTACCTTGGGGGTAATAGGGAGTGGACCAACGATGTTGGCTATGATATGTGTCACAAAGGGATTTCATGCACTTATTTTTGAAGGGTTTTCCGTTGTCGGTGATGATGGCTGAGGGGATACCATACCTGCAGAGAATATGATAGAGGATGAACTTAGAGATCTGAACACCAGTGATTTGAGTGAGTGGAATGGCTTCCACCCACTTGGTGAAGTATTCAGTGGCTATGATGATAAAGGTGTGACCATCTGAAGATGGAGGGTAGATCTTGCCAATCAAGTCGAAACCCCATTGTGAAAATGGCCAAGGTGTCGTGATGGGTTGGAGATCTTGTGCTGGAGCGTGAATCAGATCTGCGTGTTGTTGGCATGGAAGACACTTTTTGACATATTCACAAGCATCATGTTCCATTGTGGGCCAGTAATATCCTGCTCTGAGAATCCATTTGGCTAGGGCCATACCATTAGAATGGGCCCCACAAATACCGCTATGCACTTCTGTTAATGTTGTGCGAGCCTTAGTTTCGTCTAGACAACGGAGGAGAGTTCTATCATACCCATGTCGATAAAGTGTATCGCCAATAAGGGTATAACGAGCTATGTGTTGGATAAATGATTTACATTGGTTTCGTGTGAGATCAGGCAGGAGGATGTTGTCATGGATGTAGGTGTAAATGTCATGGTACCATGGGGATTCAGGGCCTACAATAGCACACACCATGTCATTTTCAGGGATATCGTATGCTGGGATTAGGAGTTGCTCAACTAGGAACTGACAATTTGTGTAATCTTTCGGCATGTCGAGGAGAGAACCAATGGTAGCCATAGCATCTGCTGGCTTATTCTGGAGTCTCGGGATCTGTTCAAATTGAATGGTAGTGAAATATTTTTTGAAGTCATCCACCATGCGTTTGTAAGGCAACAACTTTTCATCTTTTGTCAGAAACTCATCGTCGACCTATTTTATGACTAACTGGGAGTCACCAAAAACTTGCAAGTGGGTGATGTGCCATTGAACTATAATTCTGAGTCCGGTGAGAAGGGCCTCATATTCAGAGATGTTGTCGGTGCAAGGAAAAGCCAGTCTGAATTATTTTGGTATGTAGTCGCCTTGGGGAGTGATAAGCAAGATTCCTGCCCCTAATCCATTATGGGTGTGTGATCCATCAAAGTACAATGTCCAAGTGGTGGTTTCTGAGATTGCAAATACTCCTTCATCTGGGAATTTAGTTTCTATGGGATAAGCATCCAATAATGGCGCATTTTCCAACTGATCAGCTATTATTTGTCCTTTAATGGCTTTTCTATCCACATATTCTATATCAAACTCACTGAGGAGCATGATCCATTTAGCCATTCGACCAGTCAGGGTTGTCTTGGATAGCAGGTACTTGAGGGGGTCGACTTTGGATATTAATTTTATAGGATGGCTTAGCATATAGTGGCATAGCTTTTGTGTGCTGAAAACTACAGCAAGACAAGCCTTTTCCATTGGTGAATAGTTAAGTTCATACCCGACCAGGGTGCGACTGATGTAATAGATTTCCCGTTCCTTTGAAGATTCATCATGTTGTGCCAATAATGCCCCCAAT
The DNA here is from genome assembly GCA_007115665.2 of Sequoiadendron giganteum. Lineage (NCBI taxonomy): Eukaryota > Viridiplantae > Streptophyta > Pinopsida > Cupressales > Cupressaceae > Sequoiadendron > Sequoiadendron giganteum. Next base: position 178,705,268 of record CM021102.1, read on the forward strand.
GCTACTGATGTGGCTGATATGTACAACAGGAGGGGTTTGCCAGGGATAGGTGGCATCAAGATCGGCGGGTGGGCCAAATATCCTTTGAGCATGTCGAAACCCAACTGACACTGTTGATTCCACTTGAAGCTGGTGTCTTTCTTGAGAAGGTGGGCGAAGGACTGACATTTATCTGCAAGTTGGGCTATAAAGCGGTAGATGGATTGTAGTTTCCCTTGGAGACTCCTTAATTGTTTCAAGTTTCTTGGAGGAGGCATATCCATGATAGCTTTCACCTTAGCTGGGTCAACCTCGATGCCTCTGCGGGACACTATGAAGCCCAAGAGTTTCCCTGATGTGACACCAAATACACACTTTTTTGGATTTAATCAAAGCTTGTATTGTTCTAAGCGTTCAAAGATCCATTTCAAAATGGTAGGGTGTTCTTCCCTGGTTCCATATTTTGCCAGTAGGTCATCAACATAGTCTTCCATGATGATGTGAATGAGGTCATGGAATATAACTGTCATTGCTTGTTGATATGTTGCCCCTGCATTTTTGAGACCAAAGGGCATGACATTATAACAAAACGTACCCCAAGGTGTTGTAAAAGTGGTTTTATGTTGATCGTCAGGGGCAATCCGGATCTGATTATAGCCAAAGAAGCCATCCATGAGGGATAGCATCTCATGTCCCGCAGTGATGTCAACTAACATGCCGATGTTAGGCAAGGGGAAGTCATCTTTTGGGAAAGCTTTGTTGAGATCCCGGAAATCTGTACAAATCCTGATGTCTCCATTGGGTTTAGCAACAGGTACAATATTAGAGATCCAATCAGAGTAGTCAATAGGCCTGATAAAACCAGCATCCAGTAACTTTTCCAGTTCTTTCTTAACCAATAATGCCACTTGTGGGTGCATTTTTCGGAGCTTCTGCTTGACAAGTTTAGTTTCTGGACGGACATCCAGATGGTGGACAACAAGATTAGGATCTAAGCCAGGCATATCAGAGTAAGCCCATGCAAAGTTGATGATCCCTTCACGGAGAATTCGGACAATGGTGGTGTACTCTGCTTCAGATAAAGATTTAGCCACATAGGTTATTCTTGGAATCTCTGTTGTCCCCAGGTTTACCTCTTGTGTTTTTTCAATGAGAATCGAAGATTGCTCGGATAGCCGTGTTCCTACAAGGGGAAGATGAATGTCCCCATCTTCCAGTGCCATATCAAGGTTTTCACTATCAGATACATCCTTTGTTTTTACTTTTTCATAGTCAAAAAGCGCCTCGGTGAGGTTTTCACTTGATGACCCATTTTTCTTTTATTTCTTTTTGCTTTTGCGATTAGGGCGTTCATCTTCCCCCAATCCCATTAGATGTACATAGGTATCTTCTGAGGGAAAAGTTCTAACTGGTGTGCTATCTTGTAGGTCATGATCAATAAGCTCAGGATGTTTAAGGGATAAAGTTATGGTACAAATGGATAAGCATTCAAATATGGCGGGGAGGTCAATGTGATTTAAATCGTCGTACGCGTGTATGATGGATTCCTCCTCCAGTATGTCTTCAAGGGAACTGTTGTCAACACTAACATTGTTAGAGGTGTTAGTGGATGTTGTAAGACCCTTATGTTCGGTATCATAGCCCAAGCCCAAATTCCTTGGTCGGATGGTAGTTGCTTTGATGGGCAGACGTCTTCCTTGTTCCTCTGCACCAAGGCCTTCGCCTTGGTAATGGAAATTTTCGATGAATTTGGAGGCATGTGGATAGGCTTCGTGAAAGTATTCAATAAGGGGTCGTGGTAGTTCAGGCTCTTCCCGATAAACCCATTGACTGATATCATCATCCATTAGATCCTGGAGGGATCCCAAATTATTGAATGTTGTGGACCCCACGTTCTTGGAAGTGAGGGTAAGCGTCTTTTCTTCTACTTTTGGCAATGGTAGAGTCGGTTGCCCATATGTGTGGGGAGAAGGTGACATGGTTGCCACATTGAGTGCGGTGTGCATTTCGTATTCACCACATCCCTTATCTATGATCTGGACCTTGGTGACGGTGGAAGGAGGTGTGGATGATGGTGGAGATGATGTGTTCAGAGTATTGGTGGATGGGATAGGATCGGATGTCGGTGGTGCCCCCATTTCAACCCCCGGGCAGTAATGTGAATGTGGAAAAGAGGCCTCCAAGGCACGACAATATTCAAAGGGTTGAGCGTCGGCTTGTATGGTGACTTCTATTCCTTGAAATGGGAATTTTAGGCATTGGTGATAAGTGGATGGTACGGCTTGCATAGATTGAATCCATGGACGGCCAAGAAGGATGTTGTATGGGAGTTCAAGGTCCAAAACATGGCACATAGTGTATTGCACAATGGGGCCTACTTGTATAGGGAGGAAAATAATGCCTTCAGAATCTCACTGGCATTATCATAAGCTTTGATGGTGATCACTTGATTTCTTAGATCAGCTTGGGTGTATCCGACCTGTTGTATAAACTTCAACGTACATAGATTTAGGCCTGAACCATTATCTACTCATACCCTTTTTACTTTTTGACAGTTGACACCAACCTCAAGATGGAGGGGGCGGTTGTGGATTGAATTGAGATGCGGCATGTCCTTTTGGCTAAAGGCTAGCTGATAGGTCGATGAAAGATTGCCTACCAATGCTTGAAATTGGGTAGGGTTAATATTATCAGGTACTTGTGTGTTTTGCAAAGCCTTAGTTAGGATATCTTGATGTATGGGAGATGACTTAAGCAAATCCAAAATGGATATTTGGGCTGTAGTTTTACCTAGATGGTCTAGGATATTATACTAGGAATTGGTGGATGGTCGTTGGGTGGATGGAGATGCTACTGGGATTGTGATGCGGTTTCGCCGAGTAGTAACAGCACATTGTGGATCTTTTCCCTTAACATGTATCATGGATACACGGGGTTCCACTTGTTCTACATATGAAACCATACCTTGATAATTGTATGGTACATTTTTGTAGTTGATATTATTGGTACTGTTCTCTAGCTGGTTGTTATTGCTAGGTCCAGGATTTGAGTTGGACGTACTAGGACCCTGATTATGATTAGGAAAGGCATTTTGGTATATTTGTAATTGAGCATTGGATGAAGATGTTGCGTTAGCATCTACATGTATTTCACCTCGATCAATGAGACCTTGGATGTAGGTTTTTAAGCCTTGACATTTATCCAGGGTATGTCCCTTAATTTTGTGGAATTCGCAGTATTCATTGTCTTTAAACCAAGCAGGCTTGGGTTTAGATGTATCGAGGGGTTTGGTGACAAGGTATGTTATGGGGTACTTGGCTTGAAGAAGCTTATTAAACACTGCACTAAGGGGTTCCCCCAACTGAGTGAATTGTCGTTTATTCCCACCTTGGTTATTTTGATTAGCTTGTTGTCGTGGTGCTCCCTGGGGAACGGATATGGCATTTTGAATGGACGGTTGTTACTAGGAAGGATATCTTTGTGTGGTGTTGACCACTTGGACGTGTTTAGTGTCAGTGACACCATCATTGATGGCATTTTTGTTTCTATTCCAAAAACGAGGTTTATCCTCGAAGGACTTCTCTCTATCGGAATTGAAATGTTTGACTTGTCCTCTTGTGACAAGAGCTTGTTCTAAGATGGGGCCTTTCTCCACAAGTCCCGCAAAAGTAGTTATGCAATGGAGTTGGAAATTGTGCGCCATATCCGGGTGAGAGTTTTCGATAAACAACGTTACCATGTCTTTTTTTGTTGGTGGGGATTTCATCCTGCTAGCCAAGGCACGCCATCTTTGCAAGTAGCTTGCAAAGGTCTCTCCATCACGTTGTTTTTCTTTGAGGAGATCAAGTGTGTCAATGTCTTTCTCTAAGTTAAAAGAGAAATGTGTGACAAACTATTCAGATAGCTGTGCGAAGGTCTTGATAGATCCCTTTTCCAGACCTATAAACCAGTTGAGGGCGACCCCTTGCAGACTTTTAGGGAAAAATCGGATGAGGTAATTGTCATTGTGCATGACTTCTTGGCAATGAGCGTAAAATTCTTGAAGGTGAGCTCTAGGATCCTTGGTTCCTTTGTATTTGTCAAATTTGGGTATCTCGAAATGTTTAGGAAAAGGAATCAAGGAAAAGGAGGGATCAAATGGATAAGGGCATATGTCCTCAAACTTGAAGGATTGTTTTCCCGTTCCAGCTTGTAAGTCCTTTAATGCGGCTTTTACTTCTTCCAAGTCTTTGTTGACAGGAGTCAAAGTGGATTGAGTGTATGGATAATGTTATGGGTATGATGGGGGTGGCCCTCCCATTGTTGGATCATAAAGGGGCTGATTTAGGTATGAATGTATTGGTTGATTGTAAGAAGGTTGATGGTGGGATGATTGATTGTGTTGAGTGGGAGCCACTTGTTGTTGATAGTAAGACACAAGAGAGGGGGCCTGTTGTTGCATAGTATTTTGATAATGCGTGGTGGTAGGGCCTCTTTCTTGGTGTGATGATGTTTGTTAATAATAGGGAGTGTAAGGTGCCCCATGTTGGTGAGCTGGTTGTTGTTGAAAATAGGGTGGGTAGGATTGGTTTTGTTGTGCAATGGTGGTTTGTTGCATGGCATATGGGTTTAACGTTTGTTGATGGGGATTGTGTTGAGGTTGTGTACGGTTGGCGTAAGGTGGCACTTGGGTTCGTGTTTGGTTTTGCACATTCTGAAGAGGGTTTGTATGGGATGGAATAGTGTATGTGCTAGAGGGATGATAAAGGTATTTGGTGAGCAGGTTATGGTATGTTTGCGTAGGGATGGGCACATGTTGTTGTGGAGGTTGTTGTTGTTGTTGATGAGGTGGATGAGGTAAGACTTGTTGGTGTTGAGGCAGGTGAGATGGGATGTATTGTTTTTGTTGAGATGGGTTAGGTGGGATGTGTTGTTGTTGTTGAGATGGGTTAGGTGGGATGTGTTGTTGTTGTTGTGATGGGTTAGGTGGGATGTGTTGTTGTTGTTGAGATGTATGTTGCACCACTTGATGTGGTGGTTGTGTGAGAACAGAAGGATGTTGCGGATGTTGTTGATGTAAGTGTTGAGATGAAGCTATTGTAGTAGCAACATATTATGGTGGTGCTAGTGGTGTGGTGGACTGGTGTGGGTTATTTGGAGGTTGTTGAAATGCAGGCGGTAGTGTGTTGGTAAGTGGAGGTGTGCCCCCAATATTAGAATATGGGGGAGGAGGCGGCGGAGCAGACGGGATGTATGACGGCATGCCATAGATGTGGGGGTCATTAGGATCAGGTGGTGGAATAGTAGATGTTGTGGTTGGAAGGCGAGGATATTCTTGGACTTGATGGATGACAGCATTTCCAAGTTCGGGGTGGTACCAACTTTCAGTGGGTGCACCCTCAGGAACATAGGAGCTTTCTGGAACATTTTGTGAGGTTTGCGGGTCGACAAATGGGGGAAGGCCATATTGTGATGTATCGAAACCGGATGGTGGTTTGACTCCCTTCATGAGTAAGGTGGCAAGGATCTTACCCCCATATTCATTTAGGAGGCGATCTGTCATTTGGACATTGGCAGGATTACTGAGATATTCGTCCACAGTGACTTCAGGTTGATTGACCATGTTTTCGTCACTAGGCGGTGTGGTATTATGGATGTCAGTGTTTGATTGGGATGAAAAGCCATTATGGGGATCATGTGGAATGTTATTAGGATCTTGAGGGGCATTTGGTTGGGAACCTTGTGTTTATTGGTCTGTCATTTGCTTTTTTGTTTGTGAGCGGGTTTGAACGGGCATGAACGTGCAAAATGACCAAGTAGTTTCAAGATTCAACTTCTAGATGATGACTTAGACAATGATGATTGATGTTGGATTGATGATGTATCACTATTGATGCTTGGATAATGATGTATCAACTTGATGAGATTGGATGATGATTGGATTTGATTTGGGTCAAGTGATGACATATCACTTGATGATTGGATTTGATTTGGGTCAAGTGATGATGTATCACTTGATGATTGGATTTGATTTGGACCAAGTGATGATGTATCGCTTGATAGTTGGATGATGATTGGATTTGGTGATTGGATTGGATTGGACCAAATGGTGATGTATCACTTGATAGTTGGATGATGATTGGATTGGACCAAGTGGTGATGTATCACTTGATAGTTGGATGATGATTGGATTTGGTGATTGGATGATGAAAGGGATCCTAAAACCTGATTTGGAGATCACCCTAGGTGACTTGTAACATTGGTTGATCAGATTAAATCAATGATAATGATGCCTAATCCACCTTGAGATGGAAGGGGATTGATTCGGGCCAATGATGTTGACTTACAACACAAATCCATTTCAAGATAGGAGCGGATTGATTAGGTTGAAGACAAAGATTGATTATGTAGGATAACGATCAATTTGACGCCTTGGTCAATTTGGGAGAATAACTCCTAAAACAAGGTTTTAATGGTGGACACAAAGGGGAGATATGTTGTTGAAGATGTTTAGGTCTTGTGATAAGGTAGATGTTCGAAATGGTGGAATGGTCAATGCGAATGTGGTAAATGGACGTTTTTGGAGGGGTTAAATGGAGGTTTGGAATGATCAAATGGGTGTATGAATTGGTCAAATGGAGGTTTCGAGGATTCAAATGGAGATTCAAAATGATCAAACGGGTGAAACTGTCTGTTCAAGGGGCGTATTCACACTTCTGCGGAAAATGGCTGAAACAGAGGGCAAGGTCGCCCCTCTATAGAAAATGGCTGAAACAGAGGGCAAGGTCGCCCCTCTATAGAAAATGGCTGAAACAGAGGGCAAGGTCGCCCCTCCGCAGAAAATGGCTAAAAAAGGTTGCTTCCTAAAGTGTGAGATGTTAAATAAGAAACTAATAGTGCAATAAAGAAAAACAACAAGATAATAGGGCACCTCAATGATTAGCCTAAGAAGATGAACAATATGAAAGCAAGATAAACAAATAAATTATTGTTATACCTTCATGTTGTTGCTTCCTTGGTTGGCCCTTGATGTTGAAGTCTTGTGTGCTCCTTGGATGGCAATGAAAATGAAGTGGATGCAAGATGAATTGATGTAATATGGATGCTAAAATAGATGAGAGATTGAATGGCAATTTTGCAAGAGTTTATTTGCAAAAGACTTGATCCCTTAAAATGAAGGAATTGAAGGGGTATTTATAGGCCAAATTGAATTCTCTAGAGAATTCAACGGTTGGGATTGATCCAACCAAGATCAAGATGAAGGGCTATGGTGAATTGAGGACTCACAAGCCCTCACATCTTGACATGTGGAAGGTGACATGTAGAGGGTAGAGTGATGTGGAAATGAGGTGGAAGAGAAGGACAAGAGGTGGAAGGGAAGGACATGAGGTGGATGAAGGACAAGTACCTTTGAGGTACCTTGGGGGATGAGAAGATTTCCTCAAAAAGGAACTTCTTGTCCCCAAATGAGGATGAAAGAGACTTTTGAGGAATTTTAGAATTCCTCAAAAATCTCCATGGGAAAAGGGGAAATGTGTGGGAAGAATAAATGTAAATTAAAAATTTACATTTAATGGAAGATTCATTGGATAAAAGGAGATCTCCAAAAAGCTGGAGATTTGTCACATGTGGGAGATGTGACAAGTCCAAGGTTCTAGAAGCCCTTGGCACATGTGAAGTGACAAGGCAAGGCTTCTAGAATCTTGCATGGGGATGGGAAAGACCTTGGAAGGATAAAAATGAATTAAAAATTCACATAGGGAAGAGAGGAACTTTGGTAGAATAAATGTGAATTAAAAATTCACATGGGGAAGGGAGTCCATATCAAAAATGGTAAGTGGGAAGGTTGACCAAAAAAGGTAAGCCAAAAGTGGCTAATGATTCTGATTAAGGTTGTGCAAACACTTGATTAAGCTAATTAATGATGGATTAGAGGCAAGTGGGAGATTATGGAGGATGTGACACTTAATCAAGATTAAGTGGTGCACATCCTAATGACAGATTAATTAATTTAATCTAGATTAGAAGAGGGTTATGGAGAATGTGACAAGGAGAGAGAAAAAGGAGAATTAAAAATTGATTTTAATTCAAATGGGTTAAATGACTAAATTAAATAATTTGTCATGTTTATTTCATTTAGAGAAGACAAGGGGGTAAGGTAAAGTATTTAATTTATTTAATTAGATACTTTAGGAACCTTAGGCAGAAAATTAAATAATGATTAAATAAATTATTTAATCACTATTAATGAAATAGATGAATAAAGTAGACGATTTTGATCATATGAGAGTGATCAAATTTGGATGTCTACACCTTGAACCTAAAAAATGTTTCTTCGGAGTACCGCAAGGAAAATTATTGGTAGATGTAGTGTCCAAAGAAGGAATCACAATTTATCGTGAGAGGGTAAAATAAATAAGGGAACTTCCCCTACCAGTCAACAAAAATGGAGTCCAGTATTTTTGGGGGAAGGTTAACTTTGCAAGAAAATTTATTTCTGATTTTATAGGAATAATTAAACCAATCACCTTAATGGTGAAAAAGGATCAATTTTTCAAATGGGAAAAAGAAGATAGAGAAGCCTTCGAGAAGGTTAAGGATGATATTTCTTCAGCTCCTGTACTGGTAAATCCAGACCTATTAAAGGAATTCATAATGTATGTATTCAGCAGCAAGACAAGCATCACTACTGTTTTGACTCAAAAAGATAATGAAGGAAAGGGAGAACATCTGATAGAATTTCAATCCTAGACCTTAAAGTAATATGAGATGAACTACAACTTCATCAAGAGGCAAGCATTCACAATTGTAAAGGGACTCAAGAAGTTTTGAAATCTTATATCTTGCAATAAGGTGATTTTTTATGTCGTGCATTCCAGTGTGCATGAATACATCATGGAAGGAGAAATCGCCAAAAAAAGGGCCAATTGGATCACCAAGATCCTTGAATATGACATTTAGGTCAGGCCTACAAACACCATCTGAGGAAGAGGGCTATGTGAATATTTGGCACACGATAAGGAAATGACAACTAAAGAAGAGCAATCAGAGCTGGTTTTAACAAATGAGTCTGAGCCTGAAGGTTGTTGGTTGGAAAATGGAGTGAGATTCATGCACACTGAAAAATATCCGTTAGGACTTCCTTCTCAGAAGAGAAGATTCTACCAACTACAAAATAGAGATACTCACTTTTTTAAGGGGTCCTCTTTAAGAGGAATTTCAATGGCATTTTACTGCGGTGTGTCACCATTGAGCAAGCGAAGATAATTCTCGACACCTTCCACAATAGTCCTGCAAGTAGACACTAATTTTTGAAAACCACCGCCATCAAAATATTGTGTGTCGGGTACTTTTGGCCTATGATATTCAATGACTCATACAATGTGATATAAGCTTGCAAAGAATGCCAATTCTTCGCAAGAAGAAGAAAAAATTCCACAATGCCTCTCAATCTGATAGTAGGGGATGAGCCATTCACACAATGGGGGCTAGATTTCATCTTAATGATGAAATTTTCCTCTAGTGCAGGCCACAAATAGATTCTCACTGTCACAGACTACTTCACCAAATGGACTAAACCCATGCCCCTAAAAAATGCGATGGAGGCAAAGATTGTGGAATTTTTCAAGGGGCTAGTAATGATATTTGGCCCGCTAAAGACCATAATTTTGAACAATGCCAAAGCTTTCCTAGGCTCTAAGGTATGCCAATTCACACTGATGCTCGACATATTCTTGAAAACTTCTTTAAATTACTACCTGCATGGGAACAATTTAGCCGATTCAACCAATAAGAATTTAGTCTGAATCATCAAAAGGATCGAGTTAGACCGTGAGAAGGAGTGGCACAAGAACCTTTGAGCAACACTTTAGGCAGACTGCCTAAATCCTAAGTAAGCCCTCAAAACTTCACCATATGAATTGGTATATGGGAAGGAGGCATTGTTTCCCATCTCTATGGAAATCCTAGCATTACAGATGCTCAATTCCCTCGAAATTGGAGAAAATGGAGCTATGGAGGTTTGGTTGGATGAGTTGATGGAGGCACAAGGAAAAAGGGAAAAATCCCTGATAGCCATGTCTAGCTGCCAACAAGTGGTTAAGAGATGATTTGACAAGAAAGCCCAGGACCAAGGTCTAAAGTGCGGGGACCTAGTATTAAAATTTAACAAAAGGGCTACGAACCCTAGCTAACATGGAGAATTTGATAGTCTATGGGAGGGCCCTTTCAAAATAACTCAGTGCAAACAACACAATACATTCGAGTTAGCAAACATGGAACAAGAAGCGTTGGGTATTTCGATTAACAAAATTCCCCTAGAATTGTTTAATTAAGCTTCAGTTAGTCTGCCCATGTAAATATGTAAAGTATTGTAATTATTCTTTTTTGTGTTTTGTCCGTCGGTCTTTCAATAAATTCCACAATGCAAAAGTAGAGAAAAGTGAATGCTACCCATAATGCAGAAAAATAAACTCATGTGCGAAGAATCAAAATGAACCCATATTACAAAACCACATGAAAAAGAGACAAGAATGTTAGTAAGCAAGTATATTCGTTATATATATTCTTTGGTAAATACATTTTCAAAATGGCTTTGAAGCCATACATTCAAAATTATATCTATATATATTAAGCAGCTTCTTTGTATATGTACGAGAAAGACTTTTCCATGCGTATAATTACAAAAAGACAAAAAAGTGCTTGAAACTTTAATTGGCTAGAGGAACAGGAACATTATCATCAGTGGAAGGATTGTTGTTAGTAGTAGGAAGGTTGTCATCATCAACAATCAGTCCAGGAGTAGCAAAATCTTTCATATCACCAAGAACAAATAGCGAAGGGAACACAAAGTTCTTGAAATCCATGTACTAGTCCACGTCGTAAAATAGCACCACATTGTAGTAGTGCAAGAGGAAGTGACATGCATAGGTGGCCCTCTCACGGTGCTCAATTTTTGAAAGAAAATAGAACCCACTAAAAAATGCAACCCACGGTACCACGACATCCTCTTCAATGTTCTTCCGCAGGTTGATTCCCACTGGAAGGCCTACACCATATACAATATTAGTCACCACCTCTCCAAGGCCACCAAGGTATTTCTTCAAGAAACTTTGAAGTGTCAGACCCAAGATCATACCCTTGGGGACTTGGATGTCAAGCAAAGAAGCAACGAAGTGGGAGTAGATGTCTATGTTCACTCTATACTTATCTTCGTATTCAATACATTATCTCCCCAAAACCCATTTCATGGCTATGATAGCCAGAGAATGCTTATTCTTAGTCATCCTTTTCAGTCGCATATTGGAAATCTCCCCTAAAAACGCTATTTAGGACTTGTTACAAACCAACCTAATGGGAGTATTCATGGTTCCAAGCTCTACTCAACTGCTTAATTCTAGCTCTAAAACAACCTCTAATCCTACTCAACTGCCTAACACTAATCCTTTCCAATCAACTAATACCAGTTCTTGCTAAACGCTAAGTGTGATTTTCCTACTATCATAGTGCCTATTTATAGAAATATCTAAGGTAAATACATGCCATAAGCATGATGCTAATCAAGTGTTAACTTGAGAATCCCACCAAAGGACAACTCAAAATTCCCACTCAAGTGCATCTGCAGGTATGAATTGTTGCGTGCAAGATTAAGGAGAGGTAATTAATTAACACAAGTTTTTGGTAGTCCCAAGTGATCGCTTATATGGACGGGTGTTCAGGTGTCATGCTATAGGAAATTTCAAGCTCCAAGGCAAGATGCAAATATTTTTAAGTACTCATTACATCTTTGGCTTAATTATTCCTTTTGGATATTAATTCCCAAAGCATATGAAAGGTTAGCAAGCTTTCAATCGATGGATCAATTCCCCAAGAAAATCATGCCGAAGGACATGATCACTAATGCCATTATGAATTCTTGTATTTTCAAAAGGGAAAGTAATTTGTTTCGCATGGGCAAGAGAGCTAGCGGTACATACCAAATTTAATGCAGAAAGGAAACTATTTTCTACCACTTTAAAGTAGAAAAATTAAAGGAAAAATATAAGTATTGCATACAAGAGCTAAATAGAGCAGAAAGCTTCATGAGTACGCAAAAGGATAAAGTGTAGAATTGCTAAGAAAACCTAAGCGCGGTGCATAATAATGATAAAATAGCTAAGTGCGGAGAAATATCTACATGGGATTCACTACTCCAATGTGGATTGAACCCAAAGAAAAAGGCAAGAATTCATTTGGGTTTGCATTCAGATCCTTGCATAGTGTTTTAGGTTCCATTCATACCGCTTTAGTGTGCTTTCTAAGGAAAAACTTGCAAAAAATGGAATCATTCCAAAGTTCTCAAACAAAAATGCAAGGCAAAGAAATGCAAATTTTGTATGATGCCATGCGTGCAACACCCATCGCCTATGTCTTTGAAAATTTCTCTTATGCTTCGCTTGGGATACTAGAGAAGTCGATGTGGGTGAATACACAGGTCACAGAAGTAAAAAACCCACAGAAACCAGAGCCGAATAAAGAAAATATGGGATAACATTCATGATCCCATCACTAGTAGAATTTGGCAAATAAATGACTACATGACTAAAAAATTTAGTCACGTGACTAAAAATTTTAGTCATGTGACTAACACTAGTAGTATTTTGAAAATAAATGACTAATTTGGTAATTGGGTAAAATCACAACTAAATGACTAATATCAGACAAATAAAAATGACTAAATAAATGACTAATATCAGACAAATAAAAATGACTAAGTATATGGCTAAAATAATGACTAAATAAATGACTATTACTCCTTTATTCTTTTTTCTTTCGAATTTGATCATAATCCATAGAGATATTTAAGCCCTCCTCATGGGACCCCTACCTAAGAGGGCCATTTAGCCGCCTAGTTTTCTTGGTGCACCACAAATACCTATTGTGTGGAAGGTATTGCCTCTTGGTGTAGTCTTAAGGCCTTCACATATTTTATAAAAAAAATAGCATTTACATTCTTTAACTTTTATTACTCATTATGTTAATGAATCATTAATGTTTTTAACTATGATTTGAAGCCATAGTTAAAAACATTAAATTTGAAGCTTTGATTTTTATTTTTTTGTGCAACTATGAAGGATTGGAAAAGTACAGTAAATTTGAAGCTTCTATGAATGAATGTGAAACATATTACATTTGTCAGTTTAGAAGAGTTGCTTCTTGAAAATTAAATTTCATTTACCATTGCTTCACACCATTTTCCACATATAAAGACATAGAATTGTATTATTCAACTACATATGGTATTAATACCACATGTTTGTTCCATTTACACATACTAAATTGAAACTATTATATTATACCATGACTAAAATCTAAAAATTATGACATTCCATCAATATTTTACAGAAATAATATAATTCATAGAAATAAACTAATAAATTGTGTCCATATCAATGCAAGACACAAATCTCAGTCGTTCATCATTTTTTTGCCATTGTTTTCATTGTTTTCCATGATTTTTTGCTACTTTCCCCACCACTATTAGTTTCTTGATCCTCCAAACTCTTCCTCGCTGGTATTTACCTTCAACTTCTCCAATTTGGTGAGTTGCAGCCTGAAAATAAGGTTTTGATGAGGGTCTTGGAGTATGCATTTTTTGGGTTGCAAATTTTTTTTAGGTAAGTCACTTGTCATGGTTTTAGTGAGTTTTATTCTTTGGAATCTTTACACTACCAGATCATTTTTGGTGTGTTTTATTTCATTTTGGATGTTTTTATGTTCGACTCATTCTCCATACGAGGTAGGCATTTTTTGGGTGTATTATTTACTTATATCATTAATATCTTTTACATATCATTGTGTGTTGTGCGTGTTTGTGAACCGGGTGTTGAATGGTTTTGTTGATTTTTCCATAAGAAGCTAGCTTTCACTTGATTTAAATATTTTCTATGAGCTCTACCCTTAGACCAGTGCATTGGATTTTTTGGTTTTTTATGTTTTTTTGAACTATTAATGGTAGCTATTTTAGACCCCTACTTCTTAACAGGGCTAGTGTAATTATTTGTGCAAGATTCATATGATCTCATTGAAAATTATTTCCCTCTACAAAATCAGTGAACACTAATTATTTGTTAAGAACCTCAACAACCATATTAAAATATTCCTCATAATCCTACTGACAACCATATTATACATTTAATTTACATTCACAACCTCTTATATGATAGTTGATGCAAGTAAACAACTCTTGATTCCTCATAAACTTGCTAAGAAATCCATGTTTTTTATATTACATCTACTACAGGCTTCATGCTCATAACATTCTTCCTCATACCAACATGACCCTTCCATGTTCCTCTAGAAATTAAAGTCAGCTAATGCAATCTCCCATAAGAGGAGAACCAATCTCATTGTTTGCACACAACTAGAAAAAATAGGGGCCTCAGAGTGGCAATACAAACAAAAATGTTAGCAACAACCAAATGAATTGGTATGATAGGAGCCCAACACTATATCTTAATGCCAAACTATTTTTTACATTTTTAGAAGGATGCACCATAGTCTAAGATTTAGGGTTATGAGAACCTAATTTATGAGAGGAAGCAACGACCATTTCAATAGTATTACTATTGGATGTAAAATTGGTGATTGTGACAAAACTCTGAGGAACACTGAAACCAAGTGACAGAAGGAAGGGGAGAGGCAACTCTAGTGGTAGTTTGATTAGGGATGACATATAGAGAATTAGCATATTATCTAGAATATCATGTGACTCAAGAGCAACAAAACTAACATAATGACTTGGGTCAGACACATTTCTCATTAGTATTAGGGTAGGATATGTGGATAGTGTAATGATCCTAACAATTATGGTTTGGTTGATTTTATGTTATTAGTTAGTTGATGGTTCTATGTTAACTGGAAGTTAGAAGTTAGTTCACATTCTTAAAAATCAATTGCAAAGAACACTTTAGATTTATTACAAATTTGACCATTAAGAATGAATCATTCCACACACACACTCTCCCTCTTTCTCCATCTCTCTCTCTATATGTATATTATTTAATGTTTTCTTTTATATTGCTTGTTAAAAACATATGCAACTCTATTCTGATTGCACGGGGTATACAAAGGTAAATGGCAACATACTCACCACCTTTGGATCTTTGATGTTAATGGTAATGTCTAGAAGTTTTTATTTGCTATTGAGATTAGTGTCTTTATATTGGGTTTACTATTGGCTTTTAGATGATTTATTATTTCAAGAGAATCATTAATATTGTGAGTTTTCAAGACTCCAAGCATACTCTATATTTTGTCTTCATCGAATTTTTATGTATACCATTTTCAGCTTCTTGGGAGGTTTTTATAGGAGTATCACACTTTGCTTTGAGATTTATTGATTTTAAATTTCTCCCTCAGGAATCACTAACATCCAATGAATAAATATTTGATATGTGAGTCCAAACAAAGGACATTGTCTGAACATTTGGTATCTTTCCTTTGAAATTTTTGCAAATGTAGGAAGCTATGGTTCTTTGTAATCAAACATTAATAAAAAAAATGAACATATTAGATAGTCTTTCAGATACTTCAAGTTGATTATTGAGCTTTTTTCATTACCTTTGATGCACTCTTTTTATTTGATGTACAATTTCATTCTTCTTCTTCTAATTCTAAACCTTTTAGCTTTGATGTAAATTATAAATTATCATAACCATTTTAGTCAGATTATTAAGATTATGTTTTTATTATTTTTCTATAAGATGGTATAATATAATTATTACTGATCTGTTGGAAATGTTTCTAGTGTCCATGTTTATTCTTCACTATCTCTAGTAAGAGATTGATCTTTTGAAGGTAATGTAATTTATCCTATATTATAAGTTTCTTAATGCATAATGTCTAGCTTTTGTTCTTTAAAATATGATTAGTTTTTTTTGCTATTTTTAACATTTATTATTTCATATATTTGATGGAAGAAAATTTTAGTGTTGTGAATGGGCATATTATGGCATGTCGTCTAGGAAAAGATTCATATTAATCAGATTAGGATTCTTTTAATATTTTCAAATTAACAATGAAAAGTATGAAGCATTGAATAAAGTATAAACCATCTGTATGATTTTTTTTTTAATAATATACCTTCTTTTGATTGCAGAATTTGGACCATAAAAACATTGTAAAGTATAGGGGTTCCTTTAAGACAAAAACATACTTGTACACAATTCTTGAGTAAGTATCATCATAAGTTGATTTATGTTGATCGATATTTTTTATTGATAAATTCTATATGTTTTTGTCACCTTTTTTACTATGTTAACTTTATTAAATGATTGTTGTATACAATGCTCAACCATGTAACAAAGAAGATTAAATAGGATAAATCTGATTTGCTAAATTTATCTAACTTAGGCAAAATCAAGTTCATGTTTTGTTCACTTTACTTTGCAAGTATTTTTAAAATGGATTGCTTTCCAACATTATCAAGCCCAATATGTTTGGAGCTTTTCTTGAATCTATCGTTGTTGTGTACATTGCACAGGTTTGGATATTTGAATAAATCCATGTGTATAATCCGATAGACTCTAAATCCTAGATCTATTGTGCCCTTTTGGTTTCAATTTGTACAAGATATTATATTTCTAGCCCATTTAAGATGTAACCACGATTTTTCTCATTTGGTGTAGGTTTTGGAAGGCTTTGTTTATCTTCATGAACAAGGTGACATTCATAGAGATATCAAGGGTGCAAACATCTTGACAAAAAAAGAGGTTAGGGCTACACATGTTTACTCTTGTAAGGGATGCACAAACATTTCTTCTATCATTTATATCAAGAGAAGTAATAAATCTTGTGCATTTCTTCCATCTCTATTTGAATGATAAAAACCCCTATTGGGGTATCCTTTGGCTTGGACGCATGATGGATTTTTCTAGGTATATCAACATATAAGCTCTGCTAGAAAATAGACCAACATTTTATTTAGGCCATAA